>CM076709.1:31167500-32367500 GCA_038501285.1 Penstemon eatonii | reverse complement strand
CTTTTTTTTCTTTTTTAGATCAATATATTGGAAGAGAGACGTGTTTAAACTTTCATTAACTACCAAGACCAAATTAACCTTCCAGAGTGTTTGGACCATTTACACTCGTGTATATATAATAGCACATAATCAAGAAACATTTATTCATTAAGACATAGATTCTCTCACCATTATAATCTTTGAGGAGAAGAAATTTAGAGTATATGCAAAAAGATGTGGTGGTTTGTGAACTTAGCAATATTCCATCTATTAGGTTTACTCCTCCTTGGTACAACTCTTCCTAGCCAAGCTATGACCCATCACCATAATTTTGTGGTAAGTTTAATTTCATGCAATTTGTAAATTTTTTAAATCCATATAATTCTCGGTGGTTCACTATCTATCCGATATCACAAGTTTACTGCACTTGTCCTGTGAGTAATTCATATGCTACATAATCAAACTCAGTCGATTACATAACCAAAATTGCACATATAATTTTCGGTGGTTCCATATCTATCTGATATCACAACAAGTTTACTGCACTTGTCCTGTGAGTAATTCAGTTTTGAATATTCTCTATAATTAATCCTCATTACGTTCAATTACTTAACTGATACAGACTCCCTCCGTCATTTTTCTTTTGCTTTTTTTTTGGGATATCCCGAGAAAATATTCAATTTCCTAATATGAAATTATTATTTTCGAAAGTACCCTTTAACGTAACATAATGTAGTGATTTGACATTTCCCTATCAATACTTTTGAAGGCATAAATGTAAAATTGCATAAAAGCTCCATATTTTTAACTCTCACTTAAAACTGTGCGTCAAAAATCAAAGGAACAAAATAAATGGAAAGGAGGAAGTTCATCTTAAAGATATTTTGTCTATGTATAAATAAAGCCAAAAGAATTACCGTTATAAAATATTATAATTTCTAAACATAGAGCATTTTTTGAAATTTAGGTGGAAGATACACCGTACAGTAGGTTGTGCAGCAACAAAAGCATATTAACAGTAAATGGGCAATTTCCAGGCCCAACAATTTGTTGGTGCAATTAAATTAATGTTAGCTAATTAAATTAAATTAATTAGCCAAGTTAATTATGATTGCACCTTAATGAATGAAGTGAGAAGAGAATGATGAGTCTCACTATCCCACATGGAAAACAAGGAGAAAGTGGAGCTACAAAAGTGTTATAAAAAGGGGCATCTAGCTTTCATAGTGGAAAGGCTTTGTGGGAATGGGCCTAGAGTAATATCTGGGCCCAATAATTAAAATTAGTCCAAAATTTTTACAAAGATCCGTGAATGATCCGATTAGGATCCGCGTGTGATCCAATTAGGATCCGCATGTGATCCAAATCAGGATCTGCGAAGACCTTCTAGAAGGTTCGAGAAGGATTTGGTTTGCCCGCCCGAATTTGAATAAAAGGGTGTGTTTGATTGGTTTTGAACCGAATGGGTGGCACCCATTCGGACCAAACCATCACTTGGTTCAAATTCGAACCATTGTGACCCTGCAACAAGTTCTTTCAATTGCTATAAATAGGAGAGGAATCTGGCCAATTCCTTACACCATTTTTCCAGCAATTAAGTATAAATTATTCTCTACTTCTCAAGTTAAATATTTTTAGTCAAAGTTCTATTTGTTCCAACTCGCCCGGGTCCTTTTTGTTCGTGCAAAACAACAAGGATAGATTGTTGTATCCTGGGAGACTACCGAGGAATACTGATCGCACCGTAGGCAGCCTCGGAAGTATTGTCTTAAGGAAATTGCATTCGCAACCTCAATCTTCTACATCTCATTTCTTTTTCGGTTATTAATTAGTGAGTAAATTTAATTTTCATATTTGTAAATTAAAGTTATTTCAAAATCCTAGTAAGATTAAGGTTTTCAAATTCATTTAAATAAACTTGGTTACTCTTTTAAATACGATTTCAAAAACTTTATACGCTGTTTTAGTAATTAAAACCCTTTTTACTGTTCATATACATAGTAATAGAAAGTTTGATTAGTTTATTCGATTTTATTCATTTTAATTACTTAACTTTTTTAAAATAAAAATTGTTGTATTATTTTAAATTGAAACATCTATTTTATTTAAATAAGTTTTTGCTCCACTACCTTGGTTTATTTAAAACCTTGAATACAGTAGTATAATATACTATATTAGTTTAGTAAACTATACTTAATTATAATTATAGTTTATACTTAATACAAGAAATATAAATTGAGTATATTTCTATTACACAGATTGTTAAACACTAACACTCTTAAGACAATATAAAACCGTTTAATACATCTGTGTAGATGGCATCAAACAATACTGTGGTGGAGACACCAAAAAGCATTCCTACTCCACCGTTGATTCCACCCTTCAAATTCAAAGGGGTTGATTTTGCGACATGGCAGGACAAAATGAAGTTCTACCTAACGACTTTAGGCGTAACTAGATACCTTACTGATGAGGTACCCGTGGCCAAGGAGAAACAAACTCCTGAGGAAGTCAAGCAAATCGAGTCATGGAATCTCAACGACTTTATGTGCCGACATTACATACTGAGTTGCTTGGACGAGACACTCTACAAGGTTTACAGTCCCATAAAGACTGCTAAACTCTTGTGGGAATGTTTGACAAGGAAATACAAAACCGAAGACTCAGGGTACAGAAAATTTCTAGTGGACAAATTCCAGTTCTACCGAATGGTTGATAACAAATCTGTGTATGAACAAGTGAATGAGCTTACAACAATGATCAATGAACTTCTGGCTGAAGGGCATGAACTAAGCGAGTCCTACCAGGTGGCCTCCATAATTGGAAAGCTTCCTCCGGCATGGACATGGTTCAAACATCACCTAAGGCACAAGAAGTCGGTTTCAAAATGGACCGTGCAAGATCTTGCAGAAAAACTGAAGACACAGGAGAATAGCATGATCACCGACAAAGGGTTGAACTTTATGGGAATGCCTCTTCCCGGGGGAGCTAAGGCTCATATTGTGGAAGGATCCAATGAAAGCAAGAAGCGTAAGCTAAACAATTCAAACGAAGGGCAAAAGAGTAACAAAAAGAGAAAGTTCAAAGGCACATGCTATGTTTGTGGAAAGACTGGGCATCCAGCAAAGAAGTGCCGTCACCGCAAAGGACCTAACAAAAATGAGGCAAATGTGACTGATGTGACCGTTGACTTTGCTGCATCCGATATCGACAACTTGCACCTTGCGGCTGTTGTATCTGAAGCATATCTGATGAGTGATACTAACGGATGGTGGGTCGACACTGGGGCTACACGCCACATCTGTTATGACAAAAACATGTTCACTTCTTACAAAAAGCTCGAACATGAACAGAAGCTCTTCATGGGGAATGATGCTCACTCTGTCGTTGAAGGAGAAGGAAAAGTGACTCTGAAATTCACTTCAGGGAAAGATGTCACTTTGAACAATGTACTCTATGTACCCGATATCAGGAAGAACTTAATTTCCGGTTCTCTCCTTACTAAGAATGGTTTTCGTTTAGCCTTTGAGTCAGATAAATTTGTGCTGACCAAAGGAGGAATGTATGTAGGAAAAGGATATATGTGTGATGGCCTTTTTAAGGCAAATGTAGCCGTTATCGGCAAAGACAACAAATTCATTAATAATAATATATCTAGTTCTACTTACTTACTTGAGTCTCCTATATTATGGCATGATAGATTGGGCCACATTAATTTTCGAAAAATGAAAAAGTTGGCAAATATGGGTTTAATACCTAATTTTGATATTGATAAAAATTATAAATGTGAATTTTGTGTAGAGGCAAAATTTGCCAAACAACCTTTCAACTCAATCGAAAGGAGCTCACAACCCTTAGAGCTAATTCACACTGACTTGTGTAATTTAAAGGCAACTCCTACTCGTGGAGGTAAAAGGTACTTCATCACGTTTATTGATGATTGTACGCGTTATTGCTATGTGTATTTATTACATAAGAAAAAGGAAGCAATAAATGCCTTTATACAATATAAAGCCGAAGTTGAAAATCAGTTGAATAAGAAAATTAAAATTCTTAGATCTGATAGAGGAGGTGAATATGAATTTCCTTTTCAGCAATTGTGTGCCGAATCAGGAATAATTCATGAAATGACTGCACCTTACTCACCCCAATCAAATGGGATAGCTGAACGGAAAAATCGAACTTTAAAAGATATGATGAATGTCATGCTTTTAAGATCAGGTTTACCTAGCAACTTGTGGGGGGAAGCCATCTTAATGGCAAATCATATATTGAATCGAGTCCCACACAAGAAAAATGATGCTGTTCCATATGAGCTATGGAAAGGAAGGCAACCAAGCTACAAATACCTCAAAGTGTGGGGGTGCTTAGCTAAAGTGGCTGTTCCAAGACCTAAAAAGGTAAAGCTTGGATCTAAAACCGTTGATTGCTATTACATAGGTCGAGCTGAGAATAGCAGTGCTTACAGATTTTTGGTTTTTAAATCTGAAAATAGTGAGGTTCACGTTAACACAATTATTGAATCTCGAGATGCGATATTCTATGAGAATATATTTCCACATAAGAAGGACTCAAACGTTACTTCTCAAAAGAGGACATACGAATCAATTTCTGAAGGAAATGATTCTCAAGTCAACGAGGAAGTCATAGAAGAGCCTCGAAGGAGTAAACGAGCTAAAATAGCTAAATCATTCGGCCCAGATTTCTTAACCTTAATGATTGAGGATGATCCTCAAACATATAAAGAAGCTATGACTGTTCCCGATGCAGCGCATTGGAAAGAAGCGATAGACAGTGAGTTACAATCCATCCTAAGTAATAATACTTGGGAATTGGTTGATCTTCCTACGGGAAGTAAACCTATTGGATGTAAATGGATTTTTAAAAAGAAATTAAAACCCGACGGGTCTATCGATAAATATAAAGCTAGATTAGTAGCTAAGGGGTATCGACAAAAGGAAGGTATAGACTTCTTTGATACCTATTCACCAGTAACTAGGATAACATCCATAAGACTATTAATAGCTCTAGCAGCTATTCATAATCTTGAGATTCATCAAATGGATGTTAAAACGGCTTTCCTTAATGGTGAATTAAATGAGGAGATTTATATGGAACAACCAGAAGGTTTCATTGTTAAAGGAAAAGAGAACAAAGTTTGTAAACTTGTTCGTTCTCTTTATGGACTTAAACAAGCTCCTAAACAATGGCACGAGAAATTTGATAGTGTCATGATTAAAAATGGCTTTCGCATCAACGAATGTGACAAGTGCGTATATATAAGACAATACGGACAAGCGACTGTCATAGTATGTCTTTATGTTGACGATATGTTAATATTTGGGACTAATATGGAGGTTATTAAGTCCACGAAGAAAATATTAACTAACAATTTCGATATGAAGGATCTCGGTGAAGCTGATGTTATTTTGGGAATTAAAATAATAAGGTCATCGAACGGTATTAAATTATCTCAGTCACACTACGTGGAAAAGGTACTTGAGAAATTTAAGAAACATGGATTTAAAGGAACTAACAATCCTTTTCTTCCATCGGTGGTGCTACACAAAAACAAAGGAAATAGTGTATCACAAAACGAGTATGCTCGTATAATTGGATGTCTCATGTATATCATGAATTGCACGAGGCCAGACATTGCCTACTCAGTTAATAAATTGAGTAGATATACGAGTAATCCAAGCAAGTTTCATTGGGAAGCATTAATGAGAGTGCTTGGATACCTAAAGAATACATCAGAGTACGCACTACACTATGGAAAATATCCAGCAGTCCTTGAGGGATATAGTGATGCAAATTGGATCTCTGATTCGGAAGAATCAAAGTCTACAAGTGGGTATGTATTCACAATAGGAGGAGGCGCAATCTCATGGAAATCTTCTAAACAGACATGTATAGCTCGATCCACAATGGAGTCGGAGTTTATAGCTTTAGATAAAGCTGGTGAAGAAGCTGAGTGGCTTCATAACTTTCTAGAAGATATTCCACTATGGCCGAAACCTGTGTCAGCTATATGTATACATTGCGATAATCAAGCGGCTTTACATAGAGCTCACAACTTTATGTACAATGGTAAGTCACGACATATTCGTCGTCGACACAATACCGTGAGACATCTACTCTCAAATGGAATAATTTCCATCGATTTTGTGAAATCGAAAGAAAACCTCGCGGATCCATTTACTAAAGGTTTATCTGGTGAGAGAGTAGAATGTGCATCGAGGGGAATGGGCTTAAAGCCTAAATTAGACTAAGTTACCTTGTACGGAAACCTAACCTGGCGACTGGAGATCCCACGGACCAGGTTCAATAGGACAACCAGTCTTGGCTAACTTAAAAGAAAGCACTTAAGAGTTTAACAATATCCCATTCTTATGATGCAATAAGTGCATGCCTATCGCGTTTAAAAAGGTTAAGCTAATGCTTTTAATGACGTCTATACCTTGTCCAGAACAAGTAGAGTATGGTAGGATACTCTTGATAGATGCGGTCACCTATGTCAGTGTGAGCTGGGTCGGCTCGTTGAGAATTTATTTATAGGCTGAATTCTCTAAAGCACTCGCAGAACCCAAGTATGTTCAGGACCGAAATGAACACAACCGAGAGTTTGGGAACAAATCGGTTTACTACCGTGTTAGGTTTATTGTCTTGGTTTACACCAACAGCTGACGGTTCAAGATGAAATATTTCACCGATTGGCTAAGTAAATCCGATAAGCTTCAACTAGGGAAGGTTCAAGATGAAACGATTTCACCTATCCCGATGCGGTACTATTCCTAAAGAACAGTTTGACATGTTGTGTCTCGTGTGAAGAGAAATTTCATTCATGTGGGGGATTGTTGGTGCAATTAAATTAATGTTAGCTAATTAAATTAAATTAATTAGCCAAGTTAATTATGATTGCACCTTAATGAATGAAGTGAGAAGAGAATGATGAGTCTCACTATCCCACATGGAAAACAAGGAGAAAGTGGAGCTACAAAAGTGTTATAAAAAGGGGCATCTAGCTTTCATAGTGGAAAGGCTTTGTGGGAATGGGCCTAGAGTAATATCTGGGCCCAATAATTAAAATTAGTCCAAAATTTTTACAAAGATCCGTGAATGATCCGATTAGGATCCGCGTGTGATCCAATTAGGATCCGCATGTGATCCAAATCAGGATCCGCGAAGACCTTCTAGAAGGTTCGAGAAGGATTTGGTTTGCCCGCCCGAATTTGAATAAAAGGGTGTGTTTGATTGGTTTTGAACCGAATGGGTGGCACCCATTCGGACCAAACCATCACTTGGTTCAAATTCGAACCATTGTGACCCTGCAACAAGTTCTTTCAATTGCTATAAATAGGAGAGGAATCTGGCCAATTCCTTACACCATTTTTCCAGCAATTAAGTATAAATTATTCTCTACTTCTCAAGTTAAATATTTTTAGTCAAAGTTCTATTTGTTCCAACTCGCCCGGGTCCTTTTTGTTCGTGCAAAACAACAAGGATAGATTGTTGTATCCTGGGAGACTACCGAGGAATACTGATCGCACCGTAGGCAGCCTCGGAAGTATTGTCTTAAGGAAATTGCATTCGCAACCTCAATCTTCTACATCTCATTTCTTTTTCGGTTATTAATTAGTGAGTAAATTTAATTTTCATATTTGTAAATTAAAGTTATTTCAAAATCCTAGTAAGATTAAGGTTTTCAAATTCATTTAAATAAACTTGGTTACTCTTTTAAATACGATTTCAAAAACTTTATACGCTGTTTTAGTAATTAAAACCCTTTTTACTGTTCATATACATAGTAATAGAAAGTTTGATTAGTTTATTCGATTTTATTCATTTTAATTACTTAACTTTTTTAAAATAAAAATTGTTGTATTATTTTAAATTGAAACATCTATTTTATTTAAATAAGTTTTTGCTCCACTACCTTGGTTTATTTAAAACCTTGAATACAGTAGTATAATATACTATATTAGTTTAGTAAACTATACTTAATTATAATTATAGTTTATACTTAATACAAGAAATATAAATTGAGTATATTTCTATTACACAGATTGTTAAACACTAACACAATTTATGTTACTGAAGGAGATACGATTGTGATTGATGTAATTAACAGAGCTAGGGAAAACATAACTATTCATTGGTATGACTATTTTTATTTTTATCTTTTTCTATTAATTAAAAATGTAATTTTAGAATGAATATTTGAAGAAAAAACTTATAGGCATGGAGTGAAGCAACCTAGATATCCATGGTCAGATGGTCCTGAATATATAACTCAATGCCCAATTCAACCCGGTTCGATGTTCAATCAGAGGATCGTGTTGTCAGACGAGATCGGGACTTTGTGGTGGCACGCTCATAGCGATTGGTCACGAGCCACAGTGCATGGTGCACTTATTATTTATCCTAGGAAGAAAAATGACTATCCTTTTCCAATACCTCATGCAGAAATTCCTATCATTTTAGGTATGCGTATCGGTTATTCTTTTAATTGATTCTTCTTTTTCAATTCATTTTCTAATTGACAATGAATATATATATATATTCAATTTATGTTCTTGTGATTTGAAAAAAGAAAAATTTGTCATTGTAATCTTATAAAAGTACCACATCGCCTCCCTGACATTTTTATATGTGATACTTTACCCTCTGTATTATATATGATAATGTGGCAATTACCCTCTGTGTTATGATAAATGTGATAATTTACCCTCTTTGTTACTTTTACACTTTTCATGTGCACTCTAAATTTCGACAAGTGAGTTACACTCTCCGACTGAAAGCAATGTTATTAAAATCGGACCGGACCGGCCGGTCCGACCGGTTCGACCGCGAACCGGAAGCTGGTCCGATCCGGTTAATTCGTTGGTTTTAGCGGTTCGACCAGTAAAACTGCTAAACCAGTAGGCTCACCGGTTCGCTCTCCGGTCCGATTTTAAAAACATTGACTGAATTAGATAAATTGCTACTTTAAAATTTTCATAGAGGGGTGTACATTGCACAACATGCATATTATAGTGGTAAATTAACACTATTGCACATTTCACCCTACATTATTCGGACAAAACTGGTCACCTGCATGCGTAGCATGCATGTGGTCTTTGAACTTGGCATTTATCGGCTTTAGTTCATTAATTCGTTCATATATATCTTTGGGCGGTTGTTTTCTTGTTAACTGGTATGTTCTCTCGCAATTTCATCAAAGAAAAAAAAGTGTTTATTTGCCTTGAGACTTTCTTATTTTTTTTAATTTAGTAATTTTTTTAATAATTTTCCTAGTGTTTTAAAAAAAATTTATTTTTTTATATTATTTAACTGAATGAAACACATGGTATAAACAACGAAATTTTAATCCATGAATTTAATATTGTAGGGGAGTGGTGGAAAAGTGACATACAAGCGGTGCTTAATGAATTTTTAGAAAATGGAGGGGATCCAAATAATTCCGATGCTTTTCTTATTAATGGACAACCTGGAGATCTATATCCATGTTCAAGACAAGGTTTCATTTCTCCTCTTCATTTTTTTTATGAAAGTCTTAATTTTCTGAATGATTTCGGTATCAATCCAATATATCGTATAAAATTTAGTTTAATATTTATAGAGAAAGCGCATTGTCTTCTAATGAATCGTGCAATTTTGAGAGCAGCTTTTATTTCCGTCACTGCTAATGTGTCTTGCTTGAAAACATCCAAAGCCAGCAGTTAAAGAGACTCAAATTATTTACATTATTATACAAGGATTATATAGGAGTTAAATTTGAAAAGCATTTTTAATTTCTACAATTATTATCATCCTCTTGCGTGGGCAATATAAATATATAATGTTTATCAAGTAATAATCAATAATCTATAATTTCTCCAACTTGTAAGGTTAAACGTGGAAAGATTTTTTTTCATAGAGAGTTGACTTTCCAATTATAGTGAAGATATTGTTCGGTATGACTTTTATATTTTGCAACATGACAAATACAACATGTGATTGGTTGAGTGAAGAGACTAATTACCATAAAGTAACAAACTCAAATTGAATCTTTGTTGGAAAAAGTTCATACGTGTCTGACGCGCCTCGAAAGGGATTAACCCTTAAAAAAAATAGACTTGCTATACACAAGTAAAACACCCTCAATACATTTTTGCAAGAAGAGCTTTCATGTAATGCATGCTAAAAATAAAATTTTGTTTGAATTCGGTGAAAAATGTGGAGTTATATAAGTTGGTTATATATTTAAAAATATTGTGATTTTCTAAAATTATATTTGGATTTATGTAATTATAGATTCTTTCAAAGTTCAGAAATATGCCAATTTAATTTGTTGAGTTTTGAAATATCGAATAGTCGAAAATAAAGAATTTATGGGCTTAGGGCATCTCCACCACTCCAAGGAGAGGGGGAGTGGGTGGGGCGATAGGTGAAATTCGTTGGTCTCCAGCGACGAGGGGGGAAGGGGTTGGGCGGTCATGGAGGGGTGGCTGGCTGAACCGAGCCACCCACCTCGGTCTATTGGCAGGTGGCGTGCCACCTACCTTCTTTTATTTTCTTTTTCGAGGGGATGAAGAAGAAGGCTATTTTGCAGTTGAATCCACCGGCTCTGGTGTTTGTAAATTTTAGTAAAAACAATAAAAGTGAATGTCAATAATTCAATTTTGAAGGTAGGTGATTGCTACTAACCCAATATTCTATAGATGTGTAGAAGTTTATTATTTTCTTAAACCCTCATATATTTCAATCAATCTAAATTCAATTTTATTATTGTTACAGATACTTTCAAGTTATCAGTGGACTACGGCAAGAGATATTTAATCCGAATGGTAAATGCAGTTATGAACAACATCATGTTCTTCAGAATCGCAAATCATAACATCACGGTCGTTGGAACGGACGGTGCATACACAAAGCAATTAAACAGTGATTACATTACCATATCTCCTGGTCAAACTATAGACTTCTTATTAGTAGCTAATCAACCACCAAGTCTCTACTACATGGCCTCGCACGTTTACGCTAGTGCTGGAATTTTCGACAATACAACTACAACAGCAATTCTTCAATACACCGGAAACTATACTCCACCATCATCCCCAGTGCTCCCAACTCTCCCCGATTTCAACGATACACTCGCGTCGACAAATTTCACAGGAAGACTTAGAAGTCTAGCTAATAAAAAACACCCAATAGACGTTCCATTCAACGTATCTACTAAATTTTTCTTTACCCTTTCTATTAATTTACAACCTTGTGTTAATAGTAATTGTTCGGGACCGTTTGGTGATCGCCTTTTAGCAAGTGTGAATAATATTAGCTTTACACAGCCGAGGATTGCTATACTTCAAGCTTATTATGATAGGATAAGTGGTGTTTATGGAGATGATTTTCCTAGAAGACCACCTTTTATATTTAATTACACGGCGGATATTATCCCACGGACTCTGTGGCGGGCTGGAAATGGGACGGAGGTTAGAGTTCTTAGGTACAATTCTACGGTGGAGATTGTTTTTCAGGGAACGAATACGGTGGCGGGGATTGATCATCCGATGCATTTGCATGGACAAAGTTTTTATGTGGTTGGGTGGGGATTTGGGAATTTTGATAAAGATAGGGACCCTTTGAGTTATAATCTTGTGGACCCTCCGTTTCAGAATACGATTGCAGTTCCTAGAAACGGGTGGACGGCTATCAGATTCAGAGCGAATAATCCAGGTAATGTTTTGATTATTTACATTTAGCATTTTTTCCCAAAGGTTTAATCCATTTTGAGGTGAGTCGGACACATTAAAGTAGACCACATGTATTCGAACATGAATCCAATACTATGTAGTAACTAATCTCTTCCACTAGACCAACCACATGTATTTTACATATTCAAGAAATGCGACTTTTTGGTCACCTCTAAACATACACGGAAAATGCATTTTGTCTAGTTCTCAAAAGATTTTTATTGTTAATTTTAAAAATTCACTATATTCAAAGATCAAAGTCATTTACATTTTTTTTCTTCCTAAAGATATGTGTTTCAGTCGGTGCATATGCATATATTATTAACAGTCGTTTGATATATAGGTGCTTATTACACCCCTTATAGCTAAGTATACATTAGTTAAACATCCTATCATGGTACATAATTGTCAAAACCCTGTAAATTGACAATTTAACCATGTTACTTAATTGACACGTCAAATTCATTATTTTAATTTTATTTTTTAAACACGTGCAGGAGTTTGGTTGATGCATTGCCATTTAGATCGTCACATAAGTTGGGGAATGGAGATGGTATTCATTACTAGAGACGGCAGGACCGCAGATGCTAAAATGATGCCTCCCCCACGAGATTTCCCAAGATGTTGAATTTTGTTTTTTAATTATGTAATAAATTGAATTATATATTATATAAGCAAATTATAAAGATTATTAGGAAATATTACTTGTGCTTGCTCTTAAAATTTCTTGGTTTGCCTTGATATATCGAGAGATTAATTATGTTTGAAAAAAAATGTAGACGTAGTCGTGCCAACGAAAATGTACAAGACAAAATCGCAAGGATTATTCCTTGCCTCGATCAAATATAATTTTATATCGTGTAACTGCGCAGGAACACTTACGCTTCTTTTCATGGATTAAAGATTAGCCATTGGATGACCTTTAAATGTAAATGATTGGTTATTAAAAAAGTTAATCAAGTTGATTATTTGAAAAGTTATTGAGTAAATAAATGATTATCGGACTGATTTTGGTAAAACAAATTATCTTCTAAACCCATAAAAATCCACTCGATGAAGCCACTAGATTTGATGGACAAAATGTGTAAAAATCAAGAAACAATTATATTTGTGGGAAAAAAACTCTCCAATACATTGATAAGAAGCTGAATGATTACAATTAATTGGCAAAATTCCTAATGAAATCTAATCTAACTATTTTCTTGATTACAAGATCACAAAAACCAATCAAGTCATGTTTGGCAGAGTCTGCCAAGCGGATTGTTCGACTCAAATTCTTAACTATCAAGACCACATGGTCGGGATAATCGACACGAAGAAAGCAACAACCAGAATGGCAAATTGCTACCAAGTGTGGAGATAACTAGTTCATTTCAAATGATTAGTTGAAAGCCACGTCATATCTTGAAATTAAACTCGATGACGAACGATATTTCGGGTTACATTCATTTTACATCGGTGAATTATATCCATAGAATAAATACATGTGCATAAAAGGACAAAAAATTATCATTCATTATTCATACACACTTATATCTCATCCAGCACCCCAATGGATTGAATCGACCGAATGGGCTCATAATTATCCACTATTTCGATAACCCTGCTGTCGTATTCCTTGTTTGAAAATCATCTTATACTGGCCCGAGCATTTTGACCAATTGACTTGTGTTTTGGGTCATTTAATTAGGTGGGTCTGACATTTCCAATCTAGACGAGCCCATGACTGACTCAATCAACGTCGATTGGACTATTTGGTTTGGACCTTGGCAGTAGTGACTAAATTAAATCAGTTGGATTAACCCAATAATTTGATCTTAATCTGACCATTAATTATTGGCCTGAGTGACATTTAGTAAAATTTATTTAGCCAATGTTACCAATTTTCTGTCTTTTTGCGTGATGTGTTATACTAAGAAAAAAAGTTGAAACACGAAACTAACAATTAATTACAGAAAACTTAACTCCACCTGCAACCAATTTGACCATCAAAATCAACATTACGTACAAAATTAAATCAACAACTAATTTAATTTATCTTAACAATGTATATTTTTGGTGGTACGTAATGTTGATTTTGATGGTCAAATTGGTTGGTGGAGTTAAGTTTCTGTAATTAATTGTCAGTTTCGTCTTTAAAAGATTCTGGTACGTATTTTATATATTACTTTCCCGCTGAAAAGTTACTTGTTTGGCTTCGGTAATTTTATAATACAATGGATCATAATAATTTATAACTAATGAAATGTTCCAGAGTTTCATCATAAGACAATTGTTGACATTTGATGAGACCATTTCTTTTTCGTCCCTTTACTAAAAGGAAGCTTCCTTTCCTTTTTACCTGTTTCGTGACAAGACAAGAAAAATTTAATTGACTCATTAACTCTATACCCATCAATTAAATGCAATGCCGCCCACGAGAACTTTTTTTGGACTAGTTCTATTAAATATATATAAATATTTGACATGTTGCCGCATATTTCGGATTTTTTGTTTGAAAATATTTTGAATATTTCTCTAATTTAGTCACTTGGACGTGTGGCGGTGCCAGTAATTAATATGTAATAGACTTATAGACAGTTATAAGGGACTACTTTTTCTAAATATTGGATAATACTTTCCATCACAAAGCATATGAAATACATCTAATAATTTTGACCGAGTTTGAGCAAGCACAATTAACCACATCTTCCCCAAATTCTTGTTTGTCTTTCTCCTTTAATTAATTTTATTGTATGACCCACTTTTTATTTTAAGAGAAAATTACTCAAACTATCCTTAAGTTTGAGTGTAAGTGTAATTACATATATGAACCATCTTTCATGTTTGAGAACTTATACCAACTCTTTTTAAGGTATTGAATTCATAATTTGCTCCCATACAACGTTGATTTATGAAAGTCCATGATAATGTATTTAAAAAAGAATTTAAATTCAAGAAATACTCATGGGTACTATGTAAGAAATTACAAACTTTAGAGGTGACAAAATAATTAAACCACTTTTTCATTGGTTTCACTTATTTTCTCATAAGATTTAATTGAATTTCCCATTTTTCTCTTACCAACTTCACCAGTTTCTTTTTTTTTTTTTTGTTTATAATGACTTCACCACTTTATTCACATCAAAAATTTATTAGAGCCATTAGAAATTAGGAATATTCTTGTCCAAGCCTGGCTTGGCCAAACCCATCCAACCACCAAGCAAGTGTATTGCACTTGCTTTGTGATTGATTACTCTTTTGGGAGTTACATTCAATCCCAAAGCAAGTGTATTGCACTTGCCTTGTAATTACTTTGAGTTCGACCAAACCCGGTGTGGGTAAGAATTTCCCTAGAAATTAATGTTGTATATATGAGAGTACCTGTAATTAATTCAATATTTCAGGAGTCGTTTGTATACTTTATTAATTTCCAAAGTTAAACATGGAGGATGGTCACTTAATTTACACTATACCTTAGTCAGTAATTCTCCCTAGTTTAGTCTATTTTTCGTTTCAGTTTATAGAGTGTTATATATCAACAATTTTAAAAAGCAAACATTTTTGCTGAACCTTTTCTAGGAATAATTAATTGTTTACACTACTTCTATTTTTTTTTAGAAACGATCATTACATCAATATTATTAGTAAATAAAAAATATATCAAAATATAAATAAATTACAAAAAGTATTATTCACCAAAAATGATTAAACTCAAAAAAAAAAAAATTCACATTAATGAAAGTTGAATCCATTACCTCTTGAATCCTCTTTTCCCTAAGCTAGCAATTAAAAAGTCCTTTTTTCTATACATATTTACTTTGTATAATTCGAGATAAAACATTCTGATCATTAAAAAGTTTTTCTTTGATTCTCAAACAAATATGTCCCAATCCTGTTGAGGGAAGTTTTTTTATGTGCACCAGGTCTTTCCTAAATCATAAACAATATCAGTAAATTTACTAAATATATTTACAAGATTTTGTATATGATATATAAAAAATCAAGTCTACAAGAATTTCCCCAGTTAAGGGAAGCTGGCTGGCAGCAAGTGCCCTCATATGTCTATGACGAAATAAAAAAGGAAACAAAAGGAAAATTTGACTTCAATAAGCTGTCTCAATTGGACATCATTGACTTGCCAAATTAGATCAATCCCTATCAAACTTGTACAGATTGGAGTAGGTATCTGATCATGACAACTTTTTTTTTTTTTTTTTATGTATTTCAATGTCTCATTTATCTTTATTTTTTGATACGATTGATTAGTTAATTTGATTAAATTAATAAAAATTATAATATATATTTAATAAATATATTTTACTAATAAGTAGATAATATTATATGGCACTATATATATTAATAGTTAAAAAGTTTAATATATCATAAATATAAAAAATTTAACATGATAAATCACTTAAAAAATTGAAAAATTTAATCAAATACAGTAGGTAATGGAATAAAATTAATCGAACGGAGAAATATATATGAAAATATTAAATATTCCACGCATATAAAGCCGTAAGCTGATATAAGCAAATCTTAAGAAGATATTTATGAAAAGACACTTGCGTTAATTACTGATGCATGACATAAAAGACAAAATTATAAATTATAAACGGGCTTGATGATACATGTTTTTAAAAGTTATAGGGCATGTTTGTTTGGTATTTGGGAAAGTAGTTTGGGAGAGTAGTGGATGTTTGTGAAATAATCTCGATTTGCGTAATATTGTTTGTTTGGGTTTTGAGAGAGTGGTTTGAGAAATAAAGTAGATGTAGGTTTTTTTTGGAAGAGTTAGGTTGTAGGTGTAAAATGTGTAAGAATTTATGTCAAACCATGTTTGTTTGTGAGATAAATTGTATAAGAGATAGGTTACTTTATGTCAAATCAGAATAGAGTTTGTATAGATTTTGTTTAGAGATAAGAAAATTGTTTTTTGTTTAGGTTTTGAGAGAGTATTTTTGAGAAAATTGAGAGATGAAAAATTTATTTCACAAAATAAAAAACATGTTTGTTTGGCATTTTCCAAAACACAAAAAAATTTTGGGAAACACCAAATAAACAGGCCCATACTCCCTCCATCTCATAAGTTTTTATTCTTTGGTAAATTTAGTTAATCAACATCTGTAATACATGGATATTTTAAAAAAAATAGAAATTACTGTATCGGATACACGGTGACACATATATGAATTAGATATGTGTAAGATACGTATTTGATACGTTACGTGACATGTCGATAATAAGAATTAATAATACATTGTATCGGAAACAAACCTTACTATCATGAAAACGCCAGTTGTTACCATAGTAGCTGCATGAATCAAAGCGGATACTGGAGTGGGACGTCCAGGACATACCGAGGGTTTTTATGTAATAATATTTCTAAAATAAAGGATCAAATTTAAATTGTTAAAAAAATGATAAAGGCTCCTTCCTAGGTTAAACATCAATGACCACTATGCAATCTCTCATTTCCATCTCTCTCCTAGGTTAAACATGAACTCCCAAAGATGATTGATAGAAATTATAGAATCAATATTCTTTCCATTAATTATTGAGCTATTTTGTTGAGATTATTTAACTTAGTTTGATTTAGATTACTACACAACACTGGTTACATAACTTTTGGGTATGTTAAGAATGAATTGTTTTTGCTTTTGTAGTATGTTAATGAGGGAAAAACACTTTTGGTCCCAAACTTTACCCCAGAAAACACATTTGGTACCATACTTTGCAGAAAAACAGATTTGGTACCACAATTTAGAGAGTCTTGACACATTTAGTCATTCCGTTAAAGTTTGGACGGAAATTTCGCGCGTGACCGTTACGCGCGCGTCAAGTTCAAATTGGTCACGAGTTTTGCATGTGAGAAATCGGTCAAAACACTTTTGGTCCCAAACTTTGCCCCAGAAAACACATTTGGTACCATGCTTTGCAGAAAAACAGATTTGGTACCACAATTTAGAGAGTCTTGACACATTTAGTCATTCCGTTAAAGTTTGGACGGAAATTTCGCGCGTGACCGTCACGCGCTCGTCAAGTTCAAATTGGTCACGAGTTTTGCATGTGAGAAATCGGTCAAAACACTTTTGGTCCCAAACTTTACCCCAGAAAACACATTTGGTACCATGCTTTGCAGAAAAACAGATTTTGTACCACAATTTACATACTCTTGACACATTTAGTGTCTCTGTTAAATTGATAAAAATCACATATAATGAACAGACAACAGTTTCTCTAAAAGATTTGATAAAAATCACAAAATATACTTAAATCATTAAAAATATTCTTAACAAAAGTACCATGGATTAAAATTTCTTTTCGAATGTATGTTTCGGAGAGCCAAATATTGAAAACTTTTCGAGACTATTCGGAAATATTTCAGAAACACTAAGGAAAATGGAAACTACATCTTGTTTTCGGAATTACATCTTGTTTTGGAATTACATTTTGTTTTCGTTTCGCCTGATTAAAAAATGAAAACTTTTCAATGTTTTCGATGGAAAAGATGAAACTTTTGATCGGTGCTTGTATCAACATTGGAATACAAGTGCAAGTCAAAGTGCACCAAGTCAGGTATCCAATGTACTTTTGTTAAGAATATTTTCAATGATTTAAGTACACTTTGTGATTTTTGTCAAATCCTTTAGAGAAATTGTTGTCTGTTCATTATATGTGATTTTTATCAATTTAACGGAGACACTAAATGTGTCAAGAGTATGTAAATTGTGGTACCAAATCTGTTTTTCTGCAAAGCATGGTACCAAATGTGTTTTCCTGGGGTAAGGTTTGGGACCAAAAGTGTTTTGACCGATTTGTCACGTGCAAAACTCGTGAACTTAACGGGCGCGTGACGGTCACGCGCGCAAATTCCGTCCAAAATTTAACGGAATGACTAAATGTGTCAAGACTCTCTAAATTGTGGTACCAAATCTATTTTTCTGCAAAGCATGGTATCAAATGTGTTTTCTAGGATAAAGTTTGGGACTAAAAGTGTTTTTCCCTCGTATGTTAATATTAGAGTTGATTATTTTTACTTTTGGGGCTTAAATTGAAGGATATAGTTGCTTATGCATATATTTTTACATCCGTATCCACGCCGTATCGTATTCAATAAATTTTAAAAATTCGTATCGTCGTATCCATATATATTGCACTATATCCGTATTCCGTGTATGTATCCGTGCACAGGGCCGGCCCTGAGCGTAAGCCGCACATGCGGTCGCTTAGGGCCACCGATGAATGAGGGCCTCCAATCACGAAATATTTTAATATATATTTACATATATTTATATGTACGTATGTAGTAATTATACAAACATTCCTTGTGGCATAGATGGTTAACCTCTTGATGAGTGTGTGTGTGTGTGAGGTTAGTGTTCGAATCCTTGCATCTTCAAATTGTCTTTAATTTTTGTTATTTTTGTATGTGGAGCTAAAATTCTAATATGGAAAGTCCAAATGCATAGCTAAAAAAATCAGGCCCAACATATTGACAATTAAATAAACCCCATTAATTAAGATAGACATTGTCTAAATCAAAAAGTAAGAAAATAAATCTTTGTATTGCAATTTTAAAATTTTGGAGTTGTGAGTCATATGATCAAGAGATCCATATTAATATATCAAAAAAAAAATCGACTTGATAATGTTAAAATTTATTGATGATGGCTTTTAAGTATTTATTGTTTCAAACTTTGAATATTATTTGAATGAAACTTATGATATAGATGAGATTGACTTAATTATTTGAGTTGAGAGTCTTAAGATATATTTTACCAAAAGAACTAAAACTTGAATTATTTGCAAACTATATAATATTGATTTCTCAAATAGATGGATTGCTTATAGAATATTGTTAAGTATTCTCATTACAGTTGCAGTTGTAGAGATAATATTTTCGAAGCTATAGTTGATTAAGTCTTACTTCTGATAAACGATTGTCACAAAATAAATCGAATCGGTTAGCCATATTGTTGATTGAAAAATATTTGTTATGCAAGTTTAATTAGTGATTATGCTATAAAAAATGCTATTAGAAGAATATTTAAGTAATATTTTACTAAGATTTTATGTGTTTATATATGTTATCATTTTCTTATTAAATAGAAGTGTGTCTCGTATTATCGATATTTTTTACAAATCGATATTATATTTTATTCACATTATTATTGTTTCTTATTTTTCTAATTAATAGTTTTATTTTTACAAAAAATTATATTAGTTATTAACACAATTTAATTGCACATGAAAACTCAAAGGCCACAATTTTAGAGTTGGCTTAGGGCCACAAAAAACTCAGGACCGGCCCTGTCCGTGCAACATAGGCCAACATTATTAATTTCTGAAAAATATATTTAGGTATTCTACTATAAAACCGCACATGTATTAGTATTCATGTGTCCTGTGAATTTTCTTATAGTTTAATGTTTGTGTTTGGTAGTGATTTCTTATTTGTAATTCCTTCTATTTGGACAATTATTAAAATAATTTATGATGTAGTAATGATTGATAATAAATTTATTTGAAAAAAAAAAGTCATATATAAACATAAGAAAATCAACATGTACTATATATAAATCACTTAAAAAATTAAATAGTTTGAATTCGCGTTATAGATAATGAAGAAAAAAAGTTTAGACAGATAAAGTAATACATGACAATTTATGTATGCACAATCGGCACATGAATCATTAAGAGCTAGCTAGAGTATCATAATATATAAATATAGTACCATAATTCAATAAGATTAATTTACTCAACATATGTAGTCTATTTCGCATACAATGGAGTATATATATTCTTATTTCTTATCTTTGGTACCGTTTTAAAAATTATAATAAATACTCTAATTAATTTATTTGAATAGTAATCGAATATTATATAAAATCACATATATTAATATTTAAATAATTTAAAACATTATAAATTTAAAAAACTCAATTTAATAAATCAGTTAAAAGATTAAAAGTGTTCGACTTTACTATATAGTTAGGGTTTTTGGCATTTTGCACCCTTCAATTATAGGGTTTTGGCACTTTACACATTGACTTAAAAGTTTTAACACTTTGCACCCTGAAAATATAATTTATTTGGCACCACTACAACAAATATGATCTACAGTGGCACAATGCTTGATAACATTTTAAAGAAAATGTCACAAATTATTAATATAGTCTCATTTTTTAAAAATGCCACAAAGTTTAAGTGTTAATTTTACTGATTAGTGACATTTTTATACTATAGTGATATTTTATAATGTTACTTTTAACTATAATTGTGACATTGATACATTTAGTCACACAGCTACAAGTGGCACTTTGCTAGTGACATTTTATATATAACGACATTTTCCAAACTGCCACTTGTAGCGGTGTGGCTAAAAGTTAAATGTCACTATCATACTAAGATGTAACATTATAAAATGCCATAATATATTAAAATGTCACTAAATAGTATATTTAACATTTATAATTCCTGACATTTTTAAAAAATGTAACTATATTAATTTTTTCTCACATTTTCTTCAAAATGCCATCAAGCTTGATGCCACCAAAGATCATTTTTAGTGAGAAAATTCAGGGTGTTTAAGTATATTTTTAGGGTGCAAAAACTATATCGCTAAGGTGCAAAATGAAAAAAAAAATTGAAAATAACTATTCTACCCTTTTACCAATGAATTTTAACTCTGGCCCCTATCAAATCATGGGAAGTACGTACGTCATATGCTTAGATAGATTTAATAGCCGATGAGGCCGTATGATGTTGTCTAAGGTTGAATATTCATGATCAAAATGCCATATGCTCAATTCTTACTAGTGTTTAAGTTATCTCTTTGTACTTTAAACCATTGCAATAAATTCGACAACAAGATGTATTCACTATCTCCCCCAAAAAAACAAAAAAGCTAGACTTTATCAAGATTAATCTGAATATTATTATAGTTGAAAATTCAAACAAATTAATATTTAAATTTGACTTGAACTCTGGTTTCAACTTCTATTAATCTGGGGTTTTCTTCTAATTTAATACTAGTTATTTGATGATTGATTTTATGTGAAATTATTTCTCTCAAAAGAAAAGAAAAAATGAAAATAAAAAAAAGAAACTGGTCGAAATTAGTAAGTAAAGTATTTGGATGTCTCAAAATTTGATAAGAACACAATCTTAATTAATTTATTAACAAAGAGATCAGACGATATTTTGAATCAATTTCATCGTTCCGCGTCAATATCGTTACATGAAAACCATTGAAATCCAGCGGCAGATCTTCTATGGAACAATTATTGTTGTTAACAACTAGGCTAAATTAAATTAGTTAAATGAGTTAAAAGCAACTTTATAAAATATATCAAATGATAATATACCTTCTCCATTTTCGTGAAAATGACTTGCTGTCACCCTCATGTACACAATTAATTACTTCTTTTGTTTAGTGCCACTATGAATATAAAATGATTAAGGGTATAATGTTCATTAGATAATACCACATGGGAATAAAGTGTTTATTAATTAGGCATTTTGCAGAGATGATATATTATAAAGAGAGAGTTAAAATTTGTCATTTGTTGCATTAATTAAAATGAAATTTCATTGGCAATTTTGAGCACATTTGCAACACCCCGTCAAGAAATCATCAGGCGAAACCACTTATTATTTTTCGGTAGATAATATATCTATTTTCATCATAGTACATAAAGTCAAATTAGACTTTATTATATAGTAAACATATTACAGTGATTAAAGTGGAAAACCCCCAAATATATATTTGAAAAGTTTTTGCACGGTTTCAGAAAAATTGTTTAGGTGTTTTCGATGAAACTCTATTTGATTAGGTTTTGAATGTTGTGGTTTGGGAAAAAAAACAGGTAGTAAGCATCGATCAAAATTACCATTTTTTCCATCGAAAGCATCGAAAAGTTTTCGTTTTTTAATCAGGCGAAACGAAAACAAGATGTAATTCCGAAATTATTTATTTGCCTAAAACTCTGTTATTTTCCTAATTTTAGTAATTTTTTTTACAAATTTTCCTTAGTGTTTTCGAAACATTTTCGAATAGTCTCGAAAAGTTTTCAATATTTGACTGACCGAAACATACATTTGAGCCAAAATTTTGATCCATGGTAGTAAATATCAAATCAATGTCTATTTTATAGAGTTTGGAGAAAAAAATAGGTAGTAAATGTCAAATCAAGATTTAATAGGTTCAAGAGTTTGTGAATATGTTTGTACTGAGTTTAATGAGATTTACCACACTATATTTGAAAAAGTTCTGGCTCGATTTGTGAAACCCGCGAAGACCCATAACCTATCCAATTAGGACCTAATGGATTCCGATTTGTGAAGGGGACAATATGTAAAACTTTTTTTTTTGAGGGTGTGAAGGTGACAATATGTAACCACGTGCAATGATTAGTTAGGTGTAATAACACCAAAAGGAATAGGCTAAAAATCCACATAGGCGCATACTATAGTTGAGGGCTTGAGGCTGCTGGAGCCTGGAAATAATTTGTATTTTAAAAATTAGAATAAATAAATATTCCTAGCAGCCGCTACACCTAACTCCAACAAATTTTCTTGGTTTGTTTTTCCTTATCTAAAATATACTGTATTCCCCCGGACCATAAAGACCAAGACATTACTTACTATGAGAAAAATTGCAGTATACTAATTTGTATTTCTTGAAATTTGCATAAAATTACTATTTAAAATATTATTGTGTAAAATCCGGGTTTTTTGCACTTTGCACCCTCGAAATATGAAAAATGCAGCACTTTGCACCCTCTTTTATTATCAAGCAAAAACTCAAGGGCAAAATAGGTAATTCTATTGTAAATCTTTGGCACTTTGCACCCCCAAAATAAAATTAGCACTTAACACTCCCTAATTAAAAACAAATAAACAACTTGCACCCCTAAAACACAATAAATGAACACTTTGCACCCCAAAACACAAAATTAACACTTAACACCCTCAACTTAAAAAAAAAACTCAAACCCCTAATTTTTTTCCGGCAAAGATGACCATTAAGGTGAAAAAAAATTAATAGGTAATAATTTATGGGTCTTTGATATTTTGAAGTAGACAATAAGTCTTCGAGAAGTTTACTTGTATTTTATTTAGTTATTTATGGTTATATTGTTGAAAAGAAAGATGGAGAGAGAAATGAGTATTCGAGTATTTATAATTGTATTTGCAAAATTTAAGGAAAAAAATGAAATACCTATTTTGCCTTAGATTTTTTTCACTCCAACGGTCAACTTTGGCGAAAAAAAATGAGGGGTTTGAGTTTTTTTTGATTTGAGGGTGTTAAGTGTTAATTTTGTATTTTGGGGTGGAAATTGCCTATTTATTGTCTTTCGGGGGTGAAAGTTGCTTATTTTTTCTTAATTAGAGGGTGTTAAGTGATAATTTTATTTTGGGGGTACAAAGTGCGAAATTCTCAAGTTTTGAGGGTGCAATGTGCCAATACTATTGAATTACCTATTTTGCCCTTTAAATTTTTGCTTGAAAATAAAAGAGGGTGCAAAGTGCTACATTTTTCATATTTCGAGGGTGCAAAGTGCTAAATATAAGTTTTGGGGGTGCAAAGTGCAAAAAACCCATAAAATCCTTCTATAATTTAACATATTTGACACAAAATCTCTCTTACATACTATAAAATAGATTGTCAAGATTTTTCGAGTTTCGTGTCTAAAATGTTATAATACAAGAAAAGATTTATGTAGGGGAATTTGTCTTGAATATTTAAAAGTATTTTGCATTTATCCCTACTTATTATATGTCCACAGTCCGCACGTTACTAAATTAATAATTGTTTTTCCTTAATTTAGAATATATTCCCGAAAGACCAGGGTTAAAGATTCATCAAACTAATCGGAACAAAGAATAATTATCATTTATACATGGTTTATAATCTTACTTTTTTTTTAAAATTTGCTTTTTGTTCAATTTCTCGATCGCTTCTCTGTCTATTTAATTTATTTTTGGCCACCTTGATTGAAATAGAATTAATTGAAGCGGACTGAATCAAACAATCTATTTTTGTATGAATAATCGGTGGTTAGATCTGATTTAACCTAATGGTCAATGCTCTTTTTATGATATAGTTTAATTTCTCTGACTCAGAATTTTAGTCGTGTTTTTTAATATGTTAAATCATAATTAACAAAAAGTAAGATCTTGAGGTCTCTAAGTAGGTATGAGTTAATTAATTAGAGCGCATCACTTGCTAACGTGTGATGATTGTTTTAAGAATAAAAATTTATGCTAATTATAAGATGTCATATTTTGGTGTTTTTTGAATGTCAAACAAATAGTTTTTTATTTATATTTATTTTTAGAAATAAATTTATTCTCTTAATTTTCAAAATAGTCTCATCTGAAAAAATTATCACTAAAAAAATTATGAACAAGGTCTACATTAATTAGGCGTAAAAAATACATATATGTTATATCAATTATCTTACATACATGGTTCGACATTAAATAATGTATATTCAATATTTTTCTTAATTTCATAATCTCTGAAAAATCATAATGAATTCTAAAACATACACTTCTACCATTTATTTCATTTCAAAAAATCCGAACAAACAAGTTACGAAAACCACTTTTAAAAATACCACATTTTCACGATGTTCTCTATTTTTCTAAAAAGTATAAATATATTATCTTGTTATTTATTAAAATAAAGTCAATGTACACGTGTATTTATTTTATATATTTACTAGCTAGTAATGATAGCGTTGTTTAGCTGTTTCCTTTTTTTTTTTATAACTCAGGTGTACAAGCTTACACTAAACTAATCCTTTTCTTGTAGACATATTAAAAGCCCCACGGCGGTACCTGTTGCAGAAATTCTTTGACTATCTATATTTATATATTATAATATAAATAAGATATATATCACTAATGGTCCTCATTCTCATTAATTTTTCATATAGTAATTCATTTTGTATTTTTATTCTCATGTTAGTTCTTATTATAAATTATTCGTTTCACTTTGATCATTTATAAATGATCTTTTACTTATAGTATTACACTTTAGTTCTTCATAAAATTATTTGTATCAATTTAGTCCCTCATAAAATTGTTTTGACACTTTAATTCATGACCTTGTATCACCTGAAAATGACCAAAATGAAATAAATAATTCATAATGAGGACTAAAATGAAAAGAAAAAAAAATTCAAGAGAGACACTCTGTAAAAAATTAATGATAATGAGGACCATTAGTAATATTTACCTTTTATATAATTGTAGCGTTTATTGCCCAGTTATTTCTTGAGCAATGCTTAATTGTATTTTTTCTTGATTTAGTATCTATATTTATATAATTGCGTTTATTGCCCAACTATTTCTTGAAAAATGATTAATATTGTAGCATTCCAGGATTTATTTAATTTTTTTCTCATACATGTCATGAACTGTTTTGCAAGAACAGCTGCAAATTAATATATATTACAGTTTCTTCTTTATTTATTCAGTCTCTTGATTTCTGATAATGACACAAATTTTAAAATAAACATAATGTCAAAGTATTATAATGGTGGAGCTACCATAATCACGTTTGTACATCAATAAAGACTTTGAAGGCGCTTGATTACCAAACATCACTTTTATTTTCCTTTTTCTTTTGGCATTTGGCCCCTAAAATTCAAGTTAATGGCAATTTACTCCAATGTAATTTGTTTAATGTTCAATTTACCTCCCTGTAATTTGAAAAATAACACTTTACCCCTCTATAATCTTATAAAAGTTTCACACCGTCTCCATGATACTTTTAAACTTAAAAAAGATATGAATTAACAAAATTACCCTCATTATGTGGCACTTTACCTAACCCCCCTCCCCCCATGTTGACAAATGTGGCACTTTACCCTCTGTGTTATAAATGAGGTATTTTGCCCCTGTGTTAAGATTACACAACCATATGTTACAAAAATACTTTTCATCCTCACTCTCAATTTCGGCGAGTGAATTAAATTCTCCGGTTGAAAAAGATAAATTGCTCCTTTAAATTTTTTACAAGGTATAAATTACTCTTTTTCATATCACAAAGGGATAAATTGACATTAATTAGCTCCCTATAAAATTCTAATCATTTTGGAACTTTGGGAAAGCTCTGGAAATGTAAACTTAAATAAAATTTCAAGAATATTTACTTTTGTGAAAAAGTAGTCCCTTTCATTTCATAATAGCTAGATACTACTACTACTACACACTTTTATACAAACATTGACATTGCTTTGCATGGTCATGGTTGGTCAAATTCCGCTATATGAATCCAAATAAGACATATATTAATATTTAATTTATAAAGCCAACTTAAACGTGATTTAAAAACAAAGCCGTCGGCATATTATTTTAGAACAAAGCAAGGTACCGGAAAAGAAAATCCTTTACCTATAAGTACTGAACCATTTGCTCTAACATGAAGAACAACACAAGAGAAAAAATAATCAAATAAGAAAGTTAATCAAATATTGTAGTTAAAAAAAAATGTGGTCCATTACGAAGATTTTCATCTTGCAAATAATATGTATTATGCTTCTTTGTGGCATAAATTCAGGCCATGCAGCAGTCCGTCGCTATACATTTGTGGTAAGTATTTCTCAAATTCTAAGATACTTTTATCATATTCTTGAAAAAAGTTCTAATTCAAACTCGCGCGATTTAACATAATTCAAAAAGCTAATTGTCATTTGATTTTTGAATTTTGCAGCTACAAAATTCTTCACACACTAGACTATGCACCAACAAGACAATGTTGACGATAAATGGACAATTTCCGGGGCCAACTATATATGCAAGAAAAGGAGACTTAGTTATTGTTGATGTCATTAACCGTGCCGGACACAACATAACCATTCATTGGTATTTTATTATAGACTATACTCCGTTAATTAATCTTATAATATATAAATTTAACTAATTAATTAATCATGTTTTAATTGCAGGCATGGTGTGAAGATGCCAAGATATCCGTGGGCGGATGGCCCGGAATATGTGACACAGTGTCCTATTAGTCCCGGTACGAGGTTTAGGCAACGGGTAGTGCTTTCCGACGAGGAAGGGACTTTGTGGTGGCATGCACACAGTGAGTGGTCGAGAGCTAGTGTTTATGGTGCACTCATTATTTTGCCCGAGAGGAATCAACCTTATCCTTTTCCTAGGCCTCACGCGGAGGTGCCTATTTTACTAGGTATTTAAATAATAATCATTTGACAGGAAAATTGATTTTTTTTAGTTCCACTTGATTGAACATTATTACTTGTGGTCTCATACCTTCTAAAATTTTACTTCTGGTTCCCATTTTTAAAAAAAATATGGTATTTTGGTCCTATCACAATCACAGCCTTATGCTTATGCAATCAAAAAATGTCAAACAAAGAATCGTTTATGGGACGAAAATGTAATTTTATAAGTTGTATGATTGAAAGTGCAAATATTTTAATAAAATGTGACAGAATTGAGAATTGTAATTATGTAAAAACCGGGAGTATAAGTGCTAATGATCCAATCATTGGACTAAAATGCAATTGCCTTCAACTTCTAGGCTTTTGATTAATTTCAAGATAGGCGTAGAAATTTATCCCAAGAATCTTAAATTGTGGACCACAGAGTCCTGCTTTTCCTGCCTTTTTATTTCAAATAAAATTATTTTGTACCTTTTGTTTTGTTCCCAAAGGTTTAATATATTTCCTTTTGAGGCTCATCGAATATATTATATAGAACTTCTGGTAATAAGAATTTCAATTTGAGTTGTCATTTCGAGGGTACTAATCTCTTCCACTATACCATTCACATGTTGGTGATATATATTGTACCTTTTGATTTGCTACTTTTGTCGATCTTTTCTGATGAGGGTTGCCCTTAGAAATTGATTTCAATTTCTACACCTAATTAATTAATTAAAAAATGTAGTTTTGCCTAATCTGAACTTTGAAACAATATTATAGGGAATACAAATTGTATTTCATCAATCAGAGTTTTAAAAATGTAGATTAAAGTTTGAAGCTTGTGAAATACAGGGGAGTGGTGGAATTCTGATGTTCAAGAGGTTATGGAGGAATTTCTATCTACTGGTGGGGACCCAAATATTTCTGATGCTTTCCTTATAAATGGTCAACCTGGTGATCTGTATTCATGCTCAAGACAAGGTTCATATATTAATTTGTACATATTTTCAAACTAATATAATTGTAAATTAAATTTTTTTAATAACTTATTCATTTTTTTCTAATACAGATACTTACAGGCTGACCGTAGAGTTCGGCAGAACTTATTTAATCCGAATGGTAAATGCAGTAATGAACAACATTATGTTCTTCAGAATCGCAAATCATAACATCACGGTCGTTGGAACGGACGGTGCATACACAAAGCAGTTTAGCAGTGATTACATTACCATATCTCCTGGTCAAACAATTGACTTCTTATTAGTAGCTAATCAACCACCAAGTCACTACTACATGGCCTCTAGAGTTTACGCTAGTGCAGGAAATTTCGACAATACAACTACAACCGGAATCCTCCAATACGCGGGAAACTACACCATACCATCGTCACCACCGCTCCCAACCTTCCCCGCATTCAACGACACATCATCATCCGTCAATTTCACAACTCGACTCCGAAGTTTAGCCAACTCAAGATACCCTATTGACGTTCCTTTAAATGTCACGGATATTTTATTTTTCACGCTTTCAATAAATACTCGCCCTTGTCCATTGAATGCCTCGTGTGACGGACCGAGAGACGAACGATTTTTAGCAAGTGTGAATAATATGACTATGGTGCTACCAAGAACGGATATTCTTCAAGCTTATTATAGAAATATTAGTGGAGTTTATGAAAATGATTTCCCAGATAATCCACCATTTCCATTTAATTACACGCAAGGTTTTGTCCCTATAGATTTGTGGAGGCCCGAGGATGGAACGGCTGTTAATATTCTTGATTATAATGCCACGGTGGAACTTGTTTTCCAAGGTACAAATACGGTTGCGGGTGTGGATCACCCGATGCATTTACATGGATATAGTTTTTACGTGGTTGGATCCGGACTTGGAAATTTCAATAATGTAACAGATCCTCCGAGATATAATCTTGTTGATCCTCCGTTGATGGAAACTATTGCGGTTCCGGTAAATGGTTGGACTGCAATAAGATTTCAAGCGAATAATCCAGGTTTGTGTCTTTTTTTTTTTTTTTGTGAATTTTTAATTAGTAACTAAAATTTAGAGTTTAATTAATATCTTTCACCTTGTTTAATTTTAGCTGTATAATTCAGTTTGGTCTTCCAATTTTGGTTTCATAGTCTTAGGGGCTGTTTGGTACGTTAGAGACTGATTGGGCTAGGATGATTTATTATTAATCTGAAGTCTGAACCATTTTAATCAAGTCGACCCGGTATTTGTAGGCTATTAATTAAAAGGTTGAGCTTCCTTGGTAGATTAGAGATTTGGGCTCTAATCACTGCAACCCATATATCCCACCAAACTTACTAATCAGTAGCCCAAATTAGATTGTAATTTGGATCATACTTTAATCCAGGTCCAATCCACGTGGACTACCAACCACCCTCTTAGTTTTATAAACAGGGATTCCGTGTACTAACATTTGATTATGACCATAACCTTTTTTTTGTAAATTTCTCATCCATCTTATGATAGTACATTATAACATAAAGTCAAATTTGATATAATTTGTTTCAAAAAAAGTCAAATTTGATATAGTCTAACGTTAGTGAATAATTGTATAAATTTGTGTCTTTTTGAAATGTCTATTTTTTCCGACTTTGAATAATAATAATTATCAATACTTCGATTTACTCGTAGTTTTAACTAAATTTTGATGTGTTTGCAGGAGTGTGGTTCTTGCATTGTCATTTTGAGAGGCATGTGAGCTGGGGAATGGGGATGGTATTCATTGTTAGGAATGGTAGAGGCCCGAAAGCGAGGATGTTGCCACCACCACCGGATATGCCTCGTTGTTGATCATAGAAAGTACTAAATAACTTAGTACTTATAAAGAGGTTTTGAATTCTTATTCCTATTGATTCTTCCTAGACCATGTTAAACTCGAGTTGTTGAATATTTGGGGATGACCTGAGAACATAACTACAGTGCTCTATGGTGTTGGAATTTGACCCTGATCCTGTCAAATTGGCAATATTTTTTTTTATTAGCGCTCATGTTGAAAATGTTTGAATTTTTTTGTCCTAGTTGAAAGTATAAGTTGAATAATTTGTTTGCTTCTTCGTAGGAAAAAAGTGTCTATTATTACAATTATGTTGAATTATATTGTATTGGAAACCTATTAATAAATAAAATTTTTAGCTTGATTCTTGTCATTTCAGTTAAATAATTGAATTTATATAATTGAAATCTCTCTAATATTCAGTCGTGACATATTGACCATAAACATGACAAACTAAATATATATTTATTTTAAATATAATCTCCCTATTTATAAATCACCAGTGTTCTCAATTATTGTGGTCAAACATATAAAGTTACCCAATTATTGCCCAATTATCTTAAGTAATGCTTAATTGTATTTTTTTTGTACTATATATATTTATATAATTGCGTATATTGCCAAACTATTTCTTGATCAATGATTAATATTGTAGCATTCCAGGATTTATTTAATTCTTTTCTCATGCATTTCACGAACTGTCGTGCAAGAACAGCTGCAGCTAATACATATTACAGTTTCTTCTTTGTTTATTCAGTCATGAACTTGATTTTTGATAATGACACGAATTTTAAATTAAATATAATGTCAAAGTATTATAATGGTACACTAATCACGCTTGTAAAGCAATAAAGACTTTTGAAGGCACTTGATTAAGAGAAAAATCACTTTTATTTTCCTTTTTATTTTGGCGTATGGCCCCTAAAATTCGAGTTAATGACGATTTACCTCAATGTGATTTGTAAAATGTTCAATTTACTTCCATTTGATATGAAAAATAACACTTTACCCTCTGTAATCTACTAAAAGTTTCACACCGTCTCCATGACATTTTTAAAATTAAAAAATATATATATGACTTGACAAAATTATTTCTCTATATGTGGCACTTTACCCCCTCTATGTTGACAAATGTGGCACTTTACTCTTTGTGTTATAATAAAGGAGGCATTTTACCCCTGTCTTATGGTAATATTATTTTTTTCCTCCCATATGTTACATATATAATTTTCATGCTAACTCTTAATTTTGACGAGTGAGTTAAATTCTCCAGTTGAAATAAGTAAATCCTTTAAATTTTTTACAAGGTGTAAATTGCTCTTTTTCAAATTACTAGTGGATAAATTGAATATTATAAAGGGTTTTTTGCACTTTGCACCCCCGAAATATGATAAATATGCACTTTGCACCCTCAAAATATAAAAAATACAGCACTTTGCACCCTATTTTATTTTCAGGCAAAAACTCAAGGGCAAAATAGGTAATTCAATTATAAATCTTTGGAACTTTGCACCCCAGAAATAAAATAGCATGTGAAGGAGGGGGCTTGGATGGGAGAAGCTCCCCCTCCCCCTCCCTACAAGGTCCCTCTACTCCGTATACCCTCTCCCTCCCCCTAGTCATTAGAGATGAAATTTTTTTCCCACTTCCCCCAATATACCCTCTAGGGCATCTCCCCACTAGTCACTAGAGATGCCCTTACATCATATAACAATTTAAACGTGCTATGCACAACAATTGAATGAGTAAAAATTGGTAAGTTTAACTTTGCCTTAGATTTTTTTTCACCCCGATGGTCGACTTTGCCGGAGAAAATGAAGGGTTTGAGTTTTTTTTTTTAATTTGAGGACGTTAAGTGTTAATTTTGTGTTTTCGGGTGCAAAATGTCCATTTATTGTGTTTTGGGGGTGCAAGTTGCTGATTTGTTCTTAACTCGAAGGTGATAAGCGCTAATTTTATTTTGGGGGTGCAAAGTGTCAAAGATTTATAATTGTATTGCCTATTTTACCCTTGAGTTTTTGCTTGAAAATAGAAAAGGGTGCAAAGTGCTCTATTTTTCATATTTTGAGAGTGCAAAGTGCTAAATCTAAGTTTTGAGGGTGCAAAGTGCCTATTTTCTATGTTTCGGGGGGTGTAAAGTGCAAAATTGACATTAGATCCCTAAAATTCTAATCAGTTTTGGAACTTTAGGAAAGCTACGGAAATGTAAGCTTAAATAAAATTTCAATAATATTTAACTTTTGTGGAAAAGTTGTGCAACATTGAGATAGGGGGATTATTTGTTGAATTTTCATAATGAACGTCCCTTTCATTTCATATTAATTACTACTAGTCTACTACACACTTTCCTCCTTTTTAACAAGTCAAATTACTAACTACGCACTTTTATACAAACATTGAATCTTGCTTTGCATGGTTATGGTCAAATTCCGCATATTTGAAACCAGATAAGATATGTAATATTTTATTCGGCATATTTTATTTAGAACAAACCAAGAAACCGGAAAAAAAAAAAATCCTTACCTATAAGTAGTACTGATCCATTTGCTCTAACATGAAGAACAACACAAGAGAAAAAAGAATCAGATAAGAAAGTTAATCAAATATTGTAGTTAAAAAAAAAAAAAAAAAAAAAAATCTTGCAAATATTATTGTACTAAAACATAAAAATGTGGTCCATTACGAAGATTTTCATCTTGCAAATAATAGGTATTATGCTTCTTGGTGGCATAAATTCAAGCCATTCAATAGTCCGTCGCTATACATTTGTGGTAAGTATTTCTCAAATTCTAAAATACTTTTATCATATATATTCTTGAAAAAAGTTCTAATTCAAACTCACGCGATTTAACATAATTCAAAAAGCTAATTGTCATTTGATTTTTTTATTTTATTTTGCAGCTACAAAATTCTTCACACACAAGGCTATGCACCAACAAGACAATGTTGACCATAAATGGTTCATTTCCGGGGCCAACTATATATGCAAGAAAAGGAGACTTAGTTATAGTTGATGTCATTAACAATGCCACACAAAACATAACCATTCATTGGTATTTTTTAATAGACTATACTATACTCCATGAATTAATCATATTATGTACATAGAAAATTCATCTTATTATATATATATATATATATATATATATATATATATATATATATATATATTTAATTAATTAATCGTGTTTTAATTGCAGGCATGGTGTGAAAATGCCAAGATACCCGTGGGCGGATGGCCCGAAATATGTGACACAGTGTTCGATTAGTCCCGGTACGAGGTTTAGGCAACGGGTGGTGCTTTCCGACGAGGAAGGGACTTTATGGTGGCATGCTCACAGTGAGTGGTCAAGAGCTAGTGGCAATTGAATGTTTTCCTATACGAGGCTCTTTGCTCATTTTAGCCTTAGGAGTTTTCGTCTCCTTTAACACTTTCTCAGGTGAAGCATGTTTAGTAGTCTGAACATACAAAATGACCTTACTATTGTCAGCTGATATAAATTTTTCAGTATGGTTCAGTTTTAACTTGTCCTGATCTAAAGGTGTCTTCTGTTTACTAGACATGTGAGTGGATGCAACAGTTGACTTATCATGAGACTCAATGACTTTCTCAAGCTCAATGATTTTACCCTTATAAACTTCACACTCAGCTTTCAGAGATTCATTCTCTTGCTCAAGCAGTTTATATTCAGCTGATTATCTTGGCTTTTCAGCTTTAAGTTTCAGTGAACTGTTTTGCTCTTTCAGAAATATCATCTCTTCCTTAAGCTTTTTAAATGCATCAGCAATACTTGTATTGTTTAGCATCATTTGTTCAAATGAATTAAATAATTCATTATCAAGAGGAGTTACCTCATCATCCTCGGAGTCATCAGATTCCTTAGCCATCAGGCAGAGAAGAGCAGGACTCTCTTCATCAGAGGACTCTTCATCAGAAGTGTCTGAATCTGAATCAGATGAGTAGATAGCAGCTAGCTTTTCTGCTTCTGCTACCAGCACCGTGCCTTTCTGATGCTTTCTTTCCTTTCTGATTCTCTTTTCTTCTTCTGTATACTTCTCAGCTTTAGGATATGGGCAGTCTCTGATGAAATGACCCAGTTTCCTGCAATTATAGCACATCATTTTGGATTTAAAAGAATCCTTATCCTGAGAAGAAGAAGTAGGGTTAGAACTAGAAGCATTGTTATATTTGTTCTTCATTTTTCGTCCGGTAGAACTTTTTGAAGTTGTTCATCAGCAATGCAACGTCTCCAGCAGTGTACTCCTTTTTGTTGAGTATTGTGGCTTCATCAGATGAGTCCACGTCTTTGCTTTTGTAGGCTGGCCTTCTAGGATTTTCAGCAGCAACAAGTGCAGTTGTGGGACTTGAAGTAGAGGTTTCTTCAACACCCATTCTTGGCAGTTTATACTCGTACGCCTTGAGTACTGAGAACAACTCGGTAAGTGAAATCTTTCCCTGATCTCTTGACTCTTCCATGGCTGTCACCTTCATGTTGAACTTCGGAGGTAGAGCCTTCAGAACTATGACGGTTATCTCCTTATCAGTGAAGGTTTTTCCAAACTTTAAAACTTCATTCAGCGTCCTTGTAAACCTTGTATCCATCTGATCAATGGTTTCCGCAGACTTCATCTTGAAGTTATCCAGCTTTTCCAGAGCAACACTCAGCTGATGCTCTTTGATGGCGTCGTTTCCTTCGCTCATGTCACGAACCTTATCCCACATCTCTTGGCAGTCTTGCAGTGCTTGACTTCGTCAAATCGATCATTGTCAAGGGCCTTGGTCATGATGAAACGGCCAACTTTATCCAGATTGAACAGCTTTATTTCTTCGGCTGTCATTTCTGTTAAATCTTTTTCCACCACTATTTCAACGTCATCAACCATGATAGTCTTGGTGAATTTGAATGGACCTTTGATGATACATGTGTACATGTTATCATTGTAAGCAGCCAGAAAAATCTCCATTCTGATTTTCCAGTCTTCAAAGCTCATACCAGCTATGTGGGGAACATGGCTGATACAATCCATTTTTAAAAAATTTTAATTTTTCAAAATATGCTCTTTTGAAAAGTTTGAAAACCTTTGAAAAACACTCGGATCAAGCTCGTTGATCAGACAGCTGATTCTAATGAACCACCTGCTCTGATACCACTTGTTGGTCCCAAGTAGTCAGATGAGGTCTAGAGGGGGGGGGGGGGGTGAATAGACCTCTAAACTTTTTAAACAATTTTTAACTTTAAAACCTTTGTTCTAACTTAAACAGACTAAGCTGTTACCGAACAGTAATTTTACAAGGCTGATCGCGAACAAATCTTTGAACAGCTTTGTTGACCACTAATCTGATAATCACTTAGCTGATTTTGCTAAAATCAGTTTCGATACTTAGAGTACTTGCAGCGGATTTGTAAAGTGTTTTTCACAAGTAAACTTTGTAGTTTGAAAGTTTGTTCCCCATTTTTATAAAACTCCTTTCCTTATAAACTTTTCAAACAGTTAAATCAAAGTGTTTTTATGCGACTGAAAATATGCAAGTAAAAATGCAAGACAAACACACAGAATTTTTATAGTGGTTATATGGATTTAAATATCCTTTAGTCCACTCTTCCAAGTCACTCAGATCTTGGGTTATACTATAATCACAAAGTTTACAGTATACTCTGCTTGTGCCAATCAACAAATGAAAAGGCCACAAGTGCGCAATAGGAAATCACAAAGAAGACCTATTCTCCGAAGTAATATCACTCACAAAGATGGATATCTACTTCTCACAACACTCACGATTACAAAATCACTCAGAAGATGTATTTATCGTTGTTCTTCAACTCTGCTTTTGTCAACAAATGACTAAGCTGATGAGTGAGCTGTTCTTGAGACTTAAAGAATTCTGCTTCGAAATTTTCTCAGAGATTGTGTTGTTTCTTCTCTTCGTCTCTACAGCTATATATACTCAAGGTTTGAAAAATGTCCGTTGAAGAGAGACAAGATTCAAAAACCTCGGGTACTAGTCCTTAATTTCCGCGAACGGCTCTTTTGCAGTCTGTTCGTACTGTCAACAATACTTTTCTGCAGACTAGGCAGCATTAAATGCACCCAGCTGATGCGAAACATTTCTTAATCATTTGTCTTTAATATCCTTGTACTTCAGCATTTATTACTTCCAGGGGCATTTATTACCGTTGGGATGGCTTCTTGATCTTTTCTACTTGGCTGACGAAATTACAAGTCTGATGGCGAGCTAAGCTGATCTCAAAGTTGAACAAATCTGTTTTGAGTCGGCTGATCTTCACCAGTCTGATTTTTTTCCTTCAGCAGATCAGTAGCCTTAGACCTTGAACTTTGACTCTTCTGATATCTTCTTTACTTAGCCAAAATTCTTCTAAGGGATATCAGCTAAGTTGATTTATACTTAGCATATTTGAAGTTTTGGAATTCATCAAAACCTCCCTTTACTTATTGTCTTTAGTGCTTCTTCATCTTCATCCTTATCCAACAAGTTTGGATGGACATCAGAATGAGGATGGAGGGTAATTGGGGGACGGCATCAGCAATTATGAGTTATGTGAATTCCGTGTTTCTTTCGTCTTGAATATATGTTTATTAGCTTGATAACATGCTTATATTATATAATATGTTGCATTCACACATCACCACGCAAATTCGCACATAGCCTCACTAAGTTGGACGATCAACTTATGCGTTCTATGTTACACTCTTTTCAGTTTCAGGTGTTCTGAAAATAATAATCGGGTTGCAGTTAGGTCATCACGGTTGCGGTCCCACCCTAGTATTCGGGAGAGTAGTAATATTTTGTGGTCGATTTATGCTCTTTCAATTTTATTTAAAACCTTGCTTAGAATATTTGAATCGTTAAAGACGATTTATATTTTCGCAAAAAAGACGAAATTTTCATAAATTACTTATTTATCTCTCTCGATTGATTTTGTTCAAATATTTTGATTTGTTGTGATTAAATGCTTTCGCTTTAAACCTCTACTATGGAAATTGGTTTTATTTGTTCGTAAAAAAAAAAAACTTAGTAATTTAAATTGTTCTTATTTTATTTTAAACCACTTCCGCTATAAACTTTAATTTATCGTTTCCAAAAAAATAAAAAAAATTCGATATTTTAACACAATTTTTAAAATAATAATAATTTTTTGACTGTTATCCGACGGACCCGCAGAGCCGGGCCATCACAGTTTGGGTGTTTTTGATGAAAGCCTCATTTGATTAGATTTTGTAAGTTGAATTTTGTGGTTTTGAAAAAGTTGAAACTTCACTTGTATTGGGTTTGAGGAAAAAAAATAGATGATAGACGTCAAAGTAATGTCTATTTTATAGAGCTGGGAGAAAAAAATACGTGGTATGTATCAAATCAAGGTTTAATAGATTCACGAGTTTGTGGATGCGCTTGTGAATATATTTGTGCTGAAATCAATGGGATTTCCCACACCACTGCTGGAAAACTTCTGGCTCGATTTTGTGAAACCCGCGAGACCCATAACCTATCCAATAAGCAATTAGGCCCTAATGGATTCAGATTTGTTAAGGTGACAATAAGTTTTTTTTTTTTTTTGAAGGTTTAGGTGACAGTATGTAACCACGTGCAATAATTAAGTTAGGTGTAATAACACCAAAAGGATCGAAAGAAAAGGCTAAAAATTCCACATAATTATTATGATGGGTTGTTTTTCCTTATCTAAAATATACTGTATTCCCCAGGGGCCATAATGACTAAGACAGTACTTACGTACTATGGGAAAAGTTGCAATATACTAATTTGTGTTTCGTAAAATTTGCATAAAATTATTACATAAAATGTTATTGTGTAAAATCCCTTTATAATTTTACATATTTGACACAAAATCCCTCTTACATAGTATAAAATAGATTGTCAAGATTGTTCGGATGCAGAGTTTCATGCTTAACATGTAATAGTACAAGAGAATTTTACGGGAAAAATTGGTTTTTTGGTATCATAGGATATACTGACTTGCACTTTTTGTACCATTGGATATGAAATGCAAATTTGGTACCATAGGATAGGTTTTCATTGCAATTTTGGTACCAAATCCAATTTTTCTACAAAATCAATGGCAATTTACCCCCTATTAAATGCATAATGTTCAATCTAACCCCTCGTGGTTTAAAAAAGAGCATTTTACCCCTGAAATTTTTACAAAATTTCACATCGCCTCCCTGATATTTTTATAGGTAGCACTTAATCCACTTTTATTATGATAATGTGATATTTTACCAATTGTCTTATATGATAAATGTGGCAATTTATCCCCCTATGTTAAATAAAATAGTTTGCATGCATACTCTCAATTTCGGCAAGTGAGTTACAATCTCCGGCTGAAGGGGGTAAATTGCTTCATTAAAATTTTACAGGGGGTAAATTGATTTTTTTCAAATTATAGAGGGATAAATTGAACATTATGCATTTCATAGGGGGTAAATTGCCATTAACTTTGTATAAAAATTGAGTTTGGTACCAAAATTGCAACGAAAACCTATCCTATGATACCAAATTTGTATTTTCGTATCCAATGGTACCAAAAGTGCAAGTCAGCCTATCCTATGGTACCAAAAAAACAATTTTCCCGAATTTTATGTAATAAATATTTCAATAGAGGAATTTCTCCTGAATATTTAAAAGTACAAAAAAAATTCATGCAGTACAAAATTTACATTATAATTTCGTGTATTTTTCGTATAACTGGGAAAAGTATTTTGCTTTTATCCCTACTTATTTCATAACTTAACTTAACCCAGCTTACAATATTATAGTTAGCGTACTTTCCACTTGCTAGTAAATTAATATTTAGTTTTCCTTTATCTAGAATATATTTTCCCCAAAGACCAGGGTTAAAGATTCATAAAACTAATTGGACAAAAAGATAAGTATCATTTACACATAGTTTATGATCTGATTTTTTTTACTTTTTTGTTTACAATTTGCTTTTCTTCAATTTCTCTATCGCTTCTCTGTCTATTTAATTATTTTTTTTTTATTGAAGCGGACTTGAATCAACCAATCTATTTTTGAATAAATAATTGGTGGTTCGATCCGATTTAACCTAATGAACAGTACTCCTAATCCTAGTTACAAATGGTCAATGCTCTTTATGATATTGTTTCTCCGACTCAAAATTTTAGTTGTACATGTTTCTTAATATGTTAATTAAATCATAATTAACAAAATGTAAGATCCTGAGGTCTTTAAGTAATTATGAGTTAATTAATTAGTGTTAATATATATAGCATCATTTGCTGACGTGTGATGATTATTTTAAGAATAAAAAATTATGCTAATACTCAAACAATAGAGTATGCTTGTTTCGCTTTTCATATGATATTTTGGGGTTTTTTAAATGTCAAACCAACAAATTTTTTATTTTATTTTCATAAATTAATTCATTTTCTCTCAGCTTTCAAAATAACCTCTATTGAAAAAATTATTTCTAAAAATGTTATGAACAAAGTTTTCTACATTGATTTGACATGAAAGAACATATATGTTATATCTTTTATCTTACACAAATAATTTGATATTAAATAATATATATTTAATATTTCTCTTATTTTCATAATCTCTGAAAAAATATATATTTGTTTGGCGTTTCTAAAAAAAAATATGTTTTTGAAAAATGCCAAACAAACTTATTTTCTATTTTCTGAAATAAATTTTTCATCTCTCAATTTCTCAAACTTCTCTCTCAAAACTCAAACAAACAATAATTTTCTTATCTCTTAAGAAAATCTATGCAAACTCTACTCTGATTTTGACATAAGAAAATCTATTTCTTACAAAATTTATCTAACAACAAACATGATTTGACATAAAGTCTTACATAGCTTACACCTACAACCGGAAAATACTTACATAGACCAGGTCTATAAGCTTAGTGGTAGACCTTGTGGTCAAGATTTTGCCACATCATTTATAATTACTTAAAATTCAATTATTATATTTAACTAACCCAACTAGATTAAATTAGATTTAAATAGAAATAAATAATTAAGTGTGAGCCATTTTTAATTATCATAAAATTAATATTAATTAGAATTTAAAATTTCTTGGTTTTTCCTTGGTTTAATTAATATTAAAATTTCTTGGTTTTTCACACAAAACTTAAATATACAGTTATGGTAAAGCCTTACTTTAGAAGTGGAAGAACAGATTTTGAAGTAGACCTTAAAGTTACCCCTTACCTCAAAGTTATTTATTTAACAAAAATGCAAAAACAGTTTTATTAACAGAAATAAATTTTCAATATTATACTCGTTAGGTTTTGTTTCTAGGAGGAACTTCAAAACTCTTCAAGAGTACGTTTTGTTTCTATAATTGAACCCTATTAAAATTTCTTGGTTAATTATAAGTTAAGGGTGTTTTAAATTCTAATTAATATTAATTTTATGATAATTAAAAATGGCTCATACTTAATTATTTATTTCTATTTAAATCTAATTTAATCTAGTTGGGTTAGTTAAATATAATAATTGAATTTTAAGTAATTATAAATGATGTGGCAAAATCTTGACCACAAGGTCTACCACTAAGCTTATAGACCTGGTCTATGTAAGTATTTTCCCCTACAACCTAACTTTTTCAAAAAAACCTACATCTACTTTATTTTTCAAATCACTCTCTCAAAATTCAAACAAATAACATTACGTAAATCGAAATTATTTCACAAACCTTCATTACTCTCCCAAACACCAAACAAACATGCCCAGTGAATTCTAAAACATACACCTCCACCATTTATTTCATTTCAGAAAATCCGAACAAACAAGTTACTAAAACCAATAAATTTTCTAAAACCACTTTAAAAGATACCCGCATTTTCACGGTGTTCTCTATTTTTCTAGAAAGTATAAAGGTATTATCTGTTAGTATTTATTAAAATATAGTCAAGTCTACTGTGTACATGTGTATTTATTTTTTGTCTTTTTTTCCTTGTAGACTTATTAAAAGCCACACGGCACCTGTTGCGTTTCAAGAATTTTTTTGACTGAACACATTTATATAATATTGCCCAATTATTTCTTGAGCAATCCTTAATTGTATTTTTTTTTTATTTACTATATATATTTATATAATTGCGTATATTGCCAAACTATTTCTTGATCAATGATTAATATTGTATCGCCGATGAGGCCTTAGCCAAGTGGTTAAGGATGAGGCTCAATGACCATGAAGTCATGGGTTCAACTCCCACGAATGTGGGTATTTTCTCTAGTTTCATACTAGCCTTTCTCTAGTTTAATACTAGTAATTAGTTCGCTTTGATATCATTGTAATAGTTTCGATTCGATATAGTGAATGATATAACAATGTATTCTTCTCAAAAAAAAAAAAAAAAAATTAATATTGTAGCATTCCAGGATTTATTTAATTCTTTTCTCATGCATTTCATGAACTGTCGTGCAAGAACAGCTGCAGCTAATACATATTACAGTTTCTTCTTTGTTTATTCAGTCATGAACTTGATTTTTGATAATGACACGAATTTTAAATTAAATATAATGTCAAAGTATTATAAATTATAATGACTTTTGAAGCAATAAAGACTTTTGAAGGCGCTTGATTAACAAGAGAAAAATCACTTTTATTTTCCTTTTTATTTTCGCGTATGGCCCCTAAAATTCGAGTTAATGGCAATTTACCCCAACTTGATTTGCAAAATGTTCAATTTACCTCCTTTTGATATGAAAAATAATACTTTACCCTCTGTAATATTCTAATAAAAGTTTCATACCGCCTCCATGACATTTTTAAACTTAAGAAATATATGAATTGACAAAGTTACTCCTCTATATGTGGCACTTTACCCCTTCTATGTTGACAAATGTGGTACTTTACTCTCTGTGTTATAATAAAGGAGGCATTTTACATATGTGTTATGATAAATATTATTTTTTCCTCCCATATGTTACAAAAATACTTTTCATGCTCACTCTCAACTTTGACGAGTGAGTTAAATTCTCCAGTTGAAATAAGTAAATTGTTCCTTTAAAATTTTTACAAGGTGTAAATTGCTCTTTTTCAAATCACAAGTGGATAAATTGAATATTATGAATATCACAATAAATTGACATTAGCTTCCTAAAATTCTAATCAGTTTTGGAACTTTTGGAAAGCTACGGAAATGTAAGCTTAAATAAAATTTCAATAATATTTAACTTTTGTGGAAAAGTTGTGTAACATTGAGATAGGGATTATTTGTTGATTTTTCTTACTACTACTACTACACACTTTCTCCATTTTACTTTGTCAAATTACTAACTACGCACTTTTATATAAACATTTTATTCATAAAGTCACCTTAAACGTGATTTAAAAACAAAGCCGTCGGCATATTTCTTTTGGAACAAACCAAGAAATCGGAAAAAAAATCCTTACCTATAAGTACTGAACCATTTGTTCTAACATGAAGAACAACACAAGAGAAAAAATCAGATAAGAAAATCAAATATTGTAGTTAAAAAAAAAAATGTGGTCCATTACGAAGATTTTCATCTTGCAAATAATATGTATTATGCTTCTTGGTGTCATAAATTCAAGCCATGCATTAGTCCGTCGCTACACATTTGTGGTAAGTATTTCTCAAATTCTAAAATACTTGTATCATATTCTTGAAAAAAGTTCTAATTTTAACATAATTCAAAAAGCTAATTAATTGTCATTTTATAATTTTCCGAATTTTGCAGGTCCAAGAATCTTCACACACTAGGCTATGCACCACCAAAACAATGTTGACCGTAAATGGTTCATTTCCGGGGCCAACTATATATGCAAGAAAAGGAGACTTAGTTATTGTTGATGTCATTAACCGTGCCGAACAAAACATAACCATTCATTGGTATTTTATTATAGACTATACTCCATGAATTAATCATATTACATAGAAAATTCATCTTATAATATATAAATTTAATTAATTAATCGTGTTTTAATTGCAGGCATGGTGTGAAAATGCCAAGATACCCGTGGGCGGATGGCCTGACACAGTGTCCTATTCGTCCCGGTACGAGGTTTAGGCAACGGGTGGTGCTTTCCGACGAGGAAGGGACTTTGTGGTGGCATGCTCACAGTGAGTGGTCAAGAGCTAGTGTTTATGGTGCACTCATTATTTTGCCCGAGAGGAATCAACCATATCCTTTTCCTAAGCCTCACGCGGAGGTGCCTATTTTACTAGGTATTTAAATTGAATTTTTAGTTTCACTTGATTGAACTTTATTACTTGTGGTCTCATACGTTCTAAAATTTTACTTCTGGTTCCCATTTTTAAAAATAATATGGTATTTTGGTCCTATCGCATTCACAGCTAGGTAACTAAATTCGTGGGACCCACCTTCCTGCGCGCTCTCAATTCGCGCTCTAGAGCGCAAAATCAAAATTCGCGAATTTGTGAAATTAAGTGCGCGAATTCATTGTTGGTAGAGCGCGCACTCTTTACAAGAAGTGCACGTCTTATCTGAATTTAAAGCGCGACTTTTTCAGACAAAGGATCTTGTACTTTACTTACAAAAGATGCGCTTTATAAATTTTAAAGTCGAGAATTATATAAAATTCGTCAAATTGTGTTGAAAAAGATGAATTACTATAAAAAAAATTGAGCTTAAGTGACAAAAAAATTAAGTGATAATGTAAAAGTTGTCACTCTCTGTATGCATTTAGTGATAAAAATATTAATTTTGTCATAATAATAATGATGACAAGTGTAATAGTGACAAAATATGTTTTTAAGTTGTCACTAATAGCTATTAATGACAAATATATGGTGACTTAAGTTGTCACAATTGATAATTAGCGACACCTTTTTAGTGACAACCTAGTGACAATAAATATTATCACTATGATTTAGTGACAACTTTTTGGTTGTCACTTTTGGTGTATCGCTAAATGTCAATAGTGACAACTTTTTTACAATTCTTGTCACTAGTATGATTATGAAAACCGTTTTAGTGATAATACTTGAGTTATTGTCACTTAATATATATAATAAGTGACAACTTTAACATTGTCACATAAAATTTTATCACTAAACTTAATTTTTTTTGTAGTGTCATGGGTTCACTGCTCCGGTCATTTTCGGTAAAAATAAATTGTTATGCAATTATGCTTGTGTTGGCATTTGTTGTGCTGCTTGGTGTTTGTTCTTTGATGTTAGAGTTTAAGTAATTTGTCTAATTTAAGTGTATTCCACATATTCACCACCTAAAATATGTGATAATACTGATTATTTTGTACTTTTGTGATGTTATTTTTTTTATTGTAATATGTTATTTAATTATTTCATATCTCTTAAAAATATTTTTTATAGACGCTCTAGTGACGCTCTCATACTTGAAATTTACAATCATTCACGCTTTTGCGCACACGCTCACGCACCCGCACCCGCACACGCTCCACGACTTAGTTACCTAGATTCACAGTACTCTTATACAATCAAAAAATGTCAAACAAAGAATCGTTTATGGGACCAAAATGTAATTTTATAAGTTGTATGATTAAAAGTGCAAAATATTTTAATAAAGTATGACAGAAGTGTAATTATGTAAAAAAATGGGACTACAAGGGCTATTGATCCAAATGGTTGGACTAAAATGCAATTGCCTTCTACTTCTAGGCTTTTGATTAATCCTAAAATAGGCGTTTCAAATTTATCCCAAGAATCTTAAATTTTTTACCACATAGTCTTGCTTTTTGTGCTTCTATTCCAGATAAAATTATTTTGTACCTTTTGTTTTGTTTCCAAAACTTTAATATATTCTTTTTCGAGGCTCGTTGGATATATTATATGAGCACTTCTGTTAATAAGAATTCGAACTTGAATCGTCATTTCAGGGGTACTAGTCCCTTCCACTAAACCATTCATCTATTGGTTATTTTGTACATTTTGATTTGCTACATTTGCCCTTGTAATTAGTCTCTTCAATTTCTACATCTAATTAATTAACTAAAAGAAACGTAGTTTTGTGTAATCTGAACTTTAAAACAATATTATAGGGAAAACAAATTGTAATTCATCAATCAGAGTTTTAAAAATGTAAATAAAGTTTGAAGCTTGTGAAATACAGGGGAGTGGTGGAATTCTGATGTTCAAGAGATTATGGAGGAATTTCTAGCTACGGGAGGGGACCCAAATATTTCTGATGCTTTCCTTATAAATGGTCAACCTGGTGATCTGTATTCATGCTCAAGACAAGGTTCATATATTAATTTGTACATATTTTCAAACTAATACATTTTTAATAAATTCTTTTAATAACTTAATAATCATTTTTTTCTATTGCAGATACTTACAGGTTGACCGTAGAGTTCGGCAGAACATATTTAATCCGAATGGTAAATGCAGTTATGAACAACATTATGTTCTTCAAAATCGCAAATCATAACATCACGGTCGTTGGATTGGACGCTGCATACACAAAGCAATTCAGCAGTGATTACATTACCATATCTCCTGGTCAAACTATTGACTTTTTATTAGTAGCTAATCAACCACCAAGTCACTACTACATGGCCTCTAGAGCTTACGCTAGTGCAGGAAATTTCGACAATACAACTACAACCGGAATCCTCCAATATGCGGGAAACTACACCATACCATTGTCCCCATCGCTCCCAACCTTCCCCGCATTCAACGACACATCATCATTCGTCAATTTTACAACTCGACTCCGAAGTTTAGCCAACTCAAAATACCCTATTGATGTTCCTTTAAATGTCACGGACATTTTACTTTTCACGCTTTCAATAAATACACGTCCTTGTCCACTCAATGCCCCGTGTAACGGACCAAGAGACGAACTATTTTTAACAAGTGTGAATAATGTGACTATGGTGTTACCAAGAACGGATATTCTTCAAGCTTATTATAGGAATATTAGTGGAGTTTATGAAAATGATTTCCCTGATAATCCACCATTTCCATTTAATTACACGCAAGGCTTTGTCCCTATAGATTTGTGGAGGCCCGAGGATGGAACGGTTGTTAGTATTCTTGATTATAATGCCACGGTGGAACTTGTTTTCCAAGGTACAAATACGGTTGCAGGTGTGGATCGCCCGATGCATTTACATGGGTATAGCTTTTACGTGGTTGGATCCGGACTTGGAAATTTCGATAGGGTCAGGGATCCTCCGCGGTATAATCTTGTTGATCCTCCGTTGATGGAAACTATTGCGGTTCCGGTAAATGGTTGGACTGCAATAAGATTTCAAGCAAACAATCCAGGTTTGCGTTTTTTTTTTTTTTTTTTGTGATTTTTTAATTCGTAAGTAAAATTTATAGTTTAATTAATATCTTTCACCTAGTTTAATTTTAGCTGTATAATTTAGTTTCGTCTTCCAATCTCGGTTTCATAGTCTTAGGAGCTGTTTGGTACGTTAGAGGCTGATTGGGCTAGGATGATTTATTATTAATCTGAAGTCTGAACCATTTTAATCAAGTCGACCTGGTATTTGTAGACTATTAATTAAAAGGTTGAACTTCCTTGGTAGATTAGAGATTTGGGCTCTAATCACTGCAACCCATTTATCCCACCAAACTTATTATTCTGTAGCCCAAATTATATCATACTTTAATCCGGGTCCAATCCACGTGGACTACCAACCACCCTCTTATTTTTATAAACACGGATTCCCTGTACTAATATTTGATTATGACCATAACCTTTTTTTTGTAAGTTTCTCATCCATCTTAAGAATGTACATTATAACATAAAGTCAAATTTGATATAGTCTAACGTTAGTGAATAATTGTATCAATTTGTGTATTTTTCGAAATGTCTATTTTAAACGACTTTGAATGATAATAATTATTAATACATCTAATTTCTAACATCGATTTACTTGTAGTTTTAACTAAAATTTAAAGTATTTGCAGGAGTGTGGTTCATGCATTGTCCTTTTGAGAGGCATGTGAGCTGGGGAAAGGGGATGAGATTCTTTGTTCGGAATGGTAGAGGCCCGAATGAGAGGATGTTGCCACCACCACCGGATATGCCTCGTTGTTGATCATAGAAAGTACTAAATAAATTATTACTTATAAAGATGTTTTGAATTTTTATTTAATTTTCTTGGTGATTCTTCCTAGACCATGTTAAACTCGAGTTGTTGAAAATTTGGGGATGACCTGAGAACATAACTACAGTACTCTATGGTGTTGGAATTTGACCCTGATCCTGTCGAATTGGCAATATTTTTTTTATTAATGCTCATGTTGAAGAAGTTTGAATTTTTTTGTCCTAGTTGAAAGTATATGTTGAATATTTTGTTTGCTTCTTAGTAGGAAAAAGTGTCTATTATTACAAATATGTTGAATTATATTGTATTGGAAACCTATTAATAAATAAAATTTCTAGCTTGATTCTTGTCATTTCGGTTAAATAATTGAATTTATATAGTTTAAATCTCTCTAATATTCAGTCGTGACATATCGACCATAAACATGACTAACTAACTAAATATATATTTATTATAAGTATAATCCCTCCTATTTATAAATCACCAGTGTTCTCAATTATAGTGTTCAAACATATAAAGTAACTCTTATATTTAAGAATAATCTGGTGAAGAAAAAATGATATTATTGTTTTGTAGGATTTTGTGGTTTGCGAACTATTTTTTATTTAACTTAATTATTTAATTAAGCGGATTTCACTTATTAATTTTGTGCCATTTAAATTGAAAATGTATGGAGCTCCATGAAAAACTTAATTTCAAAATCAATAAAAATATAAGTAGAATTTATTTCAAAATGAATATTAATTTAAACTACGTTTCATCAAATTTAATAAACAAAAATGTGTTTATTTGTGCACCTTATTTAGCTCAAGGTTTTGTCCCTATGGGCACTCACGTCTTGTAAGGCCATCACCAACCGAGCCGACAATCGGACATGCGGGAGATTGTCGACGATGCTCGGTTGTAGATGACAAAGGGCAAGAGGACGGGCAATTGATAGAAATAGTATCCTGCAAGCCAGCTGTATGGCGATCATTTATTGTAATAAATAAGAATCTATTCAATTTTGATTAATAAATGCACTTTATTAAATGGTCAACTTTATCTTATGTAATAATTAATAACGCATAAGGATAGAAGTCCTTAGATCACAGGGCTATGGGACAACCCGTGGACTGATCTCAAAGGCTGTGATCTAGAACATATTCAAGAGTCGTAGAATCTAATCGAGATAGGACATCGTTGGATTCGGTTAGACTCTCACTATTGTGTATACTCCGATGAACTGGAGAACGCTGGGGTCCACGAGCGTGACTGGGATAGTCGATACACATAAGTTGGTGGCTTGCTGGGATGGCAAACGCACTGAATACCCCAATTAGGAAATAACTTACCATGGAAGCGATAGTCGCATATCGGGGTTAAAGTTATTCCAATTTGCAATAGTATACGAGGAACGATCCCTAACTACTTGAGGTGATAGGGTTTATCTGGTGCGAGAACGTCTATGCTTTGATATGAGTTCCGACTGACTGGGGATCGCCAGAAAGTCTATGTGGACTCATATTGGGCATAGAGGAACTCGTATGCACATTCATATCATCAACAAAGGATCCATTGACCCGACTTGATAGGTTGGGAAATTCTCCTATGGATTTCTGTGAGAAATTAATTCTGATAAAAATCCTTGGCCAAGGTATCTGACGACTTTATGTAAGTAGCTCATAAAGATTAAGTCAATGAGAATTTATTTCGAGACCAGAATGCATAAAGTCTAGACAAAAGAAAAGGGAAACCGATGAAAGACCATGCCCTTAAGTCTCGACTGGGAGATTGATCGATGAAGAGATTATGTCGTATATGAAAATTGTAAATGATAAAAGGTTCACTGAATTAATTCACCAGTGATTGGGCTCCATGGGCTTGTGGCTGGACATCGACCGTGGAGTGTGGGAGAATTCCCAAATTGGCAGGGTGCTAATTTTGGAATGATCAATCGACAGAGTGTTCGATTGATTTAGAGTAAGTCTTACTCGAATATTTAAATAATATTTAATTATAACCCACGGCCAATTATGTGGTGAACCTACGGGGGCATACACAATAAACATGAAGCGAAAGCGAGGAAATAAGAACGACCGAGTCGACTGGGTGAAAAATCAAATGGGTCGATTATAATGGGTGGGTCGACTGGGTCGACCCAATTGGAACAAAATGGGATCCAATTGGAATTGGATCAGGGTCATGGATTAAATTGGAATTTAATTTGTGAGTTAATTAATTAAGTTGGATTTAATTAATTAAAGGAATAATTAATTAATTGGACTTAGAGTCAAAATTAATTAATTGGGAGACAAGTTAATTGATTGGGCTATTTAATTGGGAGATTAAATAAAGCCTGGTCAAAATCAATTAACTGGGCCATGAATTAATTAGAAGACTTAGTCTTCTAATTAGAGAGGGCCATGGCCCATGTAGGAGAGTAGAATCCTAGTCCTAATAGGACTAGGTTAGGGAGATAACTATAAGTAGCTTTCTTGTAGTTATTTTTACACACAACTCTACAAGCAAAAATTAAGCAAGAGCAAAATTTTCTCTCCCTCTCCTAGTGCAATCGGCCGAACCCATTCTTCCCTGTGGAAGAACTTTTCGTTTTCGATTTTGTTCCTAGATCGTTCCTAAATCCTAGATCATAATATATCTTGTGTTCTAGCTGATCAAGATTTATTATTTTCGTGTAATTGTGGTGTATCAACCCGTAGAGGCGCAACAAGTGGGGCGCTATTGCAGAGCTTGGATCTATTCTTACTGGAGGAGAAATCAGAGTTCGTTTTGCTGACTAAGGATTTGCAAGGAGATAGGTATAACTTAAATTGTTTATACTATCGTTTTAATTATATTCATATATATACACCTAGAGTAGTATCCTGGCAAGATTCCGTAAGAGGTCCTAAAATTTTTATATTCCGCTGTGCCTAGGGCTATTTATCTTATCGAATCCCAACAGTGGTATCAGAGCCAACTCTAGGCTTTGTATATATATGAATTTGCAAATTCTGTGTTTTTAAATCATATGTTTGATTTATGTGGCTAGTTCTTTAACTTTGCATGTTTTAGAACGTAGATCTGTTAACTTAGAGTTAATGTATAATTTTTTATTCGAAAATTTTATCATGTTAGTTTTATTTTGGATTGGGATTTAATTGACTGGATCTGTTTAATTAAATCATAAGTAATCGAAACAAAAAAAAAATTTGGATCTAACCCGCGGCGGTGCTCGGCAGCGCACCTCGGCTAGGCGGCCACCGCGAGCCGCTGCCTACGGCAACGTGCGAGCAGCACGCTAGCCGCACACGCTGCGCGCGGCAGCAGCCTACGGGCTGCTGTCCATGCGCTGCTGTGCGCGGCTGCTTGCTGCCACGGACAGCTCACGCGCCGGCCAGGTGGTCGCGCGTGGGCTATCCACATGGCAGTCCTGATTGGTCTCGTCTGGTCGTGTTTGGGTTGGACTCTAATTCTGCCTATTTTGGAAAATTCTGAAAATTTAGAATTTTGGGAGATTAAGAAAGTTGGAGTTTTTGGATAAGGTAGTTATCTTGTTAGATTTGAACACTACCTTAATTAAACTAATCTAGTCAAAATAGGATTATCTTGAGAATCTTGGAGATTTGGGAACTTTGGGAAACTTAGAGTTTTGGATAAGGTAGGAATCTTAGAGATTTAGACTACCTTAATTAACCAATTTAATCAAGAGAAGGTTTGTAGATTACTTGGAGCTCAAATAAGAGATAATTAATCTTAGAGGTTAATTATTAATTCAAAATTAATTAACTTGGATAACTTTTGAGAATTAAAATTATAGGAGCCGATAAATTTACATTTATGCCCTTATGTGAATTTATGCATGTTCTTGAGTGAATGTGTGGATTGATCGATTTTGCCCTTAAGTCCTGTGTAGTTTTTGGTTTATTTATTTTATGGGTTGTAATTAAATGGGCCTGATTGGTGCCCTTGCTTGCGCAAACGAGTGTAATAGAATAGGACCATTGAAATTATGTAAGCTAGGCTTAGATTAGGCTTGGAGCTGAGAAGACCTCATGAAGACTTGGAGATCCACATGGAGGCCCATTACCTTGGAGAACGTGGATGCCCAATTCATTACATGGAGGCCCAATCAAGCTGGACATTACAAGAAGGCCCATGATGTATGGGTTTGAAAATTGTAATAGTTAGGACATTTAATTTCCACCCTAGACTGACCAATTGATTCATCACATGGCTCGTGATGGATCGCATAGGCAATCGATCAATCATATCCTGCTAGGTGATGTATGTTTATTTATATTCTTTGATGTATGTCATGCATGCTTAGAATAGATCACGTAAACAAGATAAGCATAATCTGATGAGACATCGCACAAGAAAACATAAAACCTCCAATTGAACTTAAAATTCAATTAGAATATTAAATCGAATAACGGGCGCATATTGTTGGTCTCAAGTGGTCAGAAGAGGTTTAGAGGGGGGGGGGGATGAATAAACCTCTTTAAAATATTTCTTCAATTTTAACTTTAAAACTTTTACCCTAACTGAACAGACTAAGCTGATCAGATCAGTTAGTTACAATTCTGTTCGCGAACAAATCTTTGAACAGCTTTGTTGACCACTCGCCTGATTGTTACTTAGCTGATTTTGTTAAAATCAGTTTTAATACTTAGAGTACTTGCAGCGGATTTTCAAAGTGTTTTTCACAAGTAGTCTTAGCAGTTTGAAAAATATTTCCCCAGTTTAATAAACTCCTTTTGAATAATTTTCAAACAGTTAACTTAACGTGTTTTTATGCAATCAGTAAATATGCAAGTTTAAAAGCAATGTAAAAACACAAGTAATTTTTATAGTGATTATATGGATTTGAATATCCTTTCGTCCACTCTTCCAAGTCACAAAGATCTTGGGTTATACTAAAAACACACAGTAATCAGTATACTCTGCTTACGCCTTACAACAAATGAACAGGCCGTAAGTTCGCAGTAAGAAATCACAAAGAAATCCTACTTCTCTGAAGTAATACCACTCACTTAGACGGATATCTACTTCTCACAACACTTTATGTTTACAAATTCACTCAGAAGATGTATTTGACTTGATTCTTCAACTCTGCTTTCGTCAACAAATGACTCAGATGATGAGTGAGCTGTTCTTGAGACTTAAAGAATTCTGCTTCGAAAATTTCTCTCAGAAAGTGTGTTGCTTGTTTCTTCTTCGTCTCTTTCAGCTATTTATACTTGAGATTTGAAAAATGTCCGTTGAAGAAAGACAGGATTCAAATTCCTCGAGTACTGGTCCTTAAAATCCGCGAACGGCTCTTTTGCAGTCTGTCCGTACTATGAACAGTACTATTCTGCAGGCAGCATTAAATGCACCCAGCTGATGCGAAGCAAATCTTCAATCATTTGTCTTAAATAACCTCGTACTTCAGCATTTATTACTCCAAGGGGCATTTATTACCGTTGGGAACACTTCATGATCTTCTTCACTTGGCTGACGAAAGTGCAAGTCTGATGGCGAACTCGACTGATCTCAAACTTGAACAAATCTGATTTGAGTCGGCTGATCTTCATCAGTCTGATAACATTTCTTCAGCAGATCAGAAGTCTTGGACCTTGAAACTTTGACTCTTCTGATGTCTTCTTTCCTTAGTCAAAATTCCTTGATAAGTTTGTCAGCTAAGTTACTCCATACTTAGCCAAATGTGAAGTTTTGGAATGCATCAAAACCTCTCTTATCAAACTTCCTTTAGTGCCTTCATCTTCATCTTTATCCAACAATTTCCCCCTTTTTGATGATGACAAAACTTCAGCTAAGTACCTGTTGAATACCTAAACTAAAGAATGTAATCCTCAAAAATTTTCTGAGATAGAAAATAGTATGTTGGAATGAACTTGACTTTTTATTGATATGATAAGATTGTTACAAATACAAGTACAAGTTCTTCAGATAAGATGTCTGAAAGATAGATAAAAGCAAACTGATTACAAGATTTTATAAATTCTAACTATCAGCTTCTTCATCTGATCCTTCAAGCACTTCTTCATACTCATAAGAAGACTCATCATCGTCTTCTTCTCCTTCTTCATCAGCTTCATCATCTAGGTCCATGTTTGCTTTAGCAGCTTCCATTCTCTCTTTAAGTTTTTGTTCATTCAAAGCTTCCATGGCCTTCCTGGCTGATTCTGTATTTTTGTACTTGGTCAAAGGCTCTGATTTATCATCAGCGTCTTTGGACTCAGCCATTACTTCATCAGTTTTGGCTTTTTCCTTGGTCTCTTCTTCAGACTTGTCTTTGCCTTGTACTTTTCCAGATTCTTCAACAGCAGCAGCATTGGTTTCCTTAGTTGTTTCTTCCCCTTTTTCTTCCCCCTTTTTGTCATCATCAGATCTGATGACTTCTGCAGGCTTAGCAGCAGGGTTGAGAGCAACTGTTGGAACCTTCAATTCAGCGCACAAAGCCTTCAGATTTTGATTTGTAACATCATGGCTTGCTGTTAGATGAAGAATATCAGTGCTGATGGAGTCAGTGTGATCATTGAAGTAGTCAATGTTCAGGTTTATGGTTGCAATCTCATTCTGTAGTTCTTGTGTAGCATTTGAAACTTCTTGCAAGAACCCTAAGTTGACTGCCTTCTCTTCTTCACTGACTTTTATGAAGGTTGCAGTTAGATCAGCAATCTTGTGCTCAGCTGTTTTTAATGCAGTATGAAGGTGGTTGACATCACCCTTCACATCTTCAACATTCTTGTTCAGTTCTCTTAAGCTGTGCACTAACTGCAATGAGTTGTCTTGAGGAATAGGAATACTGTCAATTTCTTTCTTGATGATCTCTGCTGTTGATCCTTGAACAGTTTCCAGCTGAAGTCTATTTGACTCTCCTAATTCTGCTTTAAGTTCATTCTTCAGCTCCTCTTTGACCTTTGTTAGCTGTTGATTGTGCTTCTGCTCCAGTTCCCTTAGTGAATCTTCCAATAACACCTGGAGTGCTTCCATAAGTGATGAATGTTGATCAGCTGATGAAGCAGAAGCAGCAGCATCAGCTTCCTTCTCTTCAGTCGCCTGTTGAACAGGGACTTCTTCCAAATCTGTCATCTGATGATCTTCAGAGTCCTTAGCATTCCAGTCTAATGCTAGAGGCTCTTCAGCTTTCTTTTCTTCAGCTTTCTTTTGTTCATCAGTGACATCTTCATACACCAGATTAGTGATGGTGCCATCATCATTGAAGCAGGTCGTCTGATGAATTTGCCTCACAATGATCCAAGGGTTGACAGGCGCGTTGTTACCCTCTGGCACTTCACTAAAATCTTTCATTTCCCTGCCAAAGATTACATGTTGAATACTTGGCAGTTGAGGGAGTTCACTTGAATGTCCTTGCTGATATCTGGACTTTTCTGCCCACTTGTTCAGTGCAGTGATAAAAGCAATCTTCACAGCCCTTTCTTCAACATTGTCAGTCTTCTTCCTCTTTTCAGGCAAGGTACTCTGTATCAGCTTGGCTTCCTCAAGGGCAAATTCCCTGGCATAGTGATGCATGGCATCCCTAACATAGTGAGGATCCAAGGCTTTTTGGATAGAATCTGTCTTTAGCCACTTTAGTACCCATTCCTCTTCAGCAGCTAAGTCCTTCAGATTCTGAAGTTCAATGATGGACCTGTTCAGCCTATTGTCTCTCCATCTGATATATCTAGGCTTCTCTTGAGTGAACATGGTCTTCAACATCAACTTCTGATTGTAATAGGCTAAGGATTTTTCAAACTTCTGGAAAAGCTCCTTGTTGTCATATATGATCTTGAAGGCCTTTTTAACTTCAAACTTTTCCTTTGGTTTTGCTTCCCCAGCAGGCATCTTCACTTTTGGGGGTTCTTCTCCTCCTTTAGCCTCATTAATCTTGATGCCACCTCCATGGACAGGTCCATAGGCATCAACTTTGCTCATTTCCAAAACCATAGCCATTTCAGCATCCTCAGCAGCTTTCCTCTCTGCTTCAGACATTTGCCTTCTGGCTTTATCCTTTGCTTCTTGAGCTTTGCTCAGCTCAAGTGCCTTCTTTTCCTCTAATTCATCTTGCTTCCTCTGTTCAGCTTCCTCCCTTGCTTTCTTGTCAGCCTTGGAAATTTTCTTTTTCCTCAGCACTATTTTCCTTTTGCCTTTATCAATTGGAGCAGGAGCTGGTCCAGCAGATGATATGGGATTTGCAGCAATAGGATGTATGATTTGGACATCTGGATCTTCTTGAGGTTGAGCAACCTCAGCTGTTGGTGTGATTTGAGGCAACTGTTGCACATCAGCTTTGTCAGCAACAGAAGCTCCAACAACTTCAAGGGGTCTTTCAGCAGATTCAGGACTTGTTCTCACAAAGTCCATCAATTCAGTATCTTTCTCTAAAAATGTCATCTGTTTCCTTGCTGACTTCTTTGTCAGACCTTGAATAGGCCTTGAAGCAGCAGTATCCCTTAGTTGGCTCCTTGTCCTGTGAGAGACATTCTCAGCAGGTTTATCAGCAGACGGAGTCCTTGAGGGTGATGCAGGTGAAGCAGTCCTGACATCAGCAGTGACTTGATCAATAATCTTCGTGACCTGATCATCAGCAGCCACTGACTCCATTTTCTTTGAGTCCTTCTTCTTAGGCATATCAGCAGCCTTCTTCTTTTTGGTCTCAACAGCTAAGCTGGCTGTTTTGACTAATCTCTTTTTCCTTTTGGCAGGAGCATCCTTTGCTCCTTCATCATCAGCTTCCTCAAGCTCATCAGCCTTTCTCTTTTGAACTGGCAGGTATTTGTTCATGGCTTTGGACTTGTGAATTTCCTTGCCATTCTTCATAATGCATCCCAGATGGGATAGCAGGTAGCTGAGAGTAATTCTGTGGTTGGTTGATATAGCATGTATTGTTAGCTGTCAATAATCATACTTTAATACATTTCTTGGTTATTATATATAATACTTCATTAGATTTGTAGAAGGTTGATATAGCATGACAAAAAATTGCATTTTAATGTAAGTTAAACCTCTATATATGTGTGAAATAATTAACATAGGAGTATATATTTTGGGACAAAAATCGTAAATGTAAATAGCTACTAGTTGGAGGGAGTATGATGCAAATTTCATGTCCTTAATAATACAAGAGAGGTTACTCCCACAACAAAAAGGGTAGAAATGATTGTACCAGATAATCATGGTGTGAGGTTCTTTTCCTTTCTTTACCTCAAAGAATTCAGCAAAGATGTACCAGATAATCATGGACCAGTTGACCTCCAATCCATAATAGATAGCAGCCATAATGCTGAATCTCTTCATAGTAACAGCATCAAGGGAAAAGGTGCAATTTTCTATCAGCTTTGCCACTATATCAGCCATCCGCTGATACTCGTCCTTCAGCTGTCTCTTCCTGATATTTTCCAGACAGAATCTCCCATTCTTTGGCGCAGATCGCCCAAAATTCTTGGTGTTTGGCTTCAGTCAGCACAGTAACATCGTGACGTCCACTGTTACGGAGTCCAAACTGTTCATGAAGAACGGTGGGAGTGATGACAACAGATTTGTCACCAACTGTAGCAGTAATCTCCAGCTTATCGAAATCAACTTTAGCCGTCTTGTAGTATTCCATAACCTGGTCAGTCCAGATTATTCCTTCATTGTACTCCATGAAGTTTACCAGATTTGCAGATTTGAACTTCTCCAGAAGTTCCTTCATCAGATTTGTGCCAGATTGGTAATAGGAATCATACACAAGGTACATACCTTCGGCAGCCATTGTAGATCTGTAGAGATTAGAGAGAAAAACGAAGAGATTTTTGCAGAAAAATTGCTCAAATTTCTCACAAGTACTTTTGAAAATTTAGGGTGCGTAAAGAGCTACTCGACTGATCAGATGGGGATTTATAGAGTTGGGGTATTTCGGTTTCCGTGATATCCGCCAACCGTTAGATCCGTTTTTCTGTCAGTGCTGATCGTGCGGCGTCAGTTACGACCTTTCAAATTCAAAAGATATTTAATGAGGAGCGGGAATATATACCGCCCTTCAGTTACTTATAAACGCGTCTTTTTGAATAAACGTTTTAAGTAGTTCCGCTTTTATTTCAGTAATCAGTTATATGATGGACTACTGTCCTGATGACATAGTTGTTATCAGAGAATGCCAATAGCTGATAACCTTCCTCAGCTGTTTGTCAATCCAGCCAGATAATATAACTTCATTCTTCGATAGTTGAGTCTTCTGTTGAAAACATAACTTCAACTAACTGACATTAACAGATTTCATCTTTAATTCAGAAGTACCGCTAGTCTTACACGTTCCCCCTAAGTTTAAGAATTCATAAGTTAACTAGTCTGTTGAAAGTTAATCCTTGAAGATAACAGTGATGATTAAGCTGTTGATCTTAAGTCTTCTGATAAGTTCACCCTCAGCTTATGCATCTAGATTAAGTAATCCTAGTTCAGCTCTTAAGGTTGAAAACCTTACTTCACTTAAAGGTTTAGTGAAAATATCAGCAATATCAGTATGAACATACTCAATCATAACATTGCCTTTTTCCACATGATCTCTAATGAAGTGATGTTTGATCTCAATATGTTTAGTTCTTGAATGACTTGTAGTGTTCTGAGTAAGAGAAATTGCACTTGTATTGTCACAGTAGATTGGAATTCCACTGATTTTGATGTTGTAATCTTCTAGTTGATGCTTCAACCATAATATCTGTGCACAGCATGCTCCAGCAGCTATATATTCAGCTTCAGCAGTAGATATGGATACTGAAGTCTGTTTCTTACTCATCCATGAGATCAGACGACTGCCTAAGAACTGACAGGCACCTGTTGTGCTTTTCTGTCAATCTTGTAGCCAGCAAGGTCTGAATCTGAATAACCAATAAGCTCAAATCCAGATTCTCTAGGATACCACAATCCCAATTCTTGAGTGCCTTTAACATATTTAAATATCCTCTTGGCAGCTAAGAGATGAGATTCCTTGGGATTTGATTGAAATCTTGCACAAACCCCGACTGAGTACATTATATCAGGTCTGCTTGCTGTTAGATATAACAGTGACCCAATAATGCCTCTATATTTGGTTATGTCTACTGATTTGCCATCTTCATCTTTATCCAAACGAAGACTTGTAGACATTGGAATGTTAGCAGTAGAGCTAGTTTCCATATCAACTTTTTAAACAGATCTCTTGTGTATTTAGCTTGATTTATAAAAATTCCATCAGGCAGCTGTTTAACTTGTAAACCAAGAAAATAATTAAGTTCTCCCATCATGCTCATTTCAAACTTATTTTGCATCAGCTTAGAGAACTTGTCACACATCTGTTGGTTAGTTGAACCAAAGATAATATCGTCCACATATATTTGCACAATCAATATATGACTTTCCCATTCAATGGTGAACAAGGTTTTATCTACCTTACCTTTATGAAATCCTTTAATTAAAAGAAAATCAGATAGGGTATCATACCATGCTCTTGGAGCCTGTTTCAGTCCATAAAGGGCTTTCTTCAGACGATATACCTTATCCTCTTCTTGATAGACTTCAAATCCAGGAGGTTGTTCAACATATACTTCTTCTTGCAGTTCTCCATTGAGAAATGCTGACTTCACATCCATCTGATAGACAGTGAAGTTCTTGTGAGCAGCATAGGCTAGAAACAGTCTGATTGCTTCAAGTCTTGCTACAGGTGCAAAAGTCTAATCAAAGTCAATCCCTTCTTCTTGACAATATCCCTTGGCCACTAATCTTGCTTTGTTTCTGGTAACAATACCATCTTCATTCATCTTATTTCTGAATACCCATTTAGTGCCAATGACTCTTTGATGACTTGGTCTAGGAACTAAATACCAGACTTCATTCCTTTCAAATTGATTCAGCTCTTCTTGCATAGCTTCTATCCAGAAGGAATCACTGAGAGCTTCTTCAATTTGCTTGAGCTCAATTTGAGATAGGAAAGTGACAAACATTGCATCTTGTGCAGCAGCTCTTCTTGTTTTCACTCTATCCAAAGGATCACCAATCACTAACTCAGGTGGATGATTTCTGAGCCATCTGAGATCAGGTTGCAGGTCTGGATGTTGTCCTCTGTTATGATCTTGCAACACTACTGTTGGAGTTGCAGTAGTAGTCTGTTGAACATTTGCAGTCTGTTGAACAGTCTCTGGTCTGTCAGCTGGTTGTAACTCGTCTGTTAGACAATCAGTGATCTGATTTTGAACAGCACTTGAATTGACAGCTGAGTTGAGATCAGCTAGTATGATGGGAACATACTCTTCATTCCTTCCAACACTTAACTTCTGTAAATCAGTAGATAGGTCTTGATTAGTACTTTGATTCTTTTCAGAAGATTGGTTTGGTTCATCAAATACTACATGAATGGATTCTTCTACTAGTAGTGTTCTTTTGTTAAAAACTCTATAAGTCTTACTAACAGTAGAGTATCCTACAAAAACAGCTTCATCAGCCTTTTCTGCAAAGGCAGTAAGGTGATTTTTCCCATTATTCAAAACAAAAAATTTACAACCAAAAATTTTAAAGTAATGAATGTTTGGTTTTCTGTTGTTCCAAACTTCATATGGAGTCTTGTTCTGATTTTTGTTGATCATGCATCTGTTTTGGGTAAAGCAGGCTGTATTTGTTGCTTCTGCCCAAAATCTTTGTGGCAGTTTAGCTTCAGCTATCATGGTTCTGACAGCTTCCTTTAGTGTTCTGTTTCTCCTTTCAGCAACACCATTCTGTTGAGGGGTTCTAGCAGCTGAATACTCATGATGCATTCCTTTTATGTTACAATACTCTTCAACAGTAGAGTTTGTAAACTCTGTCCCTCTATCTGATCTGATCTTCAATATCTTTATGCTTTTCTCATTCTGGATCAGTTCCATCAGATTAGTAAGATGTTCCTTGGTTTCACTTTTCTTTTTCATGAAAATCACCCAAGTATATCTTGAATAATCATCCACAACAGCTAGGCAGTATTTCTTTCCACCATTGCTGACTGGATCAATGGGTCCAAATAAGTCCATATGTAGCAGCTCCAATATTCTTTCTGAAGATTGATGCTTCTTGCTTTTGAAAGATGACTTGATTTGTTTACCTTTCTGACAGGCGTCACAGAGCTTATCTTTGCTCATGACTGTCTTTGGAATCCCTTCTACCAAATCATTCTTGATTAATCTGTTAATGGTCTTGAAGTTTAAATGATTCATTCTCTTGTGCCATAGCCAACTAACTTCACTTGGTGTAGAAGCCACCAAACAAACATTTGAATTCTTGTCAGCAGAATTCCAGTCGACTATGTAGACATTCCCTTGTCGTCTTCCAGATAAAATTACCTTCTTTGTACCAATCTGTTCAACATAGCACTTATCTGTTGAGAAGATGACTGAATATCCTTTGTCACAAAATTGACTTATGCTCAGCAGGTTGTACTTTAAGCCTTTAACATATGAGACGTCAGCTATCTCAATGTTTCCTTTGATTATTCTTCCTTTAGCTACAATCTTGCCTTCTTTGCTGTCTCCAAATGTAACACTTGGACCATCCACAGCAACTGCATCAGTCAGTTCATGTATACTTCCACACATGTGCCTTGAACATCCACTGTCCAAGTACCAAATCTTCTCTACTTTACTCCTACTCCTAATCCTAACCTACAAAACAAAAAATAAAATTGTTTTAGGTATCCTTATTGAGAGGGTCCTGAAGGATTAGTTTCACCTTTGACAACCCAAGATGTTGATGTCTTAGGCTTCTTAGGTTTCTGAGTTTTAACAGGAGCATGAACAATTTCATTTTTATCATAAGTATCAGATAAGTCATGTTGATGATCAGTATGATAAGAATAATGTTCATAAGCAGGGTAAGGTGCATGATAAGCAGGATATGCATGCATTGGATGAGCAGGGTATGGTGCATAGTAACTAGGAAATTGAGGTGCATGATACATAGGATGATATGCAGCAGGTTGCACATAATAAGACTCATTTCCATACCAAGCATTTTGATTTTTCTTATTTTTATGCTTCTTTGGTTTACTAGATGCTTGCTCATTTAATTTTGACTTAGTTTTACCACTAGTCTGGTTGACTTTAGCTTTATCAGCAGACTTCTTAGGACTCTGCTGTTTGGTCTTACTAGTCTGATTTCCTACACTAGGCTCTTTGCTCTTTTTAGTCTTAGGAGATTTCTTCTCCTTTAATTCTTTCTCAGGTGAAGCAGGTTTAGTTGTCTGAACATAAAGAATGACCTTACTGTTGTCAGCTGATACAAATTTTTCAGTATGATTCAGTTCAAACTTATCCTGTTCTAAATGTACCTTCTGTTTACTAGATATATGAGTGGATGCAACAGATGATTTTTCATGAGACTCAATAACTTTTTCAAGTTCCATGATTTTTCCTTTAAAGACTTCACATTCAGCTTTCAGAGATTCATGTTCTTGCTCAAGCTGTTTATATTCAGCTGATTCATTTGGCTTTTCAGCTAAAAGTTTCAGTGAACTATTTTGCTCTTTTAGCAATATCATCTCTTCCTTAAGCTTTTTATATGCTTCAGCAATACCAGTATTGTTAAGCATCATTTGTTCAAATGAATTAAATAATTCATTGTCAAGAGGAGTTACCTCATCCTCAGAGTCATCAGATTCCTTTGCCATTAGGCAGATAAGAGCAGGGTTCTCTTCATCAGTAGACTCTTCATCAGAAGTGTCTGAGTCTGAGTCAGATGAGTAGACAGCAGCCAGCTTTTCTGCTTCCGCCATCATAGCCTTGCCTTTCTGATGTTTCCTTTCTTTTCTGATTCTCTTCTCTTCTTCAGTGTACTTTTCTGCTTTTGGATATGGGCAGTCTCTAATGAAGTGTCCCAATTTCCTGCAGTTATAACACATTAGTTTTGATTTATAATCATCTTTTTCTTGGGAAGAAGAGTTAGGTTTAGAAGTAGAGGCATTGTTGTATTTGTTCTTCATTTTTCTCTTGTAGAACTTCTTGAAATTATTCATCAGCAATGCAACATCTCCAGCAGTGTACTCCTTTTTGTTGAGTATTTTGGCTTAATCAGATGAGTCCACATCTTTACTTCTGTAGGCTGGCCTTCTTGGGTTTTCAGCAGCAACCAGTGCAGCTGTGGGACTTGAAGTTGAGGTTTCTTCAACACCCATTCTAGGCAGTTTATACTCATACGCCTTGAGTACTGAGAACAGCTCTGTAAGAGAAATCTTGCCCAGATCTCTTGATTCTTCCATAGCTGTCACCTTCATGTTGAACTTGGGAGGTAGAGCCTTCAAAACTCTGACGGTTATCTCCTTGTCTGTGAAGGTTTTTCCAAGCTTCAGAACTTCATTCAGCGTCCTTGTAAACCTTGTATCCATCTGATCAATGGTTTCTGCAGACTTCATCTTGAAGTTGTCCAGCTTTTCTAGAGCAACACTCAGCTGATGCTCTTTTATGGCGTCGTTTCCTTCGCTCATATCTCTGACTTTATCCCACATCTCCTTTGCAGTTTTGCAATGTTTGACTTTGTCAAACCGATCATTATCCAGGGCTTTAGTCATGATGAATCTTCCGACTTTATCAAGATTGAACAGCTTTATTTCTTCCGCAGTCATCTCGTGTAAGTCTTTCTCCACAACCGTATTAACTTCATTGATTTTTATGGTCTATGAGAATCTGAATGGACCTTTAATGATACATATGTACATGTTGTCATTATAAGCAGCAAGGAAAATCTTCATTCTGATTTTCCAGTCCTGAAAGGACATACCAGCAATGTGGGGAACATGACTGATACAATCCATTTTTCAAAAGGTTTTGATTTTTCAAAAAGATGCTCTTTTGAAAATTTTGAAAACCTTTGAAAAACACTCGGATCAAGCTCGTTGATCAGGCTGCTGATTCTGATGAACCACCTGCTCTGATACCACTTGTTGGTCCCAAGTGGTCAGAAGAGGTTTAGAGGGGGGGGTGAATAAACCTCTTTAAAATTTTTCTTCAATTTTAACTTTAAAACTTTTACTCTAACTGAACAGACTAAGCTGATCAGATCAGTTAGTTACAATTCTGTTCGCGAACAAATCTTTGAACAGCTTTGTTGACCACTCGTCTGATTGTTGCTTAGCCGATTTTGTTAAAATCAGTTTTAATACTTAGAGTACTTGCAGCGGATTTTCAAAGTGTTTTTCACAAGTAGTCTTAGCAGTTTGAAAAATATTTCCCCAGTTTTATAAACTCCTTTTGAATAATTTTCAAACAGTTAACTTAACGTGTTTTTATGCAATCAGTAAATATGCAAGTTTAAAAGCAATGTAAAAACACAAGTAATTTTTATAGTGGTTATATGGATTTAAATATCCTTTAGTCCACTCTTCCAAGTCACAAAGATCTTGAGTTATACTAAAAACACACAGTAATCAGTATACTCTGCTTACGCCTTACAACAAATGAACAGGCCGTAAGTTCGCAGTAAGAAATCACAAAGAAATCCTACTTCTCTGAAGTAATATCACTCACTTAGACGGATATCTACTTCTCACAACACTTTATGTTTACAAATTCACTCAGAAGATGTATTTGACTTGATTCTTCAACTCTGCTTTCGTCAACAAATGACTCAGATGATGAGTGAACTGTTCTTGAGACTTAAAGAATTCTGCTTCAAAAATTTCTCTCAGAAAGTGTGTTGCTTGTTTCTTCTTCGTCTCTTTCAGCTATTTATACTTGAGGTTTGAAAAATGTCCGTTGAAGAAAGACAGGATTCAAATTCCTCGAGTACTGGTCCTTAAAATCCGCGAACGGCTCTTTTGCAGTCTGTCCGTACTATGAACAGTACTATTCTGCAGGCAGCATTAAATGCACCCAGCTGATGCGAAGCAAATCTTCAATCATTTGTCTTAAATAACCTCGTACTTCAGCATTTATTACTCCAAGGGGCATTTATTACCGTTGGGAACACTTCATGATCTTCTTCACTTGGCTGACGAAAGTGCAAGTCTGATGGCGAACTCGGCTGATCTCAAACTTGAACAAATCTGATTTGAGTCGGCTGATCTTCATCAGTCTGATAACATTTCTTCAGCAGATCAGAAGTCTTGGACCTTGAAACTTTGACTCTTCTGATGTCTTCTTTCCTTAGTCAAAATTCCTTGATAAGTTTGTCAGCTAAGTTACTCCATACTTAGCCAAATGTGAAGTTTTGGAATGCATCAAAACCTCTCTTATCAAACTTCCTTTAGTGCCTTCATCTTCATCTTTATCCAACACATATGAATGGAGTCTATGGTCCGAGCCTATCCAATTACTAGGTCTTAGGCATATTGTACGAATATATCCCAATGTCTCACGAGTCGTGGGTCGAGCTATAGGAAGATAATATGTCTATTGCCTCGATGCACGAGTTTAGTGCCAAGGGAGGGGATAGCAAGGTTTTAGGCGCTGTCTCACGAGTCGTGGGGCGTCTAGGATTAAATTATTTCTCTCCACGAGTATTGGACATGATTTAACGCTAGTAAGTATGAATGTCTCACGAGTCGTGGGTCCATATCGAAAAACGAGGCTAAATGAACTTAAGGGTTAGCTGTGATGGTTAACCGTCGACGTAGTCGACCACCAAGTGAATCAAATAGTATGGCCAACGAGTCGTGGGTACTAGGAGATTGCATTTGGGCCTTAAGCCCGCTAGGATATTTTAAATCCCGAAACTTATGTGGGGGCATAAGATTTTGATTAAAATAGTAGGAGTAATTTACAAATAAAAACCATGTTTGTAAATTGTGCATTTTAAATTAATCTTTCGCGTATTTATTTCTTCTCTCGTCGTTTTGTAGATATAATGTCTAAGAATCATATTTTCATCATACTTGAACAAAACAAATTGACTGGACCCAACTTCCAATACTTGGTCAGGAACCTTAAGATCATTCTCGCTTCTGAGAAGCGAGGTTTTGTTCTTGATGGGCCCCCTCCCGAACTTGCTAAGGATGCCGATAATTCTGAGAAAGAAGCCGTTGATTTGTGGCTCGACGATGACTTACAATCACGTTGTCTCATGTTGGCATCCATGTCGAATGAGCTTCAAAAGCAGCACGAGCATATGAAGTCTTCTTTTGAAATCTACACGCACCTGAATGGTTTGTTTGGGGTGCAAAGTAGATATGAGCGGTATGAAACTGCCAAGACTTTGCAACAAACGAGGATGGCTGAAGGTGCTGATGTTCGATCTCACTGCATCAAGATGATTGGGCTTATTGAAAAGCTTGGTCATCTTGACGTAAAGATGGACAAAACCTACTGCCAGGATATAATCCTCCAGTCGTTGCCAAGATCATTCGAGCAATTCGTGGTGAACTACAACATGCACAAGATGGATGTTGAACTTCACGAGCTGGCTAATATGCTCGCCACTGCCGAGGCTCCCATGAAAAGAGAGAAGCCAGTGATGGTTGCTACCTCGACCCAATCTAAGTCCAAAAGGACAAAGAAAGGGAAGGGGAAAGGAAATGCTTCTTCAAGCAAAGGAAAATGACCATCTGGGCCCATAGGGAAGGGAAAGAAGCGTAAGCTTCGTCTGGTGAACAGAAATGTTTCTACTGCAAGAAACCTGGACACTGGAAGAGGAACTGCAAAGAGTTCTTAGAGAGCTCTAAAGTTATATTCCTTGTTGAAGTTAATTTATCAATTAACTGTACATCATGGGTGCTAGACACTGCTTGTGGTTATCATCTTTGTAATGACTTACAGGTGATGGGAGCAACAAGGCCACTTAGGCTAGGGGATTGGATCCTGAGATTTGGCAATGGAGCTAGAGCTGCTGCCGAGGCCATAGGCGAAGTGGAGTTAGATTTAGGTGGTAATAAATTAGTCCTTATGAACGTTCTTTATGTACCAAGTTTGGTGAAAAACATTATTTCCAATCCTGTTTTGGATAATGAAGGTTTTAATTTTACTATTAATAAAGGTTCTTTTTCGTTATTCATGAATGATAATATGTTTTTCACTGGTACATTGAAAGATGGACTATATACCATTGAACCACCTAAGTTAGTTATGCACGTACAACAAAACAAAAGGAAACAAGATAATGAAATATCTGCCCAATTATGGCACGCTCGACTTGGACATATATCTAAGTCAAGGATTCAAAATTTAGCATCATCTGGCGCTATTGAAATCAATCGCATTGATGAAATGCCAACATGTGAACCATGTCTAAAGGGTAAAATGGCTAAGTTGCCATTTAAAGGAAACCCTGAGCGAACCAAACAAACATTGGACCTGATACATACTGACGTATGTGGACCACTAAGAAAAAGCGCCCGAGGTGGCTATGATTACTTCATCACTTTCACTGACGACTACAGTCGTTATGGATATGTGTTCTTGTTGAAACACAAGTCTGAAGCCTTTGAGCGATTCAAAGAATTCAAGATGGAAGTAGAGAATCAACTTGGTCATACGATAAAGGTTCTTCGTTCTGACCGAGGTGGAGAATTTCTTAGTAACGAATTTCTGAATTATCTTGTAGAGCATGGAATACTATCACAGTGGACTCCTCCTGCAACACCCCAATTAAATGGAGTTGCAGAGAGAAGGAATCGAACCTTGATGGACATGGTTCGATCCATGATGAGTGCCACTGACCTTCCTCTTTCATTTTGGGGACATGCCCTCCTCACGGCAACGAAGATACTGAACATGGTACCTTCCAAATCCGTAGAAAAGACACCATACGAATTATGGTTTGGCAAGGCACCCTCATACGCATTCATGCGCATGTGGGGATCTCCCGCTTACGTTAAAAAGCTAGTGGGAGATAAATTGGAAACGAAATCCACTTTGTGCAAATTCGTGGGGTATCCGGAAAACTCAATAGGATACGAGTTCTACGATCCTACAAGACAAACTACGTTTGTCTCAAGGAACGCACACTTCTTGGAGAAGGATTTCTTGGTTGACAAGAAGGAAAATAACGTAGAACTAGATGAGGTCACAGAAGCTGAAAAGGCCGAAGAGGTCGATCAAGCTGACCCGTCGCCACGAGTAGTGGGAGAACATGAGCATGAAAGTGCACCAGAGAGTACACCAATACTTCGTAGGTCAGAAAGACAACGTAGAGAACCCGAGAGATACTACGGTCTGCTGCATGAGACTGGACAGTCTCTGACCTACCCAAGGACTTACGAAGAGGCTATGCTAGACATAGACTCGGGAAAGTGGCGCGAAGCCATGGAATCCGAATTGGACTCCATGCACTCAAACAAGGTTTGGGCCTTGGTAGATCCACCAGTGGGAGTAGCTCCCGTGGGTTCCAAGTGGATCTATAAGCGAAAGCTTGGAGTGAACGGAGAGGTGATTACCTACAAGGCGCGACTAGTGGCAAAAGGATATACTCAAAGACCTGGAATTGACTTTGAGGAGACCTTCTCGCCCGTCGCAATGCCTAAATCCATTAGGATCTTGCTGGCCATAGCTGCGTGGTATAACTACGAGATATGGCAGATGGATGTAAAGACCGCCTTTCTCAATGGGGACATTGACAAAGAGATCTACATGGAGCAACTAAAAGGATATGCATCTAAAGGAGATGAACACAAGGTGTGCGAACTCCAGAGGTCCATTTATGGACTAAAACAAGCTTCCCGAAGTTGGAACATTCGTTTCGATGAGACAATCCAAACTTTTGGATTCATCAAAAACATGTTCGAACCTTGCGTGTACAAGAAGATCAGTGGGAGTACAGTTGAATTTTTGGTGCTTTACGTTGACGACATTCTTCTCATTGGAAACAATATGAAAGCGTTGTCCGAAACTAAAGCATGGTTATCTACACAATTCTCAATGAAGGATATGGGAGAAGCATCCTTTGTACTAAGTATGAGGATCTACCGAGATAGATCAAAAAGACTGATGGGCCTCTCCCAATCCCAGTACATAGATAAAATCTTGAAAAGATTTAATATGGAAGAATCCAAGAGAGGATTGCTTCCAATGAGACATGGGATTGCACTCTCTAAGTCTATGGCCCCAAAGACGCCTGAAGAGAGAAGCAATATGTCTCGAGTACCATATGCATCCGCAATAGGAAGCATAATGTATGGTATGTTATGTACTAGGCCAGACGTAGCGTACGCTTTAAGCGTTACAAGTCGCTACCAGTCTGATCCAGGAGAGCAGCACTGGATAGCCGTAAAGGCAATTCTGAAGTACCTGAGAAGGACTAAGGAATTGTTCTTGGTATACGGTGGAGAAGAATTGAAATTGGAAGGCTATACAAACTCGAGCTTCCAATGTGATGTAGACGACTTCAAGTCGACATCAGGATACGTGTTCTGCCTCAATGGTGGTGCGGTTAGCTGGAAGATCTCCAAGCAAGAAACAACCGCGGATTCAACCACCGAAGCAGAATACATTGCCGCGAGTGATGCAACAAAGGAAGGTGTTTGGATGAGGAACTTCATCCAGGAATTGGATGTGATACCTAGCATCGCTGAGCCCATTACTATCTTCTGTGATAATAATGAGGCAATAGCGCAAGCAAAGGAGCCGAGATCTCATCAGAAATCCAAGCACGTACAAAGACGATACCACGTGATAAGAGATTTCATTGGTAGATGAGACATTAAGATGGAACGTGTCGACTCAGAAGATAATACAGCAGACCCACTAACGAAGCCACTGCCTCAAAAGGCATTTGAGAAACATCTGCATAAGATGGGACTCAAGAACATAAAAGATTGGCTTTAGGACAAATGGGAGATTGATAGAAATAGTGTCCTGCAAGCCAGCTGTATGGCGAGCATTTATTGTAATAAATAAGGAACTATTCAATTTTGATTAATAAATGATAAAAGGTTCACTGAATTAATTCACCAGTGATTGGGCTCTATGGGCTTGTGGCTGGACATCGACCGTGGAGTGTGGGAGAATTCCCAAATTGGCAGAGGTGCTAATTTTGGAATGATCAATCGACAGAGTGTTCGATTGATTTAGAGTAAGTCTTACTCGAATAATTAAATAATATTTAATTATAACTCACGGCCAATTATGTGGTGAACCTACGGGAGCATACACAATATGAAGCGAAAACGAGGAAATAAGAACGACCGAGTCGACTGGGTCGACTGGGTGAAAAATTGACTGGGTCGATTATAATGGGTGGGTCGACTGGGTCGACCCAATTGGAACAAAATGGGATCCAATTGGAATTGGATCAGGATCATGGATTAAATTGGAATTTAATTTGTGAGTTAATTAATTAAGTTGGATTTAATTAATTAATTGGACTTAGAGTCAAAATTAATTAATTGGGAGACAAGTTAATTGATTGGGCTATTTAATTGGGAGATTAAATAAAGCTTGATCAAAATCAATTAACTGGACCATGAATTAATTAGAAGAGTTAGTCTTCTAATTAGAGAGGGCCATGACCCATGTAGGAGAGTAGAATCCTAGTCCTAATAGGACTAGGTTAGGGAGATAACTATAAGTAGCTTTCTTGTAGTTATTTTTACACACAACTCTACAAGCAAAAATTAAGCAAGAGCAAAATTTCTCTCTCTCTCCCAGTGCAATCGGCCGAACCCATTCTTCCCTGTGGAAGAATTTTTCGTTTTCGATTTTGTTCCTAGATCGTTCCTAAATCCTAGATCATAATATATCTTGTGTTCTAGCTGATCAAGATTTATTATTTTCGTGTAATTGTGGTGTATCAACCCGTAGAGGCGCAACACGTGGGGCGCTGCTGCAGAGCTTGGATCGATTCTTACTGGAGGAGAAATCAAAGTTCGTTTTGCTGACTAAGGATTTGCAAGGAGATAGGTATAACTTCAATTGTTTATACTATCGTTTTAATTATATTCATATATATACACCTAGAGTAGTATCCTGACAAGATTCCGTAAGAGGTCCTAAAATTTTTATATTCCGCTGTGCCTAGGGCTGTTTATCTTACCGAATCCCAACAGCAATTTGGGCAGGGCGGGTTGGGAACTTGGGCAACGCGCCTAGCAGGCCTACAACCCTCCACAATTGCTAATTGATATGGATGGCTACCAAGTGGCAGCCACCCATTGGTTCTATTTTTTTAAAACTTTTTTGTTTAATTAGTTAAATTATAAATATTAGTAGTTTTTTTATTTTTTTAAACATTGTATTTTCAAATTTTGTGTTAGATTTAGTAACGTGATTAGTTTAATTTAAAATACATAATACAACTTAAATAAAAATACAATCTTAACCCTACAACCCGTGTGTCGCCCACAAGTGTTCGACTAAATCTTGTCTTAGTTGACCATTGGCATCTTTGTTTCGAATACTGGCACGATGCCTCATGTTATTATTAAGAATGTTTTAATTTTCATAATTATGTAACTATTAAAAAAATTATTATTATTAGTATAAGTTCGAGTGGGGAGAGTCTGAAAAGTTGTGAAATTGAATTTATGGATTTTGACTGCCTTTCGGTTGGAGATAAGTTTTTTAGGTGGATCGAAAAGGCGTGAGGGCAAGGCAAGAGGACAAGACAATTGACAATTGGGCGAACAATAAGGCAATTGGGCAGTTGGGCAAGGGCTTCGGTTGGAGATGGCCCCATGAGCTTGCGTATCAACACAGTGAGGTTTTGAAGAATATTAATTGTTTTTAAATAAAAAATTAATTAATTCTTTTGACCCAATAACAAAACCCAACGAAGAGTATTAATTAAATTCAGGTGGTCGGGTTCGACCAACAAGATCCGCATGTAGATCCGACCTGCACATCCCCAGCCCAACTTCTAATTTCTAAATGTAAATTAACACATTTAACATAGGAGCTAATTCAAAAATATCCTATGTGCTTTGTTTCAATTGACCAAAAAAAAAGGTCCTATATTATTTTTATTAGCATAAAACCCACCTTATTTTCCGTTTTATTAATAAAAACATTTCATGTAAAATTCATTCATGAGTCAATAGGAAAGTTGTTGTCAATTTCAAAATTTAACAGGGGATTATTAATACTTTTTAGGTTAATAGAGGTGTGTTTGCATTTTTTGGTGGGGATATAATTATTATTTTTTTTATGCAAAATTAAATAAGTATATATTCCGTAATGGCAGGATTTTTTTGCTGATAAATAATATCACAAGAAAAATTTTGGTAATAAAAATTACACATGGATATTTTCTTTAAGTTCACTCTATAACAAGGTCTCAATGTTATGTTTACATATTTCTTAAATCAGCTTAAAGCATATCATCGTATAAAACATCAATCACGATAACACATTTACATAAGTATAGAAATATATATGAGCTCAAACAAATTTTAATTAGCAGCGGTTTTTTATTTGCTATAAATGATTTCGGAAAAATAGAATTAGTTTCAACCAAATAAACTAATTTAATTAAATAAATTAGCAAGGGTTCCTACAATAACAGATTCGGGGAATGGGTCCTTATTAACAATACATCAACTCAAGATAAATCCCCACAACCAAAAAGTCTACAACCATGAAGAACTCTACAACTATGAGGAAATTAAATACGTATAGATAGCTGATAGGCTTTATGAATTTGATAGACAATAGGACTTGATTTATCTTCCTCTATAAAAATAGGCACTTATTGTACATACATTATGAATGATGAATATATAAAAATTCCTTTCTTCTTTCTCTGTTTTATCATGGTATCGAGCCAATACTGGACCAACGTCCAATTAAATTAGCCCTTTTCCTTTTTTTTTCTTTCTTCAAAAAAAAAAAAAAAAAAAAAAAAACATGTCTTCTAATACAGAAACCCCTGTGATTAATCCTTCGAACACTTCAATGACATCTGCTCCGATCCCTCCTACCCCACCACCAATCCCCCTTCCGCCTCCATCATCCCTCATAACCATAAAATTAACTGAAGAAAATTTTCTTATGTGGAAGGCTCAACTTATTCCATATCTCAAAGGTCACAACCTATACAACTTCGTTGATGGGTCCTCGGTTGCCCCTACAGTACTTGATGAAACATCTAACCCAAATCCAGAATATATTTCCTGGCTACAACGGGATCAGGCTGTTATGAGCCTTCTTATTTCGTCACTTTCGGAACCAGTTATGGCTCATGTTGTTAGGGCAACAACTTCCCAAGAAATATGGGAAACTCTAAACACAATGTTTGCGGTTGGTTCACAAGCCCGTGTGATGCAACTCTTTTTTCAGTTGACAAATCTCAAACGAGGATCTGAATGCGTTGCTACCTATTATCGACGGGCTAAAATTCTTCTCGATACGTTAGCTTTGGCTGGCAAGGTTGTTCCTACCACTGATTTTATTTGCTTTCTTCTCACAGGTTTGGGTACGGACTTTGATCCCATAGTAACTACACTAACAGCCCATGTAGAGACTCTATCACTGCCTCAGGTTTATGCCCATCTTCTTACATTTGAGTCCCGTATGAATCATCAACTGAACAATCTTACTACATCTAATGAACTTTCGGCAAACACATCTTATAAGCAACCATCTCCCTCCACTAATCGAGGACGTGGTTTTGCACGTGGCAGAGGTAACTTTAGGGGCAGAGGGGGGTAGTCGTGGTCGTGGCCGCAGTCCCCAACAATCTTTGTACGTTCCTAATCGTCCAACGTGCCAAGTTTGCAACAAACAAGGACACACTGCCTCCACTTGCTATCACAGATTTGATTACAACTATCAGCCGTCTCCACCACCATCACTCTCCGCCAATTACTCCTCCTCCGGCCCATCCACTGCTCCACCCTTATCTTTGACTGACTCGTCTTGGTACCCGGATACCGCTGCCACCGATCACTTCACCAATGAGTTTACAAATCTCACCATCAATCCTACCGAGTATAAGGGATCGGAGCAAGTTCGGATTGGCGATGGATCTGGTCTCTCAATTCACCATAGTGGCAGCTCTCACATTCCTTCACCACATGGCAATTTTCTTTTATCCAAACTTTATCATGTTCCATCTATTTCCAAAAATTTAGTTTCCGTTCGCAAATTTTGTGAGGATAATAATGTCTTCTTTGAATTTCATGTTTCTTCTTTTTGTGTGAAGGATTCCAAGACTCGACGTCTTCTTCTTCAAGGCCATACTAAAGACGGCATGTATGTCTTCCCGCGTCCTCATTCTCCTCAAGCTTCTATTAGTGTCCGTGCTGCTCCCTCTCTTTGGCACAATCGCTTAGGTCACCCTTCCATGAAGATGGTCCACCAAATAATCTCTCAACATTCCCTGCCTGTCCATAAACAAAGGAAGACATCCCTCTGCCCAGATTGTTGCAAAGGCAAATCTCACAACCTACCATACGTCTCCTCGCCTCATCACTCCACTGCCCCTCTTCAACTTCTCTTTTCCGATGTTTGGGGTCCAGCACCAACTCAATCCCGTGGTGGTTTTAGATATTATGTTTCTTTTGTTGATGATTTTAGTAGACATAGTTGGATTTTTCCTATAAAGTGCAAATCCGATGTAGTGAATATTTTTCTTAGTTTTAAAAAGCATGTTGAAACTCTTTTAGATTCAAAAATTCGTTCCTTACAATCAGATTGGGGTGGTGAATTTCGGTCTTTAAATAAAGTTTTACAATCGTTTGGCATTACCCATCGTATTACTTGTCCCTATGCTCACTCTCAAAATGGTTCGGTAGAACGCAAACATAGACACATTGTGGAAACGGGTCTTGCACTTCTTTCTCACGCATCTCTCCCTCAACGTTTTTGGTCTGATGCTTTTATTACCGCTGTATATCTCATAAATAGACTTCCGAGTCCCACCTTGAATGGGAAATCTCCACATGAAATTATTTTTGGATATAAACCGGATTACCACTTTCTTAAAACTTTTGGGTGCCAATGTTGGCCAAATCTCCGTCCATATAACAAACACAAGATGGATTATCGTTCTCTTCCTTGCACGTTTCTTGGCTATAGTCTCTCGCATCATGGGTATATTTGTTATCATGCTCCTACTTCTCGAGTTTATATATCACGTGATGTGTTATTTGATGAAGAAGTATTTCCGTATGCTTCCACACAAACAAATTCACTCAATAAACCGCCCACTGATCATGTAACTCTGCCACTAAATCTCGGCCCAATTGCTCCCTCTATTGATCCACCTCTCCAACCCACATCTCCAATTACCAGCCCGACTGCCCTGGCTCAAACTCAAACTGATCCACCTACGCAGCCTGATCTGCCTATTCCCACAAGTACTAGCCCAATCTCCAATCCACCGCCTAATTCAGTGACAGACCAAACAATACAAGCACAATCCATCCCAAACTCGTCTACTTCATCCAGCACCGTCCCTTCTTCCCATCAAATGACCACTCGAACTAAATCTCACCATATCAGACCCAAAATCAGAACAGACGGCACCATCCCTTGGCCTACGCCCCGTGCTCTAGTTGCTACGACTACTGTTCCGGAGGAACCCACATCCTTCACTACCGCCTCTAAATTCCCCGAATGGCGGACTGCTATGCAGAATGAATTTGATGCGCTGCTCTCAACCAATACATGGTCTCTTGTTCCACCTTCCCCACGACAGAATTTGGTCGGTTGTCGATGGATTTTTAAAACTAAATACTTGGCTGATGGTTCTATTGAACGGCGAAAAGCCCGACTCGTAGCAAAAGGCTACAATCAATTGGAAGGCTTCGATTATCACGAGACATTTAGTCCGGTTGTTAAACCAACCTCTATTCGGTTAGTTCTCTCTATTGCAGTGACTTTAAATTGGTCTATAACGCAACTAGATGTGCAAAATGCTTTCTTACACGGCAATTTGGATGAATCGGTCTTTATGTCACAACCCCCAGGCTTCACTCACCCCGATTATCCTCATTATGTGTGCAAATTGAATAAGGCTATTTATGGCCTTAAACAGGCTCCTCGTGCGTGGTATGCTCGATTAAGCTCTCGTCTCATTGAACTGGGTTTTATTGTCTCTAAGTCTGATGCTTCCTTATTTATATACAGACATAATTCAGTTGTAATGTATTTCTTAGTCTATGTTGATGATGTGGTTCTAACGGGGTCATGCTCTAAAACAGTGCAATCATTAATTTCTATTCTCAGTCAGGATTTTCCCATAAAGAATTTAGGGGGTTTACACTACTTTCTTGGTCTTGAATGCAATCGCAACTCAGCTGGCCTTTTTATCTCTCAAAGGAAGTATATCTTGGACTTACTACAGAAAACAAATATGGCTAATTGCAAGCCAGTTAGCAGCCCGATGGCTTCATCCACTAGATTGTCTGCCTTCGATTCTCCTTCCTTTGAAGATCCGTCCCTCTATAGAAGTGTTGTTGGAAGCTTGCAATACCTTCTATTCACCCGTCACAAAGACCGGTTGCGTAGCCTATATTCTGGCAAGTAGCCCTGCACACTGTATCACTCGTGCATGATCCATTCATATAGTCACATATATTATTTCACTCCACATGTTGCACTATATAATTTCTAGATTGAGAAATATCAAAAGTAAACATAAATCTAGTAGAATCAAGCTTCGCTAAACAGTGTGTCGCTTTATTACATTCCCTAACTATGGAACAACATTAATCTATCAATTCACGGTTTTAGTTATGGCCCATATCAAATCATGGGAAGTACTTTATAGATTTTATACATAAGCGATGAGGTGTAGCCTGTTATCTAAGGTTGAGGTTCCATGACCAAGATATCATATGCTCAACTCCCACTAGTGTATGTGGATATTTCTCTAGTTTAGCACTAGTCTTTGTACTTTAAACCTATGAAATAGATTCGATATGGCGATTAATGTAACGATGTATTCACCGTCTAAAAAAAAGCTAGATAGATAGAGTTTATCAAAATTCATCTGAATACAATTATAGTTGAAAATTCAAACAAATTTAAATTCATATTTGACTAGAGCTTCTTGTGTTGGTCCCAAGTGGTCAGAAGAGGTTTAGAGGGGGGGTGAATAAACCTCTTTAAAATTTTCTTCCAAATTTTAACTTTAAAACTTTTCTCTAACTGAACAGACTAAGCTGATCAGAATAGTAAGTTACAATTCTGTTTGCGAACAAATCTTTGAACAGCTTTGTTGACCACTCGTCTGATTGTTACTTAGCTGATTTTGTTAAAATCAGTTTTAATACTTAGAGTACTTGCAGCGGATTTTCAAAGTGTTTTTCACAAGTATTCCTAGTAGTTTGAAAAATGTTTCCCCAGTTTTATAAACTCCTTTAAATTCTTTTTCAAACAGTTAAGTAAAGTGTTTTATGCAAACTTGAAATATACAAGTAAATATGCAAACAAAAACACAAGTAATTTTTATAGTGGTTATATGGATGTAAATATCCTTTAATCCACTCGTCCAAGTCACAAAGATCTTGGGTTATACTAGAAACACAAAGTAACCAGTACACTCTGCTTACGCCGATCAACAAATGAACAGGTCGTAAGTGCGCAGTAAGAAATCACAAAGAAATCCTACTCTCTGAAGTAATATCACTCACTAAGATGGATATCTACTTCTCACAACACTCTGTTTTACAAATTCACTCAGAAGATGTATTTAGCTTGGTTCTTCAACTTCGCTTTTCGTCAACAAATGACTAAGCTGATGAGTGAGCTGTTCTTGAAAATTAAAGATTTCTGCTTCGAAAATTCTCTCAGAAAAGTGTTGCTTCTTTTTTTATCTCTTCGTCGCTTTCAGCTATTTATACTTGAGGTTTGAAAAATGTCCGTTGAAGAGAGACAAGATTCAAATTCCTCGAGTACTGGTCCTTAAAATCCGCGAACGGCTCTTTTGCAGTCTGTCCGTACTGTTAACAGTACTATTCTGCAGGCAGCATTAAATGCACCCAGCTGATGCGAAGCATTTCTTCATTCATTTGTCTTTAATAACCTCGTACTTCAGCATTTATTACTCCAAGGGGCATTTATTACCGTTGGGAAGACTTTATGATCCTTTCCACTTGGCTGACGAAAGTGCAAGTCTGATGACGAACTTGGCTGATCTAAAACTTGAACAAATCTGATTTGAGTCGGCTGATCTTCATCAGTCTGATATCTTTCCTTCAGCAGATCAGAAGTCTTGGACCTTGAAATTTGACTCTTCTAATGTCTTCATAACTTAGTCAAAATTTCTTCAAAGGGATCATCAGCTAAGTTAACCCATACTTAGCCAAACTTGAAGTTTTGGAATCCTTCAAAACCTCCCTTAACAAATTGTCTTCAGTGCCTTCATCTTCATCCTTATCCAACAATTTCCCCCTTTTTGATGATGACAAAATTTCAGCTAAGTACCTGTTAAATACCTAAACTAAAGATTGTAATCCTCAAAATTTTCTGAGATAGAAAAAGTATATTGGATTGAACTTGTCTTTATATTGATATTTGAAAAGTATTACAATGCAAGTTCATCAGATGAGATGTCTGAAGAATGGATAAAGTAAACTGATTACAATAATTTTATAATTTCTAACTATCAGCTTCTTCATCAGATTCTTCAAGCACTTCTTCGTATTCATAGGATGACTCTTCGTCATCTTCTTATTCATCTTCATCAGCTTCTTCACCTTGAAGGATGACTTCTTTAGCAGCTTCCATTTTCTCTTTAAGTTGCTGCTCTCTTAGAAGTTCCATCGCCTTCTTAGCTGATTCTGTGTTCTTGTACTTGGTTAACGGCTCTGATTGATCAGCAGCAGAGTCCTTAGATTCAGCCATTACTTCATCAGTTTTGGCTTTTTCCTTAGTCTCTTCTTCAGACTTGTCATTACCTTGTCCCTTTCCAAGTTCTTCTTCAGCAGGCTTGGTCAGTTTAGTAGCTTCATCAGTTTTCTTGTCTTCAGCAGCAGTGGAAGTTTTCTTGGTTGTTTCTTTCCCTTTTTCTTCCCCCTTTTTGTCATCATCAGACTTGATGACTTCATCAGGTTTAGTAGCAGGGTTAAGTGCAACTGTTGGAACTTTCATAGCAGCACCTATAGTCTTCAAATTCTGATTCACTACATCATGACTTGCTGTAAGGTGATGAAGAGTTGTGCTGATGTTGTCAGTCTGATCATTGAAGTAGTCAATGTTAAGGTTTATAGTTGCAATCTCATTTTGGAGTTCCTGTGTAGCGTTTGATACTTCTTGCAAAAACCCTAAGTTGACTGCATTCTCTTCTTCACTGACTTTAATGAAGGTTGCAGTTAAATCAGCTATCTTGTGTTCAGCTCTTTGTAAAGCAGCATGAAGGTGATTTACATCAGCCTTCACATCTTCCACGTTTCTGTTCAAGTCCTTTAAGCTGTTCACTAGCTGCAGAGAGTTGTCTTAAGGAATAGGAAAACTATCAACTTCTTTCTTTATGATCTTCTCTGTTGACTGTTGCATATTTTCCAGCTGAAGTTGATTGGACTCTGCCAACTCTGCTCTAAGTTCATTCTTCAACTCCTCTTTCAACTTCATCAGCTGCTGGTTATGCTTCTCTTCCAGTTCCTTTACTGAATTCTCCATCAGCATCTGGAAAGCTTCCATCAGTGATGAATGTTCATCACCTGATGAAGTAGAAGCAGCAGCTTACTTTTCTTCAGTCTCCTGGTGGACAGGGACGTCTTCCATCTTTGTCTCCTGATGATCTTCAGAGGCCTTAGCATTCCACTCAATGGCTAAGGTCTTGTCAGCTTCCTTATTTTCATCAGTGACATCATCATAGAACATGTTAGTGATTGTGCCATCATCATTGAAGCATGTTGTTTGTCTAATCTGCCTCACAATGATCCAGGGGTTGACAAAGGCATTGTTTCCCTTGGGCACTTCACTGTACTCCTTCACTTCCTTACCAAAGATAATGTGCTGAATACTTGGCAGTTGGGGCAAATCACTTGAACAGCCTTGTTCATACCTTGCTCTGTCTGCCCATCTCTTCAAGGCAGTCATTGTAGCAATGTTCAATGCCCTTTCTTCAGCATTTTCTGATTTCTTCCTTTTGGCAGGTAAGTTGTTCTCAATTAACTTGGCCTCTGCTAGGGCATACTCCCTTGCATAGTGATGCATAGCATCTCTGACGTGATGAGGGTCTAAGGCCTTTTGAATTGAATCTGTCTTTAGCCACTTTAAAACCCATTCTTCTTCAGCAGCTAAGTCCTTCAGATTCTGAAGTTCTGTTATTGACCTGTTCAGCCTATTGTCTCTCCATCTGATATACCTTGGCTTCTCTTGAGTGAACATAGTCTTTAACATCAGCTTCTGATCGTAGTAGACTAAGGACTTCTCAAACCTTTTGAAAAGCTCTTTATCAGCATATACTATGTTGAATGCTCTTCTGATTTCAAACTTTTCTTTGGGCTTGGCCTCTCCAGCAGGCATTTTCAGTTTTGGGGGTTCTTGTCCTTCTTCAGCCTCTTTAATCTTGATGCCACCTCCATGGACAGGTCCATAGGCATCAGTTTTGCTCATTTCCAACACCATTGCTATCTCAGCTTCTTCAGCAGTTTTTCTTTCTGCTTCAGACATCTTTATTCATGCTTCATCCTTAGCAGCTTGAGCCTTGCTTAGCTCAAGTGCTTTCTTCTCCTCCAACTCATCTCTTTTCCTCTGTTCAGCTTCCTCCCTTGCTTTCTTGTCAGCTTTAGAGATTTTCTTTCTCTTAAGCACTATCTTCCTTTTTCCTTTATCAGCTGGAGCAGGGGCTGGACCAGCAGATGAAATTGGTGCAGCAGCAATAGGATGGATGATCATTACATCTGGATCATCCTGAGGTTGAGCAGCCTCAACAGTTGGTGCAGTGTGAGTAGTCTGTTGCTCATCGGCTTTGTTAGCAGCAGAGTCCTCAACAGCTCCAATTGGTCTTTCAGCAGACACTGGACTTTGTCTCACCAAGTTTTCTAACTTAGTAGGTTCTTCAATGAAGGACATCTGCTTTCTAGCAGTTTTCTTAGTTCTCCCTTCACGATAGTTTGAAGCAGCTGTATCTTTTTGCTGACTTCTTGTCCTGTGAGAGATATTCTCAGCAGGTCTTTCAGCTGATGGAGTTCTTGAAGATGATGCAGGGGATCCAGTCCTGACATCAGCATTTACTTGATCAATAATAAGAGTGGCTTCAGCAGCAGAAGTCACTGTCTCCATCTTCTTTGAGTCTGTCTTTTTAGGCTCATCAGCAGCCTTCTTTTTCTTAGTCTCAACATCAAGAGTAGCTGTTTTGACTAGTCTCCTTTCCTTTTGGCAGGAGCCCCCTTTGGGTCCTCATCCTCGTCTTTCTCAGGCTCATCAACCTTTCTTTTCTGAACAGGCAGGTAAGTTTTCATTGCTTTTGACTTGTGAATCTCCTTGCCATTCAGCATAGTGCATCCCAGATGAGATAGCAGGTAGCTGAGAGTAATCCTGTGGTTGGTATGAGGTTCATTTCCTTTCTTTACATCCAGAAACTCATCAAAGATGTACCAGATGACTGTGGACCAGTTGACTTCCAGTCCATAATAAATGGCAGTCATTATGCTGAACCTTTTCATGGTAACAGCATCAAGGGAAAAGGTGCAATTTTATATCAGCTTTGACACCATATCAGCCATCCGCTGATATTCATCTTTCAACTGCTTCTTCCTTATATTTCCAGACAGTATCTCCCCTTCCTTGGCGCAGATCGCCCAAAACTCTTGATGTTTGGCTTCTGTTAGCATAGTGACGTCATGGCATCCACTCTTACGAAGCCCAAACTGTTCGTGAAGAACGTCAGGAGTGATAACTATGGATTTGTCTCCCACTTTAGCAGTAATCTCCAACTTGTTGAAATCGACAATCGCAGTGTTGTAATATTCCATAACCTGGTCAGTCCAGATTATGCCTTCGTTGTATTCCATAAAGTTTACCAGGGATGCAGACTTGAACTTCTCCAAAAGTTCCTTCATCAGTTTCGTACCAGATTGGTAATAGGAATCATAAACGAGGTACATACCTTCAGCAGCCATTGCAGATCTGTTGAGATTAGAGAGAAAAAGAAGATATTTTTGCAGAAAGATTGTTCAAATTTCTCACAATTATATTGCTTTTGAAATTTTAGGGTGCGTAAAGAACTACACGGCTGATCAGATCTGGATTTATAGAGTTAGGGTATTTCGGTTTCCGTGATACCAGCTAACCGTTAGATCCGTTTCTTGTCAGTGCTGATCGTGCGGCGTCAGTTACGACATTTCAAATTCAAATCGCATTAAATGAGGAGCGAGAATTTGTACCGCCCTTCTGTCACTTGTAAAAGCGTGTTTTAAGTTAAAACGTTTTAAACAGTAAGCTTTTACACAAGCGATCAGATGAGTAAGTAAATACTTATCTGATGGACTAATGTCCTGATGACACAGTTGTTATCAGTGAAAGCCAATAGCTGATAACCTTCCTCAGCTGTTTGTCAATCCAACTAGATAATAAATCTTCATTCTTCAAGACTTTAATCTTCTGTTGATAACATAACTTCAACTAACTGTCATCAACAAATTTCATCTTTTAATCAGAAGTACCGCTAGTCTTACACGTTCCCCCTGACTTTAAGAATTCATAAGTTAACTAGTCTGTTGAAAGTTAATCCTTGAAGATAACTAAGATGAGTAAGCTGTTGAACTCCAGTCTTCTGATGAGTTCCCCCTCAGCTTATGTATCCAATTTTAATAAACCCAGTTCAGCTCTTAGAGTTGAAAACCTTGTCTCACTTAGAGGTTTTGTGAAGATGTCAGCAATCTGATTTTCAGTAAACACATATTCTATCATGACATTTCCTTTCTCCACGTGATCTCTAATAAAATGATGCTTGATCTCAATATGCTTAGTCCTTGAATGACTCGTAGTATTCTGAGTAAGACTGATTGCACTTGTATTGTCACAGTAGATTGGTATTCCACTGATTTTGATATTGTAGTCTTCCAGTTGATGCTTCAACCATAAGATTTGTGCACAGCAAGCTCCAGCAGCTATGTACTCAGCTTCAGCAGTTGATATGGATACTGAAGTTTGTTTCTTACTCATCCATGAGATCAGACGACTACCTAAGAATTGACAGGCACCTGTTGTGCTTTTTCTATCAATCTTGCAGCCTGCAAGGTCAGAATCTGAATATCCAATAAGTTCAAATCCAGATTCCCTAGGGTACCACAATCCCAATTCTTGAGTGCCCTTAATGTATTTCAGTATTCTCTTGGAAGCTAAGAGATGAGATTCCTTAGGATTTGACTGGAATCTTGCACAGACCCCAACAGAGTACATGATATCAGGTCTGCTAGCTGTTAGATATAACAGTGACCCAATAATGCCTTTGTACTTGGTTATGTCCACTGATTTGCCATCTTCATCTTTATCCAAACGAAGACTTGTAGACATTGGAATAGTAGCAGTAGAGCTAGTTTCCATACCAAATTTCTTGAACAAATCCTTTGTGTATTTTGCTTGGCTGATGAATATTCCATCAGGCAACTGTCTAACTTGCAAACCAAGAAAATAATTAAGTTCTCCCATCATGCTCATTTCAAACTTGTTCTGCATCAGCTTTGAGAACTTATCACACATCTGTTGGTTAGTTGAACCGAAAATGATATCGTCCAAATAAATTTGCATAAGCAAAATATGTTCTTCCCATTCAATAGTGAACAGGGTCTTGTCAACTTTACCTTTGCGAAATCCTTTAATTAAAAGAAAATCAGATAAGGTATCATACCATGCTCTTGGAGCCTGTTTCAGTCCATAGAGGGCTTTCTTCAGACGATACACTTTGTCTCCTTCTTGATAGACTTCAAATCCAGGAGGTTGTTCAACGTAAACTTCTTCTTGCAATTCTCCATTGAGAAAAGCTGATTTCACATCCATCTGATAGACGGTGAAATTCTTGTGAGCAGCATAGGCAAGAAAGAGTCTGATTGCCTCTAGTCTTGCTACTGGTGCAAATGTTTCATCAAAGTCAATACCTTCTTCTTGGCAGTAACCCTTGGCCACTAGTCTTGCTTTGTTTCTGGTGACTTCACCATCTTCATTCATCTTATTCCTGAATACCCACTTAGTGCCAATGACTCTTTGATGACTTGGTCTAGGAACTAAGTATCAAACTTCATTCCTTTCAAATTGATTTAGCTCCTCTTGCATAGCTTCAATCCAGTTTGAATCACTAAGAGCTTCTTCAATTTGTTTGGGCTCAATTTGAGATAGGAAGCTGGCAAACATTGCATTACTTGCAGCAGCTCTCCTTGTCTTCACTTTATCCAAGGGATCACCAATCACCAATTCAGGTGGGTGATTCTTGAGCCATCTAAGATCAGGTTGCAAATCATGATGTTGTCCTTTGTTTTGATATTGCAACACTACTGTTGGAGTTCCAGTAGTAGTCTGTTGAACTTCTCTCATCTGTTGAACAGTCTCTGGTCTATCAGCTGGTTGAAACTCGTCTGTTAGACAATCAGCTCTGTGATTTTGAACAGCACTTGAGTTATCAGCTGGGTTGAGATCAGGCAGTATGATGGGAACATATTCTTCATTCCTTACAACATTCATCTTCTGTAAATCAGTAGACAGATCTTGATTAATGCTTTGATTCTTTTCAGAAGATTGACTTGGTTCGTCAAATACTACATGTATGGATTCTTCTATTAGTAGTGTTCTTTTGTTAAAAACTCTATAAGCTTTACTAACAGTAGAGTATCCTACAAAAACAGCTTCATCAGCCTTTTCTGCAAATGCAGTAAGATGATTTTTACCATTATTTAAAACATTGCATTTACAACCAAATATCTTAAAGTAATGAATGTTTGGCTTCCTGTTGTTCCAAACTTCATATGGAGTCTTGTTTTGGTGCTTGTTGATCATGCATCTGTTTTTGGGTAAAACATGCTGTATTTGTTGCTTCTGCCCAAAATCTTTGTGGCAGCTTTGCTTCAGCTATCATGGTTCTGACAGCTTCCTTTAGTGTTCTGTTTCTCCTTTCAGCAACACCATTTTGTTGAGGGGTTCTAGCAGCTGAATACTCATGATGTATTCCTTTGATATTACAGTACTCTTCAAGAGTAGAGTTTGTAAACTCTGTCCCTCTATCTGATCTGATCTTCAATATTTTTATACTTTTCTCATTCTGGATCAGTTCCATCAGATTAGTAAGATGTTCCTTGGTTTCACTTTTCTTCTTCATGAATATCACCCAAGTATATCTTGAATAATCATCCACAACAGCTAGGCAGTATTTCTTTCCACCATTGCTGACAGGATCAATGGGTCAAAATAAGTCCATGTGTAGCAGCTCCAATATTCTTCCAGAAGATTGATGCTTCTTGCTTTTGAATGATGACTTGATTTGTTTACCCTTCTGACAGGCGTCACAGAGCTTATCTTAGCTCATGACTGTTTTAGGAATCCCTTCTACCAAATCATTATTTATTAATCTGTTGATGATCTTGAAGTTTAAATGATTCATCCTCTTGTGCCACAGTCAACTAACTTCACTTGGTGTTGATGCCACCAAACAAACATTTGAATTCTTATCAGCAGAATTCCAGTCGACTATGTAAACATTTCCTTGTCGTCTTCCAGATAAGATTACCTTCTTTGTACCAATCTGTTCAACATAGCATTTATCTGTTGAGAAGATAACTGAATATCCTTTGTCACAAAATTGACTTATGCTCAGCAGATTATATTTGAGGCCTTTAACATATGAGACGTCAGATATCTCTATGTTTCCTCTGATCAACTTTCCTTTAGCTTTAATCTTGCCTTCTTTGCTGTCCCCAAAAGTAACTTTTGGACCATCCACAGCAACTGCATCAGTCAGCTCATGTATGTTTCCACACATGTGTCTTGAACAGCCACTGTTCAAGTACCAGATTTTCTCTACTTTACTCCTACTCCTAATCCTAACCTACAAAACAAAATAAAATTGTTTTAGGTACCCTTATTGAGAGGGTCCTGAAGGATTAGTTCCACCTTTGACAACCCAAGATGATGAAGTCTTAGGCTTCTTAGGCTTCTGAGTTTCAACAGGAGTATGAACAGCTTTGCCTTTACCACGTTCATCAGATTTGTCAAATTGTTGATGATCAGCATGATAAGGATAATGTTCAAATGCAGAGTAAGATGCATGATATGGAGGATATGCATGCATTGGATGAGCAGGGTAAGGTGCATAGTAAGTTGGAAATTGAGGTGCATGATACATAGGATGATATGCAGCATGTTGCACATAATAAGACTCATTTCCATACCAAGCATTTTGATTTTTCTTGTTTTTATGCTTCTTTGGTTTACTAGATGCTTGCTCATTAACAGACGACTTAGTTTTATCACTAGTCTGATTAGTTCTAGCCTTGTCAGATGACTTCCTGGGACTCTTCTGTTTAGGCTTACTAGTCTGTTTTCCTACACTAGGGTCTTTGCTCTTTTTAGCCTTAGGAGTTTTCGTCTCCTTTAATACTTTCTCAGGTGAAGCAGGTCTAGCAGTTTGAACATACAGGATGACCTTACTATTGTCAGCATATATAAATTTCTCAGTATGATTCAGTTCTTGCTTATCCTGTTCTAAAGGTGTCTTCTGTTTACTAGATATATGAGTGGATGCAACAGATGACTTCTCATGAGACTCAATGATTTTCTCAAGCTCAATGATTTTACCCTTATGGACTTCACATTCAGCTTTCAGAGATTCATGTTCTTGCTCAAGCTGTTTATATTCAGCTGATTCTCTTGGCTTTTCAGCTGTGAGTTTCAGTGAACTGTTTTGCTCTTTTAGCAATATCATCTCTTCCTTAAGCTTTTTAAATGCTTCAGCAATAGTAGTATTGTTAAGCATCATTTGTTCAAATGAACTAAATAGTTCATTTTCAAGAGGAGTTACATCATCCTCAGAGTCATCAGATTCCTTAGCCATCAGGCCAGGAAAAGCAGGGCTCATTTCATCAGAAGTGTCTGAATTTGAATCAGATAAGTAGACGGCAGCTGGCTTTTCTGCTTCTGCTACCATTGCCTTAGCTTTCTGATGCTTTCTTTCTTTTCTGATTCTCTTTTCTTCTTCCGTATACTTCTCAGCTTTAGGATATGGGCAGTCTCTGATGAAATGACCCAGTTTCCTGCAATTATAACACATCATTTTGGATTTATAAGAATCCTTATCCTGAGAAGAAGAAGTAGAGTTAGAAGTAGAAGCATTGTTATATTTGTTCTTCATTTTTCGTCTGTAGAACTTTTTGAAGTTGTTCATCAGCAATGCAACGTCTCCAGCAGTGTACTCCTTTTTGTTGAGTAGTGTGGCTTCATCAGATGAGTCCACATCTTTGCTTTTGTCAGCTGGCCTTCTTGGATTTTCAGCAGCAACAAGTGCAGCTGTGGGACTTGAAGTTGAGGTTTCTTCAACACCCATTCTTGGCAGTTTATACTCATACGCCTTGAGTACGGAGAACAGCTCTGTAAGAGAAATCTTCCCCAGATCTCTTGATTCTTCCATGGCTATCACCTTCATGTTGAACTTGGGAGGCAGGGCCTTCAGTACTCTGACGATGGTCTCCTTGTCAGTGAAGGTCTTTCCCAGCTTTAGAACTTCATTGAGGGTTCTGGTGAATCTAGTGTCCATCTGATCAATAGTTTCTCTAGATTTCATCTTGAAGTTATCCAGCTTCTCCAAGGCAACACTGAGCTGATGCTCTTTGATGGCGTCGTTTCCTTCACTCATGTCACGAACCTTATCTCACATCTCCTTTGCAGTTTTGCAATGTTTGACTTTGTCAAACCGATCATTATCCAGGGCTTTGGTCATGATGAAACGGCCAACTTTATCCAGATTGAACAGCTTTATCTCTTCGGCTGTCATCTCTGTCAGATCTTTTTCCACCACTAGTTCAGCTTCATCAACTATGATAGTCTTGGTGAATTTGAATGGACCTTTAATGATACATGTGTACATGTTGTCATTATAAGCAGCAAGGAAAATCTCCATTCTGATTTTTCAGTCTTCAAATGACATACCAGCAATGTGGGGAACATGGCTAATACAGTCCATTTTTCAAAAAGTTTTTATTTTTCAAAAAGATGCTCTTTTGAAAAGTTTTGAAAACCTTTGAAAAACACTTGGATCAAGCTCGTTAATCAAGCAGCTGATTCTAATGAACCACCCGCTCTGATGCCACTTGTTGGTCCCAAGTGGTCAGAAGAGGTTTAGAGGGGGGGTGAATAAACCTCTTTAAAATTTTCTTCCAAATTTTAACTTTAAAACTTTTCTCTAACTGAACAGACTAAGCTGATCAGAATAGTAAGTTACAGCGGATTTTCAAAGTGTTTTTCACAATTATTCCTAGTAGTTTGAAAAATGTTTCCCCAGTTTTATAAACTCCTTTAAATTCTTTTTCAAACAGTTAAGTAAAGTGTTTTATGCAAACTTGAAATATGCAAACAAAAACACAAGTAATTTTTATAGTGGTTATATGGATGTAAATATCCTTTAATCCACTCGTCCAAGTCATAAAGATCTTGGGTTATACTAGAAACACAAAGTAACCAGTACACTCTGCTTACGCCGATCAACAAATGAACAGGCCGTAAGTGCGCAGTAAGAAATCACAAAGAAATCCTACTCTCTGAAGTAATATCACTCACTAAGATGGATATCTACTTCTCACAACACTCTGTTTTACAAATTCACTCAGAAGATGTATTTAGCTTGGTTCTTCAACTTCGCTTTTCGTCAACAAATGACTAAGCTGATGAGTGAGCTGTTCTTGAGACTTAAAGATTTCTGCTTCGAAAATTCTCTCAGAAAAGTGTTGCTTCTTTTTTTATCTCTTCGTCTCTTTCAGCTATTTATACTTGAGGTTTGAAAAATGTCCGTTGAAGAGAGACAAGATTCAAATTCCTCGAGTACTGGTCCTTAAAATCCGCGAACGGCTCTTTTGCAGTATGTCCGTACTGTTAACAGTACTATTCTGCAGGCAGCATTAAATGCAGCATTAAATGCACCCAGCTGATGCGAAGCATTTCTTCAATCATTTGTCTTTAATAACCTCGTACGTACTTCAGCATTTATTACTCCAAGGGGCATTTATTACCGTTGGGAAGACTTTATGATCCTTTCCACTTGGCTGACGAAAGTGCAAGTCTGATGACGAACTTGGCTGATCTCAAACTTGAACAAATCTGATTTGAGTCGGCTGATCTTCATCAGTCTGATATCTTTCCTTCAGCAGGTCAGAAGTCTTGGACCTTGAAATTTGACTCTTCTGATGTCTTCATAACTTAGTCAAAATTTCTTCAAAGGGATCATCAGCTAAGTTAACCCATACTTAGCCAAACTTGAAGTTTTGGAATCCTTCAAAACCTCCCTTAACAAATTGTCTTCAGTCCCTTCATCTTCATCCTTATCCAACATCTTGGATTCAACTTCTATTAATATGGATTTTTCTTTTAATTTAATATTAGTATTTGATGATTGATTTTCTGTATAATTGATTGTAATTCAATAGATTTTCTAATTTATTGATATTTATGTAATTATTGTTTCTCGCAATAGAAAAAAAATGAAAATAAAAAAAAAAATGGCCTGGTCGAAACTTATCTTATTACAGATAACAATGCAAAGTATTTGGATTGGATGTCTTAAAATTCGAACAGAACTCAACTAGTTGAACTAATAAATGACAAAAATTGTGAAAAAAACATTGCCGTAGTAGAGCTTGTTGGGGTTTTATGTGTGAATGAAATAAATAAAGTAAGAGATGTGTCTATTCGATTCGAAGAGGTACCCTTTGGATCGAAACATTGTGTCCCTTTCCAAGATGCACTTTTGTGTCTATAAATATGAGACAGAATCTGGCCAATTCTGAATCAATTTTTGATAGTAAAAAAAAAAGGAAAAACACTACTCTCTCTTTCTCTTACTTCCCTAAAAATTCAGTCCGAAATTTCTATTTGTTAAAGTTCGCCGTGGGTTCATTAGTTGTGCAAATAATGAACAACAGACTGTTGTATCTTGGGAGACTACCGGGAATCAAACTGTATGCACCGTGGCAGCCCCGAAAATATTGTTTTAAGGAAATTTGTTTCGGCAAGCCTCAGTCTTATTTCCTATTTACGTGTTGATTAAAGTGTTCCACAAATTAATCCTAACCAAGTAAGTATGATTTATATGCTTTAATAATGCATGAATTTTATTTGTTAGAATATTGTTTACTATATTCTATGTTTTATGAAACATATAAGTGCACAGATTGTTAGACACCCACATAGCTTACTTTTCAAACACAATCTCATCGTTCCGCGTCAATATCGTTACATGAAAACCATGACTCTCTTGAAATCCAGGGGCAGATCTTCTATGGAACAAGTATTGGTGTTAACAACTAGGCTAGAATTAGTCAATGAGTTAATACTTAAAAACAAATTAATCCTTTTATTATTTATAAAAGATATCAAATGATAATATACCTTCACCATTTTCGTGAAAATGACTTGCTGTCACACTCATGTACAAAATTACCTCTTTTGTTTACTGCCACTATGAATATAGTATGATTAAGGGTTGAATGTTCAATAGACAACACATTGGAATAAAGTGTTCATTAAGCATTTTGTTGAGAGGGTATGTCATCAAGATAGAGTTAAAATTTGTCATTTGTTGCATCAAAATGAAGTCTCAATTTGTGTCAAGAAATTATGCGAACCACTTATTATTTTTTCAGTAGATAATATATCTATTTTCATATTACATAAACTCAAATTATATATTAAACATATTACAGTGATTAAAGTGGGAAAAATTCAAAATATCTATTTGAAAGGGTTTTTACTCGATTTCGCTGATCTCGGTTTCAGAAAAATGGTTTGGGTATTTTCGATGAAAACCTCACTTGATTAGATTTTGTAAGTTGAATTTTGTGGTTTTGAAACAGTTGAAACTTTACTTGTATTGGGTTTGGGGAAAAAAATAGATGGTAGGCGTCAAATTAATGTCTATTTTATAGAGCTGGGAGAAAAAAAATACATGGTATGTATCAAATCAAGGTTTAATAGATTCAAGAGTTTGTGAATATATTTGTGCTGAATTCTATGGGATTTCCCACACCACTATTGGAAAACTTCTGGCTCGATTTTGTGAAACCCATGAGACCCATAACCTATCCAATTAGCAATTAGGTCCTAATGGATTCAGATTTGTTAAGGTGGCAATAATATATTTTTTTTTTTTTAGGGTGTGAAGGTTTAGGTGACAATATGTAACCACGTGCAATAATTAGTTAGGTGTAATAACACCAAAAGGATCGAAGGAAAAGGCTAAAAATTCCACATAATTATTTTGATGGGTTGTTTTTCCTTATCTAAAATATATTGTATTCCCCAGGGACCATAAAGACTAAGACAGTACTTACTATGGGAAAAGTTGCAATATACTAATTTGTGTTTCGTGAAATTTGCATAAAATTATTACATAAAATGTTATTGTGTAAAATCCTTCTATAATTTTACATATTTGACACAAAATCCCTCTTACATAGTATAAAATAGATTGTCAAGATTATTCGGATGCAGAGTTTCATGCCTAATATGTAATAGTACAAGGGAATTTTATGTAATAAATATTTCAATAGAAGAATTTATTCTGATTCCTGAACATTGAGAAGTACAAAAAAAATTCATGCAGTAAAAAATTTACATGATAATTTCGTGTATGTTTCGTATAACTGGGAAGTATTTTGTTTTTATCCCTACTTATTTCATTATATAACTTGGGAAATTTTTACCCAGACCGGATTTGGCCGAACCCAAAGCAACTATATGGCAAATGTAATACACTTGCTTTGGGATTGGATATAACTCCCAGGAGAGTGGCCAATCACAAAGCAAATGCAATACACTTGCTTGGTGGTTGGATGGGTTTGACCAAGTCAGGCTTGGACAAGAATTTTCCATATAACTTAACTTAACCCAGCTTACAATATTATAGTTAGCGTACAGTCCACTTGCTAGTAAATTAATAATTAGTTTTCCTTTATCTAGAATATATTTTCCCCAAAGACCAGGGTTAAAGATTCATAAAACTAATTGGACAAAAAAAAAAGATAAGTATCATTTACACATAGTTTATAATCTTTTTTGTTTAAAGATCCTGAGGTCTTTAAGTAATTATGAGTTAATTAATTAGTGGTAATATAGCATCATTTGCTGACGTGTGATGATTATTTTAACAATAAAAAATTATGCTAATTGTAAATTGACAAATCTCACATGATAAAACCTTCAAAGCTCAAACAATAAGAGTATATATGCTTGTTTCGCTTTTCATATGATATTTTGGTGTTTTTTAAATGTCAAACAAACAATTTTTTATTTTTTTTTTATTTTCATAAATTAATTCATTTTCTCTCAACTTTCAAAATAACCTCTATTAAAAAAATTATTTCTAAAAATGTTATGAACAAAGTTTTCTACATTGATTTGACATTAAAGAACATATATGGAGTGAATAGCAAATTAGCTCCATGTCATATTTTAAATAGGCAATTTAACTCCCTGTGATAAATAAAAGAGTAAAATGACTCCATGTGATATCATAAATAGGCAATTTAACTCCTAGTGATAAGAAAAATGACAAAATACCTCCATGTGTTTTAATAAAAGAAGTACAATATTGCCTTCCTCTAGATTACTTATTAATTCATATCATAGAGAGTTATATTGCTTATTATTTCATTTCACAGGGAAGTAAATTGCCCATTTTTATATCGCAAGGAGGTAAATTGCTCATTATTTCATTTCACAAGGAGTTAAATTGTCACATGGAGGTAAGTTGCCCATTAGACATATCACAGAGAGTTAACTTGCAAAAAAACCCAACATATATGTTATATCTTTTATCTTACATACATAATTTGATATTAAATATAATATTTAATATTTCTCTTATTTTCATAATCTCTGAAAAAACATATATTTGTTTGGCGTTTCCCAAAAAAATTTCGTGTTTGAAAAATGCCAAACAAACATGTTTTCTATTTTCTAAAATAAATTTTTCATCTTTCAATTTTCTCAAACTACTCTCTCAAAACTCAAACAAACAATAATTTTCTTATCTCTAAACAAAATCTATACAAACTTTACTCTAATTTGACATAAAATAATCTATTTCTTACACAATTTATCTCACAACAAACATGATTTGACATAAAGTCTTACACAGCTTACACCTACAACATAACTCTTCCAAATAAATATACACCTACTTAATTTCTCAAACCACTCTCTCAAAAGTCAAACAAAAAACATTACGCAAATCAAAATTATTTCACAAACCTTCATTACTCTCCCAAACATCAAACAAATAGGCCCAATGAATTCTAAAACATACACCTCCACCATTTATTTCATTTCAGAAAATCCGAACAAACAAGTTACTAAAACCAATAAATTTTCTAAAACCACTTTAAAAAATACCGCATTGTCACGGTGTTCTCAATTTTTCTAGAAAGTATAAAGGTATTATCTGTTATTTATTACGTAAAATATGGTCAAGTCTACTGTGTACATGCATGTGTATTTATTTTATAGCGATGTTTTTTCCTTGTAGACTTATTAAAAGCCACACGACACCTGTTGCGTTTCAAGAAATTATTTGACTATCTACATTTATATAATATTGCCCAATTATTTTTTGGACAATGCTTAATTGTATTTTTTTTATTTACTATATATATTTATATAATTGCGTTTATTGCCCAACTATTTCTTGAGCAATGATTAATATTATAGCATTCCAGGATTTATTTAATTCTTTTCTCATGCATTTCATGAACTGTTGTGCAAGAACAGCTGCAAATAATGTATATTACAGTTTCTTCTTTGTTTATTCAGTCACTTCATTTTTTATTTTTTTTGTTTCCCAAGGGTTTAATCCCTTTCGAGACGCGTCGGGCACATAATGTGGGAACCTCTCCCAACAGGGATTCGAACATGAGTCCGCTACTTTGTAGTAACTAGTCCCTTCCATTAGACGAATCACCTGTTGGTACTTCATTTTTTATAATGACACAAATTTTAAATTAAATATAATGTCAAAGTATTATAATTGTGGAGCTACAATAATCACGCTTGTAAAGCAATAAAGACTTTTGAAGGCGCTTGATTAACAAGAGAAAAATCACTTTTAATTATTTTCCTTTTTATTTTGGCGTTTGGCCCCTAAAATTCGAGTTAATGGCAATTTACCCCATTGTGATTTGCATAATGTTCAATTTACCTCCCCTTGATATGAAAAATAACACTTTATCCTCTATAATCTTATAAAAGTTTCACACCGCCTCCATGACATTTTTAAACTTAAAAAAATATATGAATTGACAAAATTACTCCTCCATATGTGGCACTTTACTCCCCCCCCCCCCCCCCCCATGTTGAGAAATGTGGCACTTTACTATATGTGTTATAATAAAGGAGGCATTTTACCGCTGTGTTATGATAAATATTGTTTTTTCCTCCCATATGTTAGAAAAATACTTTTCATGCTCACTCTCAATTTTGGCGAGTGAGTTAAATTCTCCAGTTGAAATAAGTAAATTGTTCCTTTAAAATTTTTTACAAGGTATAAATTAAATTGCTTTTTCAAATCACAAGTGGATAAATTGAAAATTATTAATATCACATGGGAATAAATTTACATTAGCTCCCTAAAATTCTAATCAATTTTGGAACTTTTGGAAAGCTACGGAAATGTAAGCTTAAATAAAATTTCAATAATATTTAACTTTTGTGGAAAAGTTGTGTAACATTGAGATAGGGATTATTTGTTGATTTTTATTACTACTACTACTACACACTTTTCTCCATTTTACTTTGTCAAATTACTAACTACGCACTTTTATACCAACATTGAATCTTGCTTTGCATGGTCATGGTTTGTCAAATTCCGCTTATTTGAAACCAGATAAGACATGTAATATTTTATTCATAAAGGCACCTTAAACGTGATTTAAAAACAAAGCCGTCGGCATATTTATTTAGAACTAACCAAGAAACCGGGAAAAAAAAATCCTTACCTATAAGTACTGAACCATTTGCTCTAACATGAAGAACAACACAAGAGAAAAAATCAGATAAGAAAATCAAATATTGTAGTTAAAAAAAAAATGTGGTCCATTACGAAGATTTTCATCTTGCAAATAATATGTATTATGCTTCTTGGTGGCATAAATTCAAGCCATGCATTAGTCCGTCGCTATACATTTGTGGTAAGTATTTCTCAAATTCTAAAATACTTTTATCATATTCTTGAAATAAGTTCTAATTCAAACTCGCGCGATTTAACATAATTCTAAAAGCTAATTGTCATTTTTATAATTTTTCGAATTTTGCAGGTACAAGAATCTTCACACACTAGGCTATGCACCACCAAAACAATGTTGACCGTAAATGGTTCATTTCCGGGGCCAACTATATATGCAAGAAAAGGAGACTTAGTTATAGTTGATGTCATTAACAATGCCACACAAAACATAACCATTCATTGGTATTTTTTAATAGACTATACTATACCCCATTAATTAATCATATTACATAGAAAATTCATCTTATAATATATATATTTAATTAATTAATCGTGTTTTAATTGCAGGCATGGTGTAAAAATGCCAAGATACCCGTGGGCGGATGGCCCGGAATTTGTGACACAGTGTCCGATTCGTCCAGGTACGAGGTTTAGCCAACGGGTGGTGCTTTCCGACGAGGAAGGGACTTTGTGGTGGCATGCTCACAGTGAGTGGTCAAGAGCTAGTGTTCATGGTGCACTCATTATTTTGCCCGAGAGGAATCAACCTTATCCTTTTCCTAAGCCTCACGCGGAGGTGCCTATCTTACTAGGTATGTAAATAAGAATCATTCGACGGAAAATTTGAATTTTTAGTTTCACTTGATTGAACTTTATAACTTGTGGTCTCATACATGACCGAAGTGTAATTATGTAAAAAAATGGGACTACAAGTGCTAATGATCCAATGGTTGGACTAAAATGCAATTGCCTTCTAGGCTTTTGATTAATCCCAAGATAGGCGTTTCAAATTTATCCCAAGAATCTTAAATTTTGGACCACATAGTCTTGCTTTTTGTGCTTCCATTCCAAATTAAAATTATTTTGGACTTTTTTTTTTCAAACGTTAACTATATTCCTTTTCGAGATATATTAAAACTTTTAAACTTGAATTGGCAGATAAAATTATTTTGTACTTTTTTTTTTCAAGCGTTCAATATATTCTTTTTCGAGACATTAAAATATTTAAACTTGAATTGGTAGATAAAATTATTTTGTACTTTTTCTTTTCAAGCATTCAATATATTCCTTTTTAAGCTAGACATATTAAAACTTTTAAACTTGAATTGGCATTTTGGGTGTACTAGCCTCTTCCACAAGTGGTTATTTTGTACCTTTGAATTTTCTACCTTTGGCGATCTTTTATAATCAAGGTTACCCTTGAAAGTCTATTCAATTTCTGCAGTTAATTAATTAATTAAAAAATGTAGTTTTTCCTAATTATATGAACTTTAAGTCAATATTATAGTAGAAAAATTGTAATTCATCAATCAAGAGTTTAAAAATGTAAATTAATGTTTGGAGCTTGTGAAATATAGGGGAGTGGTGGAATTCTGATGTTCAAGAGGTTATGGAAGAATTTCTAGCTAATGGAGGGGACCCAAATGTTTCTGATGCTATCCTTATAAATGGTCAACCTGGTGATCTGTATTCATGCTCAAGACAAGGTTCATATATTAATTTGTACATATTTTCAAACTAATATAATTGTAAATTAAATTTTTTTAATAACTTAATCATTTTTCCTAATGCAGATACTTTCAGGCTGACTGTAGAATTCGGCAGAACTTATTTAATCCGAATGGTAAATGCAGTAATGAACAACATTATGTTCTTCAGAATTGCAAATCATAACATTACTATTGTTGGATCGGACGCTGCATACACAAAGCAGTTCAGCAGTGATTACATTACCATATCTCCTGGTCAAACAATTGACTTCTTGTTAGAAGCTAATCAACCACCAAGTCACTATTACATGGCCTCTAGAGCTTACGCTAGTAGAGGAGATTTCGACAATACAACTACAACTGGAATCCTCCAGTACTCCGGAAACTACACCATACCATCGTCCCCACCGCTCCCAACCTTCCCCGAATTCAACGACACATCAGCATCCGTCAATTTCACAACTCGACTCCGAAGTTTAGCCAACTCAAAATACCCTATTGATGTTCCTTTAAATGTCACGGACATTTTGTTTTTTACGCTTTCAATAAATGCGCGCCCGTGTCCATTGAATGCCCCGTGTGACGGACCAAGAGACGAACGACTTTTAGCAAGTGTGAATAATGTGACTATGGTGCTACCAAGAACGGATATTCTTCAAGCTTATTATAGGAATATTAGTGGTGTTTATGAAAATGATTTCCCTGATAACCCACCATTTCCATATAATTACACGCAAGAAATTGTCCCTAGAGATCTGTCGAGGCCCGAGGATGGAACGGCGGTTAATATTCTTGATTATAATGCCACGGTGGAACTTGTTTTCCAAGGTACAAATTCGATCGCGGGTGTGGATCATCCTATGCATTTACATGGGTATAGCTTTTACGTAGTTGGATCCGGACTTGGAAATTTCAATAATGTAACAGATCCTCCGAGATACAATCTTGTTGATCCTCCCTTGATGGAAACTATTGCGGTTCCGGTAAATGGTTGGACTGCAATAAGATTTCAAGCGAATAACCCAGGTTTGCGTCTCTTTTTTTTTTATGATTTTTTAATTAGTAACTAAAATTTAGAGTTTAAATTATATCATGCACCTATTGTTTTGTTGTATAGGCCAGTCTGGTCTTCGAATTTTGGTTTCATAGCCTTAGGGGCTGTTTGGTATGCTAGAGGTTAATTGGGGTAGAATGGTTTATTATTAATTTTTAGGCTATTAATTAAAAGATTGGGCTTCCCTGGCAGATTACGTAAGTTGCTAAGGCCCATTCTAATATATAATAACTAAAAGACTTATATGCTCTAATAAAAATTGGTAAGGGTAGTAATCAGTGCAACCCATTTATCCCACCAAACATACTAATCATTAGCCCAAATCAGATTGTTATTTGGATCATACTTTAATCCAGGTCCAATCTTAGCTTATAAACAGGGATTTCGTGTATTAATTTTTGATTATGACCATAACCTTTTTTGTAAACATCTCATTCATCTTATGTTAGTACATTATAACATAAAGTCAAATTTGTAGTCTAACGTTAGTGAATAATTTGTATAATTTTTTGTGTTTTTCGAAATGTCTATTTTTTTCGACATTGAATAAAATACTAATACTTAATACATTTAATTTCTGACATCGATTTACTCGTAGTTCTAACTAAATTTTAATGTGTTTCCAGGAGTGTGGTTCTTGCATTGTCATTTTGAGAGGCATGTGAGCTGGGGAATGGGGATGGTATTCATAGTTCGCAATGGTAAAGGCCCAAACGAGAGGATGTTGCCACCACCACCAGATATGCCTCGTTGTTGATCATAGATAGTACTAAGTAACTTAGTACTTATAAAGATGTTTTGAATTTTTATTTAATTTAAAATAATACGATACAATCATGAAATCATGTTCGACTAAAACATAGACGAATATGGCGGAGATGGTGAATTTTCTTATATGAATTAATTTAATATTTGATGTAAATTTTTATTTTCTGAGTTCCCTAATGTACTTTTGATTTTAAATTAATGTTAATTTTAAATTTATTTTTGGTGTAGTAGTAATAATAATAATAATAATAATAATGAGAATGATAAAATCTATTATTAAATGAGTTTGATAGAATGAGTCATTAGAGATGACTAAAAAACTAGGGAGAGAGGGAGAGGGAGAGGGAGGGGGAGAGGGAGAGGGGGAGATGGAGAGGGTATTCCCTCTCGGAGTCATTAGAGATGCTCTAAGGGCATCTCCTATGTATAAGGGGGAAAGTGGATTGGGGGGTTTTTGGATTGAGAGGGGAAAAATTATGAACTTTAATGTGTAGAGGGGATAAAATGTAAAAACACCTTGAAGCTATGCACCCACCGCTTGAAGCGGTGAGGCAAGCCAACTATGGCTTGCCTCACCGCTCGTGGTGGGTCACTCGCCCGCCCAGCCAACAGGTGGCCGACACTTGTCGGCCACCTGTTGACCCACCTTTATTTTTTTTTTGTTTTTTTTGTTTTATTTATTTTATATAATAAAAACTATATAAATTTAAAAAAAAATTTATCTAAATAAATTGTGTATCTATATAAATTGTGTATTAAATCTTAGTTTTTATTTAATTTGTGTATTAAATCATACAACTAAAATAATTTGTTTTTATTAATAAAACTAAACTCTTATTTAATCTTAGTTTTATTTAATTTATTTAATTATTTTTTAAAAGTTAATTTTATTATAAAATGTAACTTTTATTTAATAAAATCAAATTTAATGTAACTATTATGTTGGAAAATTTAATGTCAATATTAAATTATTTTTATAATTTTGAAATCATGTCAATCAAGTATTTAATTGTTGTATTATTGTGCACCAATTTGAAAATCTCTTTAAAAGTTAATTATTAGAAACTCAAATTAAATTTAATTAATAAAATTGAAACCTTAAACGAACTTTTTCTTTTTTATAATAAACCTTAAACGAACTTTTTCTTTTTTATAATAAACCAATTTGTATTGTATTGTTGTGTTTTTTTTTTTAAAAAAAAATATTGGTTGTTATTGTTATTATTATTGTCAATCTTAAATTATATCTTATTGTTATTAATTATTTATTTATTTCACATACGAGTTAATTTTTATTATTATTAGTATTGCTATTATTATTATTCTTATTATTAAGTGAGAGTGGGGGAATTGAGAATTTTAATTAAATGGAATTGATAGATTGATACATTGAAGATGACTTATGAAAATGAAAGGGGAAGCTGGACTTGGATTCAGAGGGGAAGCTGGACTGAGTGAGGGGAAGCTGGACTTGGACTGATCTATACATAGGAGATGCCCTAAGGGTAGCGCCAGCGCGCTCAGGCAGCAATCAGGGGACGCTAAATTAAAATATTTTTTATTATTTAGTTTTGTTTTTAATGTGTGTATTATTATTTAATAGTGTAGTATATTTATGTAATTTGTGATATAGTTTTTAGTTAAAAATATTTTGTTTAACTTTTATTGTTCATATTTTTTATGACATCTTAACTTATTTAATTAAAATTTTAATTTCATTTTAAAAAATTAAATTACAACTAAATCATTTAATTAGAATATAGGTGGTTATATAATATTTGAACAATATAAATTTTCAATTACTTTGAAAATATAATTTAAACACTTAGACAAAAAAATTCAAATTCATACTTCATTTATACTATTTTTATGTTGAAATTCTTAACAAATATATTTATCATATTAAATCACCAACGTGAGATTTAATATCTTGCAATGAAAAATAATTGGAATAATACGATTTAATTTGATCTTAAAATCTTGTCTTATCCTATTGCTGATGATGTGTGTTCTTATATTTTATTTTATTTTCCTTAATGTGTTGTGTGGTAGGATTTATTTTAATTCGATGATGTATTTTCGTGTTGTACTCCGGAAATTTAAAGAATGTTTTTATTATTATTATTATTAATGTATATTATTATTATTATTAAAATTATTATATTTGTTATTATTATTAGTATTGTTATTATATAATTATTATAATGGTGAGAGTGGAAAAATTAAATTGAGATTAAATAAAGTGGGAAGCTCCATGATTGGATTTTGGATAAGCATGGGGTGAAGGCAGGGGCAACTGGGGAGCTCCGGAGCTCGACCCCGATCCCCTTGGGTTTGCCATAAAAAGGTCTCATGGTTATACTTACATATTTCTTAAATCAGCTTAAAGCATATCATTGTATGAAACATCGATCACTATAACACATTTACATAAGTATAGAAATATATAGTATATATGAGCACAAATAAATTTTAATTAGAAGCGATTTTTTATTTGCTATAAATGATTTCGGAAAAATAGAATTGTTTTCAACCAAATAAACTAATTTAACTAAATAAATTAGCAAGGGTTCCTACAATAACAGATTCGGGGAGTTGGTCCTTGAAATAAACAAATACCGGTTGCGTATCCTATACTCTGGCAAGTACCCCTGCACACTGCATCACTCGTGCATGATCCATTCATATAGTTACATATATCCGCCAAGCTCTCCTCTGCATAATACAGACATTAAAAAAATAAAAATAAATTATTATATAAAAATTGGGGTGTAAAATATGATTACGTATATTACAGGGGTAAAGTGAAGGGAGTTGTAATGGTATGATTAAATCGATCATTTTCTTCCACATGAAAATAAATCTCAATCCCATTTCAGAATGTGTGAGAAATACTCCAACGAGAAAGGAGGAAAATCGCTCGCTCATAATTATATATCACATAGGGTAACATGCCTATTTCAATATTAAAGTGGGTAATTTAAAAGAAATTGTCAATTAAATAATGATATAGGAAACTTATAATCTATTTTATTTATATATTCTAAAACAAAATCACACTATTTTAAATGAAATTGCATAGATCTACACGCAATGATAGTGATAGAGAGAGGATACATACGAGGAGTTAAGGCAAACACCATGAGCAACATAAAGTAGACCAATTTTTTTGTCTCCATAATATAATATAAGACGTGGTAAATTAAATTAAGTGCTAATCTCTTTGCAGTACTATGAAATTAATATGAATATATGATCTGTCTGTGAAGATATTAGACATCTAACTATCTATTTATACTAGTAATAGAGTTCCTATATATTAAGTGTATCTTTTTAATTACTATTTCAATAAATTATATTTGTTAGTGATCGAATTCGATAATTATGGTAGATATTGTGATTTCCTTTACAAAATAATGCTGGTCATCGAAAATCGCAAATTTCCTATTGTATAATCATTTTAAAATTTTGTGGGGCAAGTGAATGTTGGTGTTTAACAATCTGTGTACTTAAATATTTCTATCTAACACAAAAAATAGTGAAAAACACTTACTTGTATCGAAACATAAGATCACTTCAATATTAACGTAAAAACAAGGAAATTAGACTGAGGCTTGCCGAAACAAATTTCCTTAAGACAATATTTTTGGGGCTGCCATGGTGCATACAGTTTGATTCCCAGTAGTCTTCCGAGATACAACAGTCTGTTGTTCATTATTTGCACAAATAATGAACCCACAACGAACTTGAACAAACAAAAATTTCGAACTAAATTTTGACGGAAGTACGAGAAAGATAGAGTAGTATTTTTTTTTCTTATAATTACTATATGTTTTTTTAGAATTTGCCAGATTTTGTTTCATATTTACAGACACAAAGTGGCTCTTGAGAAGGGACACAATGTTTCGATTCAAAGGATACCTCTTCGAACCGAATAGAAACCATCTCTTTCTTTTATTAATTTTATTTCATTCACACATAAAAACCCCAACAATGAAAGCTGTTTTTCAATATTCTAATTATACTATGTAGTAGTTCTCAAAAAAAAAAAAAAATTATACTATGTAGTAAATTAACATTTATGGTGAATTTTACATGAAAATTAATTAGGAAATCCTACGGAAAGGTTAATTTATTATTACTTGGTCTTAAAACTTGAATCCCTAAGTTAGTCTCAAAATTAAAGTAGTAAATTCCATAAAGCTAAATGTTAAGTATGATTTCAAAATCTTTCAAAATTTTTGGGGCTTCACAATTGCAATTATAATCTTTCAACCGCATTATTCGCTCAACAAAATAAATTTGTCAATCGCATGATTAAGGCTGAATATAAAAAAGATCCCCATTGTAATCCAATTGCCATCGGGCATTCTTTTACTAGTCGCATAATAGAAGGAAATATCAATTTAATTTATCACGATCAATTTTGAAATAAAGATTGATAAGGCTCAATTTACTTTTCAAAATATTAATTTCAATTATGTTAAAAAATAATTATTATTTTCTCCCTAAAATTGCATATTTTGTTCAACATTAGCGATAATAATTTGAAATTGAACTAGCTTACTATATAGTACATATATAATAGTAATTAACAAGGCTTTCTACAAACACAGAGTCTGGGCCCCAGTCCATGAAATTCACAAATGCCAAATGGGAAGCCTATTCCGGAGCAATTAGCCCTTCAATTGAAATCACTTGCATGATCCATTTGCTATGCTACTACATATACTTCCCAAACTCTGCTCTGCAAAACATTAAAAAAAAAACTTGGTTAAAAAATGTTTTCTAGATAGTTAGTATCAATTTAAAAAAAAAAATTAAGTTTATTGCATAGAATCCATTAATGTTGTCCATAACAAAAACTCTTTTTTTCTTTTTTTTTAATTAAAAAAAAAAATCATTCCTATAGAATATCCGAAGGTTTAAACTCTTTCAATTTAAGTCTTTTTCGAGTTAAGATTCATTTTCTGCATAAAAAAAGGAGGTTAGATTTTTTTTTTTTTGATAACCCAGATGTACATGCATGCTTACTGTGAGAGAGAGATAGTGTACATACGAGGAGCAAAAACAAACACCAACAGCAACATAAAGCCCAATAATAATTTAGTCTTCATGTATAACTAAGTGATGAAAATTGAAAATGTTAAACTCTTTACAATTTTATTGGTAAATTATGATTTATTGTTATATTTAAGTGGACTAGTCATGTGTATTTATACTAATATTTCTAAATAACTTCATTTATTTTAAACTCTATCTCATTGGTGATCAATTTTATATTTATGGTGAATTGCAATTATATTAACATCCTAAAATTGGGTAGAAAAATTATGAGGGGAAATTCTAATGTAATCCTTTTTGTATACACTCGCCTAAATCATGTGGAAAGTGCATTTACTTGGAATAATCCATATATTAAATTTTCTCACTTTATTATTATCTAATTAATATTTATCATGCTCTCAATTAACTATATTCACTATCATATAACTGTTGCAAATAGCTTTTGTAAATACTAGAAAATTACGGGAATACTCGACAAGAAAACAATCAAATCTATTATAATATGTCAAACATAGATTTAAGTCGATTCGATTCGTACAAAATATTTGAATATGTTAATAAATAAAAATAAATATATATATGCACACTTAATATTCTATTTATATAAATAATACTCACTCCGTCCCATTGATTTTGATATATTGGTACCATCAAGTTGACTAAATTTATAATTATAATAAATAATTTAATTAATATATTTCACTAATAAGTTGATAATATCATATGACACATATTAATATTTAAAATGTTTAATACACCACAAATGTGAATAATTAATACTCTGTATGATATATACGTCACTTCAAAATTTAAAAAATTTGACCGATTACTGTAGCAAATGGAACAAAATAAATAGGATGGATGGACTATAGTATTATTTTTTACCATTAGTAATACAAGACACAAGTTAAGCTAATCTAAGAACCGTAGAATGTATATATATAAAACAAAAACACAAAAAAAAAAAAAAAAAAAAAAACAACGTGGAATGTATATGTACATTGCATGAACTAAATTTGAAAACATTGCTTATGTAAGTTATGTTATCAGGAATCTCCTTATGCTTTGCTTAATCTTTGTTAAGCGAAAATGAGAAAATATCTACAATTTTGGAAAACACGATATGTTTGGAATTATTGCAAACTTAATGTATACTAGTTCTATAATTTGGTATAGACTATAGACCTTTTTGTCCATTTATATTAGTTCATATCATTTTGGTACGATATGTGATGGTATGATTAAATTGATCATTTTTTTCACATGAAAATGAATTCTCATTCGCATTACATAATGTGTGAGAAATATCCCCACGAGAAATTTACAAGAAATTATTAATTAAATAATGATATACGTACTTATAATCTATTTCTAGTTATATATCCTAAAACAAAATTACACTATTTTAAATGAAATTGCCTTGATCTACACGCAATGATAGTGATAGAGAGAGGATACATACAAGGAGTTAAGGCAAACACCATGAGCAACATAAAGCAGACCAATTTTTTTATCTCCATAATATAATACGTGGTAAAATTTAGTGCTAATCTCTTTGTAGTACTATGAAATTAATATGAATATATGATCTGTCTGTGAAGATATTAGACATCTAACTATCTATTTATCCTAGTAATTCCTATTTATTAAGTGTATCTCTTTAATTACTATTTCAATAAATTATATTTGTTAGTGATCGAATTATAATTATAGTAGATATTGTGATTTCCTTTACAAAATAATGGTGGTCATGGAAAATCGCAAATCATTTTAAAAATTTGTAGGGCAAGTGAAAGCTGTTTTTCAATTTTCTAATTACACTATGTAGTAAATTAATATTTATGGTAAGTTTACATGAATATTAATTAGGAAAGGTTAATTTATTACTACTTTGTATGTATTAGGTAATTTGAGTCCCTAAGTTAGTCTTAAAATTAATTAAAGTAGTAACTTCCATCGAGCTAAATGTTAAGTATGATTTCAAAATATTTCAATGTTCAACAAACTTTGAAAATCATATGAATATGTATGGGTTTGATCAGTGCGTATATATTTAAATTAAAATCCCAAAAAAAATTGAAATCTGAAAAATTTGTGCAAATAATTGAAGCAGTACCGCCGAAATTCGCGTAAGGATTTTTAAGGTGAAACAAATTAATTTACAGCTGTTTTGAAGCGATTAAGTTTTGGAGTGTTGTGATATATAAATGATAATACATTTTGCAAATGTGTGGTCGCTGTTTTGCTGTTTATTTTATTACAGGAATTATACATTTTGCCTAAAAAAAGGATTATCACGTGTAACACTAACTTGAAATGTAAATTATTTTTTCCTTAAAAAAGAAAAATCTAAATTATTTTAGGTTCAAACAAAGAGTCATTATCGGCCCAAATTAAAACGCTATGAGAATTATCTATGCCACACATTTCCTTTTCCTTATTGCTAAAGTCTAATATGTGGTCAAGGAAATAAATAAGTTTTTTTTTAAATGGTGAATATATTGTATGGAAATGAATTTATTACATTGGTTTTAAAGTAAACTAATTATAAATACTAATATTAAACTTGAAAAAAAATATCACATGAGTGGAAATTAAATTCATGAGCTATTGATCATGAAACATCATCCTTAGCCACTTTGATGCCAATGTAAGTCCTCATCAGCGGAAATAAAAGATTTAAACGTATTTATTGCAATTCCTCATGGACACTATTAATTTTCAGCTAATCAGATAGAAAAGTTATAAAAATACATAAATAAAATTTCAGTCTTCAACTTTTGAGGAAAATTATACCGACACCGGGTTTGGCCGAACCCAAAGTAACTACAAAACAAGTGCAATACACTTGCTTTGGGATTTGATGTAACTCGCAGTAGAGTGACCAATCACAAAGCAAATACAATACGCTTGCTTGGTGGTTGGATAGGTTTTGCCAAATCAGGCTTGGACAAGAATTATCCCACATTGAGATAGAAAATAATGAGATAGAAGAAGACGTGTGATTTCATTCATAATGGCCATGCACCTTAAACGTGATTAAAAAACCGAAGCAAAAATCCTATACCTATATAAGTATGTACATTTGATCTAACATGAAGAACAACACAAGAAAAAAAGTAAGACAAGAAAGTCAATCATTCACTCTTAAACGTGATTAACTTGTAGCTCTATAAATACATTTGAACAACACAAGAAAAAAAATCAGAAAAGAAAGTTAATCAAATACTATTGTTGTGAAAAAAAAAATGTGGTCCATTACGAAGATTTTCATCTTACAAATAATATGTATAATGCTTCTTGGTGGCATAAAATCAAGCCATGCAGCAGGCCTTAACTATACTTTTGTGGTAATTAAGTACTTCTCAAATTCTAATTAAAATATTAACCACCAGATATGCCTCGTTGTTGATCATGAGTGATGAGTGTGCTTTCGTTAGGATGGTTCTTTCCAGTCGAACGCGACTCGCCAATATGAGGATCAGCAGGTCGGCTATGCTAGTCCTCGATTTGTATAAGGGATCCTAACCTGAAAACAAAGACAACTACGTCAGGTTAATGCCGGTGGTTACCCGGCGATAACCCTCCGATGCTTAAGTAAGTATCGAGATGAGTTGGGAAGTCGGAGCGTATTTAATGCTTAGAAGTGCGTACCTTTAATCGTATTTATGAGGGGTATTTATAGAGTTCCAAATGGGTCATCGGGTCGAATCATGATTGGACATAACGGATCGAATATGGATCCCCAACGATTGATTCGATCCGATTGTAAATGGACCTAATAAAGAAAGACGTCGACCAGCATGTCGGTTAAGTCGAAGACATCGAGGACTACGCCCCGACGTTAGGCCATTTCGCCTATGTTTAATGTGAACTTGAGGGGGAGGTCCTCGATCCTAATCGTTGATCGACGAGTGTTTATAATGACGAAGACTTGGTACATCAAGAGTCCCCCAAGTTCTAGAGTTTGAGCGTAAGTCGAACTCTGGAAATTTGAATTAGTGTTTGTTTGAATTTTTAAATTCGGCTAGTATCATTGGGGGTCTCCCAAGTTCGAGAGTTCGATTGCAAATCGAAGTCTGGGACTTAAAGTAACGGAGTAGAAATTTCCCGCCAAAATATCTATGCTTTCGCGCCTTCGCCGATTTAGGGTTTAATTTGGCGGGTAATTTCAATTTGAGGGATAGGAAATCAAGCGTCGCATCTTTTCAAGGGGGAATTGTGCAAATTCGCCGAAACGGTAGTTCTTTGCGCCTATATAAAGGTTTGTCGCTTCTCCTATTCTTTTACACTACGGTAAGAATAAACATTTGTGACGTCGGAGCTCTGTACGTCTGTAAAGGAGATCTACAACGATTTTATTTCCAAGATAATCAGAAAATGTCGGACAGCGAAGTATCGACTCCAGAGGGTGATCATGTGGATGATGTGGTTAAGGATGTTTTTGGTGAGGAAGAAAATCGAGAAGAGGGGAACGAAGGTGATATTCCAGTTAGTGGTGGTCACGCTGATGAGGATGATGAAGAGGAAGTGGAAAGGCAGCTGGCTTATCAGGAAATTCAAGCCGGAGATTATAAAAAACCGTTGGCGGCCTGGTTATCGTCGTTCTCGATCGGTCCAGGTTGGGGTGTATCTAGTCCTAGTTCGGTACAGCGAATGCATAATCCTCCGAAGAGGTCGATAGCGATACACGAGGCATCGATGGAATGTGGATTTCGAGTTCCTATCGCTCCTGATCTAGCTTCAATCCTTAATTACCTGGGTGTAGTTCCGGCCCAGATCGTTCCAAACGGTATGTCGATGATCCTAGGGTTTATTGTCGTCATGAAGGCTCTCAGACAAGAGGCATCGTTTGGCAACTTTTGGTGTTTATTTACTGTGAAAGAGTCTCCCAAGTCAGGAAAGGGCTTCTATCAGGTGAAGTCGAGAGGGAACAGGAATAGTTTCCTGACAAATGCTAAGAGTTCTCATGGGAAAGGGTGGAAGGCTCGATTTGTGTATCTTAGGCCACCAAAAGATCAAAAGTTGAATATTACATCGTCCTGGCGTAGTGGCCCTATTAACGTGCAGACGCCCCCACCACCTACTCTGTCGCCTCAGTTTTTGGAGAATCTGCGTAAGTATTCTCTGGATGTGAAGGTCCTTACCCAAGAGCGCTGTCTTCGAACGTGCGGGTTATCCCCATCCAAAAAGAGGGTCGATGATCCTTCCCTAGACGACCTTCTTAGGATTGCCATGCTTGTGCCGAAAGGGAAGAAACGGGAAGCTCTCGAGGCCGAGAATCAGCGTAAGTGGCCACAAGGTTTTGGCGTCATGGCTGGATCTAGTACGGAGGGTCGAGCGAAGAGCGTAAGTGATGATGAGGCACGTCGAATCGAGATTAAGCGAGGAAAGAGGCCTCGCAGGAACGAAGAGACGGTTCTGAAGGCGGGAAATGATCCCGTCGTTCCGGATGAGGATCCCAGCGACAAAAGCTCTGATGACGACGATTTCGACCTTAATTGGGCGATATCAGAGTGGGTCGATTCCGAGCATAAGTATCCCGGTGGTTTGGGCTCCAGTGATTCAGTTCTTCAGCGAGACTCAAAGGATGCTGGTTTTCGAAGTTTTATTCACAGTGTTTTTAGTCGCGACCAGAGGTGGTTGTCGAGAAAGTCTTTACAAAAGAATTTGCACACCTCGGGGCGAGCAGTCTCTGCAGTAAGTACTATTTCTCGGTATTAACTTTGTAAAATTTTGATAGCGGATCTTGTATCGAAAATCAGTTGTTTCGTTTTATGCAGATAATACAGTATCTGTTTCAAGGTTACCTCCAGGCGGATCTCGCGAGGCAAGAATTGGAAAAACTCAAGGGCGAGTATGATGTCGCCATTAAAGAGCGAGAACAGCAACTCGACGAGGCCATGAAGCAGCTTAGCATTTCCTCCAGAGAAGTTGATCGGCTTCGTGCTGGGTATCCCCCAGAAGCTAGGGTGGTTTCTTCCGCCCAACGTTTGGCTATTGTGGAGGAGTTTCTTGCGTCTCCCGTTTATGAACATCTTGCCGATGCTAGAATGGGAAATGCTCTCGTCGAGATGCACGAAAAGACCATCAAGCAATGTCAGCATAGAGGTTTCCTTACTGCAGACTTTGATCCTTCAATGATAGGGGCGGGGCTCGACGAGAAATGTCAACCTCCTGTGCTGATTGGTATAGATGAAGAAGTCGAAGCTGCTCGAACACATGAGTTCGGATGTTTGATTTCATTAGATTAGTTGTAGATAGGTTGGAGATTTGTAAGTATAAGGTTAATTTTAATGTATTTTGAATGTATTGATGAACTGTCAACGTGACGTTTTCCAGTCGATAATTATATATTCGATAATTATATGTTCTTCTATTTATTTCGTCTCCAATCGTCGTTAATCGAACCGTCGAAATTGAGAATTGTAAATGGGCTAATATCTGGGCCAACTTCCTTACTTCGAAAGGAATGTTATTGGGCCGAAACTGGTGAAGCGGTCCATTTTTGAGTGAACCGCCACGTCTGTTCAAAATATTTCGTCATTGGGCGCGCTCTTTGGGATTTTTGTCTATATATAGGACGTTAAGGTCGTAACTGTTCATACTCATTAGCAAATATACCAGGAGAATTATCGTCGGAGCTCTCGTCGATCAGCGACCGTCCATCATCTTTAGTCGGCGCACTTCCTCCCTTTTAGGTATTTCTAACTCTTTTCTTACTTATGTCTGGTGGGTCTAGGTCTTTAGGGAACGAATCTGTCGGGGAAGGGGAAGGCGCTTCGATAGGTTCTGTTAGGCGTTCGAAGGAGGAAGTTATGATTCCTTCAAGGTCTAAGTCGAATCGGCATCGAACTAAGGAGTTAGTCAGTGCTATATCGGCATGTCGTACATGTAAGTCGGACGAGTCGTTACTTTCGAAGTATCAATTCCCTTCGGGTTGGGCTATTAGAATGCCGTCCTCGGATGAGAGGATGAACGAGCCCCCTAGTGGTTATAGAGCTTTCCACATCGATAGTTTGGAAAATGGTCTTCGTTTTCCTTTGCCGAGCGAATTTGTCGATATAGTAAATGGTCTCGGGTTATGCCCTACGCAGTTAGTACCCAATGCTGTTGGCTATATCATTGCGTTTTGCATAGTCATGAAAGCAGTCGGTCAACCAGCGTCTTTTGCCAATTTTTGTGGTCTTTTCGATGTTCGCCCTTCTCCGCAGTCCAACGAAGGTTTTTACTTCGTACGGTCTAAACCCAAAGTTAGGTTTCTTAGTGACCTGAAATCGTCGTATGGAAAAGGTTGGAAGAGTAGGTTTGTTTTCATTCACGGTCCCGAGAACTATGTATGGAGAACGACAAATGAATGGAGGTCGGGCGGCATTCAGTTGAGGAATATTCCCGAACCATCCTGGGGGCCCGACTTTCTTACTCAGTTGTGTGAATTGACTTATGATACCAATGCGCTTCTGCGGGAGCCTATATTGAGTTTAGGAGGAATGTCGATGGCTTCCTTACCCGTCGATTGTCCCACCTTAGGTAGTTTTTATCGTTCTCGTGTTCCTTTGAAAGAATATATTGATACATTTCTTTAATATTTTTATTCGTGCAGAAGACATCGTCGTTCCCATGGGTGATCGTTATCTTAGATCCATATGGAAATCTCAACATATCATGAAGCCACCCGTGCCTCCGTCCCCGACAGCTGCCACCGACAAGGCCCTCAAACCTCCTGGCCATTCGAGCACTGTTGCAGCGTCAACTGGCCATCGAGCGGAGGCAGAAAAAGAAAAAGATAAGGGAAAAAGGCCTGTTTCGGCTGAAGTCGATCAGGCAGACCATTCTTCCCCGAAGAGGGCTAAGTTGGACGATTCGTCGACTCCTACGAGCAGTGAGATTCCTCTCCCCGCCGCAGGTAACTTAGAATCTATTCTCGAAGAGCACAAGAGAATGTATGGAACGAGGGCCGCTGGTATCTCGATGATGGATCCTGCAATTTTGGATTCGTCCATCACTTCACCGGCGTGGCAGAAGTTTTTGTCGACGGTGTCCTTTGAGGATCACACTATGCTGCTGAAAAAAGATGGAGCGGACATCCTACGCTTACAGGCGTCTCTCCTCCTATCGGTATTCATCCGTCGATATAGACATACGCTTTATACTGCTCTCTGCCATATTAATAACGTATTGAATTTTTATTTCACAGCTGAGTCAGACCATCTTTTCCTCGGCTGCTCGACAGGATGGTCTGAGGAAGCGGTACGAGAAGAGTAAAGGTTCTAGCTCGCATTTGAAGAAAAAGGTTGGTCATTTGGAGGAGATGAAGAAAGAGATGGATGAAAAGGTAACCATCCTGGAGAAAGAAGCAACGACCAAAGATGGTCGTATTGCCGAGTTGGAGGCAAAACTTGAGCAAAAAGATCATGAATTTGCCATGAAGCTGAAGGAAGAGGCTGCCAATAGCTTCGAATTGGGTCGACAAGAAGGATTGAGGAGTTGTAGTGAAGCGACCGCTGCCGAGAGAAAAGCTATCGTTACTGAGCTTTTCAACAGCGTCGTTTACGAGGAACTTGTCGAACGCCAATCTGGAGTTGATTTGATGAAGGTCTTTGAGAAGGGCTGGAAGCAGTGCAGGGCGCTCGGTTTTCTGAACGATCGTTTTGACGAGTCGAAACTCAGTGCGACTTCTGATGAAAACGGTGTTCCGCTCAACTTGGATTTCTTGATGGAGGACAATTCCAAGAGTGCACCAGAGGATCATGAATTTGGATTCTTACTCGGGCTGCAAGCGGCAAAGCTGAAAGCTGAGATTGCTGACCAGGGAGGTGAAGTCCCCCAGATGACGACTTCCTCCGATCATATTGATCGTCTCAATTTCGAGACCCATAATGACTATTAACGGCATTTATTTTGGCCCTGAGTTGAAAAAAAGAAAAAGTTTCTGTTTCCTCTAAAGCTCGGTATTCTGGCTATCGAGTCGCGCGTGGGTGGCGTGTTTCGATGTTTATATGTAATTTGTAAGGAACATTGCATGTTTCGGTTTATCGATTAATTCATCGTATTTGATCTATTTATCTCTGCTCTGCTCGTTGGTCTTGTATTTTAACTTGTGTATGTTAATTAGCCTCTTGTCTTCCGAGCATGTTCCACGAAGGTTATTTTTCCTCTCATCGTGTAGTCGGATCTGATTGATTTGATTTCCTCGTAGTGTAATTTGGTCGACGTCGACGGTTCATTTCCGAATTAATTACACTGGGTAGTTGAGGCGGTTAGTGCATTAAATGGGAATAATCTCAGCCGTTGATCGTGGCGTTTCCTTGACCCTTGGATGTAGTCCGCGTTAGTTACCTCGGGTAGCGTAACAGTCGGCTAATTAAATGCGTTCCATCCTGACCGTTGATCCTAATTAACCTGGGCCGTAGGATTGAGCTGGCCAATTCTATAAATAGGTAAAGGGTTGTCCAGTATTTGTCACATCCTAATCACACGAAAGTTTTCCTTTTTAAGAAATATCCGATGAAGAATCTTATCGATAGTTCGATATTTGAGATTAGGTTATCGAAGGGTCCCTTACCCTATTTTGGGACCTTTCACTTTGTTCGACCTCCAGATCGACATAGAAGACATTGATATTCTCTTCGATTGGGTGGTATCGGTAAAGGGAGTACTCCAATGGGTAGGCCTCGTTGTTCGAATGGGTGGCATCGGTAACGACAACGAGGTCTGTCCGGGGGCATCTCGGAATCCTCATTGGCTCGGCACTCTGCAACATATGTCGGTCCTCGGAGTTTTCGATGTGCCCCCTTTTAGTCGGAGGACAGGGGTGAGGTAGAAGGTATGGCAGCCGATCAGATGGTGGAGGACTTAAAGCGCAAAAATTATTGAGCGACTTTTTCCTCTTCTGTCACTTGGTCGAAGCAGAGAGACCCATCACCCATGGTCAGATTATTGACTGAGATGGTGTGTGTCTTTCTGGTAAGCATGCTGCCATTAAAAGGATCCTCCTGTCCTTCGCTGACGCCGAGGACGTCTCGTCCCCTCAAGGCCTCGACCAATGAGAGGAAAAGCTATAGGCGGAAAACCTCCATATTTAAGCCTATAGCTAATCCGAGGTCGGGCGTGACCATAGGTTCTCGGTTGCCGAATTTGTAGGAAATACTCGGGATTTCCTCAACTTACTAGAACGATCAATGTAATAGCTTGTAATAGGTCTTTTGATAACTCAGCGTAGTCGATATCGATTTGTACACTTGTAACAGTTTTGATATAATTAATGAAATAAATTTCATATTATCTCAACTTTGTTTGAATATTTGAATTTGTCAGCAACTTTGTAGTTATCGAGAGAATGCACTTAACCAGCAACATAAAAGAAATCGATGCTTGACGTAGTTTGTCTTGTAACCGGTTGACAAAATCGACAATCATAGTAGATCCTAATCTTCTTAAAGAAATCACTGACTTTATCTTAGAAGAAATCGATGAAATTTTTAAGATGAAATCACTGACTTTAACTTAGAAGAAATCGATGATCATAAGAAATCGATGATCATAATAACTTCACTTTCCTTTGAAGAAATTGATGAAATTTTTAGAGGATATCGACGATTATTATTATCGGAGAGATCGACGATTACAATACTTAGGTTTTTAGCCATTCGAAAATATCGGCAATCTAGGAACGTTTATCGATTTGTCAATTTTACGATCTCATCCCGATGGCTCCGCGGTTATCGGAGATACCTCTGGAGATTTCGATGATTTGGAAATTTCCTCTCGATGCCTCAACGGCTATTGAGGTATGTTTGGAGAATTGTAGATTTCCTCTCGATGCCTCAACGGCTATCGAGGTACGTTTGGAGAATTGTAGATTTCCTCTCGATGCCTCAACGGCTATCGAGGTACGTTTGGAGAATTGTAGATTTCCTCTCGATGCCTCAACGGCTATCGAGGTACGTTTGGAGAATTGTAGATTTCCTCTCGATGCCTCAACAGCTATCGAGGTACGTTTGGAGAATTGTAGATTTCCTCTCGATGCCTCAACGGCTATCGAGGTACGTTTGGAGAATTGTAGATTTCCTCTCGATGCCTCAACGGCTATCGAGGTACGTTTGGAGAATTGTAGATTTCCTCTCGATGCCTCAACGGCTATCGAGGTACGTTTGGAGAATTGTAGATTTCCTCTCGATGCCTCAACGGCTATCGAGGTACGTTTGGAGAATTGTAGATTTCCTCTCGATGCCTCAACGGCTATCGAGGTACGTTTGGAGAATTGTAGATTTCCTCTCGATGCCTCAACGGCTATCGAGGTACGTTTGGAGAATTGTAGATTTCCTCTCGATGCCTCAATGGCTGTCGATCTATACGATAGTCTTGGAAAGTAACAAAAGAACTTTTTCATTAGATTCAAAAATAAAAGTAAGGAAATTACAAGAAACAGTTGGAAATATAGACAAACTAAAGAAAATTTCTTAGGCGTAGAATTTTCTGAGGTTTCTCCCGTTCCAAGTTCTTTTTACGGATTTTCCTCCCATTGTGTTTAATCGATATGCGCCCTTTCTGCCGGCTTCGATTATCTTGAATGGTCCTTCCCAATTACAATCGAGCTTACCCTTTTGCTTGGATACGTCTACTCGTTTTAGGACGAGGTCTCCCACCTGAAAAGATTTTAATCTTACATTTTTATCGTAAGCCCTTGCCATGGTAGTTTTGTAGGCTTGGATTCGGGTGGAGGCTCTTTCTCGTTTTGCTTCCACTTGATCGAGTTCGAAATTCCTTTCGTCCGTATTATCTGTTTCATTGTACATACCCGTTCTTGGCGACGTGACTTCCCGTTCAGCAGGAACAACTGCCTCCGATCCATACACGAGACTAAAAGGCGTTTCCCCGGTTGCAGCTCTTTCCTTCGTTCGATTGGCCCAAACGACCCAAGGTAACTCATCGAGCCAAGCACCTCCTGCTTCGGATAATCTTTTCTTCAAGAGTTTTACGATTTCCCGATTCGTAACCTCAGTTTGTCCGTTTGTTTGCGGGCAACCTACTGACGTAAAACGCAGATCGATTTTGTGTTTGGAACACCAATCCACTACTCTTTTCCCTACAAATTGAGGTCCATTATCGGAGATGATTACTCTAGGTATGCCAAACCTACATACGATCGACCAGTAGAAGTTGATTATTTGGGTCTGAGAGATTTGCTTTAGCGGCACCACCTCTACCCATTTACTAAAATATTCCACTCCTACAAGTAAATAGCGCTTCTGACCTCGCGCCATCGGCAGTGGTCCAACTAAGTCCACACCCCATTGATCGAAAGGCCAAGCAATCGATATTGATTCCATCTTTTGCGCTGGCTGATTTGGCATGGTGGCGTGATATTGGCACTTGGCACACCTCCTAGCATAGTTGTTGGCGTCCTTCACCAAGGAAGGCCAATAATACCCTAGACGCGAGATTCGAATCGCTAATGCTCTGCCTCCCGAATGACTTCCACAGGATCCTTCATGGACTTCCTTTAGTATCAGATCGGTCTGGGGAGAATCTACGCATTTGTGCAATACTCCAGTGATTGATCGTCGATATAATTCATTTCCAATGAGCGCATAGCGAGGTGCCCTATATTTGATTCTTCTTGCTTCGGTGTTGTTCGATGGGAGTGTTCCGTTCATTAGGTAATCGAGTATTGGAGTTTTCCAACTACCGCGATCATCATCGAGATTGAGTACATCCGCACCAAAGGGATTCTCATTGATGTCGATGGCCGGTTTTTCCGAAATCAAGAGTGTTACCTTCCTAGTTTTGATTCCTTCTATTAGATTTCCGAACTTTGAGAGAGCGTCTGCCCTTGTATTCTCTGTTCTCCTTATATATTCGAGTTGGAACGTTTCAAGCCGTGATACCTCCTTGTTGACCAAGGCTAAATATCTAATCATCGAATCTTCTTTGGTTTCGAAAAGACCCTTAAATTGCTTTTCCACGAGCTGCGAGTCGGTGTAAGCAATTAAGTTTTTTATTCCTGTTTCGACGGCCATTTTCAATCCTGCCAGCAAGGCCTCATACTCTGCCTCGTTGTTGGATACTAGGAAGTCTAATTTCACAGCAAATTCAAGCTCTTCCGCATTAGGGCCTTGAAAGTAGATTCCTGCGCCACCTCCCGTCGACGTAGAGGATCCATCAACGTGCAACATCCACTGCTCCTCCTTTTCTTCTGTCGTTATAGTGCTTTCTAGTACGAAATCAGCTAAAATTTGCCCTTTGACTGATGTCCTTGGCATGTAGTCGATGTCATATTCTCCTAGCTCGACCGCCCATTTGATTAGCCTCCCCGATGCGTTAGGCTTTGAAAGTGTCTGCCTCAGTGGTTGGTTGGTCAGGACAATAACTTTGTGCGACTGGAAATAGGGTCTCAATTTCCGCGCAGTAGTTACAATAGAGAGAGCAAACTTTTCGATCTCGGAGTAGTTTCTTTCCGGGCCTTGCAAGACTCGACTTACATAATAAATCGGGTTGTTTTCTTTTGCTTCCATCCTAACCAGAGCTGAGCTGATCGCTTGTTCGGAAACTGCGATATAGAGATACAGATCTTCGTTGTCTTTTGGTTTGGCCAAAAGGGGAGGTGACATAAGATAGGATTTGAGTTCTTCGAATGCCTCGTCGCATTCTTTCGACCACTCGAACTTCTTTGCATTCCTCATTATTTTGAAAAAAGGAAGGCTTTTATCTGCAGAACGAGATATAAACCGATTGAGGGCTGTGATTTTTCCAACTAGCTTTTGCACCTCATTTAAGTTCCGAGGAGCCTTCAAATCGATGACCGCTTGTATCTTTTCAGGGTTTGCTTCGATACCTCTCTCGTTTACCAAGTACCCAAGGAATTTTCCTGACCTTACCCCGAAAGTACACTTGGCCGGATTGAGCTTCATTCCATATTTCCTCATTATGTCGAAGGCCTCCTTAATGTGTTCCAGATGATCTTTTTCACTTAGGCTTTTGACTAGCATGTCATCGACATATACTTCCATCGATTTTCCCAATAAGCCCTCGAACATCTTATTCACCAGCCTTTGATAAGTGGCTCCTGCGTTTCTCAGTCCGAAGGGCATTACTTTAAAGAAATATACGCCCATTTCTGTGATAAAAGCTGTCTTGTCTTGATCTTCTAATGCCATAAAAATTTGGTAAAACCCCTGAAATGCGTCCATCATACTTAAAATTGCACATCCGGCAGTGGAGTCGACCAAGGAGTCAATTCTCGGAAGCGGATACGGATCCCTGGGACACAGTTTGTTAAGATCCGTGAAGTCATTGCACATTCTCCACTTTCCTCCTCCTTTGGAAACTAGGACGACATTGCACAGCCACTCTGTGAATTGTATCTCCGCGATATAGTCAGCATCGAGAAGTTTCTTCACTTCCTCCTTTATAATCCTGTTTCTCTCCGGACCAAAATTTCGTTTCTTCTGCCTTGCTGGTCGAGATGATGGGTCGATGTTGAGTCTATGAACGATAATCTTCGGATCTATTCCTTGGAGGTCAGTAGTTGACCAAGCGAATACATCCACATTCTCCCTCAAGAATTCGATTAGCTGGGTTTCGAGCCCTTCAGATAATTGAGTGCCAATCCTCGTTGTTTTCGATGACTCCCCCGGTATCAATTCGATCGACTTATGCCCCTCGGAAGGCTCGATTCTCTCGAATTTTCTCTTTTTGGGATTCACCTCCTTCTGTATCTCGCTTCTTTCATCAAAACATGCTTTCTTTACCTCGTCCACGTCAACCGGTGGCGATGGACTTTCCTGCTGGTTCGCTGGTGACTTTTCGTTACCAAAAAGAAAGTTTTCTTTTTTATGCTGTTTGTCTAAAGATACTGTGTAACAGTCCCAGCCTTCCTTTAGGTTTCCTCGAACCTCTCCTATCCCCGGAGTGGTCGGAAATTTCATCTTCTGATGATAAGTCGAGATTACTGCTTGGAAACTATTTAAAGTTGGCCTTCCTAATATGACATTGTAGGCACAAGGCGAGTCGACAATTAAAAATTTAATCATTCTTGTTCTTGAATTTCCTTCGTCTCCCAAGGAAAGAGACAAAGTAAGAATACCTTTGGGAATAACCTGAGCGCCTCCAAAACCCACAAGTGGGGTAGCTACTGCGTCGAGAGGGGTCGGGCCTAGATCCATTCGCTCTAGAGCATCTTGGAAGAGGATATTTGCCGAACTGCCTGAATCTATCAAAATTCTCTTAACAGTAGCTCCCGCGATCTGTGCTGTAACCACCATAGGGCAGTCTGGTACATCTTGGTCATTGAATGACACGAAATCGGGTTGTAGGTCAGACTCATCGAAACCAATCATTTTGTTCTGCTGAGTTGGTCTTATCGAGAACACTTCCCTTCTCTCATTTTGGGCTCTATCCCTTATAACTCGAGATACTACCCTTCTTGAGTTTTTACTATCTCCCCCTGCTGGGCCTCCAGAGATCATATTAACTATTGTTCCGGGCTGTGCTCTTCTCGGCTGGTCTTCTCTATCTTTCGAGCGTTGTTCTCTTCTGGCGGGAGATCTTGATCGAGATCGATTATCTTTCTGTCGATTTCTAGGTTGCTCATTTTTCGATGTCTTTACATACCCAGTGAGGTGCCCTTCCGCTATCAATCTCTCGATCTCGTCTCTAAGTTGATAGCAGTCATCAGTGTCGTGTCCTCTTTGTCGATGAAATCGACAATATTTTTTGGAGGCCGGGTAATCCTTAATCGGAGCCGGCTTTCTTAGCAGGTTGTGATCCTGAATAGCGAATAAGATTTCGGATCTCAGCTTTTTGAGGGGAGTGTAATTATCGTAATATTCTCTATTCGTCCTCCCCAAACCTTGTCTTCCTGGGTTATGACTTCTCTCTTCTCTATAGACCTTCTTATTTCTACCGTCATAAGATCGATTGGGTTGCGGCCTCTCTTTTGGTCTATCAGGGATATCCGACGACTGTCCCTCTTCTGGCTTCGTGATCCCAAAGAAAGTTCCTCTCAATTTATTCATCTCTTCTTCGTTCATGTATTGATTTGCCATTTCCATCAATTTTTCATATGTAGCGGGGTTTTCTCTTACTATTGCACTGGCGAATCCTCGATTTAACGTGCTTTGGAAGAGAACGGTGATTAAAAAATCAACTCTTGGCATTTCGACCTTAAGGAGCTCGTTGTTAAATCTTCCCATGAAACTTCTGAAAGTTTCCCCAGGATTATGTATAATCGAATATAAATGGTTTGCAGGGGGTCTGACCGCTCTCTTACTACCAAACTGACTCATAAACTTGTCGCAGAGTTGGTCATAGTCGAAGATGGATTTCTCCTCTAACCTTCCGAACCAGGATTGAGCCATTCCTGCTAGTGTGGTGGAGAATGCCTTTGCTGCTACATTATCGGAAATGCCATGAAGCTGCATTTGAAGATTAAATGAGGCCAGGTGTTCTTCGGGATCTTCCGTTCCGAAGTAACGAGGTAGCTGAGTAGGTAATCTTTTGTCGAGAGGCAATCTTTCAAAGAATATTTCATCACAAAACGGTGACTTCCTTAATCGAGAGTTCGATATCGGATGTTCATTCTTCCTTTCTTGTTTGTCCAACTTTTGGTGTAACGATCTCACTTCTGAGGCCAATTTGTTGACTTCTCTGACTGACTGCTCCTGCGGGTTTTCCTCCGCGCCATGCCTGACCTGAAATTCATCAGCTCGACTGATTGCTTCGTTTGCCTCGAATCCCGTTCGTGCATCGATGGCGGCGGCACGTGGGGGTCGTCGAGTTTGAATGGCGGTTTCTTTGATCTCCGCGAGCCACTCCTTTTTGGCTTCATCGAGAATGGCTTTTAGATCGTCTCTCGTAAGTTGTATTATCGGGGGAGCCGGCGGTCTTGAAGCCCCGGCCTCAGCATGAGGTGCTGGATCAGGATCACGAGTCATTAAATTATCTCCTTGACCTTCTCCATTTTGATCGCGGTTTCCCTCTTTTTCTCGTGCTTGGACTGTCTTAGATCTTGTAGTCATTTTTCACGTTCTCAAAGTTATGTTCCCACAGACGGCGCCAATTGATGAGTGTGCTTTCGTTAGGATGGTTCTTTCCAGTCGAACGCGACTCGCCAATATGAGGATCAGCAGGTCGGCTATGCTAGTCCTCGATTTGTATAAGGGATCCTAACCTGAAAACAAAGACAACTACGTCAGGTTAATGCCGGTGGTTACCCGGCGATAACCCTCCGATGCTTAAGTAAGTATCGAGATGAGTTGGGAAGTCGGAGCGTATTTAATGCTTAGAAGTGCGTACCTTTAATCGTATTTATGAGGGGTATTTATAGAGTTCCAAATGGGTCATCGGGTCGAATCATGATTGGACATAACGGATCGAATATGGATCCCCAACGATTGATTCGATCCGATTGTAAATGGACCTAATAAAGAAAGACGTCGACCAGCATGTCGGTTAAGTCGAAGACATCGAGGACTACGCCCCGACGTTAGGCCATTTCGCCTATGTTTAATGTGAACTTGAGGGGGAGGTCCTCGATCCTAATCGTTGATCGACGAGTGTTTATAATGACGAAGACTTGGTACATCAATGAGAACATAACTACATACAGTACTCTATTTCTTTTGTCCCAGTTGAAAGTATATGTTGAATAATATGTTTGTTTCTTAGTCGGAAAAGGTGTTTATTATTGTAGTTATGTTGAATTGTATTGTATTGGAAATCTATTAAGAAATAAAATTTGTAGCTTGCTTCCTGTCATTTCAGTTAAATAATTTAATTATGTTAGATGAGAAATCACTTTGATATTCAGTCGTGATTGAATGAAAAACTTTCAATCATCCTCATCTGAAGCATATCCATGAAAGGAATTGAGAGACTTTCTGAGCATGCGGAATTATGGCGCATTTTCTCTCATTGAAAAAAACACGAAAACATCTTATCATTTCTATTTTGATTTTGTTTGTAAGACCAAGTGCAAAACTGAAAGAAAAACGGAATGAACTACAAAAGATCTTGAACCGAACTGCAGAAGCAATGCATATATGGGGACAGTGCATTCAAGATATGATCCCAACTTCACTTTCTCCTTCAACATAAGCATCTTTTTGGGCTCCAAGTCGACATTTTTGATGATTTTCCTATCGAATTTGAAAGATGTCACACGCATTTTGGCGGGACTCTTACTCAAAATATTGCTATCAAGTCGCGTCCACGGCTTGATCCTTCCTTTATTAATACCTACATCTTAGAGAAAGAAATATTGAAGAAGGCCGAGTTCAAAATAGTAAAAACAAAGAGAAGAATTTATCGGAAAAACTTAACGTAATAATAAAATCTTTCTCTAGTTCACTTTGATATCATTGTATAGTGTTTGATGTAACAATTTATTTATGATCTAAAAAAACAAAAAATGAGCAAATTCAATGGTAATTGATCTCTAAACATCTCTAAAGCATATATTGATTTAGGAATAATCATAATATTAATATCAATCTCATTAATCGAAGACATAAATAAACATATTGAAACGTGTGGGTGGGAGTGAATTACATTCTTTTTTTTATTATTTTGAATTCTGGGTAAATATTTTTTACTCAGTTCCTTCATTATTTTATAATTTCTTCACTTCATTTCACAATTAGTTAACCAGCCTTCACTTACACTACAAAATTCACGTGTTTTTGGCAAGCCAACTCTTTATGATATTTGTACCAAAAAAAAAAAAAAACTCTTTATGATATCTAATGGGTAATTTATATCCCTATGATATTAAATTAGACAATTTACCTCCTCGTGAAATGAAATAATGAGCAATTTATCTCTCTGTGATATGAAATAATAAAGTTACCTATTTCTTAGTGAAGGTGTTGAGCAATTTATCTCTATGTGATATGAAATACTAAAATTACTTATTTCTTAGTGGAGGTGTTGCATACACACTGTATAATGCGACTGATACTTCATATTTATATAAAATATGATCAATTTAACTTTATCTTTAACAACATATTCACCTCAGTAATTTACCCCTTGTGATATGCATAAATAGACAATTTAACTCCATGTGATATTGCATAATAGGCATTTTACCCCCATTGTAAAAATACAAAAATGCAAAAATCAAGAGTGAGACAACGTGCCTCTTTTATAAAAACATAGAAAAATATTTTGCAATTTTCCTTATCACGTGGAGTGAATTTTGGAGTGTTAATTTGCTATTCACTCCCATAACTCTTTTCACTAGATTCATTTATATATAAATCATTTATATTCATGTTGGTTATATACTTACGACCAACACATCAGAATTAAAATTAGCACAACATTCATCTCAACAAATTCAAATAATTGAAGCTATGAAAATTTCTTTTGAATTAATTATGAGCGGGAAAGATACATTAGTTCTATTATACATAAAAATCTTGATTTATTTTCTTTTTCAATATACATATTCAAAGAACCGTAATTAAGAAGTTGATCATGTATTTATTCCAAACCTGTTCTATCATCAAGAACTAAAATTAAAGAATTTAATCACTTTCACTACTAGAAAAAAATAAAATTTCAACGGAAATTTCAACAGATTTTACATAAAATTTCGACAGATTTTTAAAATTTCAACAGAATTTTCGACAGAAAAAATCTGTCGAATAAACGCTTGTCGAAATCAAGATTTCGACAGAAATTTGCGACAGAAAAAATTTCGACAGAAATTGCGACAGAAGAAATTTCGACAGAAATTTTTTCTGTTGAAATTTCAAAATTTCGGCAGAAATATTTCTGTCGAATTTTTGAAATTTCGACAGAAATATTTCTGTCGAAATTTTGAAATTTCGACAGAAATTTCTGTCGAAATTTCAAAATTTCGACAGATTTATTCTGTCGAAATTTTAACAATTTCTACAAATTCAATAGTGATCCGAATCTTTAATTTGATTTGTGTTTACACTATTTATCAATTTCCACACAATCTAAATTGACGATAATTGTAAATTCTAATTAAGCATTAATCCAACATTCATCGAAATAAAAAAAATCTCCAAATATCAAATACAATCTAAAAAAACATCAAACAATAGTCAAAATACCCAAAATATGATAAACTCCCTAAACATCCAACAAAAGTACTAAAATAAGTTTGTCAAAATAATATCATACATGACAAATTAATCCCTAATCATCATTTTGTGTTTCGGGAACTTGAGTGTCATTGTGGCCCTGTTGAGATGGTTGCTGAGCGGTACCGGGGAGATTATAAAACATCGAAAAGGTATTTGGTTGGGACATATGCGGAAAGAAAGAAGGTAGCATACCCGATTGCATCATACCCGATTGCAACATATTAACCATGGGCCCCTGGGAAGGCTGAAACGCACTCGCCCGAGGATCAAAAACTCCAGGGTTTGTGAAATTTGGTGTCGGATGTGAAGATGTGCCCGCCTGGTTTGGTGTCGGATGTGAAGATGTGCCCGCCTGGTTCTGAATTGATGCCGACAACATCCGTTGAAATAATTCCGTTGAAATTTCTTTTTATTCTAGTAGTGTTTGACATAAAAATAATAATTCGATTTATAAAATTTAGAAAGAGAATAATTATATAAATTGTGAAGAAAGAATTGACTGAGGACTAATTTAATCAAATGCAAGATAAACTGAACTTTCTACCATTGCAATTTAACAAAAAAGTGTTATAAAAGTATCATATTAAGACTAAAACTTCCTCCTAAAAAAAATTAAAACTAAAACTTGGAGCTAACCTGGCCTGTTATTAAAAGGACTCGAATAATAATACATGGCCACATACACTTCATGTGGCGGAAATATCATTTAAGCACTTGACCAAAAATTCATTATCGTTATGAAATCAAGCCTCGAGAATATAGTAAGATAATTTTTAAAGCTCGTTGCAATTTAAATCGAGTAAGTAAAAAATAAAAGTTATCTGAAAAAAACGATTAGTATTATATATGACGTACCTTGGTCACAAATTCAGTAAAGTTACACTAAATGGATTCAATATAGTATTCCTTAGAAAATGAAAAATTTGACCCATAAGGAGGAACAAAATTATATTCACTCTTGTGCAAACAACATGATTATCAATACAGCGAAATGCAAAAAAACTCTATATACTTTTCAATCAGTTTTTTAGAAAAAGCGTATTATTATTATTACTATAAATAAAATAGCTTTATTCATCAACTGCTTTAATAATTTAATTTAACAAGACCATTTGCAGACACAAAGTCTAAAAGTTCCATGAAATTCACAAATGCCTTCTCGCACGCCTGCTAAGCTTAGGCACTGGGCCCTACAGTTGAAATCATTACTGCATATATGATCCCAAAGATTTTGTACATATAGCCCCCAAACTCTGCTCTGCAAATTCCAAATAAAAAAAAAAAAAAAAAAAAAAAGAAGAAGTTCGTCAAACATAAATAAAAATAATTTATCTAGTAGTAAAGTCGGTATCACTTTGGTTAAAAAAAATATAAGTATGCATTACAGAATTATATTGAGTATTTTGATGTTATTAATGAAAATTGTAATTCCTAATCACAAAACTTTTAGATGATTAAATAGAAAAGTGAAAATATTGTTGGAATCTATATTCTATATGTGAATAAAATTAGTTGAGAGTAAGGGGTCGTGTCTGTTTGATCTGAAGAGGTACCCTTTCGATCGAAACAGTACAATCCAAACATTGTGTCTCTTGCGAAAAGATATTTTTGAGTCTATAAATAGGAGACTTAATCTGGCCAATTAAGTATCCTTTTTCCGATAATAATCAAAATAAAATTACTTTCATCTCAACTTTAAATTTATGTCGAGTTTTCTATTTGCTTTGGTTCGCCGTGGGTTCATTATTTGTGCAAATAATGAATAACAGACTGTTGTATCTTGGGAGACTACGGGGAACCAAACTGCATGCACTGTGGCAGCCCCGGAAATATTGTCTTAAGGAAATTTGTTTCGGCAAGCCTCAGTCTAATTTCCTCATTTTTTACGTAAAGATTGAAGTGATATTTGGTTTCGATACAAGTAAGTATTTCTCACTATTTTTTTATGTTAGATCAAAATATTTAAGCACACAGATTATTAGACACCAACAATCTTAAGACAATATTCTATTTTGTTTAACATATCTGTGTCATTGGTATAATGATTAAATACGTTAATTTATAATGTTTAAAACTTAACACTGGATATGTATGAGTTAAGATTACGTAATCTTACACTATCCGGACAATGATTACTTGTCATACCTTATAAAACTCAATCTGTGAGTATATGATGTTCAAACTATTGGAAATTAATTCAGATGTGTAGAACATGTATACATAATTAAGTCTCTGACTCTCTGTTAGTAACTTAGTTGAAATTGAGATCATGGTAGAACAATGTTACATATGGCAATAGAATCTAGAAGCGAGAATTTAGACACCTCGTTATGGAAACTTTTCTCTATTCAGCATATTTGAATGCGAATCGGCATTTAGGAAAGCAACATAGATTTTATTTTGTGAGAAAAATCTGAATTGCTAATGAGCAAATGTGCGAAAGAAAAACTTCATTATTTTATGAGTAAATAATGAAGAAATGTAAGTTCTGAAATTATCTGATGGATTTTGTGACAAATAGTTGAATTTTGTCTAGAAGAAATTTTAGACTTTCTAAAATTTACTTTGAAATTTGAGTTACTTAATGATTTTGTGGAATGGATGAGTTCATGGATAGGTGTGTATGTATGTGAAACATTACATGACTACATGAAGCAATGTCAACTTTCAAAGTTGAAATTGCATATCCTAAGAGTCAAAAGGGAAAATTGCAGAAAAGGTCCCAAACTAATTGGCAATTTTGGTTTTTCGTCCCACACTTTATTTCTGTCGAATAGTTGAATTTTGTCTAGAAGAAATTTTGTCTTAAGGAAATTTGTTTCGGCAAGCCTCAGTCTAATTTCCTCATTTTTTACGTAAAGATTGAAGTGATATTTGGTTTCGATACAAGTAAGTATTTCTCACTATTTTTTTATGTTAGATCAAAATATTTAAGCACACAGATTATTAGACACCAACAATCTTAAGACAATATTCTCTTTTGTTTAACATATCTGTGTCATTGGTATAATGATTAAATACGTTAATTTATAATGTTTAAAACTTAACACTGGGTATGTATGAGTTAAGATTACGTAATCTTACACTATCCGGACAATGATTACTTGTCATACCTTATAAAACTCAATCTGTGATTTTATGATGTTCAAACTATTGGAAATTAATTCAGATGTGTAGAACATGTATACATAATTAAGTCTCTGACTCTCTGTTAGTAACTTAGTGGAAATTGAGATCATGGTAGAACAATGTTACATATGGCAATAGAATCTAGAAGCGAGAATTTAGACACCTCATTATGGAAACTTTTCTCTATTCAGCATATTTGAATGCGAATCGGCATTTAGGAAAGCAACATAGATTTTATTTTGTGAGAAAAATCTGAATTGCTAATGAGCAAATGTGCGAAAGAAAAACTTCATTATTTTATGAGTAAATAATGAAGAAATGTAAGTTCTGAAATTATCTGATAGATTTTGTGACAAATAGTTGAATTTTGTCTAGAAGAAATTTTAGACTTTCTAAAATTTACTTTGAAATTTGAGTTACTTAATGATTTTGTGGAATGGATGAGTTCATGGATAGGTGTGTATGTATGTGAAACATTACATGACCACATGAAGCAATGTCAACTTTCAAAGTTGAAATTGCATAACCTAAGAGTCAAAATAATGGAGAAGGTTTCAACCTTCACAAAATCATTGAGACGTGAATCTTCAAATAACTAAAGCAGTTTCTGAAATGGGCTGCCGGTTTAATTTTGTGGAAATGTTAATTCCAAAATCGAAGAAATAATGAGAATAATAATTCTCGAAAATGAGAAATTAATTAGGATTTTGACAAAATCAATTTGAATGGATGTTTTAAAAATACAAGGTCACTTCACTTTCAAATTGAAGAGTTGGTGGTGTATTACTTGCAGTGTCCATTTCATCTTGAAGCAGTGTCAAAAATCGGTTACCACCGTTGAATTATTTTTTTTTTTTAAATAGCCATAACTGTTTTCACTTTAAAATTAAAGTTGCAGAAAATTTTATATATATAAAATTATATGAAGTTATGAACTGACGTAACTTTCTGGAATAATAGCCATACGAATTATTCGGAGATTGGAAATTAGGAATATGTAATTCTTATATCCTCAAACGTACGTCAATATTATAATTAAATAATTATCAACTTTTGTTTTAAACATGTGTTTCTATTGTGATTGTGAATTCAAACAAAAGCTATATTTCTACTTTGGAAAAGCTATATTTCTACTTTTAAATGAACAAGGGTATGGTCAATTTGGTTTCCAATGAAAGAAAGTTTCTCGCAAATTACATAGAATTACTTCTTACATAAATATTTAGTGGTGAATAATTTATTTTATTTTTTTCGGAAGTAAATCATGTGTGTATTTATCATTCAAAAATCAATATTTTAATTGAGAAAATGTTGATTCATGACAATGTTATATTGAGAAAATATTGAAAATTAATATGTAAAAGTAATTATAATTATTTTGTGGAATAATTATAATTTGCTTTGATATCAATATTTTATTGAGGAAATATTGATTATATTTATAATTTATTCGCGAAATAAATATCAATATTTTATTGAGAAAATATTGATTGTACTTATAACTTTATTTGTGAGAAACAAGTATATAATTATAATTTATTTGTTTGCGAAACAAATATGTAAAAGTTCAAAAATTTTGAACTAATTTAAATTAACTGTGTGATTTTAAAATCATTACTAACTCGTGGAGTTTGAGAATGTATTTAATCACATAGATATTATTGCTCTATTTATTGAGTTATAAATACGAGGCAATAAATGTATTTGCGAAATACGAGAAGATGCATTTGTGAAATACAAATCTGGATAATGGAATAAGAAAATTTAAATTCTTATTCCAAATTGTGGGGGTAAATACGAATATATTCATTTATACAAGAGTGTGTTAAATTAGGAATAATTCGTCAAATAATTTACCTAGCTCAACTCAACTAACTTCGGGTTTACTTGACAACTTGTGGGGGGGGGGGAGGGGGAAAGCTCGCTAGATGTCTACACACATACTAAGTCGAGTTTCGTCGAGTTTCATACAAGAAAGTCAATTATCATTCCATATGATGTATGGCAAATACCTTCAAATGTGGGGGGTATTTAGGTCAGATTCGGTTTCACAACCAAAAAAAAAATAACTTAAAAATATTAATTACTACTAGCTTATGCGATAAATAGTAGTAGCTCATATTTTGGGTATTTAAATTTGACATAATTGTAATCATGTGAATCGAGTCACGTGATGTAACACTAATTGAGAATATAAGAAGGATTTGAGAATCATTTCTTATAAATTGATCTTTCTTTCGGTTCAGATTTATTTTCAGTTTGTGTGGTTTACTGATATTAAAATCTGATAAAGTAATATTATTTATTACTTACATAAACATTTCTACAATTTATAATTATAGTTAATTATAAATTATTTGTTATGCGAGAATAAAAAGTATGGTCTAATCATTTCAGATTATAATATTTATTTAAAAGTCATTAAATATTTCGCAAAAAATATTTAATTGATTTTGATCTAGAGGGTTTACCTTGTAAAACTTATACTTATTTTTAATTATAAACTACTTTATTATGAGGAATATACATATGAATCGATCTCTAAAGAGGTCAATCTCTAACTTCAACATGAGTTTGTTGATGAGTTGAAGAGACATATGAGCTAAAAGCTCGAAGTTATTTGATCCAAATATTCTCACTTACATGTTAAATGATTAACCTCAAACATAAATAAATTATGTCACATTCCGATTGGAAAGAGGCGATTGATAGCGAGTTACATTTATAAAATTGGTAGACCTCGGTGAGTGAACCAATTAAATGTAGACGGATTTTTAAGTTCAAGAGTTTAACAACTTTGATAAGTCAATCGATAAAAACTAGGCTAGACGAGTAGCCAAGTTGCCTTATAAAAGAAATAATTTTACTTCTTTGATTCATATTCACTAGCGATTAGGATGACATCCATTTGAATGTTAATAGCTCTAATAGCTATATATAATGGACGTTGAGATTATCATTCTTAATGGTGAATTAAATGAGAAAATTTATAAGGAGTAACCAAAGAGTTTAGTTGTTAAATGAAAAGAAAACATAGTTTGCGAAACTTTTGTATTTTCTTGTTGACCTTTAACAAACTTATAAACAATGACATGAAAAATGTGATAGTGTCACTAACAAATTTTGACTGTCATATTAATAAATATGACAAGTGCGTCTATATAAACTAACTGGATAATTGAGTATCAGAGTTTGTTTATATGCAAATGATATGTTAATATTTGAGACTAATATTGTGTGTATTAAATCCATTGAGAAAATATTAACTTATGATATGAAAAACTTCGGTTTAATCAATCAAAATTAAGAGGTCATGTGATGACATTATATTATCTCAAGCACATTACGTGGATGAGTTATAGATAGTTTAATACTTATGAAATTAAGGGATTTCATAATTCTATTTAATTCATACCTTGTGTGCTACACGAAAATAAATGTGATAGAGTATCACAATTTGAGTATGCTCATAAAATTAGATGTCACGCATATATCGTAAAATGCAAGAGGCTAGACATCGTCTCATTTGTTAATAAACTAAGGAGATACATGAGCAATCTTAGCAAGATTCGTTGTGATGCATTAATAAGAATGCTTGAATCTTGAAAGAATACATGTGTATGTGCATTATATTTTGGAAAAATATCCAACGATTCATGGGGAATATATTAATGCAAATGAAACTTCTGATTTAGAGGAATCAAAGTTTATAAGTGGACATGTATTCAATTTAGGAGGCACCGCAATTTCTTGAGGATCTTCCAAATAAACACATATAGCACAATCCACTATGAGTGCATAGCATTAGATAAAGCTAGTGAAGAATTTGAGTGGCTTCACAAAATTCTTGGAAGATATTCTAATATGACGAAAATTGTGTTAGTCATACGTAAAAATGTGATAATCAAGCGGTGATACACAGAGCTCAACAAACTCTATGTATAATGGTAAAGTCACGACATATTCGTTGTCGTTGATACAATACCGAGAGACATCTACTTTCAAATAGAATGGACTTTATGAAGTCAAGAGATAATCCTGATTCCGGATATTAAAGGTTTATCTAGAGAGTAGTATGTGCATCGAGGGGAACGAGCTTAAAGCCTAAATTAGACTAAGTTACCTCGTACGGAAACCTAACCTTGCGACTGGAGATCCCATGGACCAGTTTCAATAGGACAACCAGTCTTGGCTAACTTAAATGAAAGCACTATAACTCTATCCCATTCTTATGATGCAAGAAGTGCAAGCCTACCGCGTTTATAAGGTTAAGCAAATGCTTTTAATGACGTCTATACCTTGTCAAGAACAAGTAGAGTATGGTAGGATACTCTTGATAGATGCGGTCACCTATGTTAGTGTGAGCTGGGTCGGCTCGTTGAGAATTTCTTTATAGGTTGGAATTCTCTAAAGCACTCGCATAACCAAGAATGTTCAGGGCCAAAACGAACACAACCGAGAACTTGAAGCAAATCGGTTTAATGCTGTGTTAAGTTTATTGTCTTGGTTTACACCAACAGCCGACGGTTCAAGATGAAATATTTCACCGATTGGCTAAGTAAATCCGATAAGCTTTAACTAGGGAAGGTTCAAGATGAAATATTTCACCTATCTTGATGCGGTATTATTCCTAAAGAAATTTCGACATGAGGAGAACTATTTTATTCATGTGGGGGATTGTTGGAATTTATATTCTATATGTGAATAAAATTAGTTGAGAGTAAGGGGTCGTGTCTGTTTGATCTAAAGAGGTACCCTTTGGATCGAAACAGTACAATCCAAACATTGTGTCTCTTGCGAAAAGATATTTTTGAGTCTATAAATAGGAGACTTAATCTGGCCAATTAAGTATCCTTTTTCCGATAATAATCAAAATAAAATTACTCTCATCTCAACTTTAAATTTATGTCGAGTTTTCTATTTGCTTTGGTTCGCCGTGGGTTCATTATTTGTGCAAATAATGAATAACAGACTGTTGTATCTTGGGAGACTACCGGGAATCAAACTGTATGCACTGTGGCAGCCCCGGAAATATTGTCTTAAGGAAATTTGTTTCGGCAAGCCTCAGTCTAATTTCCTCATTTTTTACGTAAAGATTGAAGTGATATTTGGTTTCGATACAAGTAAGTATTTCTCACTATTTTTTTATGTTAGATCAAAATATTTAAGCACACAGATTATTAGACACCAACAAATATTTGTCTAGTAAATTTTGGTTCAAATTTAATTTGACCAAATATCTATCTAAAAAAAGCAATTGTACGTATATGCATAAAATTTGTTATGATCCATGTTTGTAAAAATTTCTAAGCATATGATTGTTTGCATGTATAGCTATAACTTTTTTTTTTAATAATTGCATATACAACAACTCGTGTTTATGGTTTATAGTAGACGAAAAATTAATTGGTGATGTTTATGAACACAATTTTGAAGTGAAAATCAAATGAGATAATAAAATTTTCTGAAATTAAAATCCAATATTAATTATCTATATCGTGTTATTGTACTAAAAGAAATATATAGTGAGAGAGATGGTACATATATACGAGAAGAAAAAACAAACACCATGAGTAATATAAAGCACACGCAAGATTTGCTCTCCATACTGCGTGTTAAAAGTGTTGAAGAATTGTGGTATTATTACTAATCTCAATGTTACTAGAGATCTTTTTTCCAATTTTGTAACTTTTAAAATCTCAATGTTGAAGAATTGTGGTATTATTAATGGTAAATCTTGCTGTTAAATGAAAATCCCAATTAATCGTTCCTCTCCTATTTCATAATAATTTTGTGATTTATAAGGCGATTAATTAGAAGATAATAACAATGATAATTAAGGCAAGTCGATCAAATTTATTTACTTTGTAGCCTCCCACTTTAATTGATCTCTTTTCATCAAAGAATCTAACACGTACAAAGTCATTCAACTTCAACCTTATTTGTTTTTTTACGTCTCCCTGCCAAGAAAAGTAGGAAATATAATTTGAAGATGAACACTTTACACCTTATATAATATTACAAAAATTTCACATTAACTCCATAGTATTTTTAATTATAAATGTCCACTTAATTTTGCATGTGATTTATGATAAATAAGATAATTTACTTCCCCGGCCTAATGGTATTTTTGTTTTTTTATACACGTAACCATCCTAATTATCCAATCATAATAATTTTAGGGCTAATCGTCAATAATTTTCTTGTTAGAACTTTATTTGTTCATAATAATCTCCTTTAATCTAAAATCAAGAAACCGAATTAATTGATACAATGTAATAGATTCTTGTATTGTATAGAAAATCTATTAAGAAATAAAATTTGTAACTATAACAACGCTCTTTCTTTTGGTCACTGAGAAAAACTCAGTCATCCTCATCTGAAGCATTTCCAAGAAAAGAACAGAGAGACTTTCTGAGCATGCGAAATTATGGCGCATTTTCTCTCATTAAAAAACACGAAAACATCTTTTTCACCATGTATACAAAAAACAAATAAATAAATAAAATATGATTTCAACTTCATTCATGGCAGAAAACAAAAAGAGTCACTATATATACATTTTATGGATTTGTATGTGCAAGAAATATTCATTAATTAAGAAAAATGCGAATAATTGATTATTGTATAATTTATTGGTTTTATGAGAACGTATAGTTTATTTTTTTATCGATCAAAATAAGTTGTGATCATATTTTGATTTATGCCGTAACATCTTTTATGAAATGAAGTAAATGTAGGCTTAGGATTTTGTTGCAACCCATTACGAGATGGCCCAAATCCTGACTTGAAGAAAATATATATAAAAGGTAAATAATTATTCACCGTTTGTTTTATTGTTGTGTCCTAATCATATATGTAATTCAATATCCGTTTATTGTCAATATAAATTTAATATTACAACACATGCATTACATTAGTAATCTAATTTCCCTCTTACAAAATTTAATTGAGATTGATATAGGGTCAACCCACGTGCCCCTGGCGATCCGACCCGCTATGTATTTTCTGTGGATAATTTCCCTCTTACAAAATTCAATTTGTGTGTGATAATTTATTTTCTGTGGAAATAAATACCACTCAATTTATTTATGCAAGTTTTCTTAAGTTTCCAGCAATATACAACGTAAGCATCAGAAGGGGCTCCGTCGGTGCCCCACTGATATGTGATTTTTCTTTTGACCCAGCTTCTATTCGGATCCACATAATTTTCATACTCTTCAGTGATTTGTTCATATTTTAATTGTCATTTTAGACTTTTGTACAGTTACTAGGGAAGCTAATAATTAGCCTAAATTTTAGGAATAAAATACTCCTATTGTCTCCATACTCTTATTATTTCTCATTCAATTAATGATCTATTATTCTATCTCCTTCAATTGGTTTAATATATATTTTTTTTTGAGAGAGAGAATTGGTTTAATGTTTTATTAGAATCATATATTGACAATTAATTTGTAACAAGAGAAATATTTAAAGCAACAATTAAATTGAAACTTTGAAAATCATATGAATATGTATGGGTTTGAGTGCGTATATATTTAAATTAAAATCTCAAAAAAAATTGAAATCTGAAAAATTTGTGCAAATAATTGAAGTAGTACCGCCGAAATTTCTTGTCACTAGTGTGTCAATATACATCAGTTTAGTGACAATATTCAAATTCTTGTCACTTTGCCATTTACTATTTTGTCACTAAAATTTAAATTTTTTGTAGTGTGTGATAAATGATAATATATTTTGCCAATGCGTGGTCGCTGTTTTGCTGTTTATTACAGGAATTATACATTTTGCCTAAAAAGAGGATAGTCACGTGTAACACAAATTTGAAATATAAATTATTTTTTCCTTAAAAAAAGAAAAATCTAAATTATTTTAGGTTCAAACAAAGAGTCATTATCGGCCCAAATTAAAACGCTATGATAATTATCTATGCCACACATTTCCTTTTCCTTATTGCTAAAGTCTAATATGTGGTCAAGGAAATAAATGAGTTTTTTTTTTTTAAGTGATGAATATATTGTGTGGAATTGAATCTATTACATTGGTATTAAAGAAAACTAATTATAAATGTTATTATTAAACTAGAAAAAAAAAATACTACATGAATGAGAATTGAACCCATGATCTCTTGATCATGAAACATCATCCTTAATCACTTTGATACCAATTTAAGTCCTCATCAGCGGAAATAAAATATTTAAACGTATTTATTGCAATTCCTCATGGACAATATTAATTTTCAGCTAATAGGATAGAAAAATTATAAAAATACATAAATAAAATTTCAGTCTTCAACTATTGTGGAAAATTGTGCCACATTGAGATAGAAGAAGACGTGTGTAATTTTTTTTTTTTTTTGGTCAAAGAAGACGTGTGTAATATTTCATTCATAATAGCCATGCACCTTAAACAGTTAAACGTGATTAAAAAACCGAAGCAAAAATCCTATACCTATATAAGTATGTACATTTGATCTAACATGAAGAACAACACAAGAAAAAAAGTAAGACAAGAAAGTCAATCATTCACTCTTAAACGTGATTAAAAAACCGAAGCAAAAATCCTATACTTGTAGCTCTATAAATACATTTGAACAACACAAGAAAAAAAATCAGAAAAGTTAATCAAATACTATTGTTGTGAAAAAAAAAATGTGGTCCATTACGAAGATTTTCATCTTACAAATAATATGTATAATGCTTCTTGGTGGCATAAAATCAAGCCATGCAGCAGGCCTTAACTATACTTTTGTGGTAATTAAGTACTTCTCAAATTCTAATTAAAATATATACTTGTTCAAATTCGATTTAACAGATCAATCTATAATCGCCAAGTAACATATATATATAATTCAGAAAGTTAATTGTCATTTTAATTATTTTCCGAATTTTGCAGGTACAAGAATCTTCACACACTAGGCTATGCAACACCAAGACAATGTTGACCGTAAATGGTTCATTTCCGGGGCCAACTATATATGCAAACAAAGGAGACTTAGTTATAGTTGATGTCATTAACAATTCCACACAAAACTTAACCATTCATTGGTATTTTTTTATAGACTATAATATACTCCATTAATTAATCATATTACATAGAAAATTCATCTTATAATATATAAATTTAATTAATTAATCGTGTTTTAATTGCAGGCATGGTGTGAAGATGCCAAGATACCCGTGGTCGGATGGCCCGGAATTTGTGACCCAGTGTCCGATTCGTCCAGGTACGAGGTTTAGCCAACGGGTGGTGCTTTCGGACGAGGTAGGGACTTTGTGGTGGCATGCTCACAGTGATTGGACGAGAGCTACTGTTTATGGTGCAATCGTTATTTATCCCGACACGAATGAAACGTATCCTTTTCAGCATGACGCGGAGGTGCCGCCCATCTTACTAGGTATGTACTCCCTCTTCTTCTTTTTTTCTCATTTGTCGCTTTGGCAAAAAAAAAAATATATTTACTTTTATTTGTCGTTTTAGGAGTTCAATGTAAAATTAATATTTTTAATAAATTAAGAAGGAAGTGTAATTTCGTAAATATGAAATTAAAAGTGCAAAAAATTTAATTATGTGGGACTAAACTGTAGTTTTGGCTTCCAAGCTTTGATTTAATGTATGTCCAGATTCCAAATTGTTTTGTCCATAATTATTTTTTAATTAGGATCTTAATTTCAAATAACATGATTTTGTACATTAATTTTGATTTTGATTTGCTACCTTTGTCGGTTTTGCGTATGGGGGTTACCTCTTATAGATTTTTTTTTCAGTTTCTGCAGCTAAGCAATTAACTATATAAAGAAAATGTAGTTTTGTCTAATTTAAATTTTAAACCAATTATAATCGATCAATCAAAAATTCAAAATGTACATTAAAGTTTACATCTTGTGAAATACAGGGGATTGGTGGAATTCTAATATTCAAGAGGTTATGGATGAATTTTTATCTACTGGTGGGGATCCAAATATTTCTGATGCTTTCCTTATAAATGGTCAACCTGGTGATTTATATCCATGCTCAAGACCAGGTTCATATATTAATTTGTACATAATATATATATATATATATATATATATATATATATATATATATATATTCTTATTTTTATTAAATTATTTAAATTAATAACTTAACCTTTTTTTTCCCTAATGCAGATACATTCAATATGATTGTAAAATCTGGCAAAACTTATTTAATTCGAATGATAAATGCAGTAATGAACAACGTTATGTTCTTTAGAATCGCAAATCATACCATCACGGTAGTTGGATCGGACGGTGCATACACAAAGCCATTAATCAGTGATTACATTGCCATATCTCCTGGTCAAACAATTGATTTCTTGTTAGTAGCGAATCAAACACCAAGTCACTACTACATGGCCTCTCACGTTTACGCTAGTGCTGGAAATTTCGACAATACAACTACAACCGGAATACTTCAATATGCCGGAAACTACACCAAACCATCATCCCCGTCGCTCCCATCTCTCCCCGATTTCAACGATACACTCGCATCGACAAATTTCACAGGAAAGCTCCTAAGTTTAGCTAATAATGTCACCGTTCCAAAGACCGTATCTACTAAATTGTTCTTTACCCTTTCTATCAATACACAACCTTGTCCAAATACTAATTGTTTGGGACCATTCGGTGAACGCTTTTTAGCAAGTGTGAATAATGTGTCTTTGGTTCTTCCAAGAACGGATATTCTTCAAGCTTATTATAGGAATATTAGTGGAGTTTATGAAAATGATTTCCCTGATAATCCACCATTTCCATTTAATTACACGCAAGGTTTTGTCCCTATAGATTTGTGGAGGCCCGAGGATGGAACGGCTGTTAATATTCTTGATTATAATGCCACGGTGGAACTTGTTTTCCAAGGTACTAATACGGTTGCGGGTGTGAATCATCCGATGCATTTACATGGACATAGCTTTTACGTGGTTGGATCCGGATTTGGAAATTTCAATAATGTAACAGATCCTACGATGTATAATCTTGATGATCCTCCTTTGATGGAAACTATTGCGGTTCCGGTAAATGGTTGGACGGCAATAAGATTTCAAGCAAACAATCCAGGTTTTTTCTTTGTGTTTTTTTTTTAGTAATTAAAATTTTGAGTTTAATTAATTAAAAAATATTTTATAAATGAAATGTGAAATTTGATCACTTGTAGTTTTAACTAAACTTGGTGTGTTTGCAGGAGTGTGGTTCTTGCATTGTCATTTTGAGAGGCATGTGAGCTGGGGAATGGGAATGGTATTCATTGTTAAGAATGGTAATGGCCCGAATGCGACAATGTTGCCACCACCACCAGACATGCCTCGTTGTTGATCATGAGAACATAACTACGTACAGTACTCTATTTCTTTTGTCCCAGTTGAAAGTATATGTTGAATAATATGTTTGTTTCTTAGTCGGAAAAGGTGTTTTATTATTGCAGTTATGTTAAATTGTATTGTATAGGAAATCTATTAAGAAATAAAATTTGTAGCTTGTTTCTTGTCATTTCAGTTAAATAATTTAATTATGTTAGATGAGAAATCACTTTGATATTCAGTCGTGATTGAACGAAAAACTTTCAATTATCCTCATCTGAAGCATTTCCAAGAAAGGAACTGAGAGACTTTATGAGCATGCGGAATTATGGCGCATTTTCTCTCATTGAAAAAAACACGAAAACATCTTATCATTTCTATTTTGATTTTGTTTGTAAGACCAAGTGCAAAACTGAAAGAAAAACGGAATGAACTACAAAAGATCTTGAACCGAACTGCAGAAGCAATGCATATATGGGGACAGTGCATTCAAGATATGATCCCAACTTCACTTTCCCCTTCAACATAAGCATCTTTTTGGGCTCCAAGTCGACATTTTTGATGATTTTCCTATCGAATTTGAAAGATGTCACGCGCATTTTGGTGGGACTCTTACTCAACATATTGCTATGAAGTCGCGTCCACGTTTTGATCCTTCCTTTATTAATATGTACATCTTAGAAAGAAATATTGAAGAAGGCCGAGTTCAAAATAGTAAAGAAAAAGAGAAGAATTTATCGGAAAAAAATAACGTAATAATAAAATCTTTCCTCCTCTTCTGATCCTTTCTTAAGTTAACCATAAATTTAACATGACGTTCATGACCACTTTTCACCGCCTCAACAAAACGCTTCTTTCCAGAGGCTAAGATTACCCTACTTTGAGTAATTTATTTACCGATTCATCTATTTTCACCTTGTTGTTGATATTTTCTGCTGTAAAATTGCAGCATGAAACAATTGTTTTGCCTGGTTTTTGGAATCTGGGATGCGACGACGAGTACAGGGGAAGAGAGGGCACAACAAATTTAGGAGAATTGAGGATGTAATCAATCATAAGCCATGGAGAAATTGATCCGTAAAAATTAGGAAATTTTAATATGATTCTTGCGGGGTAAGAAGAAGAAAAGAGAGACCGCGGAAGAAATTGAAGATAATGTTATACTTATAACATATGGACCAGCTATTTTTATTTAAGTAATAAAGTGATATGATGAAATATGAAGGGTTTTTTATATATACTATTAATTTATAATAACATGAATTTAATGTGTAGATATTCACTAGTCTAATATATAATTATAAGTAAATAAAAGAAAACTAAATATTATAAGTGAAGTATTTTGTAAAAACGAAAAATAGCCACTTGCATCATAAAAAAGAACGTTCACCTAGCCATTCGAAATTTATGATAAAAACAAGAATTAGATTTTTATTTGCATAAATCAAACAATGTAGTAAAACTCGGTAATGACATTAATTTTTTAAGTATCAAATACTGTGATAGTAAAATAATTAGAATGTAAAGAAGGCCTTTAGGACTGTTTACGTGTGGCATCTATGTAATTTTAAATTTTCATTTTCAACTTCAGGATTTAGTTTTCTACTAATTGAATGTGTTTTTTCAAAATATAAAATTGATGAATATGGATTCACTTGAATGTCATCAGAATTCCGAATAATTATCAGAATGTGCTTATATTTGTAGTAAATAATAATTCAATCACTTGAAGTAAGAATTTTTTTTCTTTCATTTTAATATATATTTGATTATCATTTTTAGGTTAGTTTGTGCATAGCACATCTTATGCTAATAAAAAATAAAGAAAAACAATGATAAATATAAGGCTAAAATATAGTTCACGTCCTTACTTAGCAATTTACTTAATACATTAAAAATCTCTTATCTACGGTTTATCTTTATGCAAAATTTGAATATAATAAATTTCACCGGCCTACATATTGCACGATAGATATAATCTCGAACTTACCACAAAGCACAAACAAGAAATGAGCAAATTCAATGGTAAAAACAAAGCTTTAGAGAAAGAAATGCACAAAAGTAGCATTAATTGATCTCTACACGTCTCTAAAGCATATATTGATTTAGGAATAGGCCAAACTATGACGTAGAATTTTTAATGAAACTACTAATTTAGAAAAGCTAGGGATATATTTTACCCGAGAATTAAATTATCCAGGTAAGACGAATAGATGAAGCGAAAATGTTTGATTTAGAAATAAAATGACATAATTAAGGATAATAATCATAATATTAATATCAATCTCATTAATCGAAGACATAAATAAACATATTGAAAAGTGTGGGTGGGAGTGAATTAACTTTTTTTTTTTTTTTTTTTAATTTGGATTTTGGGTAAATATTTTTTACTCAGTTCCTTCCAGTGTTTTAAAAACCGGATCGGACCGATCGGTTCGATCGATTTAACCGGTAATCAGTTGTCAATCCGATTTGGTTAACCCTCTAAAACAAGCTTTGTTCCTGACCAGTTTTCGAAAAAAACAAAACAAAAACCGGTAAAACCAATAAACCTGTGAACCGATTGAACCAATAAACATGTGAACCGATTGAACCATTGGTTCACTTATAAAAATAAAAAGTTTAAGCTACGGATTTTTATTTCTCTTCCGCAAGCTTAAAAATTCAACAATACTCTCACATCTCTTCTTCTATTTTTCACTTTGAATTAAACAAAATCAACAAGAAACAAATAAATCTTATATAAAATAAGTTATATAAATATATTTGAGTTCAAATTCATTAAAAGTCATTTTTTTCACAAATTTTGGGCATCTCCATTGAAGAAGTGAAAAGGTGAATCTATTTGAAAAGGGAAGAAAAATGATGTTTAATGGGTAAAGGGATGAGTTTTGGGAGAACCACCGCCTAGATGTGTGGGGCGGTGGATGAGTGGACCGCCCCACACATCTTCACTTTTGGGGCTGGGACGCGCCCAGCCCCTGTTTTCTGTTTTTTTTTTTTATGTAATTGGGCTGGGCGCCCATTTCTTTTTTTTTTTTTTTTTTTTCTTCCTTTGTTGTAATTGGCCCATATCTTTTTTTTTTTAATTTAAATATTTAAAAATATATTCTTTAATATCTTAACATTAATTAAGTTTTATTGTTTGTGCATTTTGTTCTTTTATAATTTGTAATATTATAATTTTATGTACAATGTTATAAATTGTTATTATTATTTAGCTCTATTATTATTAATTTTATTAAGTGAGAGTGGAAAAATATAAGAATTATAATTTTGTGGAATAAATAAAGTTACATTGAAATTAAATACGACTTATATATTAAAAATAGAATACTGGTTACATAATTTAAATACGATAAATTAAATTAGAAATGACAGAACCCTATCAAATATATATTGGAAATATTACACATGACCACCATTTGGACCGTGTGCTAACCACGCATGTTCAACTAAGTCGGCTTGAAGTTGGCGATTGACTTCTACTGATCGTATCTGGTGACGCCGGAACATATATTCTTCTAAGGATATATTATTATTATTATTATTATTATTATTATTATTATTATTATTATTATTATTATTATTATTATTATTATTATTAAATGAATGAGAATTGGAATTAAGTAGAATGTGAAGATTGAAAAAATTAAGTGAGAGTGGGGAAGTTTGAGAATTGGAATTAAATAGAATGTGAAGATTGAGTCACTGAAAATGACTATAAAAAGAGGAGTCTGAAGGGAAAGGGGAGTCTGAGGGAAATGGGAGTCTGAGGGGAATGGGAGTCCATACCCATTGGAGATGGCCTTCAAGTATTTTTATTTATTTTTATATAATTCAATGACAAAATTCATCAATAATTTATCTTTTTCATAGGTGATTAGTATTACAATTATTGTTTTTGATATGGTGTTTATTATAATTTGAATTATTGCATTGATATCATGTTATCATACTTGTAATTTTATTGCTATCATTCATTCTTAACTCAAATTTTGTGGGGAAAAATAATTGGTCATGAGATAAACATTTAGTTTATGGAAATAAACTTGAAAAAATGAATAATATATTTTTTTTAAATAGTTGATTACATATATTAAAATTGAAATTAAAATATTATATTGTAATGACACCACACCGGTTGGACCAGTGGTTAAAACAGTTAAACCGATCTAACCAGTAACCAGTAAGACTACCGGTTCGATGTCCGGTCCGATTTTTAAAACATTGGTTCCTTCATTATTTTGATAATTTCTTCACTTCATTTCACAATTAACCAGCCTTCACTTACACTACAAAATTCACGGGTTTTTGGCAAGTTAACTCTCTGTGATATTAAATTAGACAATTTACCTCCCCGTGAAATGAAATAATAAGCAATTTATCTCTCTGTGATATGAAATAATAAAATTACCTATTACCTAGTGGAGGTGTTGCATACATACTCTATAATGGCACTGATTCCTCCTATTTATATAAAATATGATCAATTTAACTTTATCTTTTACAACATATTCACCTCAGTACTTTACCCCCTGTGATATACATAAATAGACAATTTAACTTCATGTGATATTGCATAATAGGCATTTTACCCCCATTGTAAAAATATAAAAATGTAAAAATCAAGAGGAAGACAACGTGCTTCTTTTATATATAAAAACACAGGGAAATATTTTGCCACTTTCCTATCACATGGAGTGAATTTTGGAGTGTTAATTTGCTATTCATTCCCATAACTATTTTCACCAGATTCATTTATATATAAATCATTTATATTCATGTTGGTTATAAACTTACGACCAACACATTAGAATTAAAATTAGCACAACATTCATCTCAACTAATTCCTATAATTAAAGCTCTGAAAATTTCTTTTGAATTAATTTTGAGCGGGAAAGATACATTAGTTCTATTGTACATAAAAATCTTGATTTATTTTCTTTTTCAATATACATAATCAAAGAACCGTAAATAAGAAGTTGATCATGTATTTATTCCAAACATTTGATCAGATGGATACCAGATTTACCAAAGCTCTGAATGAAGTTCTAAGGTTTGGTAAAGAATTTTCGAACAAGGAGATCACCGCAAAGGTTCTCAAGGCCTTGCCACCTAAATTCAACATGAAGGTGACAGCCATGGAAGAATCAAGGGATTTAGGGAAGATTTCCCTTTGCGAACTGTTCTCATCCCTCAAAGCTTTTGAGTATCAAATGCCAAGAATGGGATTAGAAGTGTCAACCAGTTCAGACCCTACTGCTGCTCTAATGGCGTCAGACAAGTCAAGAAAATCAGCAGACAAGTCAAAACAGAAGACTCTGCTGAGTTCAGAAAAAGTCTACACTGCTGACGACGTTACCCTGCTGCTGAATGATTTTGAGAAGTTCTACAAGAAGAAAATGAAATTAAAATATAAAAATGCTACTTCATCTTCTTCTGATCATTTTCAGGAAAACAGGGATTCCTCCAAAGCAAAACTTAGAGACTACAATGAAGAGGAGTATGGACTCTTGATCAAAGATCATTCTCACTCATCATCTGAAAAGTTTGCTGAAAAGGAAAAGCGTGCCAAAAAGGAGCGTAAGCTTAGAAAGAGCAAATCAAAGTTAGCTGATGCAGCAAAGCTAATAAACTCCGGCATATCTTATTCAGACAACCAGTCGTCTGATAAAGAGTTTGAAGAAGTACCTGAAACTCTATGCTTAACTGTCATAGAATCTGATGATTCTGAAACTGAGGTAACTTCTACTATTAATGAAATGCACTATTTGAATCATTGAATAAATGCTGAATTATAAATTCAAATATTGTGTGTGCATTTGCCAAGCTTAATGAAGAGATGACTCTGCTGAAAAGAGCAAATCAGATTACTGAAACTTTAGGTTGAAAAACCTCAAGAATCAGCTGATTATCAAAAAGCTTGAGCATGAGAATGAAACTCTAAAAGCTGAGTATGCAGTTTGTTTTGAAGATATAAATGAATTTAAAAGAAGAAATTGCATCATTCTCTAAATAAAAATAAATCAGAGGCTTAAAAGAAGAAGTCTACTGATGCTCAACAGGTTAGAAAACCTAGTAAGCTACCTAAGACGAATCAGACTACTAAAACCCATCAGCCGAATAGGCTGCTGATAGGAGTAAAATTTAAATGTCAAGTCTGCTAAATCTAAGGTGAGTTATTAAATAACTCAGGTAAGAAATTGAGGCAAAAATGAATTATCTGGCAAGAATTTGAATCACATTATGATAATTATTATTATGACATGCACTATGCTTATTCATATTATCATATTGATCATGTTCACTGTGCTGATTGCCATCCTCATTTAAATGTGCATGTTTATCACACAATTCATGCATCTTACCTTGCTTATGAGCATTGTTTTAATCATGACCAGTAAAGTGATATCATAATGACAAATGATACCATCATGATAAAACACAAGTCACTAGATCATCACATGTTAAAGGTTTTACTAACCCTGCTGGACCCAACAAATAAGGGGTACCAAAAATAGTCATCTGTTTTACAGGTGAATTGCATGTGAGATGACAAAGATGAGTTGACTGCCCTTGCAAATTTCAACAAATTCAACAAGCGATCTTACCATCAAGTGTGCATCAGGAAAATGGTACTATCAAGCTGCTTATATCAGATTGCTCCAAACCATCAAGTGATATCAGTCTAGTGAGTGATATCAGACAAGTGGTGTCAGACAATTGGTATAAACCAACAAGTGGTAAACGCTACATTTGAAGATTTCAAGGAAGCAAGATTGTTGGAAAGCTGAAGCCTATCAAAGGATTACAAGTGGTATAAAGACCATCATAAACCAACAAGTCAACCATGTGACAAAGAAAGTGGTTTGTTGATTTTGGATTCATAAGTTGAGGGGGAACTTATCAGAAGACTAACCCAGAACAGCTTACTGGAATTCAACGGCTGAGTGTCTTAAAGAGAAACTCTCATCAGACTACTTGACCACGGATTCTTGAACTTAGGGGGAACGTGTACGACTAGCGGTACTCCTAAATAAAGATGAAATTGTCAATAAGTCAAAATGAAGCTATCAGAAGACTGCTTCTTATCAGCTGACTGGAACTCAACAGCCAAGTGTTATTCAAGAATGCACTACATCAAGTGGTATCAGCAAGTGTTATCACATCAACAAGTGATATCAGCTGACTACTCTGATTTACATTTATACAAGTAGTATCAGACTACAAGTAGCATCAGACTACAAGTGGAATCAGACCACAAATACCAAGTGGTATCAATTCTTGAAGTTAAAGGGAATTTTCTAAGCTGGAGTGATAAACAGCAACGAAGACTACCTAAATCAGCCTAGTACTCACCTAATTGTCTTCAGCATACTAAGTTTGCAATCCTATAAAGAGAAAAAGGGGAAGAAGAGATGCAACTCAAGTATTATTGTTGATGACAAAAAGGGGGAAGATAAAGGATGCAACTAAGAACCCTTTAAACAGAAGATCAGAAAAGGGAAAAGAACCAACTATTGGTAATTTTTTTTAAAGTTGTATCAGATCAATAAATTTCCATCTTAAGGTATGAAGACCAAATCTGAAGACTTAGAAGACGTTCTTAGTTGAAGGTTTTGTCATCATAAAAAAGGGGGAAATTGTTGGTGTAAATTAGAGAAGGTTTTGAAGATGACAAAAAGGCCATAAAGGTTTTGAAGATCAAAAGGTTAAGTCATCAACTAAGAACAGCTTAGTGAAACCTATCTCATGGTCTGGAAGCTATGTGACCGAATCAGCCGAGTGGGATACCAGATCAGTAAAGATCAGATTGGTGATCATCAGCCGAGTCAAGATAGATATGTTCATTCTTGAATCAGCCGAGTAGCCATCAGCTTAGTACTCCCATCAGCCAAGTGAAGACGGTCAGCAAGCTGTCCAACGGAAACCTGCTGAGTGCATTAAATGCGACTGACATAAAGTACAGCAGACTGTACTGTAGCAGTTGCAGGGAGCCGTTCCAGAAAATGGGGACCAAAACTCGAGGACTGCAGATTTCTGTCTCATCTTCAACGGGCAGAAATTCAAATTCAAGAGTATAAATAGAAGACTAACTGAAGATCTAAAGAGAGACTTGCAAAATTCAAGATCACATCTTAAGAGCAAGATCCATCAGTTGAGTCGTCTGATCACAAGCGAAGTCATCTGTTGACAAAGCTTTTCGTTGAAGAACAGAGAACTTGCGTTGTCTGTCTGAGTGACTTTCAACTGAGAAAAGAAAGGAGTGTATATCCATCTGTGTGAAGTGATATAGCTTCTTAGTGTAGGTTTTCTTTGTGAGCTCCTATACTGAAAATAGCGTGAGGAGTGTAGATCCGTCTGTGTGAGTGATCTAGCTTCGGAGAGTAGGATTTCTGTGTGATTTCTTACTGCGCACTTGTGGCCATTTCATTTGTTGTTTGGCGCAAGCATTGTATACTGGTTACTTTGTGTTTCTAGTATAACCCAAGATCTTTGTGACTTGGAAGAGTGGACTAAAGGATTTTTATCCATATAACCACTATAAAAATCATGTGTGTTTGATTTAGTGTTTCTTTATCTTGCATATTTTCAAAAGAACTCAAACATACGAACTGAACCAAAAGATTTTAAAAAGGAGTTGTGAAAACTGGGGATAAAATCTTTTGAGTGAGAAAACTTAAAGAGGAACAGATTGGTTGAAAAACACTTGATAAATCCGCTGCCAACTAGTTTCTAAAACTCTGATATTTCATCTGAATCAGCTGAGTGAAATCAGATGAGTGGTCAACTCTGCTGCTCAAAGCTTTGTGCGCGAACAGCTTAGTAGTCTTACGAATTCTAGATCAGCTTAGTCTGCTGACAGAAAAAGTTAGAGAAAAAGTTTTAAAGTTTATGAGATCTATTCACCCCCCCCCCCTCTAGATCTCATCTGACCACTTTTGGGACCAACAAGTGGTATCAGAGCGGTTGGTTCATTAGAATCAGTTGCCTGATCAAACGAACTTGATCCAAGGTGTGTTTTTAAAATTTTTCAAAAAGAGAACGTATTTTGAAAATCAAAAACTTTTTGAAATATGGATGTCATAAGCCATGTTCCTCACATCGGCCTTATGGACTTTGAAATCTGGAAAATCAGAATGGAAATCCTTCTTGCCGCTTATGACGACAACATGCTTACTTGTTTTACAAAAGGACCATTCAGATTTCAGAAGACTGTGAAGGTTGCTGGCCAACCAGATCAGATAGTTGACAAAGAGCTGGATGAGCTGACTCCCAAAGAAGTCAAGTTAGTAAACCTTGATAAAAAGGCTAAGCTCATTATGTTCAAAGCTGTAGACGAAGAAAGATTCCAGAAGATCAAGCATTTCAAAACTGCCAAAGAGATGTGGGATAAAGTCTGCGAGCTAAGCGAAGGAAACGACGCTATCAAAGAACACAAGCTTAGTGTGGCTCTTGAGGAGTTTGAAAATTTCAAGATGAAGTCTGGTGAAACGATTGATCAGATGGATACCAGATTTACCAAAGCTCTGAATGAAGTTCTAAGGTTTGGTAAAGAATTTTCGAACAAGGAGATCACCGCAAAGGTTCTCAAGGCCTTGCCACCTAAATTCAACATGAAGGTGACAGCCATGGAAGAATCAAGGGATTTAGGGAAGATTTCCCTTTGCGAACTATTCTCATCCCTCAAAGCTTTTGAGTATCAAATGCCAAGAATGGGATTAGAAGTGTCAACCAGTTCAGACCCTACTGCTGCTCTAATGGCGTCAGACAAGTCAAGAAAATCAGCAAACAAGTCAAAACAGAAGACTCTGCTGAGTTCAGAAAAAGTCTACACTGCTGACGACGTTACCCTGCTGCTGAATGATTTTGAGAAGTTCTACAAGAAGAAAATGAAATTAAAATATAAAAATGCTATTTCATCTTCTTCTGATCATTTTCAGGAAAACAGGGATTCCTCCAAAGCAAAACTTAGAGACTACAATGAAGAGGAGTATGGACTCTTGATCAAAGATCATTCTCACTCATCATCTGAAAAGTTTGCTGAAAAGGAAAAGCGTGCCAAAAAGGAGCGTAAGCTTAGAAAGAGCAAATCAAAGTTAGCTGATGCAGCAAAGCTAATAAACTCCGGCATATCTTATTCAGACAACCAGTCGTCTGATAAAGAGTTTGAAGAAGTACCTGAAACTCTATGCTTAACTGTCATAGAATCTGATGATTCTGAAACTGAGGTAACTTCTACTATTAATGAAATGCACTATTTGAATCATTGAATAAATGCTGAATTATAAATTCAAATATTGTGTGTGCATTTGCCAAGCTTAATGAAGAGATGACTCTGCTGAAAAGAGCAAATCAGATTACTGAAACTTTAGGTTGAAAAACCTCAAGAATCAGCTGATTATCAAAAAGCTTGAGCATGAGAATGAAACTCTAAAAGCTGAGTATGCAGTTTGTTTTGAAGATATAAATGAATTTAAAAGAAGAAATTGCATCATTCTCTAAATAAAAATAAATCAGAGGCTTAAAAGAAGAAGTCTACTGATGCTCAACAGGTTAGAAAACCTAGTAAGCTACCTAAGACGAATCAGACTACTAAAACCCATCAGCCGAATAGGCTGCTGATAGGAGTAAAATTTAAATGTCAAGTCTGCTAAATCTAAGGTGAGTTATTAAATAACTCAGGTAAGAAATTGAGGCAAAAATGAATTATCTGGCAAGAATTTGAATCACATTTTGATAATTATTATTATGACATGCACTATGCTTATTCATATTATCATATTGATCATGTTCACTGTGCTGATTGCCATCCTCATTTAAATGTGCATGTTTATCACACAATTCATGCATCTTACCTTGCTTATGAGCATTGTTTTAATCATGACCAGTAAAGTGATATCATAATGACAAATGATACCATCATGATAAAACACAAGTCACTAGATCATCACATGTTAAAGGTTTTACTAACCATGCTGGACCCAACAAATAAGGGGTACCAAAAATAGTCATCTGTTTTACAGGTGAATTGCATGTGAGATGACAAAGATGAGTTGACTGCCCTTGCAAATTTCAACAAATTCAACAAGCGATCTTACCATCAAGTGTGCATCAGGAAAATGGTACTATCAAGCTGCTTATATCAGATTGCTCCAAACCATCAAGTGATATCAGTCTAGTGAGTGATATCAGACAAGTGGTGTCAGACAATTGGTATAAACCAACAAGTGGTAAACGCTACATTTGAAGATTTCAAGGAAGCAAGATTGTTGGAAAGCTGAAGCCTATCAAAGGATTACAAGTGGTATAAAGACCATCATAAACCAACAAGTCAACCATGTGACAAAGAAAGTGGTTTGTTGATTTTGGATTCATAAGTTGAGGGGGAACTTATCAGAAGACTAACCCAGAACAGCTTACTGGAATTCAACGGCTGAGTGTCTTAAAGAGAAACTCTCATCAGACTACTTGACCACGGATTCTTGAACTTAGGGGGAACGTGTACGACTAGCGGTACTCCTAAATAAAGATGAAATTGTCAATAAGTCAAAATGAAGCTATCAGAAGACTGCTTCTTATCAGCTGACTGGAACTCAACAGCCAAGTGTTATTCAAGAATGCACTACATCAAGTGGTATCAGCAAGTGTTATCACATCAACAAGTGATATCAGCTGACTACTCTGATTTACATTTATACAAGTAGTATCAGACTACAAGTAGCATCAGACTACAAGTGGAATCAGACCACAAATACCAAGTGGTATCAATTCTTGAAGTTAAAGGGAATTTTCTAAGCTGGAGTGATAAACAGCAACGAAGACTACCTAAATCAGCCTAGTACTCACCTAATTGTCTTCAGCATACTAAGTTTGCAATCCTATAAAGAGAAAAAGGGGAAGAAGAGATGCAACTCAAGTATTATTGTTGATGACAAAAAGGGGGAAGATAAAGGATGCAACTAAGAACCCTTTAAACAGAAGATCAGAAAAGGGAAAAGAACCAACTATTGGTAATTTTTTTTTAAAGTTGTATCAGATCAATAAATTTCCATCTTAAGGTATGAAGACCAAATCTGAAGACTTAGAAGACGTTCTTAGTTGAAGGTTTTGTCATCATCAAAAAGGGGGAAATTGTTGGTGTAAATTAGAGAAGGTTTTGAAGATGACAAAAAGGCCATAAAGGTTTTGAAGATCAAAAAGTTAACTCATCAACTAAGAACAGCTTAGTGAAACCTATCTCATGGTCTGGAAGCTATGTGACCGAATCAGCCGAGTGGGATACCAGATCAGTAAAGATCAGATTGGTGATCATCAGCCGAGTCAAGATAGATATGTTCATTCTTGAATCAGCCGAGTAGCCATCAGCTTAGTACTCCCATCAGCCAAGTGAAGACGGTCAGCAAGCTGTCCAACGGAAACCTGCTGAGTGCATTAAATGCGACTGACATAAAGTACAGCAGACTGTACTGTAGCAGTTGCAGGGAGCCGTTCCAGAAAATGGGGACCAAAACTCGAGGACTGCAGATTTCTGTCTCATCTTCAACGGGCAGAAATTCAAATTCAAGAGTATAAATAGAAGACTAACTGAAGATCTAAAGAGAGACTTGCAAAATTCAAGATCACATCTTAAGAGCAAGATCCATCAGTTGAGTCGTCTGATCACAAGCGAAGTCATCTGTTGACAAAGCTTTTCGTTGAAGAACAGAGAACTTGCGTTGTCTGTCTGAGTGACTTTCAACTGAGAAAAGAAAGGAGTGTATATCCATCTGTGTGAAGTGATATAGCTTCTTAGTGTAGGTTTTCTTTGTGAGCTCCTATACTGAAAATAGCGTGAGGAGTGTAGATCCGTCTGTGTGAGTGATCTAGCTTCGGAGAGTAGGATTTCTGTGTGATTTCTTACTGCGCACTTGTGGCCATTTCATTTGTTGTTTGGCGCAAGCATTGTATACTGGTTACTTTGTGTTTCTAGTATAACCCAAGATCTTTGTGACTTGGAAGAGTGGACTAAAGGATTTTTATCCATATAACCACTATAAAAATCATGTGTGTTTGATTTAGTGTTTCTTTATCTTGCATATTTTCAAAAGAACTCAAACATACGAACTGAACCAAAAGATTTTAAAAAGGAGTTGTGAAAACTGGGGATAAAATCTTTTGAGTGAGAAAACTTAAAGAGGAACAGATTGGTTGAAAAACACTTGATAAATCCGCTGCCAACTAGTTTCTAAAACTCTGATATTTCATCTGAATCAGCTGAGTGAAATCAGATGAGTGGTCAACTCTGCTGCTCAAAGCTTTGTGCGCGAACAGCTTAGTAGTCTTACGAATTCTAGATCAGCTTAGTCTGCTGACAGAAAAAGTTAGAGAAAAAGTTTTAAAGTTTATGAGATCTATTCACCCCCCCCCCCCCTCTAGATCTCATCTGACCACTTTTGGGACCAACAACAAGCTAAACTGAACTTTCTACTAACCTGGCCTGTAATTAAAAGGACTCGAATAATATAGTTTCGATTCGATATAGTGTTTGATGTAACAATATATTCACCATCTCAAAAAAAAAAAAAAATTAAAAGGACTCGAATAGTAATACATGGCCACATACACTTCATGTGGCCGAAATATCACCTAAGCATGGATCAAAATTTCCATCTTTTCCATCGAAAACATCGAAAAGTTTTCGTTTTTTTATCAGGCGAAACGAAAATAAGATGTAATTCCGAAATAATTTATTTGCCTTAAACTCTGTTATTTTTCTAAATTTAGTAATTTTTTTTATAAATTTTCCTCAGTGTTTCCGAAACATTTCCGAAAAGTTTTCAATATTTGACTGACCGAAACATACATTTGAACCGAAATTTGATCCATGCACCTAAGTACTTGACCAAAAATTCAGTATTGTTATGAAATCAAGCCTCGAGAATATAGTAAGATAATTTTTAAAGCTCATTGCAATTTAGATCGAGTAAGTTAAAAATAAAAGTTATATGAAAAAAAACGATTAGTCCTATATATGACGTACCTTGGTCACAAACTCAGTAGATTCAATATAGTATTCACATTATTTTTTATTACTGTCGACATGTGGCATTTGGAATTAACCAGCTGTAAGGGTAACTATAATGAATCTAATACTTTAGCAATAATTTATGTAATTTCTCAAATATGAAGAATGATTATTGCGAAGAATTATATTAAGAGTAGTTTGAGTAATACTCATAATCTTTTGTTAGTTCATGAGAAATCGCCAAAATTGCATTTAAAATTTCATGTAATATGAGTCTTATCTATTGAATTTTCATATTTTTAAAATTTCTCTCTTTTTAAGCGAAAAAGATGTTGCAATTAAACTGTCCGTACATTTACTTGTAGTACGTGTGCTGTTTAATTCATGTAGACGACGAGTTCATTTAAGGGGATTTAGTACTTTCTTCTTCTTTTTTTTTCTTTTTTTTTTGAGAAGATGTTAGTACTTTCTTTGTTTATTAATAATATCCTTTAATCTAAAATCAAGAAACCGAATTAATTGATACAATTGTGCAAACAACATGATTATCAATTAATACAGCGAAATGCAAAAAACTCTTATGTGCTTTTTAATCATTTTTTTAGAAAAAGCGTATTATTATTATTACTATAAATATAATAGATTTATTCATCAACTGCTTGAATAATTTAATTTAACAAGGCCATTTGCAGACACAACGTCTAAAAGTTACATGAAATTCACAAATGCCATCTTGCACGCCTGCTAAGCTTAGGCACTGGGACCTACAGTTGAAATCGTTATCGCATGATCCCACAGATTTTGTACATATAGCCCCCAAAATCTGCTCTGCAAATTCCAAAAAAAAAAAAAAAAAAGTTCGTCAAACATAAATAAAAATAATTTATCTAGTATTAAAGTTGGTATCACTTTGGTTAAAAAAAAATATAATTATGCATTACAGAATTATATTGAGTATTTTGATGTTATTAATGAAAATTGTAATTCCTAATCACAAAACTTTTAGATGATTAAATAGAAAAATGAAATCTAGTAAATTTTGGTTCAAATTTAATTTGACCAAATATCTATCTATAAAAAAGCAATTGTACATGTAAGTATTTGCATATAATTTGTAATTGATCCATGTCTGTAACAATTTCTAAGCATATGATTGTTTGCATGTATAGCTCTAACCTTTTTTTTTTTTAAAAAAAATAATTGCATATACAACAAGAGGACAAATTAGTTTGGTGAAGTTTATGAACACAATTTTGAAGTGAAAATCAAATGAGATAATAAAATTTTCTGAAATTAAAATCCAATATTAATTATCTATATCTTATTATTGCACTAAAAGAAATATATAGTGAGAGAGATGGTACATACGAGAAGAAAAAACAAACACCATGAGTAATATAAAGCACACCAAAGATTTTGTCTCCATACTGCGTGTTAAAAATGTTTAGCTCTTGATAACTATGAATGATGAAGTGAAGTAATTTTACTGTCTATTTATACTAATTATTGATTCTTAAAAAAAATATTTATACTAATTATTACTAGAGATCTTTTTTCTTATTTTGTAACTTTTAAAATCTCAATGTTGAAGAATTGTTGTATTATCAATGGTAAATCTTGCTATTAAATGAAAATCCCAATTAATCGTTCCTCTCCTATTTCATAATAATTTTGTGATTTATAAGGCGATTATAAGATAATAACAATAATAGTTAAGGCAAGTCGATCAAATTTATTTACTTTAATTGATCTCTTTTCATGAAAGAATCTAACACAAAGTCATTCAACTTCAACCTTATTTGTTATTTTACGTCTCCCTGCCAAGAAAAGTAGGAAATATAATTTGAAGATGAACACTTTACACCCTATATAATATTACAAAAGTTTCACATTAGCTCCATAGTATTTTTAATTATAAATGTCCACTTAATTTTGCATGTGATTTATGATAAATATGTAAATTTACTTCCCCTAATGGTACTTTTTTTTTTTACGTACACATGAAAGTCCACTGTCAGTAATTATTTTAATAGGGGGTAGAATGATCTTTTTAAAATAACGATGAGTTAAATTCAACATTAAACATATAACATGGGATAAATCAACATTAACCTTATATATTAATTATATGCTATGAAGTTCTCTTCAAGAGCTTGTTTGATTCCAAAACTAACTTAACTTCATCTTCAACACTTAAATTTGGGTGATGGTGCATTTTTTGGAACAGATGTACGATTTATAACATTGTTAGTAGGGCTGAAAATCAAACCAAGCTACTCGATGCTCGACTCGAGCTTGTTCGATAAAAGCTCGTTTGAGCTCGGTTCGTCACACTAATCAAACAAGCTTGAACACCTTTTTTCGTTCGATAACTTTGGAAGCTCGGCTCGAGCTCATTCGATAAAAGCTTGTTTGAGCTCGGCTCGATTGAAAATCAAACCAAGCTCAAATACAAAATTTTAAGCTCGATAAAAATTGAACCAAGCTTGAACAGTGTATCGTTCGATACTACTCGGCTCGATTACAGACCTAATTGTTAGAAGAAACACATTAGATGTGTTCACCAACCTAAGTACAATTTTTTTACATTCTCTTTGAAAAAAAATTAAAACTAAGTGGGTTAATAATTATTTAAAAGTTTAATTGATCTACAAACATGTTAAACATGTAGCAGGGCGGATATAATTTAATTACCAAACCTATGAAAGAGGGTTGTAAATTGACAACCTTGTCATATAGGTGTTTTCCTTTTTGGGTGGTACCGACTAGAACTATCTTATTCCAATCACCGAGCAAGTGTATTGCACTTGCTTTTTGATTGGTCACTTTTTTGGGAGTTACATTTAATCACAAGGCAAATATATTACACTTGTCATATAGTTACTTTGAGTTCGACCAAATCTGATATGGGTAAGAATTTCCTGATATGAGCTAGGACTATCCAAATATTAGTTCTAATTATTTGTTTTATGGTAATTTTGCAAGTATATAGGAAATCTTTAATACATATAAGTAAATAAATTAATGCCTAATTTTTGCACTACAGGGATCTGCATAAAATCTCAACTTTCTTTCCCCTAAAAAGAAATTCAATACATTTCGAAATTTGTATTCTTAGTGGAGGTGCTGAGCAATTTATCTCTCTGTGATATGAAATAATAAAATTACCTATTTCCTAGTGGAGGTGTTGCATACACACTCTATAATGCCACTGATACTTCATATCTATATAAAATATGATCAATTTAACTTTATCTTTGACAACATATCCACCTCAGTAATTTACCCCCTGTGATATGCATAAATAGACAATTTAACTCCATGTGATATTGCATAATAGGCATTTTAACCCCATTGTAAAAATATAAAAATGCAAAAATCAAGAGGGAGACAACGTGCTTCTTTTATAAAAACATAAAAAAATATTTTGTCATTTTCCTTATCACGTGGAGTGAATTTTGGAGTGTTAATTTGCTATTCACTCCCATAACTATTTTCACTAGATTCATTTATATATAAATCATTTATATTCATGTTGGTTATATACTTACGACCAACACATCAGAATTAAAATTAGCACAACATTCATCTCAACAAATTCATATAATTGAAGCTATGAAAATTTCTTTTGAATTAATTCTGAGCGGGAAAGATACATTAGTTCTACTGTCAATAAAAATCGTGATTTATTTTATTTCCCAATATACATATCAAAGAACCGTAAATAAGAAGTTGATCATGTATTTATTCCAAACCTGTTTGACATAAAGATAATAATTCGATTTATAAAATTTAGAAAGAAAATAATAAATTATATAAATTGTGAAGAAAGAATTGACTGAGGACTAATTTAATCAAATGCAAGATAAACTGAACTTTCTACCATTGCTATTTAACAAAAAAGTGTTATAGAAGTATCATATTAAGACTAAAACTTCCTCCTAAAAAAAAAATTAAAACTAAAACTTGGAGCTAACCTGGCCTGTTAATTAAAAGGACTCGAATAATAATACATGGCCATGATACACTTCATGTGGCGGAAATATCACTTAAGCACTTGACCAAAAATTCATTATTGTTATGAAATCAAGCCTCGAGAATATAGTAAGATAATTATTAAAGCTCGTTGCGGATTCGATTGAGTAAGTTTTAAATAAAAGTTAAATGAAAAAAACGATTAGTACTATATATGAGAGTGAATAGCAATTTAACTCCCTGTGTTCTTGATAAAAGGCAATTTAACTCCCTGTGATAATTTAATTGACACTTTAACTCCCTGTGTTTTTATAAAATAGGCAACTGCCTCCCTCTAATTTTTTGTATCTCCAGAAAATGTGAAAAGACGATATATATATATATATATATATATATATATATATATATATCTACTTCTGCATAGCATATTGAAAAACAAAATTAGAGCATCGATCTCTCCCTCCCTTAAACAAGAAGAAACACTACGGCCAATTGTAAACCTAGGTTCCAATCTATGATTTCTTCTCCTCTTCCTTGTTCGATTTTCTTTTATTTGAGTTACTAGTGGTCGAGGGCTTCAAGATTCAGCGAGGGCTTCAAGATTCAGCGAAAATGAAGAAATATCAGGAACCCTAGTTCGTTTTTTTGGGCAAAATAAGGGCAATATTCGAGTGTATATGGGTGATAAGGCTTCTATTCAGTAACACCTCGGTGCAACGAGTCACTTTGTAAGGTATATTTGTGCCTATTAAGAATACATACCCCTGTTCAGTTGAAAGAAAGATGAGTTCATTAGTTTCATTCACCCATAACAACAAAAATGGACCCATATCTTTTCCTAATTGTTTTCTAAAAGAAAATGATAAAAAAGCTGTAGTTTTTAGCCAAACTTGTTTTCACGACCATATATATAGTTAATCAAATTGTTACCCAATTTGCTTTTCCTCAAACAGTTGGTGGTCCATATATGTTTGTGACATTATTAAAGTATGTGGTTAGTGGTCCCATTTATTTGTATATGGTATATTAAATGAATTGTGCTTTCAAGTTTCTATGTTTGATCTATTAGAATATTAAAAAGTCATCATATGTCATTGTTTAATAAAACTTACGTTGAAGCATTTCTTAGTTTTTTATTCAGTTAAGGGGATTCTTTTGTCAAAATATGCATTTATGATTGAAGTGAAATATGTTGCAGAAATTGTTAGTGATAGATGTACAAACAACTCTAATATTTTCTGAAATGTATTCTAAAAAAGAAAACAAATCCGTAAAACTTTCTCTTTTCTTTTGGCGACCGCATTAAATATGTGACATTATTAAAGATCTATTAACCTTATTCTCATATGTGATAGGTTGCTTGTTCATTATGATTCTGTATTTGTACCAATAAATGAATTTGTGTTTTATCTATTTGCAGAAGAATTTGTGTCAATGGAAACAGTGGAAACTGAATCTCAAAGTGGGGATGAACATGTTGATACCGAGGTTGATGAGAACTTACAACATGCGAGAATCGATGTGGATTCTGATACACCAAGTGCGGCACTTGAAGATGTTGAGGGTAGTAGCGATGATGATATTTTCCTAGACAGGAATTTAAACCGAAGAGATTTGATTCAAAAACTTAAGAAGATGATACTGAAGAGCAGGAAAGCACCCGCACAACCACAAGTGGCTCCTACAATAGATGATAAAGACTGGTATAGTGATCTTGATGACGAAGATGATCTGATAAGCTTGTCCAGTTCTGACGATGAAGCTCAGAGGCATCCTTATTACAGGAATGGGGTTGACAAGAAGGATTTTAAAATGTTTGTCGGCTTGATGTGTGCAAATGCCAAAAAATTTAGAGAGGTACTGATAGATTGGTCTATCAGACAAGGTTTTGAGCTGCAGTGGATTCGTAATGATAATTATAGGATCATTGCAAAATGCAATGATGAAGGATGTACATGGCGAATACATGCTTCACCGGTTCAGAAGGAAACCACATTCCAAGTCAAAACCATCACGGGAGAGCATACATGTGCAAGGAAGAATACAAACAAACTTGCAAATGCAAAGTACTTAGCTGCAAGAATGGAGAACACTATTAGAGAAAATCCAGATATTTCTATATCGAGGCTGCAAAATATTATTAAGAGAAAATGCAATTTGGAAGTTGGGAAATGGAAGGCCATTAGAGCGAAGAATTTGGCAATTCGATTGATTAGGGGTAAAGAGGGGTTGCAATACGAGAAACTTTGGGACTATTGTGAAACAGTGAGGAGAAATAATCCTGGGAATACAATCTTATTGAAGAAAAAAGAAGACTCAGACCCACCAGTATTTGACAAAATGTATTTCAGTTTAGATGCAATGGTCAAGGGATTCCTCGCTGGTTGCAGACCTATAATTGGCCTTAATTGATATTTTTTGAAGACTGTGTACAAAGGACACTTGTTGGTTGCTATAGGGAGAGATGGTAACGATAACATGTGGCCAATTGCTTTGGCAGTGGTGCAAGTTGAGAGTAAAGAAACATGGACGTGGTTCGTTAATCAGCTTTTGGAAGATATAGGAGGTTTGGGACGTAATTGGTGGACTTTTATATCGGATAGACAAAAAGGTCTCATTGAAGCTCTGAAAGATTTGGTTCCCGATTGTGAGCATAGATTTTGTGTGAGACACATGTACGATAACTTTAAGAAAAAATTCAAGGATAGGGAAGAACTCAAACCATTGTTTTGGAGAGCAGCTTCTGCAGCAAACAAGTCTGATTTTGCATTGTACATGAAGGAAATTGAGAAGGCTGATCCGAAAAAATTGACACAACTGCAGAATGGTTGAACAAAATACCCAAACAACATTGGTCGAGAGCTTTTTTCAACACACATTGTAAGTCTGATACGTTGGTCAATAACATATGTGAGTCTTTTAATAGTTATATCCTTGAAGCTCGAGATAAACCTATAATCACAATGTGGGAGTGGATAAGAGAAAAGCTTATGACAAGGATACAATCTAGGAAGGAAGGAATGGAGAAGTATGCTGGAGTAATTTGTCCCAATATAATGAAGAAATTGAACAAACAAAATGAGTTGGCTAGGTATTGCTATCCTAAATTGTGTGGGAATAATGAATATCAGGTTGACCACAATTTAGATAAATATATTGTGCATCTAAATGAGAAGACATGCACATGTGGTATGTTTCAATTGACTAAATACCCATGCTGCCATGCGTATGCTGCCATTAGTCATCAAAGGTACAAACTTGAGGATTTTGTGGATGATTGCTACAAGAAGCCACTTTACATGAAGGTATACGAGCACATGATTCATGGAGTACCTGGGCATAAGCACTATATCAAGTCAGGTAATGAACCTCTTAAACCTCCAAAGCTCGAGTCCAAAAGAGGTAGACCTAAAAAATTAAGAAGGAAAGGCCCAGGTGAAATTCCTAGGGGCACTTCAACAAGAAAAGGTCTCACACAAACATGTAGAAATTGCCTTCAGAAAGGTCACAACAGGGGAAGTTGTAAAAATCCTACTCATCCAAACTCCAAATTTAACAAGGTTATGTTTTTTATTTTTACTTTTTTTACACAATTTGTTATAACATATGACACACAACTAAATCAAATCATTAACTTTTGTGTCATTTTACAGGCTACTAGTACTATATCCGTTGAAGATCCGAACCAACTAGATCCCCATCCTACGGACTTACACTCTCAGACTTCCAACACAACAATGGTATGAAATTCAACAACTTGTATAATTTGTTTCGTAAAATTATCATGTATGATATATAGTGACATTTTACCTTGTTAAGTTATGAATGTATGTTCTATTTAACTTAGTAACATTCTTGAATACTAAAGTTTTTGTGCTTGAGCTGAACACGTTTGTTATCTTTCATTGAAAAGGATCAAGGTGCTACATCGATTTCAGAACCAACCCAATCAATTCCCCAGCCAACTAAACCACAGTCTCAGACCCTAGAAATATCATCCGTATGAATTTTACCAACTACGTCGTACTTAATTATTAGTTTGTTATATCATATTATAGATAGTTTGTTACACATTTAATATACTTATATGACTGACTTTGTTTCATTTTGCAGACTACTGGTTTTGTATCTATTTCAGATCCCATCCAACCAGGTCTCCCACCTACCAAGCCTCAACCTCAGACCTCGGGCACATGTGTTGCAATTGAGAAAGCAAAAAGCAAAAGAAAGAAGCGTTTGTCTGAAGTAATGAATAATCTCCGAGAAATTTCACGAAAAAGGAGACCAAAGAACTAATGATTATTATCAGTATTTGGTATCTTTTTGTTGTTGGTTGGGAGTTTTTCAACCATTTTAGGTTCTTGCTACTATTTTTGTTGAATGATTGTTGGCTGGGATGTTTTAGCCATAATTTTAGTAGGCAAGTGGTTTTAATGTAATTGCATATGTTACTGGTGATTTTTAATGGTAATGTTTATTTTGAGTCATGATATATGTTCTTTTTAAGTTTGGATGTATTAATATTTTTAAAATATATGGAATGATACTACAATAAGAAGTTTTAAGTACTTTTAGAAAGTCATATTATTCAATCATTATAATAGAACACCATTGAAGCTATCATAAATCTTTGGTGATTTAGTTAATCGATAGAGATGCTACTGATAATACATTATAAATATTGGAGATTGAGGTTAAAATATAGCGAAACACCTTGTTCCAATAAAACAATAATTGTTAGGTTCATTGTATTTGAAATAGCAACAAAAAGTGAATTGCTTCAGTTTAGTTGAGTTTCATTTTAAAAAATTGAATTATTCGCACGGGATCGCAAACTTTCTTTTTTAGCTTTTTTTTATGATTAGGGGTAAAATGCTCATTAAACATATCATAGGGAGGTAAAAAGACTCATTAAACATATCACGGGGAGGTAAAATGCCTATTAAACATTTCACAGGGAGGTAAAATGCCTATTAAATATTATACAGGGAGTTAAAATGCCTATTAAACATTTCATAGGGAGTAAAAATGCCTATTAAACATTTCACATGGAGTTAAAATGCCTATTAAACATATCACAGGGAGGTAAAGTACCTATTAGACACATCACAGGGAGGTAAAATGCTCATTACAAAATCCAGGTTGGGTTAAATTAGTCATTGTACGCATTAAGTTGAAGCCTCAACCGCAAAAGAAGGCGCGTGTAAATCACCGGATGGATGGAGGAGTTAAAATGCTTATTTTTATTTTTCACAGGGAGTCAAAGTGCCTATTTTTATTTCACAGGGAGTTAAACTGCCTATTAAGCATTTCACAGGGAGTTAACCTGCAAAAAACCCAATATATGACGTACCTTGGTCACAAATTCAGTATCGTACACTAAATGGATTCAATATAGTATTCCTTATCAATTTACCTTTTTCACATTATTTTTTATTACTTTCGACATGCGGCGCTTGGAATTAATCAGTAAGGGGTAACTTTAATGAATCTAATACTTTAGCAATAATTTGTGTAATTTCTCAAATATGAAGAATGATTAGTACAAAGAATTATATTAAGGGTAGTTTGAGTAATACTCATAATCTTTTGTTAGTTCATGAGAAATCGCTAAAATTGCATTTAAAATTTCATGTAATATGAGTCTTATCTATTGAATTTTCATATTTCTAAAATTTCTTTCTTTTTCAGCCAAAAAGATGTTGCAATTAAACTGTCCGTATATTTACTTGTAGTACGTGTGCTGTTTAATTCATGTAGACGACGAGTTCATGTAAGGGGATTTAGTACTTTCTTTTTCTTTTTTTTTCGTTTTTTTTTTGAGAAGATGTTAGTACTTTCTTTGTTTATTAATAATCTCCTTTAATCTAAAATCAAGAAACCGAATTAATTGATACAATTGTGCAAACAACATGATTATCAATTAATACAGCGAAATGCAAAAAACTCTTATGTGCTTTTCAATCATTTTTTTAGAAAAAGCGTATTATTATTATTATTACTATAAATATAATATATTTATTCATCAACTGCTTGAATAATTTAATTTAACAAGGCCATTTGCAGACACAACGTCTAAAAGTTACATGAAATTCACAAATGCCATCTTGCACGCCTGCTAAGCTTAGGCACTGGGACCTACAGTTGAAATCGTTATCGCATGATCCCACAGATTTTGTACATATAGCCCCCAAAATCTGCTCTGCAAATTCCAAAAAAAAAAAAAAAAAAGTTCGTCAAACATAAATAAAAATAATTTATCTAGTATTAAAGTTGGTATCACTTTGGTTAAAAAAAAATATAATTATGCATTACAGAATTATATTGAGTATTTTGATGTTATTAATGAAAATTGTAATTCCTAATCACAAAACTTTTAGATGATTAAATAGAAAAATGAAATCTAGTAAATTTTGGTTCAAATTTAATTTGACCAAATATCTATCTATAAAAAAGCAATTGTACATGTAAGTATTTGCATATAATTTGTAATTGATCCATGTCTGTAACAATTTCTAAGCATATGATTGTTTGCATGTATAGCTCTAACCTTTTTTTTTTTTAAAAAAAATAATTGCATATACAACAAGAGGACAAATTAGTTTGGTGAAGTTTATGAACACAATTTTGAAGTGAAAATCAAATGAGATAATAAAATTTTCTGAAATTAAAATCCAATATTAATTATCTATATCTTATTATTGCACTAAAAGAAATATATAGTGAGAGAGATGGTACATACGAGAAGAAAAAACAAACACCATGAGTAATATAAAGCACACCAAAGATTTTGTCTCCATACTGCGTGTTAAAAATGTTTAGCTCTTGATAACTATGAATGATGAAGTGAAGTAATTTTACTGTCTATTTATACTAATTATTGATTCTTAAAAAAAATATTTATACTAATTATTACTAGAGATCTTTTTTCTTATTTTGTAACTTTTAAAATCTCAATGTTGAAGAATTGTTGTATTATCAATGGTAAATCTTGCTATTAAATGAAAATCCCAATTAATCGTTCCTCTCCTATTTCATAATAATTTTGTGATTTATAAGGCGATTATAAGATAATAACAATAATAGTTAAGGCAAGTCGATCAAATTTATTTACTTTAATTGATCTCTTTTCATGAAAGAATCTAACACAAAGTCATTCAACTTCAACCTTATTTGTTATTTTACGTCTCCCTGCCAAGAAAAGTAGGAAATATAATTTGAAGATGAACACTTTACACCCTATATAATATTACAAAAGTTTCACATTAGCTCCATAGTATTTTTAATTATAAATGTCCACTTAATTTTGCATGTGATTTATGATAAATATGTAAATTTACTTCCCCTAATGGTACTTTTTTTTTTTACGTACACATGAAAGTCCACTGTCAGTAATTATTTTAATAGGGGGTAGAGTGATCTTTTTAAAATAATGATGAGTTAAATTTAACATTAAACATATAACATGGGATAAATCAACATTAACCTTATATATTAATTATATGCTATGAAGTTCTCTTCAAGAGCTTGTTTGATTCCAAAACTAACTTAACTTCATCTTCAACACTTAAATTTGGGTGATGGTGCATTTTTTGGAACAGATGTACGATTTATAACATTGTTAGTAGGGCTGAAAATCAAACCAAGCTACTCGATGCTCGACTCGAGCTTGTTCGATAAAAGCTCGTTTGAGCTCGGTTCGTCACACTAATCAAACAAGCTTGAACACCTTTTTTCGTTCGATAACTTTGGAAGCTCGGCTCGAGCTCATTCGATAAAAGCTTGTTTGAGCTCGGCTCGATTGAAAATCAAACCAAGCTCAAATACAAAATTTTAAGCTCGATAAAAATTGAACCAAGCTTGAACAGTGTATCGTTCGATACTACTCGGCTCGATTACAGACCTAATTGTTAGAAGAAACACATTAGATGTGTTCACCAACCTAAGTACAATTTTTTTACATTCTCTTTGAAAAAAAATTAAAACTAAGTGGGTTAATAATTATTTAAAAGTTTAATTGATCTACAAACATGTTAAACATGTAGCAGGGCGGATATAATTTAATTACCAAACCTATGAAAGAGGGTTGTAAATTGACAACCTTGTCATATAGGTGTTTTCCTTTTTGGGTGGTACCGACTAGAACTATCTTATTCCAATCACCGAGCAAGTGTATTGCACTTGCTTTTTGATTGGTCACTTTTTTGGGAGTTACATTTAATCACAAGGCAAATATATTACACTTGTCATATAGTTACTTTGAGTTCGACCAAATCTGATATGGGTAAGAATTTCCTGATATGAGCTAGGACTATCCAAATATTAGTTCTAATTATTTGTTTTATGGTAATTTTGCAAGTATATAGGAAATCTTTAATACATATAAGTAAATAAATTAATGCCTAATTTTTGCACTACAGGGATCTGCATAAAATCTCAACTTTCTTTCCCCTAAAAAGAAATTCAATACATTTCGAAATTTGTATTCTTAGTGGAGGTGCTGAGCAATTTATCTCTCTGTGATATGAAATAATAAAATTACCTATTTCCTAGTGGAGGTGTTGCATACACACTCTATAATGCCACTGATACTTCATATCTATATAAAATATGATCAATTTAACTTTATCTTTGACAACATATCCACCTCAGTAATTTACCCCCTGTGATATGCATAAATAGACAATTTAACTCCATGTGATATTGCATAATAGGCATTTTAACCCCATTGTAAAAATATAAAAATGCAAAAATCAAGAGGGAGACAACGTGCTTCTTTTATAAAAACATAAAAAAATATTTTGTCATTTTCCTTATCACGTGGAGTGAATTTTGGAGTGTTAATTTGCTATTCACTCCCATAACTATTTTCACTAGATTCATTTATATATAAATCATTTATATTCATGTTGGTTATATACTTACGACCAACACATCAGAATTAAAATTAGCACAACATTCATCTCAACAAATTCATATAATTGAAGCTATGAAAATTTCTTTTGAATTAATTCTGAGCGGGAAAGATACATTAGTTCTACTGTCAATAAAAATCGTGATTTATTTTATTTCCCAATATACATATCAAAGAACCGTAAATAAGAAGTTGATCATGTATTTATTCCAAACCTGTTTGACATAAAGATAATAATTCGATTTATAAAATTTAGAAAGAAAATAATAAATTATATAAATTGTGAAGAAAGAATTGACTGAGGACTAATTTAATCAAATGCAAGATAAACTGAACTTTCTACCATTGCTATTTAACAAAAAAGTGTTATAGAAGTATCATATTAAGACTAAAACTTCCTCCTAAAAAAAAAATTAAAACTAAAACTTGGAGCTAACCTGGCCTGTTAATTAAAAGGACTCGAATAATAATACATGGCCATGATACACTTCATGTGGCGGAAATATCACTTAAGCACTTGACCAAAAATTCATTATTGTTATGAAATCAAGCCTCGAGAATATAGTAAGATAATTATTAAAGCTCGTTGCGGATTCGATTGAGTAAGTTTTAAATAAAAGTTAAATGAAAAAAACGATTAGTACTATATATGAGAGTGAATAGCAATTTAACTCCCTGTGTTCTTGATAAAAGGCAATTTAACTCCCTGTGATAATTTAATTGACACTTTAACTCCCTGTGTTTTTATAAAATAGGCAACTGCCTCCCTCTAATTTTTTGTATCTCCAGAAAATGTGAAAAGACGATATATATATATATATATATATATATATATATCTACTTCTGCATAGCATATTGAAAAACAAAATTAGAGCATCGATCTCTCCCTCCCTTAAACAAGAAGAAACACTACGGCCAATTGTAAACCTAGGTTCCAATCTATGATTTCTTCTCCTCTTCCTTGTTCGATTTTCTTTTATTTGAGTTACTAGTGGTCGAGGGCTTCAAGATTCAGCGAGGGCTTCAAGATTCAGCGAAAATGAAGAAATATCAGGAACCCTAGTTCGTTTTTTTGGGCAAAATAAGGGCAATATTCGAGTGTATATGGGTGATAAGGCTTCTATTCAGTAACACCTCGGTGCAACGAGTCACTTTGTAAGGTATATTTGTGCCTATTAAGAATACATACCCCTGTTCAGTTGAAAGAAAGATGAGTTCATTAGTTTCATTCACCCATAACAACAAAAATGGACCCATATCTTTTCCTAATTGTTTTCTAAAAGAAAATGATAAAAAAGCTGTAGTTTTTAGCCAAACTTGTTTTCACGACCATATATATAGTTAATCAAATTGTTACCCAATTTGCTTTTCCTCAAACAGTTGGTGGTCCATATATGTTTGTGACATTATTAAAGTATGTGGTTAGTGGTCCCATTTATTTGTATATGGTATATTAAATGAATTGTGCTTTCAAGTTTCTATGTTTGATCTATTAGAATATTAAAAAGTCATCATATGTCATTGTTTAATAAAACTTACGTTGAAGCATTTCTTAGTTTTTTATTCAGTTAAGGGGATTCTTTTGTCAAAATATGCATTTATGATTGAAGTGAAATATGTTGCAGAAATTGTTAGTGATAGATGTACAAACAACTCTAATATTTTCTGAAATGTATTCTAAAAAAGAAAACAAATCCGTAAAACTTTCTCTTTTCTTTTGGCGACCGCATTAAATATGTGACATTATTAAAGATCTATTAACCTTATTCTCATATGTGATAGGTTGCTTGTTCATTATGATTCTGTATTTGTACCAATAAATGAATTTGTGTTTTATCTATTTGCAGAAGAATTTGTGTCAATGGAAACAGTGGAAACTGAATCTCAAAGTGGGGATGAACATGTTGATACCGAGGTTGATGAGAACTTACAACATGCGAGAATCGATGTGGATTCTGATACACCAAGTGCGGCACTTGAAGATGTTGAGGGTAGTAGCGATGATGATATTTTCCTAGACAGGAATTTAAACCGAAGAGATTTGATTCAAAAACTTAAGAAGATGATACTGAAGAGCAGGAAAGCACCCGCACAACCACAAGTGGCTCCTACAATAGATGATAAAGACTGGTATAGTGATCTTGATGACGAAGATGATCTGATAAGCTTGTCCAGTTCTGACGATGAAGCTCAGAGGCATCCTTATTACAGGAATGGGGTTGACAAGAAGGATTTTAAAATGTTTGTCGGCTTGATGTTTGCAAATGCCAAAAAATTTAGAGAGGTACTGATAGATTGGTCTATCAGACAAGGTTTTGAGCTGCAGTGGATTCGTAATGATAATTATAGGATCACTGCAAAATGCAATGATGAAGGATGTACATGGCGAATACATGCTTCACCGGTTCAGAAGGAAACCACATTCCAAGTCAAAACCATCACGGGAGAGCATACATGTGCAAGGAAGAATACAAACAAACTTGCAAATGCAAAGTACTTAGCTGCAAGAATGGAGAACACTATTAGAGAAAATCCAGATATTTCTATATCGAGGCTGCAAAATATTATTAAGAGAAAATGCAATTTGGAAGTTGGGAAATGGAAGGCCATTAGAGCGAAGAATTTGGCAATTCGATTGATTAGGGGTAAAGAGGGTTGCAATACGAGAAACTTTGGGACTATTGTGAAACAGTGAGGAGAAATAATCCTGGGAATACAATCTTATTGAAGAAAAAAGAAGACTCAGACCCACCAGTATTTGACAAAATGTATTTCAGTTTAGATGCAATGGTCAAGGGATTCCTCGCTGGTTGCAGACCTATAATTGGCCTTAATTGATATTTTTTGAAGACTGTGTACAAAGGACACTTGTTGGTTGCTATAGGGAGAGATGGTAACGACAACATGTGGCCAATTGCTTTGGCAGTGGTGCAAGTTGAGAGTAAAGAAACATGGACGTGGTTCGTTAATCAGCTTTTGGAAGATATAGGAGGTTTGGGACGTAATTGGTGGACTTTTATATCGGATAGACAAAAAGGTCTCATTGAAGCTCTGAAAGATTTGGTTCCCGATTGTGAGCATAGATTTTGTGTGAGACACATGTACGATAACTTTAAGAAAAAATTCAAGGATAGGGAAGAACTCAAACCATTGTTTTGGAGAGCAGCTTCTGCAGCAAACAAGTCTGATTTTGCATTGTACATGAAGGAAATTGAGAAGGCTGATCCGAAAAAATTGACACAACTGCAGAATGGTTGAACAAAATACCCAAACAACATTGGTCGAGAGCTTTTTTCAACACACATTGTAAGTCTGATACGTTGGTCAATAACATATGTGAGTCTTTTAATAGTTATATCCTTGAAGCTCGAGATAAACCTATAATCACAATGTGGGAGTGGATAAGAGAAAAGCTTATGACAAGGATACAATCTAGGAAGGAAGGAATGGAGAAGTATGCTAGAGTAATTTGTCCCAATATAATGAAGAAATTGAACAAACAAAATGAGTTGGCTAGGTATTGCTATCCTAAATTGTGTGGGAATAATGAATATCAGGTTGACCACAATTTAGATAAATATATTGTGCATCTAAATGAGAAGACATGCACATGTGGTATGTTTCAATTGACTAAATACCCATGCTGCCATGCGTATGCTGCCATTAGTCATCAAAGGTACAAACTTGAGGATTTTGTGGATGATTGCTACAAGAAGCCACTTTACATGAAGGTATACGAGCACATGATTCATGGAGTACCTGGGCATAAGCACTATATCAAGTCAGGTAATGAACCTCTTAAACCTCCAAAGCTCGAGTCCAAAAGAGGTAGACCTAAAAAATTAAGAATGAAAGGCCCAGGTGAAATTCCTAGGGGCACTTCAACAAGAAAAGGTCTCACACAAACATGTAGAAATTGCCTTCAGAAAGGTCACAACAGGGGAAGTTGTAAAAATCCTACTCATCCAAACTCCAAATTTAACAAGGTTATGTTTTTTCTTTTTACTTTTTTTACACAATTTGTTATAACATATGACACACAACTAAATCAAATCATTAACTTTTGTGTCATTTTACAGGCTACTAGTACTATATCCGTTGAAGATCCGAACCAACTAGATCCCCATCCTACGGACTTACACTCTCAGACTTCCAACACAACAATGGTATGAAATTCAACAACTTGTATAATTTGTTTCGTAAAATTATCATGTATGATATATAGTGACATTTTACCTTGTTAAGTTATGAATGTATGTTCTATTTAACTTAGTAAGATTCTTGAATACTAAAGTTTTTGTGCTTGAGCTGAACACGTTTGTTATCTTTCATTGAAAAGGATCAAGGTGCTACATCGATTTCAGAACCAACCCAATCAATTCCCCAGCCAACTAAACCACAGTCTCAGACCCTAGAAATATCATCCATATGAATTTTACCAACTACGTCATGCTTAATTATTAGTTTGTTATATCATATTATAGATAGTTTGTTACACATTTAATATACTTATATGACTGACTTTGTTTCATTTTGCAGACTACTGGTTTTGTATCTATTTCAGATCCCATCCAACCAGGTCTCCCACCTACCAAGCCTCAACCTCAGACCTCGGGCACATGTGTTGCAATTGAGAAAGCAAAAAGCAAAAGAAAGAAGCGTTTGTCTGAAGTAATGAATAATCTCCGAGAAATTTCACGAAAAAGGAGACCAAAGATGTAACGCCCCGACTAAAATTACTAGTTAATATTTACATAAGTTGATTTTTACAAAATATAAGTTAGTATTAATAGAAGCTATTATACATATATATAAACTTCAAAATTCCAATCTAAGGCTGACGAAAATCCCCCGGGCTTCTATGCTATATCCGAAAATCTGAAAATAAATAAAACACATTGCGTAAGTTGACATGCAACTTAGTGAGGTGGGTGAGCGTGATTCTAATAATTTCAAAGAAAAGAGCAAAGAATGTCAAATAAAGTAAAACAAGTATTAATATACAGTATAAAAGGATACGTCTCGGTGTCTGTAGACTTCCAAAGCTTGCCCCCCCCCCCCCAAACACACCTTATAATATCTCCCCATACACACCTTATGCATGACTAGTCAGTGCATCAAAAACGACTTCGTATATCCGAGAGACCCCGTTCTTTCGAATATACGAGCCAGGCCAGGGACTCGTGATCGAGTTAATAGCCCGTGCTATTCAACTTAATCACATAACCGCGCAAGCCAAGTGGGCCCAAAACAACAGCAGATAATTAATAAACATAATCAACTTTTTATCCGAATGAGATGAAGTACTACACCCGGATAAATATCAATTCAACATAACAATCAACAAATAACACTTAATTAACATGATCAACTTTTTATCCGGGTGAGATAAAGTACTACACCCGGATAATTATCAACATAGCAATCAACAAATAACACATTATCAAATTCCAAATCTAAATTGCAAAATCAGTCCATTTAATCGCACGTCAATTACCATGCATAAAACCACCAAAAATTTCCATGTAATAGCAATTTACTACCATTTTAGTACGAACATTTTATATCAACCTCTTTTAAAAGTTATGGAATTAAAACTTTATGAAAGTAGCAATTGATTGAGTTCTTAAAGTTTAAGATAATTATTACTACCCATAACTTAACGAATATAATTAAATTATAACGCACTTAAATAACGATGAGTCGAGATTAACTCCTCGTTATTTAAACTCCCACGCTCACCTTTTTCACCAGGAATTCGAATTACCAAAACGTTTCACTTACTCCAAACGGTCACCTATAACATGATAAAATTCAATGATTAAATGCGGTAAAAGATTCGAAATAACATAACTCGAAAATGAAACGGAACGAACTCCAAAATATATCGACTCGTGGGTGGCCCGACGTCGCCAGGCCACCTTCAAAGGCTGCCGGAACAGCAGCATTTTGCTACTGTTCACAGCAGCATACTGCTGCTAGCAAATGAGGAAAATGCCGCTGTTCTCGGTGGCCATTTTTCCTGCTGCGGGCAGCAGCTTATGGCTGCTGTTGGCGGCAGTAATGGCTGCTGAGAATAGCAGTGGTGGTGGCGAGATGTTCCGGAAATAAGCTCCCTTTATCCCCTCTCAATTACCTTCACTATCTCCCCAAGTTTCCTATTTCCTCAACACTTTTCTCACAATTTCTTTCCTCTTTTTCACTTTCTTTTCCTTCCAATATTTTCTTGTAACTTGCTCTCTCACACTCTCACGTACACTTAAGGGTAAGGATATCTTATGCTATTCAAGGTCATGTTGAGATTCAAGTTCAAGTAGGGGAAGAATTTATAGATGTAATTAGCCAATCAAAATTTTCCAAGCTTGCATATATGTGGAAGTATGCATGGCTCCACTAAATACCATTAGAGAGAAAGATTATAAACAAGTGTCCTTGAGTTGTCATCATTAGAATTAAGCATATGGTTAATTTAAGACGAAATTGCAAAAGAACCCCTACATTTTTTTTTGAAGCTTCCATTTTGACCCCAAAATTTCAAGAATTGAACAATTAGGTCCCAATTAAATTTCCAATACTTTATTTAATTTTCTAAAGCTTTGGATTAAAAATTTAAAATTTTAAAAGCAAAAATTTGGGGCTTTTACAAAAGAACTAATGATTATTATCAGTATTTGGTATCTTTTTGTTGTTGGTTGGAAGTTTTTCAACCATTTTAGGTTCTTGCTACTATTTTTGTTGAATGATTGTTGGCTGGGATGTTTTAGCCATAATTTTAGTAGGCAAGTGATTTTAATGTAATTGCATATGTTACTGGTGATTTTTAGCAATTGTACATGTAAGTATTTGCATATAATTTGTAATTGATCCATGTCTGTAACAATTTCTAAGCATATGATTGTTTGCATGTATAGCTCTGACCTTTTTTTTTTTTTTAAATAATTGCATATACAACAAGAGGAAAAATTAGTTTAGTGAAGTTTATGAACACAATTTTGAAGTGAAAATCAAATGAGATAATAAAATTTTCTGAAATTAAAATCCAATATTAATTATCTATATCTTATTATTGCACTAAAAGAAATATATAGTGAGAGAGATGGTACATACGAGAAGAAAAAACAAACACCATGAGTAATATAAAGCACACCAAAGATTTTGTCTCCATACTGCGTGTTAAAAATGTTTAGCTCTTGATAACTATGAATGATGAAGTGAAGTAATTTTACTGTCTATTTATACTAATTATTGATTCTTAAAAAAAATATTTATACTAATTATTACTAGAGATCTTTTTTCTTATTTTGTAACTTTTAAAATCTCAATGTTGAAGAATTGTTGTATTATCAATGGTAAATCTTGCTATTAAATGAAAATCCCAATTAATCGTTCCTCTCCTATTTCATAATAATTTTGTGATTTATAAGGCGATTATAAGATAATAACAATAATAGTTAAGGCAAGTCGATCAAATTTATTTACTTTAATTGATCTCTTTTCATGAAAGAATCTAACACAAAGTCATTCAACTTCAACCTTATTTGTTATTTTACGTCTCCCTGCCAAGAAAAGTAGGAAATATAATTTGAAGATGAACACTTTACACCCTATATAATATTACAAAAGTTTCACATTAGCTCCATAGTATTTTTAAAATTTTAAAATAGACAAATTGACAAAACTGCCTTTATTATGTACTTTGATACAGTCAACTTATAAATATGCACTAAATTTCCCATGTGATTTTTGATAATGTGACACTTAACTTCTTCTAATGGTACTTTTGTTTTTTTTACGTACACAAATCCACTCTCAGTAATTTTAATAGGGGTAAGAGTAAACTTTTAAAATCATGATGAGATCAATTGAACATTAAGCATATAACATGGGATAAATTAACATTAAACTTATATATTAATAATTATATTCTATGAAGTTCTCTTCAAGAGCTTGTTTGGATTCCATAACTAACTTAATTTCATCTTCAACACTTAAATTTGGGTGATGGTGCATTTTGTGGTACAGGTGTACGATTTATAACATCGTTAGAAGAAACACATTAGATGTGTTCACCAACCTAAGTACAAATTTTTTACATTCTCTTTAAAAAAAATTGAAATTAAGTGGGTTAATAATTATTTAAAAGTTTAATTGATCTACAAACATGTTAAACATGTAGCAGGGGCGGATTTAATTTAATTACCAAACCTACGAAAGAGGGTTGTAAATTGACAAACTTGTCATATAGGTGTTTTTCTTTTTGGGTGGTACGGATTAGAACTATCTTATTCCAATTACCGAGCAAGTGTATTGCACTTGCTTTTTTATTGGTCACTTTTACAACCAATCCCAAGGCAAATATATTACACTTGCAATGTAGTTACTTTGGGTTCGACCAAATCTGGTCTGAATAAGAATTTCGCGATATGAGCTAGGACTATCCGAATATTAGTGCTAATTATTTGTTTTATGGTAATTTTGCATGTATATAGGAAATCATTAATATATATAAGTAAATAAATTCGAATGCCTAATTTTTGCACTATAGGGATCTGCATAAAGTCTCAACTTTCTTTCCCCTAAAAAGAAATTCAATACATTTCGAAATTTGTATTCTAGAAACCCTCTATGGAGTAACTATGCTCAGGTAACTTAGGGTGTAGATCATCTGTACCACTTTTGGTGTACCACTTAAGTGTACCACCACTAAATGATTGACACATGCACATTTGACAATTATAATAATTCTAACATATGCATGTGTCAATCACTTAGTGGTGGTACACTTAAGTGGTACACCAAAAGTGGTACAGAGGATCTTGAGCCGGTAACTTATGACGGCGGACAAATTCGCCTCATAAGTTTTTGGGCTTGTAATTTTATTTTATAACTCACAAAATTGAAGCAAATTTGGGACATTTTCGGCCCATTTGAGAGAAAGGATTTCACCCTGGGGCTTATGTATTTTAACTGAATTCTTTTAAATGTGATTTTGGAAAAAAAGAAAAATTATTTAATATGGATCATTAGTCATGCACGTGACATGCAAAATCTGATTTTGGCTTAATAAATATTGAATGGGAAAATTTCATTTTTTGTACCATAGGATAGGCTGATTTGCACTTTTGGTACCATTGAATATGAAAATGCAAATTTGGTACCATATGATAGGTTTTCATTGCAATTTTGGTACCAAGCCCAATTTTCCTATAAATTTAATGGCATTTTACCCCCTACTAAATGCATAATGTTCAATTTAACCCATCATGGTTTAAAAAAGAGCATTTTACCCCTTGAAATTTTGTAAAAATTTCACATCGCCTCCCTGATATTTTTATAGGCGGCATTTAATCCACTTTTATTATGATAATGTGATTTTTTACCCATTGTATTATGATAAATGTGACAATTTATCCCCCTATGTTAAATAAAATAGTTTGCATGCATACTCTCAATTTCGGCAAGTGAGTTACAATCTCCGGTTGAAGGGAGTAAATTGCTTCATTAAAATTTTATAGGGGGTAAATTGATTTTTTTCAAATTACAGAGGGATAAATTGGACATTATGCATTTCATAGGGGGTAAATTGCCATTAACTTTGTAGAAAAATTGGGTTTGGTACCAAAATTGCAATGAAAACATATCTATGGTACAAAATTTGCATTTTCATATCCAATTGTACCAAAAGTGCAAGTTAGCCTATCCTATGGTACCAAAAAAGCAATTTTCCCAATATTGAATATATATTGAAAATAATACCAAAAAAATGTAGTTTAACAACTGTACTTAAATCAGGATTTTGAACAATGACCGATTTAATAGATGTCAACATAAAAATAATCGACTATAATAGAAAATATGTGATACAAGATTGTTGGATCTAAATCGAATACATAAACATAATGATCATTAGATCTAATTCGATTTAATACTGAAAACCTTATTGCCTAACCATGTCGATTATCAAGAGATTAAAAGTAGATCTGGAACTTTAATGCAGCGGAAACTTACCTTGATTCATGCCATAAATCTTGATGTTAATGATGATTTAGTGATGATGGGTTTTATGATCTTCCACTTGATACACACCTTAGAACCTTAATACTCATGCAGAAAGGGATTGCAGAGAATATGAGTTGTGTAACTCTATATTTTGTTATTGTGTTGTGTACAAGTGGGGATCATAACCCCTTATATATAATAACCTATTAGGGTTAGTATATGTTTCATTATTTTCAATTCGGCCCTTCATCAAATTGAAAATATCAAATTGGTATCTACACTTTTATTCCATGATAAACTTAATACCTATAGTCCAAAAGTTATCATAATTAGACCACATAATTATGGACTTTACTTTATAATAGCAATACACACTAAATTAACATATTAGGCCCACATAACCATTGGAATTTTCCAACAATCTCCCACTTGGGCCGCATATGTTATCAGATAAATGTGTATATTCTTATGAGCTCAAAATTTGCTATTATTTCCTTAGGTATTCCAAACAATCTCGTCCATTGATTTAGTCGGCAAAGGACTAAAGGAGCTTTCGTCACAAATAGCGTAACTAAACCCATCAGTAATCACATATACCAACAAAACCAAATGACATAGATCTATCATGGAGCGTAGCATGAAAATTACATGTAATGTGATCTTAAACATGCCTATTTTCAACTGATCCTCCTTAATCTTTATTGAGATCAACTTTAACATAATCGTACATAGAGTAAAAAAAAAACTGTAAACCTTATTTCTGCAGAAATATCCAAATATACAAATGGATCCAAAATTAACGACATATAGAGCAGCTAAATCACAAACTCCCACTAAAACATGATATCCTTATTTAATATTACACCCATAAGAGCAGTATGCTCAGGAAGACCTTCAGGTTGTAATATTTTAATTAACGGAACCGTAATCATGGAGTTTGTCCCAATATGCTCTATGAAAATCTGTCAACTATGTACTTTTTAGTTTACAACTAGGAACTTTGCGTCAATATGCATTGACTTCGATGAGCTTCCATTGTTGTCAGAATATAAGACTGCTAAGTTATTGTCACAATATATTTTTAGTGTTCTTTCTAACCGAATCATAATATGCAACCTAGTGACAAAATTCTGCAATCACAAAACTTGATTGGATGCCTCAACAAGCTACAAACTTTGATGCCAAGATGGAAGAAGCTACGAGTGTTTGTTCGATAGTCTTTAACTAGATAGCTTCTCCAGCTAGCAAACAATTATAGCATTATGCGGATCTCCTAATGTTTTGGCATCCACAAAAAATCAAAAATCAGAATATCTTATGATCTCTAACTGGTCTGATTTCCGGTATGTAAACATGTAGTTTTTAGTTCTTTGTAAATACTTTAAAATTCTACCGGTTGCTTTCCAATGATCCATCTTAAGATTTCTAAGTATCTGCCAAGCATCCCAACAATAAATGCTATGTCAGGACGTGCACAAATTTGAGCATACATCAGACTTCCAACTACTGAAGCGTAGGGAACCTTTTGCATTTCTTTAACTTCAAGCTCATTTTTAGTGCACTTATCGAGACTAAATTTGTCTCCTTTAGCGATAGGGGTATCTTCTGGTTTACATGCATGTCATGCACATTTTCTATATAGTTCTTTTGTGATAATCCAAGGATACCTCGAGTGTTGTCTCTATGTATCTGAATCCCTAATACAAAAGAATTTTTCCCCAAGATCTTTCATTTCAAATTTCTTTTATAGAAATTTCTTGGTTTCGTCTAACATATTTATATCATTAGTGGCAAGTAGTATGTCATCAACATATAAAACCAAAAATACAATTTCACTCCCACTGAACTTTTGGTAAACACAATCTTCAATAGTGTTTGTCTCAAAACCAAATGAGACAATTAATTGATGAAATTAGCAGTACCATTGACGGGAAGCCTGCTTAAGTCCATAGATGGATTTTCTTAATTTGCAAACCATTCTCTTTGGGTCTCCAGACACAAAGTTTTTCGGTTGCACCATATAGATCGTTTCATCAATGTCACCATTTAGAAACACCGTCTTAACATCCATCTGATGTAACTCAAGATTCAAATGTGCAACAAGAGCCATAATCATCCTAAAAGAGTCTTTCGAAGATACCGGAGAGAAAGTTTCTTCATAGTCGATGCCTTCCTTTTGAGTAGAGCCTTTAGCTACAAGACGGGCTTTATATCTTTCCACATTACCTTGTGAATCCTTCTTGGTTTTAAATATCCATTTGCAACCAATTGGTTTCTTTCATTCAGGTAATGGGACAAGATCCCAAACTTGATTGTCTTGCATAGACTTGTACTCCTCGTTCATGGCTTCAATCCATTTGAGAGAATTAATATCTTTCATGGCTTGACGGAAGTTAATTGGATCATTTTCCGTAATTATGTTCCTCATTTTCTTGGAGAAACACTATATAATCATCTGGTATAGGATTTCTCCTCTCTCTCGTGGATCTCCTTAAGGGTGGTTCTTCTTGAGGTTGTTGAGGTTGAACTTGAGGTTCTTGAGGTTGAACTTCAGGATCAATCATCTCAACTTCAGTTGGGGTTCGATCAACATTGTCTTGTTGAGGATTCAAATCTGCTTCTCGACTAAATACAGGAATGAAAATTTGAACATTATCAGAAGTAGTAGGAGGAGATATAATTGATTCCTCCTCCGTAATTGATTCTTCGTCAAAGACAATGTCTCTAACCTTATTTCTCCCCCCAAACTCAACATCCTAAAAAAATATTGCGTTTCCCGTTTCAAAAATTGACCTTAGTGTGGGATTGTAAAACTTAAAGCCCCTAGATCGTTCAGAGTATCCAATAAAGTAGCTGCTCACTGTTTTGGAGTCCAATTTTCCTTCTTTGGGCCTATAAGGCCTAGCTTCAGCAGGACATCCCCAAATGTGAAAATGCTTTAGACTAGGTTTGTGGCCTGTCCAAAGCTCATAAGGTGTTTTGGCGGCTGCTTTAGTTGGTACTCTATTCAGAATGTAAGCTGCTGTCTTTAGTGCTTCTCCCCAGAGTGATTCTGGCAAGGTAGAATGACTGATCATACTCCTTCCCATGTCCTTAAGTGTTCTGTTTCGTCCTTCAGCTACACCATTCATGCTAGGTGACCCCGGCATGGTGTACTGTGGGACGATTCCACATTCCTCTAGGAATCTAGCGAATGGTCCTGCACGTTGTTCACCTGAACCATCGTATCTGCCGTAGTACTCACCACCACGATCAGACTTGACGGACTTAATTCTTTTGTTGAGTTGGTTCTCAACCTCAGCTTTAAAAGCTTTGAACATGTCCAAAGACTCTGATTTTTCATGAATGAGATACATGTACCCAAAACGTGAGTAATCGTCTATGAATGATATGAAATATTGTTGGCCATTCCAAGAAGCCGAAGGGAATGGTCCACAAATATCTGTATGAATCAGCTCTAAGACGTCTGAAGATCTATTAGCACCTAATCTTCTTTGTTTGGTCTATTTTCCTTTAATACACTCGACACAAATATCGAAGTCCGAAAAATCGAGTGAATCTAGAATATTTTCTGACACAAGTCTCTCAATTCTAGACTTTGAGATATGACCTAAACGCTTGTGCCATAATTTTGAAGAATTTTCTTTATTTAATTTGCGTTTAGTACCACATGATTCCACATGCAGGGTTTCATTATAAGAAGTAATAGTATCAAGAAGTATGGGTTATCATACATGCTTAATGAACCAGTTCCAATAATATTGGAATTTAAAGAAAGACCGAACTTACTGTTTCCAAAAGAACAATGATAACCAAATTTGTCCAATAAAGAAACAGAAACCAAGTTTCGTCTAAAAGACGGCACGACAAAAGTGTCTTTCAAATCCAAATAATGACCAGTTCCTAACAATAACCTAAAATGACCTATTGCTTCTACTTCTACCAATTTTCCATCGCCCACAAAGATGTGTCTTTCAACATCATTTGGCTTTCAGTAGCTTAGGCAACCATGCATAGAAACACTTATGTGGGTAGTAGCACCAGAATCTAACCACCAAGTGTTTATTGGTACTGAAGCTAAATTAACTTCAGAACAGACCAAATTAAAGAAAGAACTTTTAGCAGCATTATTTTCTGATTTTATTTTATTGCCCAAGTTATTCCCATTGAGCATGGAAATGCGATCATTATTCTCAAATAGTGAATTGGTAGATACAGTAATAGCAGACATTATAGCTGTTACAATGAACGAATTTTAAGTTAAGCACATGTTCACATATTGAATAATTATAGAATAATTATTTACTTTATGAAAGACATTAATTCAAATAATTATTAAATACATAGCAAGATACCTAGCACAACATTAATATCAAGTCTTTGGACAGTAATATTAATTGTAAGTGGTACTCTTGTTGTAGTGATCGAATGTTGAAAATAAATCCTGTCAAATAAAGAGTCTATCTTTGGATCGACTAATTACCCACATGGACACCTAATAATAATCACACATTCATCACCACAGGTGTATATGCAATTCGGCCAAACATTATCCTTCCTTTGGGCCGGTTTAATATTCGCATGAATTTGCATACACAGATTCATCTTAACATTCTCAATAAGCCAATCTACACAAGAGAGGTCACTTTGGCGACATGTTGCTTCAATTGGTTATTTTGAATGTCAGACTGACTGATAAAGTCACTGTTATGTATCAAAATTACTCGAATGTTATTGCCAAATAAGACAATTTCCTTAAAAATATTTCAGCCAAACAGGCCCTTAAGAATAATAAATTATGAATTTACTGTATGCCAAACATGCCCTTAGGAACATTAATTTCGATTTTGCAGGAGCCAAACAACCCCTAATTCTGGTAAGGTTTCGTCTTCTTCGCCCAACAAGAAGAATTCGCCGAAAAAAGTTGTAATTTCGGTCAAGGAATGAACCCAATCTTAATCTTGAACATAAAATATCATCGTGATTCTTTTCAATTAAATCAGAGAAGAGAAAAATTGGTGGTGTTCAAGTGCCATACTTTACTGCGCCGAAATTTGCTTAAACAAAATATCAACCATGGCATCTCAAGGTTGATTCACAAGCAGATTCTAGTATTTCTTAATATTCATTGCGCAGATTATCAATCCTTTTACTTTTCCTTTTATTTTCTTAATTATTATATTTATAATTATAATTTACAGAAAATAAATTATGCCGTAATTTCTCAATCCATATAGAGAGATTTAAACTGAAAGTACGATAATTCTAGGAAAGAAAACGTATTTCTATTAGGCCTAACTTAAGATATCAAGCGAAAAATCAATAAATCCATAAAACAACTTTAATTGCATAAACATAAAGCACGAAACTGAATCTTTATAAGACAAGATCAATAAAGCAATAAACCCTAATTTGCATAATCAAGATCTAGAAAGCATGAAATTTTAGATTTTCTATAAGCAAGATCAAGATAGCAAAAAATCCTAATATGCATAATCTAGATCTTTTAAACTTAAGAACCAAATTCAGATTTTCATATATCATAAACATAAGTTTATGAAAATCTCAAGTAATCGAACATGGATGGCTCTGATACCACTTGTTGGATCTAAATCGAATACATAAACATAATGATCATTAGATCTAATTCGATTTAATACTGAAAACCTTATTGCCTAACCATGTCGATTATCAAGAGATTAAAAGTAGATCTGGAACTTTAATGCAGCGGAAACTTACCTTGATTCATGCCATAAATCTTGATGTTAATGATGATTTAGTGATGATGGGTTTTATGATCTTCCACTTGATACACACCTTAGAACCTTAATACTCATGCAGAAAGGGATTGCAGAGAATATGAGTTGTGTAACTCTATATTTTGTTATTGTGTTGTGTACAAGTGGGGATCATAACCCCTTATATATAATAACCTATTAGGGTTAGTATATGTTTCATTATTTTCAATTCGGCCCTTCATCAAATTGAAAATATCAAATTGGTATCTACACTTTTATTCCATGATAAACTTAATACCTATAGTCCAAAAGTTATCATAATTAGACCACATAATTATGGACTTTACTTTATAATAGCAATACACACTAAATTAACATATTAGGCCCACATAACCATTGGAATTTTCCAACAAAGATTGCTATGAAATCGTAAAGTGTTTTTTTGTACTAGTGGTTCGTAGGCCTAAAACAGTGAAGATGATTAGGTACAAACAAATATTTGTGTGAACTGTCAAATTGTTGGGAAATTCTTACCCACATCGGGTTTGGCCGAAACCAAAGTAACTATAAGGCATGTACAATACATTTGTTTTGGGATTGGATGTAACTCTCAGGAGAATGACCAATCACAAAACAAGTGCAATACACTTGTTTGGTAGTTGGATGGATTTGGCCAAACCAGGCTTGGATAAGAATTTTCCCAAATTGTTATATGAAAATGTCTTTTTTTAAAAACCTTGGTATCAAAAATGTCTAAAATAGGATAAGTATGATATAAAAAGTATAATCATGTCATGATTCCAAATTAATGAGAAATTTGATACCGGCGCCTTTTTTTATAACTAGAGTTAATGGGAAATTGTTTTCTTAGAGTGAAACCGTCTAGCTCCTCGTAATCTCCGTTGAAAAAGGTATACATGTATCATAAAACTCAAGTTCGAATTCTACTGTAGACATCACACCGGGAAGGACATATACATTATGCATTATTTAATTTGGTCCGAGCTGTTAATAAACAATCAAATAAATAAATAAATAAACAATTCGTTAAATTTGGAAGAAAAAAAATAGTACTAAAGTTACTTCAATCATTCCACAAAATTATGGCCACAGAATTATAGAAAACGTTTGGGGGGTCCAACTTGAAGTCCATCATTCACTCAAAACTATATCCTTTAATAGATTTAGACCTTAAGGCAACAAATAACCACATTACAGACAACAAGAACCATTACATTTTATTCATGCATAAATGTCAAATTTTTAAGGCCAGCAACTTTACTATAATTCCACTTCAACAAGAAGAAAAAAAAAAGTACTTCATTTAATTTATTAACTTAAACTACACAATAACTTCAATCGGCTCAAATCCTTTCTCGATCGACGCCTTCACCGCATCCACCACGAGTTGCGTTTTCCGACTAATCTCGCCCCACTTCTTCTCTGTTTCCGAACCATTTTCTTTAATCTTCCCAACCAAAGAAGCAAACTCTTTCACCATAAGCGCTTCCTGAGGAAGATCCGTCTCAATCGAGTACTCGGTCGGGGCAGGTTCGATCCCAATCGAGAGTTCAGCAAATTTGGTGTTTGCATTAACATAAAACGGCCCAACATTCTCTTGAAAAGGAATAACAAAGTCGTGAACACGTAAATATCCATTGGATCCAAGAACACTGATTTCCATAGTTAAGTTGCTCAAGAATGAACAATAGAACGTTGCGAGTTGGTTATCACGAAATTGTAAAGAAGCACCACATGATAGGATCACGCCTGATTCGTTGTACTCGACATTGGATAAAGCGGTCACGGTTTTAGGAAGCTGATAGTCATAAGCCCATAGAATTGCGCGGATGCAATACCAGCCCGTGTCACCTAAAGCGCCTAATGCATCGAGATCTGGCTTCACACGGATGTCGTTTTGGAGGAAATCGGTTCCACTGTTGTACGAAAAGATACTGTGTACCTGCAAATAACAATGAATACAAGTTATCAAAACAGGACATCCATTCGGGTTTTGAACAATTAACTTTCAATCTTGTAATAAGAAGTGCGTTTGTTAACATACCGCTTTAAGTTGTCCAAAACGAAGAGAATCCGATAAGAACGCCTTCATCTCAGCCGTCCGTGGATGATGCATCCACATGGTTGCATCCATGTACTGCACCCCACTGGATTCACAAGCTTCAAGAATCTTATCCAGCTCTCCAACATTCAGCGCCACGGGCTTCTCTAACAAAACATGCTTCTTCTTCTGAGCCGCCAACACGGCCCATTGCAAGTGCAAACTCGTAGGCAACGGAATGTAAACGGCGTCAACGTTTGGATCATCCAAAACAGCGTCGTAAGAACCGTAAGCTTTGGATGATGCCGGGTAGCCGTTGTCCTTGGCGAAGGCTACGGCTTTGTCGAGAGAGCGGCTGCCTATGGCAACGATGGTGGAGTTGGGCGAGAGAAGAATTGCTCGTGATACTTTTCGCGCTATGTTAGCGCAACCTATTATTCCGAAACGTACCCTCGGCGGTGGCTCGGTTGCCATTTTTATTTTCTCGATTGAGGCTAATTAGAGATGATAGACGAGAGGTGGTGGTGGTGGTGGTGGTGGTGAGATGAATATGTTGTAAAAAATTATATAGATGGACTTTTTTTACCATATTTTAAGTGGGACTCATTTTGAGAAAAGTGTCGGGTCTTTGTCTACTACTTGAGCCTCGATTTGGATATTTTTCGATAATTATTTATACTTTCTGTTCAGATATCATTTCTTGTATTTAAATTTCGATTTTTCTTTTGCGTATACATATTTTCCTACATAATCCAACTCCCAAATGGACAATACTCATACGTCAATAATTAGAAGATTCTGGATTTTTGGTCACCGAATTAAAATAATAAAAATAAAAAAATCAATCAATAAATCAAACAGTCAAACAGTCAAGTTTAAAAAAAATTATTGCGCCAAACTTTCTTGTATGTTTATAAATCTTGTAAAAAACACCCAATTTATGAAAAATATATCGTTTTGGATCGACATATTTCAAAAAATAATTTAAAAATATATCACTTGAAGTATTTTAAAAAGGCTTAATCCCACTTTGCACCCTACAAATTGGATCATTTCTCACTTTGCACCCTATAAACAAATTTATCCCACTTTGCACCCTTCAAACCACTATTTCATTTCAGATTGCACCCTCCACCATTTTCAACCCATTTTAGTTGCCGGAGTAAGGGTAAAATGGTCCATTCACATTATTAACCACCCCAATTTTCCCCAAAAATAATATATGGGCAAAATTGACATATCTTCATAATAACTTAAAAAAATGAAAAATAGAAAACAAGTCTTACCAGGGTTTACTCAATTTCTCATCTTTCTTCTTCAAGTCGGGTCCAGTGCAGCTTTCTTCTTTTTCACTTTACATATAATTATTGAAACTAATCTAGAGTAATTATGAGAATGTACATGTAGTTATCCCTAATTACTAATTCTACAAACAAGTATAATAGAGTTGTTAACGAAATGAAAATCAAAACGTAAATAAGATGAGAAATTGAGAATATGGTAAACACAATTCATTCTCTTTTCTTAGCACCCAACTCATTTTTCTTCAAACATAAAAAAAAAAAAAAAAAAAAAAAAAAAAAAAAAAAAGACGGCACTGGACTGAATTTGAAGAAGATAGAGGAGAAATTGAGAATATGGTACCCGTAAAACTTGTTTTCTATTTTTTATCCTTTTTTTTTAAGTTATTATATTGATATGTCAATTTTGCTCATATATAATTTTTGGAGGGAAATTGGGGTGGTTAATAATGTGAATGGACGAATTTACCCTTACTCAGACGACTTAAATGGGCTGAAAATGGTCGAGGGTGCAATCTGAAATGAAATAGTGGTTTGTAGGGTGCAAATTGGGATAAATTATTTTGTAGGGTGCAAAGTGGAAAATGCTCCTATTTGTAGGGTGCAAAGTGGGATTAAGCCTTTTAAAAATGGTTTATTGAAATAAGTCGAATCCAAAACGACATATTTTTATAAATTGGGTGTTTTTTCCAGGATTTTTGAAAACACAAGGAAGTTAAACGCATTAAAATTTTTACAGGGTAGTTTATTGGGTGTTTAGCATAACACAGTGGAGTATTTTGAATTTACCCCTAATATATGACACAATACAAAAATGGGGAGGTGAAATTCGACAAAAATAACCTCACGAGATACTTTAATTACATATGATATCATGTTATAGTCTCAAAAGAACCCAAAATATTTACATTAATAATTGACCACGACAGATTTTTCATCTTTTGAAATTGGTCCATAATAGCATCTTTTCAAATACTACTATATACATCTCTCTCTATAAAAGACAAGTACACTATCATTTAACCATTGATCATCCATTCTTTTTCGAATTGGGCTAATTTTTTATTTGGGTTTTGGGATTGTTGATTGGGCTAACTTATGTTTTTGTCTCGCTGAATGCTTGACTCGGACCGATTAAATCTGATTCGAACCCGAATAATGGTAAGTCGGACTGAATTTGAGTCATTATATTAAAATTGATTAGTTTATGAGCTGAGTTTGAGCCTTAGAATGCTCAACTCGAATAAGACCCGAACATTATTATCTTATATATTACTACTATTAATAAATTATTGATACTAGTGTTATAAGTATACTAATTACTATTTTTTTTAATTAAAAAAAAAAACTTACAAATAATCCACCTCATATAATTTGTGACTTTGTAAACTGATTGCCAACACATATATGAATTATAACTAAAGTTTTCACATATCAAAGGGAAACATAATGAACCAAAAGTAAAAACAGAAAAAGTTAAATCAAATGGTTTAAATTGGGAGTCTTGGCACTTTACAAATTTATTTTAATATTTTATGTTATGGATTACAAGTATAAAGTCTATATATTCTTGTGCATTAAATAAAATTTTCTATATCTCGCCTTTAAAGAATGCGTATTTTTTTATTTGTCAAGCAAAGATTTTTAGAGTGAGCACAATTGATATGAGTCCAATATTAATCCGAAATTCGAAAAATTACATGAATTAAGTTTGAGTCTGTAGAATTTGATAGTCTTTGAGTTTGAGCTTTATAGACATAAAGTCCGACAGTATTTGAGTTTGATCAATTAAAGGATCGACTCACTTGACCCGAGTGATAGGTCTACAATTGCACTTTTTTTTTTCCCCTAATCTTCTTTTTTTTCTTTTTTCTTTTCAAATATATCACTTGCATACAAGAAAAAAATTGAGGGTGGTCTATAAATCCCCTACCCCTGTCTCCATCCGCCTCTGTTTAAAATAGGGAAAATTGCTTTTTTGGTACCATAGGATAAGTTGACTTGCACTTTTGGTATCATTGGATACGAAAATGCAAATTTGGCACCATAGGATATGTTTCCATTGCAATTTTGGTACCAAATCCAATTTTTTTACAAAGTTAATGGCAATTTATCCCCTATGAAATGCATAATGTTCAATTTATCCCTCTATAATTTGAAAAAAATCAATTTACCCCCTGTAAAATTTTAACGATGCAATTTACCCCATTCAGCCGGAGATTGTAACTCACTTGCCGAAATTGAGAGTATTCATGCAAACTATTTTATTTAACATAGGGGGATAAGTTGCTACATTTATCATAACACAATGGGTAAAAAATCACATTATCATAATATAAGTGGATTAAGTGCCGCCTATAAAAATATCAGGGAGGCGGCGTGAAATTTTTACAAAATTTCAAGGGGTAAAATGCTCTTTTTTAAACCACGAGGGGTTAAATTGAACATTATGCATTTAGTAGGGGGTAAACTGCCATTAACTTTGTACAAAAATTGAGTTTGGTACCAAAATTGCAATGAAAACCTATCATATGGTACCAAATTTGTATTTTCGTATCCAATGGTACCAAAAGTGCAAGTCAGCATATCCTATGGTACCAAAAAATCAATTTTCCCATTTAAAATATACCACTTGTATCTGTTTAAATGATATCCACTAATTTCGATCGGTATGTGTGGATGGGTTTTGGTCCGGTCTCGCGTCAAAACTCTTTTAAATGAGTTTTCGTCAAACTCGTAAAACCATCAAAAACCTATTCAGAAATTTACACTCAAACTCTTCAAACCTATAAAACATTGATTTGACACCTACCACCTAGTTTTTCCTCCAAATCTTACTAAAAAAGACATTGATTTGACATTTATCACCTATTTTTTCCCCGAAACCACAACATACAAACTCAATCCAAGTGGGGTTTCAACTTATTCAAACCACAAAACCTAGGAATCAAAATCCATTCAAATGAAGTCTCAAATATTTTATCGAAATCACCCAAACTAATTTTTTTAAATCGAGACCCGTGAAACCAAGCCAAAACCCATCCAAATAGACCCTATATGATTATAAAATATATAGTACTATTCATAGTGGAAAAATTCTTCAGGGAATTTTTTTTAATTAGATAACGAAATGATATTAAAGAATGCCTCCTAGACCATAGCGTCTTCAGATTTAGCAGTTCACGGGAGATTCTTTCACCCGTCCAGATCTACGAGTTTACCTAGACCATGTGGTCCAGTTTTGTTTTTCAATTAAACAATTTATTGGAACAAACCCCAATTTATTCAATGCGTTAATTTTTAAACGGGTTTATTCCCATTTACCCTCTTAATAAATTAACATAACATTGAATTTACACCCTTATATAATAGAAGTAAGTAGATTACTCTTTTTGAAAATTTTAAATAATCAAGTTGGCTTCGTTGGAGAATGGAATAAATTTTAAATAATCTCTATTGACTCATTTGAAAATTATGGTTAATATATATTTATTTATCTCCTACGATGGCATATTCTTCAATTTATCTCTCATGTAATTTTGAAAACAACATTTTACATTGCAGGATCAATTTACTTCATTACATTGGGGAGTATAACTCACTCCATCGGAGTCCGGGGAAAATGCAAGATACTCTCTTGTGTTATGCTAACCTGCAAGAAACTACTCTGTGAAATTTTTATTGCGCCAAACTCTTTGTATTTTCAAAAACCCTGTAAAAAAAAAACCAATTTATAAAAAATAGGTTGTTTTGGATTGACGGCGGAAAATGTAAAAATGATCAGGTAACTTATGACGGCAGACAAATTCGGCTCATTAGTTTTTGGGTTGGCAATTTTATTTCATAATTCACAAAATTGAAGCAAATTTGGGACGTTTTCGGCCCATTTGAGAGAATGAATTTCACCCTCAGGATTATATATTTTAACTTAATTCTTTTAAATATGATTTTGGAAGAAAAGAAAAAATTATTTAATATGGATCATTTGTCATGCACATGACATTCAAAATCTGATTTTGACTTAGTAAATATTGAATACATTTTGAAAATAATACCAAGTAATGTAATTTAACAATTGTACATAAATTAGGATCCTGAACAATGACCGATTTAGTAGATGTCAATTTAAAAATAATCGACCACAATAGAAAATATTTGATACAAGATTGCTATGAAATCTTAAAGTGTTTTTTTGTACTAGTGGTTCGTAGGCCTAAAATGGTGAAGTTGATTAGGTACAAACATATATTTGTGTGGGGTGTGGACTGTCAAATTGTTATATCAAAATGTCTTTTTTTAAGAAACCCTAATATCAAAAATGTCTAAAATATGATAAGTATGATATAAAAAGTATAATCATCTCATGATTCTAAATTAATGAGAAATTTTGTACCAGCGCCTTTTTTTTATAGGGTGAATGATTTCAATGAAGAAAAGTTTCCTTTTAATTCGAGGAATAGTGGGGGCGCACCTTCTAGCAATGTGCCTATGAACAGGATAGAGGAGAGTGATGAGGAATTAGATCCCGAACCTAGAAGTAGTAAACGAGCTCGAACTACTAAAACCTTTGGTCCGGACTTTGTAGTATTTACCTTAGAGGAGGATCCCCATAACCTCCAAGAAGCTTTGTCTTCTCTAGATGCTAACTTATGGCAAGAAGTCATTGAGGATGAAATGGACTCTCTTGAATCTAATAGAACATGGCATCTAGTCGACTTGCCTCTGGGCTGCAAGACAATAGGCTGTAAATGGGTACTTAAAAAGAAACTAAAACCCTTATAATTTATTGGCACTTGTGTTATAAGTATATTATTTACTATTTTTTTTTTAAAAAAAAACACTTACAAATAATCCACCTCATATAATTTGTGACTTTTGTAAACTGATTGCCAATACATATATAAATATTATAACTAAAATTTTCACAGATCAAAGAGAAACATAACCAACAAAAAGAATAAACATAAAAGTTGAAACAAATGGTGAGAAATTGGGAGTCTTGGGCTCTTGGCACTTTAAAAATTTATTTAATATTTTATGTTATGGACTACAAGTATAAAATTTATAAATTTTTGTGCATTAAATAAAATTAGTCTATATGTTACGTTTAAAGAATGCGTAGTTTTTTGTTTGTCAAGTAAAAATTTCTAGAATGAGCAAAATTGATATGAGCTCGATATGAGCCCGAAATTTGAAAAATTACATGAGTTAAGTTTGAGCCTATAGATGTGAAACCTGATAGTATTTGAGTTTGAACTTATAGACATGAACCTCGATAATATTTGAGTTTGAGCAATTAAAGGATCGACTCACATGACCGATAGGTCTACAATTGCACTATCTTTTTTTTTCCTTTTTTTTTTTTTTTTGGTTGTTGTTTAATATACCACTTGTATACTAGAATAAATTGAGGATGGTCTATAAACCCCCTACCCCTGTCTCCATCCGGCTCTTTTTGAATGATATCCTCTAATTATTATATGATTATAATATATAGTGCCTTTCATGGTGGAAAAAAATTTCAGGCAATCTTTTTTAATTAAATAACGAAATGATATTGAAGAATGAATAGTGTCTTCAGATTTTAGTAGTTCACGATCCACCAATAGCTAAGAGCATCTCCAATGCTTCAATGGATGGGAAAAGCCATGAAGAAGGGGAAGAAAAAATAAAAGTTTATGGGTAAGGGGATGAATTTTGGGAGTGTGTGGGGCGGTGGATGAGTGGACCGCCCCACACATCTATTGTTTTGGGGCTGGCGACGCGCCAGCCCCACTTCCTTCATTTTTTTTTTTTTTTTGCTTGTTTTTTACTTACTTATTTGGGCTGGGAGTTTCCCAGCCCATATACTTTTTTTTTTTTTTTTTTTTTTTACATTTAAACTTTTAATTAATCTGCACTTAATATACTTTTTTTTATTTATTAAATAATAATATAAATTATCTATTATTATTTAAATATTTTTCCTACTTGTACATTTCGTACTTTTTTTAACTTGTAATATTGTAATTTTATGTACAATGTTCATTAATTGTTATTGTTATTTAATTCTATTATTATTAATTGAGAGTGAAAAATATGAGAATTAATTTTGTGGAATAAATGGTAATAAAGTTACATTGAAATTAAATACAATTTCTAGATTAAAAATAGAATACTTGTTACATAATTTAAATACGATAAATTAAATTAAAAATGACATAACCCTATCAAATATATATTGAAAATATTACACGTGACCACCATTTGGACCGTGTGTTAACCACGCATGTTCGACTAAGTCGGCTTGAAGTTGGCGATTGACGTCTACTGAATTAGTTATTATTAATGACAATGTTGAATTACTTATTATTAATTCCAATATTTAAGTTACTATTAACTTTATTATTATTATTATTATTATTATTAAATGAATGAGAATTGAAATTAAATAGAATGTGAAGATTGAAAAAATTAAATGAGAGTGGGGAAGTTTGAGAATTGAAATTAAATAAAATGTGAAGACTGAGTCACTGAAGATGACTATTAAAAGAGGAGTCTGAATGGGAATGGGAGTCTGAGGGGAATGGGAGTCTGAGGGGAATGGAAGTCCATACCCATTGGAGATGGCCTAATTGTCACTTTCATTTCAAGCCGCTTTCAATTACAAAAGAGGAACCACTACAAATCAGTCAATTCTCCAACAGTTGTGACAATCATATCTTAATAAATTAACATAATATTAAATTTACACCCTTATAATATAGAAATTGACTGATTTGATTTGATTTGAGAGATGGATTTGCGAAATAAAGTAGATACATGTTTCTTTGGAAGAGCGAGATTTTAGGTGTTAGATGTGAAATATTTTACGTCAAATCATATTTGTTAAGTGAGATAAATTATGCTAGAGATAGATAATTTATTTCAAATTAGAGTAGATTTTGTATAGGTTTTGTTTAGAGATAAGAAAATTATTGTTTGTTCGACTTTTAAGAAAAAGCAATTTGAAAAAATCGAGAGATGAAAATTTTGTTTCAAAAAATAAAAAATATATTTATTCGATATTTCCTAAACACAAAATAATTCTAAAAAACGACAAACAAACCGGCCCTAAAAATTCCACATAGTTGAGGGCTTGAGGCTGCTGGAGCATGGAGACAATTTTTGTCTTAAAATTATTAAATCTTCCTAGCAGCAGCTGCCAGCTGCACAAAACTCCAACAAATGTTGTTGGTTTGTTATTCCTTATCTAAAATATACTGTATTCCCAAAGACTTTAATCGACACCCCTTTTTCTTTCCCCTTTCCCTTTTTCTTTCCCTTTCGTGGGGCATCAATTACTTTCAATTCTCAATTTCACTCACTCTTACTTATACAATAATAATAAAAAAGTTTGAATCCAAGTATTTGAATATAATTTTGTTAAATTATAATTAAATCATATTGAAATTTAAGTTATTTTTTATATTTATATATACGGTTTTTCTATATTCTAACGTAGACAAAATTAATATTTAAAATTTAAACTAACAATATTATTAAATTAAATTTATGTTTAAAAATTAAATATGAATAATTTTATTTTATTTTAGGATTGTCGAATTTTTTTCAATTTACTTACAATCGTCGACAAATTTTAAATTTCAAAATTAAAACTATTAATGTTATTAAATCTAATAAAAAAAAATCACATTAGAAAATATACTAGAAGTTCTCTCACATAAAAAATTAAATTGAGTTGAATTTGAATTCGGCTAATTTTTTATTTGGGCTTGAGAATTGTTGATTGAGCTAAACAAAGATTTGTCCTGTTGAATACTTCCATTCGCCTCTGGCCGTCAATCTATAGATAGATAAATGGAATCGAATTACATGAACTTCACGTGTGACGTTTTTACTTCTCTTGGAGCATTCCTTTAAATATTAAAAATAATTATTGGCTGAATTTGAAGTTGTAACCTCTTAGTATGGAAGTAGTTTGGCTAAATTTATCATAGTTTGATCTCAAAAATAAATTTCAAAGGTTTTAACGAAATTATAGAAATTTAATGTATATAATGACTTCAATGAAATATTAAGATGATAAAATATTAATAAATAATACCTAGTGGATTTTAAAATTTTGAGATTTGATTTTAGGGATTTGAGGAAAACAAATAGGTAATAGATGTCAAATCAATAATTTTATAGAATTTTAGAAGTATTATATTGTAATGGTTTTTTAGCAAAAAAAAATAGTTGTAATGGTTGATAATTTATTGTAATTATCAACTATATGATTGTGATAATGATTTAAATGATTATAAATAATATAACTTTCATTTAAATAGAATAGTTAATAACTATGTTATTTTGTAAATATAAGATAAATATAATATTTGCGAAGACATCAATTTCTTGCTACGTCTGATCAAATATAACTTCAAAATGAAAAAAAAAAAGAAAAATTACAATATTATGGTGTTTGGAATGAATATTTTTCTGTATGTAGCACATAATCTGGGGCTAGATAACTAAATTCGCGTCCCGATGGTTGTCGCGCGCTCTCAATTCGTGAATTGGAGCGTTTTTGTGAAATTCGCGATAAATTCGCGAACTCACTTTATTAAATTCGCGAATTGCATGAAACAAATACACGCACTGCTGATTTATATTTTGTTTGGCCCAATTATAACATGACAGGTGGCATTTTTTGAAATTGAGATGAGCCGCTCACGCGTTTTCTGCAACCCCACTACCTTGGCCAGCTTTTCTTACACCAATGACATAATTGATTGACTTGATGTTGAAAAGTGTGTAGCATGACTTGTATAGGCTATTAAAATAATGATATATAATGAATGTGGTACTACAATCTATATACTTCCCGTATTGTTTCTATAATTTTATACATATAATGTTTTTTTCTAAAGTTATACACCGTATATATTTACTACTTATATACTAATAGGACTATATTAATCTATCTATAGAATTAATTGATAGGTTATTTTGATTTTGAATGAATATTATCTTAAAAAATAAAAAGTATAGGACAAATTTTTCTATAGTAAATTAAAAAAAAATATTAAATTGAATAAATTAATATAAAATAATATTAAAATGACGCTCTAAGGGCGCTCTTAAATGTGGATTTTTCTAAAGACAATGCTCTCGTGCTCTCGCTCCCGCTCCACACTCGCGTTTCGCTCCGCGAATTAGTTACCTAGATCTGGGGTCTGGGCCGAAACCCGTCTATAAACAAGGCTTGGCCCAATTTAGTTGAGACCATACTGGGCCTAAAATTTACCGATTAAAGAACAAACATTCTCGACCATCTCTATAACAATTGCTAAAAGTCAAATTTTAACACTTTCACTAGGCATAAGCAAATAAAGATAATTTGTTCTGACGGGTGTTTGGAGTAATAAAATTTAACATTTCTCAAAGTCAAATTTAGAATTTGATTTCCCAAATTTCAGAAACCAACTCAAATAATAATATACAAATATAAAAACAGACCTCTTTTCTATCCTTAATCAAACTTACTGGAATATTCGTTGCTACCCTCCGGGTAACCATCATATGTCATGTTAGGTCACTTTTAGGGACACTTTTGCATATAATCCCCTTAACATGACGGATGGTGGCTACCTCATAGGGTAGCCACGAAAATTCCTTATAGAAGTATATGTTCATCATTATTCATCATCAGCTATTTTGAAGCACAAATCATACATTCACATGTTCTCAAGCAACAACTAAATATGTAGAAAATCAGTTCTTCTAGAGAAGAGGAATAATCTAGCTTGTAACCTCAACGAGTTCATAGCCTCTCTCAATCGACACCTTAACTGCGTCCAAAACAAGTTGCGTTTTCCTACTGAGTGTCGGCCACTTATTCTCCGGTTTCGCACCACCAAATTTGATGCTCCCCACCAATCTACAGAACTCCTTCACCATAAGTGCTTCCTGAGGAAGCTCCGTCATAACCGTGTGCTGACTCTGTTTTGGATCCCATCCTGTCACAAGCTCGGTAAATCCCGATTTCACAGCCGTTGAGAACGAAGCTTTGTTCTCCTCAAACGGGAGTACAAAGTCATGCAAATGTAAGGTGCCATTTGTTCCAACTACAGTCAATTCCATTGTTACGTTGGCCAAGAACGAGCAGTGGAAGGTGGCCGTTTTTCCATCTTCCCATTGTAGAGAAGCGCTGCAGGCTAAAATTACTCCTGAAGCCTTGTGGAAAACAGTGCCGGGTAATGCAAGTACTGATTTAGGTAACTGAAAGTCAGCGGCCCATAGGATTGATCGAATGCAATACCACCCTACATCACCAAGAGCTCCCAGAGCGTCGAGGTCTGGTTTCACACGAATGTTGTTTTCTAAAAAATCCTCCTCTGCAGCAAATGTCAAACAGCTATGCACCTGTAAAATAAAGAGAGTATTTTTTGCCCGACTTTAGATTATCGGAAGACTGACAAGTAAACATTGTATTAGTTCTAATTTATTGACAGAATTTGCAGTTTTTATTTGATACAATCAATCATTTCCCAATTCTGATTGCATCAAATACTCTTCATACAAAGAATTGCTCATACTAACACATAATAAATGTAATCCCATGCAACAACCAAACCAATCTCAATAGCTGGCATATCAATTCGACTACTAGGAACATGAATCAAAATTTCGTTTCGATTGTATGTTTCGGTCAACCAAATACTGGAAACTTTTCGAGATTTTTCGAAAATGTTTCGGAAAAATTAAGGAAAATTGTAAAAAAGTTACTAAATTTACAAAAATAACAGAGTTTAAGGTAAACAAATAGTTTCGATATTACATCTTTTTTTGTTTCGCTTGATTAAAAAACGGAAAGATGGAAATTTTGATCACGACTAGGAACAATCTTGCACTAGATTTAAGTATTTAACAAAACCTCACAAATTCAAAAAATACAGCAATATAACTACGAGGAAGGATGAACTGAGCATACCGATTTGAGTTCACCAAAAAGTGAAGAATCCGAGAGAAACTCCTTCATTTTCGCCGTCCGTGGATTATGCATCCACATGGTAGCATCCATGATCTGCACCCCACTGGATTCACACGCCGCGAGAATTTCGTCCAGCTCAGCGACGTTTAGAGCTACGGGCTTTTCCAAGAGTAAGTGCTTCTTCTTTTGGGCCGCGAGCACGGCCCACTTGATGTGAAGGCTGGAGGGCAGAGGGATGTACACTGCGTCGACATCCGGGTCGTCCAATACGGCTTCGTATGAGCCGTATACTTTAGCCGATTCGGGGAAGCCGTTTTGTTCGGCGAATCTGGCGGCCTTTTCGTGTGAGCGGCTGCCGACGGCGTATAGGGTGGAGTTGGGGGAGAGGTTTATGGCCCGAGAGACTTTTCGGGCTATGTCGGCGCAGCCCAGAATCCCGAATTTGATCGGCGGTGATTTGGCCATTTTTGGATGGTTAATGTGACTGGAGAGAAGGATTCCGGAGTTTCAGTATAGATATCAAATGATATGACGTTGTACAACTTTTTGGTATTCAAATTTTGTCTGCTAATGTAATTAACTACTATTTCCTAAAAAAAATTTATTAACTATTTAGTTTTTTAATTCCTTACTTATTATTTAAATAAAGTTTATTTTTACTTTCATAACAAAAAATTTATTTTGTGTGCTTAAAAAAATATAAATGTTGAAATACATGTTTAGGAATTAAAGTGTGCAAAAACACGTATTGATAATATATTAGTGGTATTATAAAGAGTTAGAAGTCATGTTATGGTCTATTAATATTTAATATTCTTATTTTATCTTTAGTGCTCTAATTAATTGAACTTTTAATTTGTAAATTCTTGACTTACTTCATTTAAGTAAAATTTAATTTTACTTGTAAAGGAATTCTAATTATTTGTGCTTAAAAGCGCATGAGACGCGTGCTGAGTATTCATTATTTAATAGTAAGATAATAATTGATCAAATGTTGTGTCAAAATCTTAAAGAAAGGACTTATTGCATTTGTCGTGAATATTTTGCCATCGAACTCAAGGAAATTTTTTATTCAAATCGAGTTTGGCCGAACACAAACTAATTACATGGTATATGTAATACTATTGTTTTGGGATTGGATATACTTTTCAGGGAAGTGACCAATCACAAAGCAAGTGCAATACATTTGCTTGGTGGTTGGATGGGTTTGACCAAACCAGACTTATACAAGAATTTTTCCGAAGTCAGTGGTCATCTAGGATGAGGTTTGAACTTTCAATATTGAATTGAGACAAATGGACAAACATGTATTGAGGGAAGGTTTGAACTTTCAATATTAAACTAAAAATAATTATTGGCTGAATTTGAATTTGGAACCTCTTAATATGGAGGGAAGTAGTTTAGCTAAATTTTATCTCAGTTTGATCTTAAAAAGTTGTTTAAAAGGTTTCAACTAAATCATTAAAACTCGATGTGAATAATAATTTCAATGAAATATTAAAATAATAAAATATTAATAAATAATAACTAATGAATTATAAAAATTTAAGATCTGATTTTAGGGATTTAGAGGGAAAAAATAAATAATGTGCGTAAAATCAATAATTTTATAGAATTTTAGATATAATATTATATTATATAATGAATTATTGTATTGTAATGGTTGTTTAGCACCAAAAGAAATGTAATGGTTGTTTAGCAAAAGAAATGTAATGGTTGGCAATATATTGTAATTATCAACCATATGATTGTGATTGTGATAATGATTTAAATGATTATATATAATACAAATAGGGCTGTCAATGGGGCGGATTTTAATCAAGATCCGTCCGAATTCGGTCCGATTTATTAGGATAATTGTCCGATTAGAGATTCGATGGACCCGATCCGATTATAAAGATCCGAAATCCGAAACTCATGGAGCGAATATGGATTTAGGTCGATCCGATCCATTAAAGATCCGTATCCGACAACAAATAAAAAGAAAGATATATATATAAAATGATTTATAAAAATAAGTATCATTAATAATATTTCAACGTCAATTTAAGAAGATAGTAATTCATAATTCGTTTATAAATTTATTTAAACCAATATATTCATTCTACAAATATGAATATAGTAAAGAAACTTTGAAAATATGAGCTACAATTAAATAAAATTGAAAAATAATAAATTTGTTTTAGGAAAAAAATATTAATTTAACTTTTTAAATACAAATTTATTGGATCCGAAAAATATCCGATATCCAGACAAATCCGACCAAGATCCGTTGGATTCAAAAAATCTAAATCCGAACACAATCTGAGCAAGATCCGAATCCGACAAGATTCGATCCGATATAAATGGAGCCGGATCTGGACGAGCCTGATCCGATCAGAATCCGACCCATTGACAGCCCTAAATACAACGTTCATTTAAATAGAATAATTAATAACTATGTTAAATATAAGATAAATATAATATCTGCTAAGACATTAATTTCTTGATATGTATGATCAAATATAAAGTCAATAATCAAAATTAATAATGTAATATTTTGATAACAACTGATAAATGAAAAAAATTTATTTACATTGTGGTGTTTGGAATGAATATCTTTTTTTTATCCAGCAGAGACTTCTTCAATTTGATGGGTTTTGTGGGTTTCCACCCTGGGCCAAAACTGGGGTCTGGACCGAAACCAGCCCAAACCCGTCTTTAAACAACGCTTGGCCCAATTTAATCGAAACCAGAGTGGGCCTAAAGTACCGATTGAAGAACAAAACATTCTCGAATCTCGACCATTTCTAAACAATTGCTAAAAGTCAAATTTCTTTCACTACGCATAAGCAAATAAAGATAAGGGTAAATATCACTTTTGGTCCCTCTTATCATTAAAAACTTTTTATAGAGTGGCCCTTCTTATATTTTTTTTCTTAATTTAGTCCCTACTATGAATTATTTATTTCACTTTATTCCCTACTATGAATTATGTGTTTCACTTTAGTCCTTATCAGGTGATTCTGATAACACGTGACCAGGGCCGGCCCTAGCTTTTTCGGGGCCCTAGGCAAAATTATAAAATAAGGCCCTCAAATAAATATATATTTTAAACTTATTTTTTTACCACATAAAACAACAAAGGCATATGTTAAACTTGATGTTTTTGTTTTTGTAACTAAAATAAAAATACTTTTGTGACTCGGTCAATCACTAATATATTTTCTTAGTTTTAGTTTGAGGGAATTGTAATTTTCATATCAAATTTTTACCTATTTTAGATATTTAGTACTAAACTATAAAAAAAAAAGAAAAAAAGACACATTTAATACCAAAATTGAAGCATTCTTTTCACATCTTCTTAAGCTTTAATGGTGATTTTTGGTATGCTTAAAATTATGCTCAAAATTTTTACCATAGCATGCTTATGTGCTCTATATCATATCTGAAAATTATTTTGGCATGATTTCTTGTTAATTATGAGATATGATTTAATTTTGATTAATGTCCCAAAACTTTGTTAATTATCTGCAGATTTTTTATTATGTTTCATAAACTGAAACTTGTGCCATTAGAAAGCTCTCTTCAAGAGATTTCTAGTCATATAAAGAACAGAAAATTTGGCCCCCAAAAATTGACAGAGAAAGAAAATATGGAAAAAGACCTTCAATTTTAGTATTAAATGTGTATTTTTGAAGGTTTGATACCAAATGTCTAAAACAGGTAAAAATTTAGTGAAAAATGTAATTCCCACGTTTTAGTTTTCATAAACTTCTTTACCATAGATAGTGTTAGATTATATTGTGAATATTATCTTATAATGAATTATAAAAAAAAATATCTTATAAGGAATTCACATTAGTAGCATATTACTATTAGTTTGAATAATTAATGTCTATCATGAATTGATAATCATATACTATGGTACGAAAGAACATAAATTTCTTGATAATTTATTACATATTATATTTAGTTTCTATATTACTCCATTAAATTTACAAAACAATATTATTAACTTAAAAAGAGAAAATTTATAAAATTTGGGGCCCTCAAAAGAGGGGGCCCTAGGCATTAGCCTAATTTGCCTTATGGTTTAGCCGGCACTGCACGTGACATACATATGAATATTTTTTAGGGCATTTTCGTCCATTCGCCATTGAGACCATTTGAGATATTATTTAATTGGTGAGCAATTTTGGTGTTTGAAGAAGATTTTGGGAGAAACCTTTAGTTTGGAACGAAATGGAAGATTAAGTTGGACTGGAATGAAAGCCTAGTTTGTAAGAGATTAAATCTTTAGTTTTTTTTTCAAATGATTATAGTTTACTTGAAATGATGAAATTGCCCTTATGAGCATATCACATGTTACCGAAACCGCCTTGGAACACCTGAAAAGGATTAAAGTGAAACAAATAATACATAATAGGAACTAAACTGAAAAAAAAAATATAAGAGGAACCATTCTGTAAAAAGTTAATGATAAGAGGAACCAAATGTGATGTTTACCCTAAAGATAATTTGTTTTGACGGGTGTTATGGAGTATTAAAATTCAACATTTGTCAAATTTAGAATTTGATTTCCCAAATTTCAGAAACCAACTCATATAATAATATACAAATAGGAAACAGACCTCTTTTCCACCGTTAATCAAATATGATGTTTTTGTTTACTTTTTCTTTAGTTACTTTCTGGGTTGTTATCATTTAACCTAGATCGTGTAAGTTTTAGGAGTATCTGTTCATCATTATTCATCAACTTGATCAAAAATAAATAAAAAAAATTCATCATCAGCTAATTTTGAAGCACAAATCATACATTCACATGTTCTAAGCAACAACTAAACACGTAGAAAAACAATTGTTCTAGAAAAGAGGAATAATTTAGCTGGTAACCTCAACGAGTTCATAGCCTCTCTCAATCGACACCTTAACTGCGTCCAAAACAAGTTGCGTCTTCCTACTGAGTGTCGGCCACTTATTCTCCGGTTTCGCACCACCAAATTTGATGCTCCCCACCAATCTACAGAACTCCTTCACCATAAGTGCTTCCTGAGGAAGCTCCGTCATAACCGAGTGCTGACTCGGTTTTGGATCCCATCCTGTCACAAGCTCGGTAAATCCCGATTTCACAGCCGTTGAGAATGAAGCTTTGTTCTCCTCAAATGGGATTACAAAGTCGTGCAAATGTAAGGTGCCGTTTGTTCCAACTACAGTCACGTCCATTGTTAAGTTGGCCAAGAACGAGCAGTGGAAGGTGGCCGTTTTTCCATCTTCCCATTGTAGAGAAGCGCTGCAGGCTAAAATTACTCCTGCCTTGTGGAAAACAGTGCCGGGTAATGCAAGTACTGATTTAGGCAACTGAAAGTCAGCGGCCCATAAGATTGATCGAATGCAATACCACCCTACATCACCAAGAGCTCCCAGAGCATCGAGGTCTGGTTTCACACGAATGTCGTTTTCTAAAAAATCCTCCTTTGCTGCAAATGTAAAGCAGCTATGCACCTGTGAAATAAATAGAGAATTGAGTCAAATTGCGTATTTTTTACCCAGCTTAAGATTATCGGAAGATAGGCAAGTAAACATTGTATTAATTCTAGTTCATTGAGAGAATTTGCAGTTTTTATTTGATACAAGCAATCATTTCCCAATTCTGATTGCATCAAATACTCTTAAATCAAATAAATCATAGACTATTTATTAAGACGATGAAAGAAGGAAACAGAGACAATGATGTGCATTGTTCTTTTTATTGTAGAATAAAAAAGCTTGTCTCTACCAGGTAAAAGGCATATCATGATCATGAGGCTTACAGTTACAAACCAAAACCGACTTTCTGAATTTTATTAAAAAAGATAAAGGAAACTACCATCAAATAGTAATTTCTCGAAGAACATTCAATTCAACTAACAGTTGCTTTAGGACTCTAAAAATTGTCTAATAATCCCAGAAAATAAATGGACAAAAATGGAGGATTCTCTCTGCTCCATCCCCCCTCTTTGCACAAATGAGCCAAAAATGAAAACTAAAAAAGTTTAGTCATCAAGTATATGGGTTTCTACTGAAATTTTGTAGTACATATTGTTTGTAGATCTCATTTATTTTTCCTGGTTGGCCATAATACTACGGTCAACTAGCTTTCGCTATACAGAATGTTCTCGTAAATATTTTCACAAATTAATGGGAACTCGCAGCCACATCTCCTCGCTTAATTTTCAGAAATATAGGGGTTGATACTTCACAAAATTCAGTGAACATGTTACTAACACAATTCAGTCAAATCAATCTAACAATTTCAATGCAACTTATGCAAAAAAAAAACATAGAGCGAGATGCGAAAACACCCCCTATGCTTTGCCTAATTGGCAAAAACCACCCTGTGATATTTTTATAATAAAAAACCCCCTTGTACTATTTTTGATCAGCAAGAAAGACCCTCCCAAGCTGGAGTACGTATTTTGCATGAAAAATAACAATTACACCCCTCCATAAAATGTGAAAACATCCCTACTAACCTAAAAAATTGATTATAATCCCAATGTTAATTTCAAATTTGGCAATAACCCCCTGTTCACTTAAAATTTTGACATAACCTCCATATTGAGTTAAGAAGAAATTTCAAATGGGTTTTTTCGATAATAAAAAATAACGTGGAATTTTGCTAATAAAAACAGCACAAGGTTATTGCCAATGAGGCAAAACACAGGGTATGTATCAGTTTGTTAACTTCTCCATATGACTCTCTTCTCCTTCTGCAAATACTTTAGTTGATTCAATTATTGTTTCGACTTTCGAAATTTAAACAATTGCTCATACTAACCAATAATAAATGTAATCCCATGAAACAACCAAGCCAATCTCTATAGCTCACTAGATTTAAGTATTTAACAAAACCTCACAAATTCAAAAAATACAGCAATATAACTACGAGGAAGGATTAACTGAACATACCGATTTGAGTTCACCAAAAAGTGAAGCATCCGAGAGAAACTCCTTCATTTTCGCCGTCCTTGGATTATGCATCCACATGGTAGCATCCATAATCTGCACCCCACTGGATTCACACGCCGCGAGAATTTCGTCCAGCTCGGCGACGTTTAGAGCTACGGGCTTTTCCAGGAGTAAGTGCTTCTTCTTTTGGGCCGCGAGCACGGCCCACTTGATGTGAAGGCTGGTGGGCAGAGGGATGTACACTGCGTCGACATCCGGGTCGTCCAATACGGCGTCGTATGAGCCGTATACTTTAGCCGATTCGGGGAAGCCGTTTTGTTCGGCGAATCTGGCGGCCTTTTCGTGTGAGCGGCTGCCGACGGCGTAAAGGGTGGAGTTGGGGGAGAGGTTTATGGCCCGAGAGACTTTTCGGGCTATGTCGGCGCAGCCCAGAATTCCGAATTTGATCGGCGGTGATGTGGCCATTTTTGGTTGGTTAATGTGACTGGAGAGTGTTCTAGATTAGGTAGTGAAGAGGATTCCGGAGTTTAGATATCAAATGATATGACATTGTAACAATATTTTCGATATTCTTATTTTGTCCGCATGTTTTAATTAATTTAACTATTTAATTTTGAGGGAATTGCACTTTTTATACCAAACGTTTACCTACTTTAGAGATTTCATACCATACCTTTCATAATTGCACATTTCATACCAAAATCGAACAACCTTTTTCAATTTACATACCAACGTTAATTTTTTGACGGAATTGGACACGTGCACCGCACGTGTCCGTTAACTCTAAAAAAAAAAAAAAAAAAGGAAAAAAAAAAGTGTCACTTTTCATACTAAACCTTTACCTACTTTATACATTGCATACCACACCTTTCAGAATGACACATTTCATACCAAAATCAATCAACTTTTTTCAATTTTCATACCGACGTTAAATCACAAAAAAAAACCTCGCGGGCACTATACTACTACATATGCTATTCTTGTTCATCACTTTTTTACAATTAACCCCTTGCCTCCTAAAATGTTCCAATTTTACCCTTGGGTGTTATTAGTACTAATAAATATGTAAAAAATTGAAATTTATGGGCAATTATAAATTATATCAATTAATGAATATGATGATTTTGAATTGAAACAGTAGTACCACATAGGGTCTTCTCAATTTGAGGAAACCGTAATAAATCATACGATCGATAACATTCCTGCTTCTTTTTCGAAAGGGTACAAAATATAATAAAATACGGTCTTCTCTACCTATGAAAATCATACACAATCATAATTTTGTAATTTTTCTGTCAAATTTTTAAGTATAATTCAATTACAAAAAAAAAACCCCTAGTATTTTTCAATTTCTTATAATTAATCCATTGCCCCTAAAAAAACCCATGTATTATTGCAAATACCCCCTGTATAATTGCAAATACCCCTGTACAATTGCAGATACCCCCTGAGGGTTTTTTTTTTTTTGTCACAACCAATACGTGGGGTGTATTTTTGTAACTAGGTCTTTTCAAATTTACGATTTATTATGGTTTCCCCAAACTGAGTAGACCATATTCGAGATTTTCAGCTCAAAATCAATGGTCAAAATTGTAACATTTTAGGGGCAAGGAATTAATTATAAGAAAGTGACAAACACGAGAATTTTTTTTTTTTTTTGTAAATGAATTATACTTAAAAATTTGGCAGAAAAATTACAAAATTATGATTGTATATGATTTTCATAGATAAAGAAGACCGTATTTTATTATAGTTTGTACCCTTTCGAAAAAGAAGCAGGAATGTTATCGATCATATGATTTATTACGGTTTCCTCAAATTGAGAAGACCCTATGTGGTACTATTGTTTCAATTCAAAATCATCATATTCATTAATTGATATAATTTATAATTGCCCATAAATTTCAATTTTTTACATATTTATTAGTACTAATAACGCCCAAGGGTAAAATTGGAACATTTTAGGGGGCAAGGGGTTAATTGTAAAAAAGTGATGAACAAGAATAGCATATGTGGTAGTACAGTGCCCGCGAGGTTTTTTTTTGTGATTTAACGTCGGTATGAAAATTGAAAAAAGTTGATTGATTTTGGTATGAAATGTGTCATTCTGAAAGGTGTGGTATGCAATGTATAAAGTAGGTAAAGGTTTAGTATGAAAAGTGACACTTTTTTTTTTCCTTTTTTTTTTTTTTTTTTAGAGTTAACGGACACGTGCGGTGCACGTGTCCAATTCCGTCAAAAAATTAACGTTGGTATGTAAATTGAAAAAGGTTGTTCGATTTTGGTATGAAATGTGCAATTATGAAAGGTATGGTATGAAATCTCTAAAGTAGGTAAAGGTTTGGTATAAAAAGTGCAATTCCCTCATTTAATTTTTTAATTGTCGTGTCCAAATTTTGTACTCGCAATTAAAATTTGGACTCGAAGACAATTAAGAGATTACATTAAGTTGACATAAATGAGAGATTTGTAACGTCTTTATCATTTAAATCTTGTAACGTCTTTATCATAAACTCGTAACGTTTGTAACGTCTTTGTATTTATTACTTGTAACGTCTTTCCTGAAAATACTATTGTACCCCTGTATGTACCTATAAATAGGTAGCCCTATTTCCAAACAAAGAGAACCAATTTACAATTACAATTACTATACAATTTTCTCTCGATATAAGTGTGCAGACCTTATTTTATTATTGTGATGTTGTATAGATCGAAGGGCTTATTTCATCTTTGCCATGAACATTTTTATACAACATCATTAATTCTTTACTTATTTTATTTAAATAAAATTTACTTTTTTTTACTTTTATAATAAAAAAAGTTATTTTGTGTGCTTTAAAAAAATACATGTTGAAAGACATGTTGAGGAATTAAAGCATGCAAAAACGCGTATTGAGAATATATTAGATTATAAAAATAAGCCATGTTATGATTTAGCAATATTTAATATTTTTATTTTATCTTTAGTGCTCTAATTAATTTAACTTTTAAATTTGTAAATTCTTGACTTACTTTATTTAAATAAAATTTACTTTTATTTTTTTTTATAAAGAAATTCTAATTTTTTGTGCTTAAAAGCGCATGAGGACGGGTGATGAGTATTCATTAAATAATATTAAAAGAAAATAATTGGCCAAATGGGGTGTCAAAATCTTATAGAAAGTGTCTTATTGTATTTGTCGTGAATATTTTGTACACCATCGAACTCAGTGGTCATCTAGGATGAGGTTTGAACTTGAATATTGAATTGAGACAAATGGACAAACAGAATGGTTGTTTCAATGTATTTTTTATTTGGTTTGGTTTGTGTGGTTTGAATTAGGTTCAAAATATGTTGGTTGAATATTTCGTGGATTCTTTTAAAAGTTGTGGTTTAATTGAAATATAAATTAGATATGTTTTGGCTAGAATTTATTGAATGAGAAATAATGTTGATTGAATGATGACTTAAATTTGAGAATATGGATTGTGGTTTGGATGTATTTTCGATATTGAGTTCCCATGAAAAAATATTATCATATATTTTGATTAAAATTAATTGATATTATAGTGTATAATGATTGAAATATAACGGGTGAAACACAGTTTCCCCCATAAAGTATGGGGTGCTAGAGTTAATTGTAACATTTACCCATTTATTATAGTTTTGGAGTTTTTATTTCAAAATGCCCCGCTCCTTTAATAAATAATAAATTTCTTTATTAATTTATCAAAAAAAAAAAATTGTCTCTTATTAACTTGAATCCATCAATCCACCAAACAACATTGGGTCTCAATTTATTAATATATCTTGTTTTAATTCCGTCTTTCGATCTCAAAATTTTCCTTTAAATTTATCTCCTTGTGATACATTATTGCCCTTACTAGGCATCACATGCAGCGTACGCGCTCGAATTTCGCAATGTATTATCGCCAAAAAATGATAGGTGTTATTTGCTTCATTACTTAATTTTTCAGGGGGTTATGTGCTTAGAGCATATCTAATGATTCCGAGAGGGAATACCCTCTCCCTCTCCCCCTCTCCCTAGTTTATTAGTCATCTCTAATGACTCATTCTATCAAACCTATTCAATTATAAATTTTATCCTTCTCCATTATTATTATTATTACTACACCAAAAAGAAATTTAAAATTAACATTAATTTAAAATCAAAAGTACATTAGGAAACTTAGAAAATAAAAAATTACATCAAATATTAAATTAATTCATATAAGAAAATTCACCATCTCCGCCATATTCGTTGCCACCATTATTGCTGTCGTTGATATTGCTACCGCCACCGTCTAGATTGATCGAACCTCCTGACTAATCTCCAAATAAACGAGTTCGACGACGTTTTTCGCGAATTTCAGTCCTCACCTCATGCCAATAATCTTTTGTATTAGGGGTCATGTATGAGCAATCCATTTTCATAATCTCTCGTTAGTCAGCCTCTTTTTTATTAGCCATCATTTCAACATGTCGTTGATTACGACCTTCTTCTAAGATCAACATGTTTTGTGCAGCAAGACGATAAGACTCATTTCGGGCGGCTTCCTCACTAGGACCAGGCGTGTGGTTTCTTTTGGCCTTCTTCTTCTTAGCTCTTTTAGTTCCAACTGGGTGATAAATACAACCCCAAAATTATTAAAAAAATCAATATTAAAATAATAGTGTTAATCAAATGAAATGAAAGTTATATTTTTATAATTAAAAATAATTATCTCCAAATAATATACAAATTTTAGGAATTTTTTATTTTAAATAAAGATAAAAAAAAATAACCAAATAAAACAAAAATAAAATAAAATAAAAAAAATAGCATGTGAGGGAGGGGGCTTGGATGGGAGAAGCTCCCCCTCCCTCCAGGATCCCTCTAGCCTGAATATCCTCTATCCCCCCTAGTCATTAGAGATGATTTTTTTTTCCCCTTCCCCCCACATACCCTCTAAGGCATCTCCCCACTAGTCATTAGAGATGCCCTTAATTTATAGTATAAGGTAAATAGCTACAAGAACTTGAACTTTTTTTTTGGGTGGGGGAGGGGTAAAGTGCTCTTATCCCTTTATATATTTAAACTTAATAGTATAAAGTATCTATTTAAACATATCACACAAAGGAAAAAATGCATATTTAAACATATCTTGAAGAGATGAAATGATCATTAAAATATAAAGGTATGGTTAAATTGGTCATTGTACGTATCAAGTTGAAGCCCCAACCACATTAAAAAACACGTGTTCTACACCTCATTGATGGAGGTAAAATACCCATTTTTATTTTTCATAGAGAGCTATTGTGTCTATTTTTATCTCACGGAAAGTTACACTGCTTATTACACATTTCGGAGTTAATTTGAAAAAATCCAAGAGGATTATTGTCCAAATGTACTGTCAAGTGTATTGGAGTTATTGGCCAAAATTACCTATTTAGACTCTTTCGAGTTTTAGGACAAAAGGTCCGCATCATTTAATACTTTTGGAGTTGCAAATTGCAATAAGGTCAAATTTTGAAATATACTATAATTCGACATTGCTCTTCAAGTGGAAAGATCCGCATTATAAATCCTCAAGCCTTTCGTTTTCCTTGTGCGCAAAATAAATAGGTAATCCCTTTTTGGTCTTTGCATGGATGCTATTGCATTTCTCCATTATGCATGAAATCTCAAAAATAGTTTTTGTCCAAAATTACTTTTGTACTCATCATAATTGTATGCATATATATTCTACATAACCTATTTCAACCTAGTCCACGAGGCTGGAATCTTGGAACTTAGATGTTATACATCCTGCAATACATAATTATATTTTTCAATGACACGTGTCCAATTTTTTTTTAAAACTTTGTTAATGTTAGTTCACAACAAGGACATTTGTTATTACGATAATGCACATGTGCATCGTACCAACATATATCATCTAAATTTTCCCGACGTCTAATTACAAAACACATTATTGTGATTGATTCTCATTAGTGTGAATATTTTTCTAACTAGTTTATTACTAATATTTATATTTAATTTAATTTTATACTTTAGCTTTAATTAGAAATATTATGATGGAATTTAAAATTTAATCCTAGAGTTTTACATGGATCGGGCTTGATATCAGGCCTGGGCCCGGATTTCTATGAGAGAGGTAAGATAAAACTCCAGGCCAAACCGAACGTACACTACCATGTTGGGCCGTTGGGCTAGATTGGCTTTAACTGTGCTGTGTTTGTACTTAGCTGGACCGAGTCTTGGTAGGCATTAGATTTAGATGGACCTTCATTTACCATGATATATTTTCATTTTCATTTTAACTTGTTTAAAATTAACATTATAAATTTTGGATTTAGTTTTAAACCACACAAAACAAAATTTATCTCAGCTACCAAATATTACAATTTTTTCCTAGAAACTATTATGAGCCTGTTTGTTTGGTGTTTGGGAAAGTAGTTTGGGAGAGTAGTTGAGGTTTGTGAAATAATCTCGATTTGCGTAATGTTGTTTGTTTGAGTTTTGAGAGAGTGGTTTGAGAAATAAAGTAGGTGTAGGTTTTTTTTGGAAAAGTTAGGTTATAGGTGAAAGATGTGTAAGACTTTATGTCAAATCATATTTGTTGTGAGATAAATTGTGTAATAAATAGGTTACTTTATGTCAAATCATAGGAGAATTTGTATATGTTTTGTTTAGAGGTAAGAAAATAGTTGTTTGTTTGGGTTTTGAGAGAGTAGTTTGAGAAAATTGAGAGTTTTGAGAGAGTAGTTTGAGAAAATTGAGAGGTGAAAATTTTATTTCAGAAAATAAAAAACATGTTTATTTGACATTTCTCAAACACGAAATTTTTTTGGGAAACGCCAAACAAACATGCCCTATAAGTTTATTATTCTAATATTTTCCTTCATGGATAGATTATTTTTGTAAAATTATTTGACAATTACAGGTCATGTCGAGCACATGTCAAACTATTTTCAATCCATGTATGTTCCAAAGAGTCGTTTAACTTTGAAATGCTAAATGCAAAATTAACAAACACCTCACACGTTTATAACTTGTTAGTCATTCAATTGTTGCCCCCATGAATTTCAGCTGAAAAAAATTCAAACCAGAAGTCTCTAGTTTCCTTTCCACACGCATATAGATAGTAAACAAAAATTCCCAAAAAAAAAAAAAAAAAGTAATAATAATAATGGGACAATAAATACCATATATAAAAAGCAGAGGCCACCAATAAGCCATCTCTCCCCGCAAATAAACAAAACAATGCTAATCCTCCCGCCACTCTCCCGGCCTCTATTTCCCGCCTCAACCTTCAATTCCAACCCCCGTCGCTCGTTTAAGAATATTCCGTCGAATCTCAACCTCCGCCGCCATGTCGCGGCAGCTACTGGTGAAGTGGACGCGTTCACGCAGTACTCCGGATATCTGTTCGAGCTGAGCTCATCGGAAGCTGAATCGTTAACAGAGTACAAAGTATCTAAAATCAGGGCTATATATCAGAAGAAGCCTTTGATTCTCTTCCGGCGGTTATTCCAAACCGCTACTACCCTGGGCAAGTGGTTCGCCCTCCGGTATTACGACGCCATCACCGAGCGCACAGATATGATGTTCGAGGTTAATATCATATATATATAAGTGTATGTATTTATGCTGGTTAGACGGAGTCTATGAATTAATTGTTGTGATTGCTATAATATTCTTAAGCTGTCGAATTAAATTAAGAAATATAAATCAAGCATAACTTTGTGATGTAGTAATATGAATGCATGCTGAAATTGCGAGGAATAGTACTAGTTGATGAATTAAAGATGCTATTCCTTTTAACTTGTGTTAATTTTTTTTTTTTTTTAAAGTTTCTTTGAAATTGTAGACATTGATTTTTTTTATTGCGTGTTATTTAATATTATTCATTTATTATTTAAATACATTAAATAGTCAAGCGGACTCAACAACATGATTGAAAAAGTTTAGCTCAAATTTACTATAATGATTAAATAGGAGCTTGTGCAAAATAGTATTAGCTGATGAGTTTTTATTGAGAAAATCGCACCGTATGCTTTTGATCTAAAAATTTATCACTATAAGTCTTATATTTGAAGCAAAGAAATAATCTCCTTGTTATTGAATTGTTGATATCTATAGAACATAGGTATTCTGCACGGTTTTGCTCTTATACTTTTTTCCCCTTGATGGTCTTTGCCTTGTTTTGAGCCTCTATTTTTAATCTTATCTAATTGTAGGTTAGAGCTGCTGAATTGAGGAAGATATTAGTACAACTTGGTCCGGTACGTCATTCCTTATTTATGTTTAAGATTTTTTTTTTTCTAAGTGAAAAGCTTTTACATGGTGTTTGATAGTAGATAAGATTATTACTAATGAGTACTGACTCACTGTGCCTCTGGCCTACAAAGCTTTATCCATGCTGTTACTGTGACGTTTCAACTGAATTATCCTTGCTGTAGTAGACTTGGCTGAGGCTGGTTTGTTTCTGACTAAAATACTTTTGGAAAGCAATATTAAGTAAGGTTTGATGGAGAGGGATCATGAAACTGTTATCTGGTCAGGATAGGAATTGGGGAGGTTGTTTATATGTCTTCGTCGCATAAGAGGTTTTTGTGGGCTAAACATAAAGACTATTTCACTGACCAAGCTGTCTTAAAAGTGCAATGACATGGAAAGATTTTTGTATTTGGTGCTTTCACTTGACAACACTGAACAAATAGTTATTCAGACTCATAATTAGAGAGAGCTTTTGATTGGGTAGTATATGAACAATACTGCCAAGCCCCTTTTAGTTCCCTGGATCCAATTTCTTAAAACAGTCCTTAATTTGAAACTGATTGATTAAAAAGAAAATGAGACACAATAACATGGGTAAGATTAGATAAAACCTAGTTACTTTGAACAAATATGGTGATCATCATTACTTTTATTTCTGTTTATTGTCTAATTGGATGTTAACTTTTATGTTGTGTAGGAAGATTGTGTAATAAGTTGAAAAGCACATGTGTATCTTCATTCTTTCCTCTTAGTCCCACTAGTCCAGTTAGTACTGGATTTTTGGGAGTAGTGCTCTAACATGATGAAACAAGTTCTTTACTGTTTGTTTGTCATATGCTACTTCCAAAAATGCATTTAGCCAAATGTTGTTGACTAGTTTGACTAACATGCTGTTCCGTTTACTGCAGGCATATATCAAGATAGCTCAGGCTATTTCATCTCGACCAGTAAGTGCTGTATTCTTTATATAATTACTTCTTTTATGATCCTATATAAATTGTATTTCAAGTATGTTCGATCCGAAATTGTCCTTTCTTCCTTGATTGCTTTATCAGAACTCCACATTTCTTAATCAAATCAGTCATAATAAGAAAATAATAAAAATGAAAGTAGGTGCCGACTTTTGAAGAGTGACATGCTAATAAAGCAGTACAATCAGTAAAATATTTTCATTCCATCAAACATGCTTCTGAAGTAATTATGAAACAAACACTTTAATATGTCAGGATATTGTATCTTAAAAAAATGTCAGTATAATTGTGAAAAATATTTTCTGGTATAAAAACCACATCAGCTAGAGGCTTGGGTCATTCTTATGCAGACATGTCCCAAAGTACCATTTCACATATAGGATGAACAAAACATTATGTCCAACATATTGAATAACATCTAGTTATCAAGCTTATGCTCTAACCCAATAATTGAATTTCTTCAAATATCTTAAAAGTAACAATCAAGCATCAAAGAAAGATTAAGTCATTATTTAACTAATTTCTACCCTGTGATGTCTTAAAGAGCTTCAATAGATTTCTGGCTCCAACTCTTTACTGCTAATTCTAACTATGAGCAGAATGTGGATGCAGTTGATAGTGCTTTAGATTTGAGAATGGACATTGATATTAACATTCATTAATGCCTTAATAGTAAATTTTCTTTCAAATCTTTCTTTTACAGGATTTGATTCCACCTTCATACTTGGATGAGCTTTCACTTTTGCAAGATCGAATTGCGCCATTTTCAACTGGAGTTGCCTTTGATATAATAGAGCAAGAACTTGGCTTACCAATAGATGCACTTTTCTCGGAAATCTCACCTGAGCCTGTTGCAGCAGCATCTCTTGGACAGGTTTGTCATGCCTTTCTATTTTTCATAACTAGGATATCGAGTTTATCATGATAACCTTTTAATAAATATCAGAAGTCAGAGACTTACTAAGATCACATTTTAATGTTCCAATCTATATATTGAAATTTGAGATAGGTTTATCAAGCTAGGCTGCGTAGCAGTGGGAAAGTTGTTGCTATTAAAGTGCAGAGACCTGGAGTTAGAGCTGCAATCTCGTTGGACATACTAATCTTGCGTTACTTGGCAGGAGTGATAAAGATAGTGGGAAAATTTAACACTGATCTTCAGGTAATAAGGAAGATGATCTTGTTTAACTAAGATGAGTAATCTAATATAAGGTGATTAAGCAATTTGTAACATTTCCTGGATTTGGTTTTTCTGACCAATATCTATTTATTGACACTGTCATGTATTTGTCTGATTATGCATTTATGATTTGTTAGTCAAAGCAAAAAAAAGGTCAATTTTGGACTTTTTTTGTGTATGCAATCCGTAAGAGCTTTGCAGATCCCCCAAATAAGTTAAATGTATATTTTGCTTATCCAATTAATTAAGATATGAACATCAATTTGCAGGCCGTCGTTGATGAATGGGCATCAAGCCTTTTCCGGGTATTTAACTCTTCTCACAATCTCATTATGGAATTTGGCTGCTCCTTTCTCATGTTATTTCTCATGGCCTTGGATCCCATTCAATCATTCAACTTCATATGTGTTTGATGGTATAATTCTCTCTCGATATGTGAGTATTAAAAGGAGGAGTTTATTTACTTGAACCATGCTAAGTACATGTTAGTTGAAGGTTTGGCTAATACTATCTTGAAATCATTATCTTGACATGAACGATTTCATTTATTTAGTATTAAACCTTGATTATTGATTATGATTGTTTCTTTACTAAGTATTTGAAACACTTGTAGAACTTCTAATGTTAGATTCTAGAAGAAAGTTCCCTCCTAAGTTTATCCATCCTATACATTGCATAAGAAATATTCTTAGTGCTTTATATTGAATACAGGTAATCCAATTGAATGCAGGAGATGGACTACAAGATGGAAGCAGATAATGGAGTTAAATTTAGGTAACTCATGACTGTGCTCTATCTTTAGTATAATTGTTTTGCATATGCTCTTAGGATGATTATTTAAGTGCCAGATCTTTTGATTCTGGTATTTTATTCCTCTTGTTTATGCTCTATATTAATTTTTTTTTTAATAAACATCTGAGGAATTTAGCCCACTCATAAACAGAGCATAATAAAGCTTGTTTTGTGATTCCTAGGATTGGTTCAAACATTCATCTTAACTGTTCTATAATATGAGAATACAGATCCTGACTGTTGCATGCTATTAACTCAACCAGGCAGCTATATGGAGGTCTAAAAGATGTTGTGGTTCCTGAAATGTATGTTCAGCAAACAACTCGCAAGGTTCTCGTCATGCAATGGGTGGAGGTACTTATTTTGTGGAATTTTCTTTTCTTTTTTTGTTCTACAGTTAAACCACCTATTTCCTAGGGTGGTTACAATTAAACAAACCAATATTAAACTGAGCATCTGATTATGTCTTGTAATTGAGATCATATTATCAAAATTTATTTGACACCTTAAAGTCTGCGAAAATCGATTTGTCACTCTACTTCAAGTACTCTCATTTAGATATTTTTCAAGTACTCTAACTTGTATATGCTTCATTTAATGTGTAGTCATGACAGTGTATAAGTTCTTGTGACCAATATACTCTTTTGTTGAGCAAGTAGATTTCTCTTTTCGATTGGCTAGTGATTGTTCAGGAACAGAATTATATCTTTATAGAGCTCACTCACACCAGATTAGCTTTGATTTGGAAGAGCAAATAATACCTTTTCAAATGTGACATAGGGGTTTATTTCTAAGACGCCTGAAGGATTTCTTTGATAGGGAGTTATATTGTAGTTGCACCGATTGTTAAAGAGCTCCATATGTCGGCTTACGCTTTATATTCTTTTGATGAATTTACTTAAAGAAAAAGTTAGCTAAACTAATATATGATAAATATATTTTGATGGTCTGTGGTAGTGATTCCTGATATAGAGCTAATATTGGTGGCTCTTATTGAACCAATGCAGGGTCAAAAGCTGGCTGAAGTTCAAGATCTGTACATGATTGAGGTCTATTCCTTGTATAATTCGCATTAATACTATCAAACTCGATCGAGTATATATAATAATATTTTAAAATGTTCCAACAGGTAGGAGTTTATTGTTCATTCAATCAGCTTCTAGAATATGGTTTCTATCACGCTGATCCTCATCCTGGGAACCTACTCCGCACATATGATGGAAAACTAGCCTACTTAGGTACTCTATATATATTATACAAGATCATGCATATGAAGAAGATGACTTGGTACTTCATATTGCATCAATAGCATATTAATTTAAAAAAATCATCACTTGAGTTCTCTACATAGAAGGGAAATCAAGGTGGCCTTTTTTGCTTGTTCATCATGATTATCATGCCAGAGTAATGCATGTAAATCACTAGTTATGTATAGCTCTGGCTCTTACATGAGAGATAGTTTCCTTCTTCTAGATGATTGTTATTACAATGGTGAAAAAAACACGAGGTCATGGACTATTTGTCCCTTCATGGAAGAAAGAGTTCTATTGAAATTCTCTCCCCTTAGAGAAACGTTTGTTACTGGGCCTATGTCATGTCAAGTTCAGCCGGATCTGATTAGTAGCAAAAAATGAATGCAACGAAGTTCATATTTCTTTATCAAGATAGCTAAAACCTGGGGCAATTCATAGATACTCTATCTGTAGTTTCTGAGGTCTGTTCAGCACCTGTATGGGAACATATTCTTAAAACTCAAATGAAGTAGGAAAAGCTCGAGCGATCCTTATATAGGTTTGGTGCCTATCGGATAGTGAAGTTTGTAGGCTATTTGCCACAATAACATGTCTGGTTGGAATAAGACCAACTTAATTCATGATTCAACTCAAGTTGAGTCCCTAACATCAGCCAAACTTGCATTTCCCACACTCTAGCACGCGAAGCTCCTTTTTCAAATACCTAACTATGATTTAACCAAGCATTTGTCCATTTGTGTGTATAAGCCAACTATACTAAATCTGCCTGTGATTCTTGCTGCTAGTTAGAAGCATGTGCGCTTGAGTGTAGAGCTTATTGTGGCACTACTTTAAAATGGAGGAAGCATGAGAAAGTTACCAGTGAAGCTTCCTAAGCATTATCAATGATGATGATGACTATATTAATATTGGTTTCGGCGTTTCGCTCATCGTAGAATAGGTGGAAGGAAATATAAATTATGGTAATAACTGCGCATGTTTTTGTTGGGGAAGAAAATCAGAATGGAGTGGGAGAAGGAGGAGGGGTGGTGTTGCAAAAATTTTAAGTCTAATGGAATGCTAGGGAGCTACTTATTCATGGAGGTGATAATTGTATGTGCTAAATAGTTATTCACAATTTCTGGGTGTAGGATTTGGTGACGAAATATATATTTCTGGTGGGGTTGAGTTAGAAAAGGATTACTGGCACCAACCACCAGAAAGATTCACTGCAGTCTGATATTGTAGTTAACTTGAATGTGTAATTACTAAAAAACAGTTTTCTATGCACGACCTTGAACCTTAAAGTGCACAGCCCATAAAACAATAGTTCATGGCATACCTGCACTTGATATATTTTTTCAGTTGAACCTATCTGTACTGTTCTTTTAAGTTCCTACTATTTGAATATATTGTATACATCTGTTTCTGAAAGATCTGCTTTAATCCGTAGATTTTGGCATGATGGGAGAATTCAAACAAGAACTTCGTGATGGCTTCATTGAAGCTTGTCTTCATCTTGTAAACCGTGATTATGATGCACTTGCTAAAGACTTCGTAACACTTGGGTATCTTAACCCTCTTTCTTATATTCAGGTTATATTGTGCTTGTTATTGAACATATTGAGAACTTCTAAAACTTTAATGCAACAGGCTTCTTCCACCAACAGCTGACAAGGAAGCTGTTACAATGGCATTAACAGGTTTTGATTGCATCCTAGACACTTCATCTAGTCTAACAATGAAATCTATTGCTTTTTTTTTTTTTTTTTTTTTTTTTTTTGTTTGATAAATAATAAAATCTATTGCTTGACCTTCAACATTGGAACCTATGTTTGTTCATTCCCAGATTCCATCATCTGTGTTTTCAGTTACTCTAATATGAATACTATGCAGGTGTTTTCCGGAATGCTGTTTCCAAAGGAGTTAGCAACATTAGCTTTGGGGATCTACTTGGAAATTTGGGAACCACCATGTAACAGTCTCTCGACACCTTCATTTCTATTGAATATCAGTGAATACTTCTTGGTGCATTACAATATTTGATAACTGAAAACATGCTTTTAAGTTCGCGTATATCACATACCTTGTTAGAGACATCAATAGGTAAAATAAAACCTTATTCTTTAGTAAGCTCAAGTTGGATGCTATATGTTAATTAAAAACACAAAAAAATGCTATATGTTAATTAAAAACACAAAAAAACAAAGCGAATTGCATTTGCATTCCCTCATTCACAATTAAGATCTTGATAATTAGCTTATAGGAGTATGATATACTTGGTTTTGATTTCAAGCTTTGTCTGGTATGCTTATGAATGAAACTGAACAAGGTAGAAAAGATGTCACAAATAAGCCATTTATGATCCATGTATGTAGACAGGTGAATATTCAAGATCAAAATGCTTGCTTTTAGTTACGCTTATTAATCGTTCCAGTATATCATCGCCCAGAGCATAAGTTGTACTCCAGTGATATTAATTTAGCAGTCAGCCTTAAGATAGAGGTACTTTTCCACACATCATTAGTAAGATAATTGCAATTTAGAGGCATTCTTGAGACTTTAAGAGCAGAAATATTTAGTAGAAAAGATGGAATACATATGAGATCATTTAGAACTACAGATGGAGAAACTAAAGTAAGATGAAATCCAGAAGTTTTTCCTTTCTCTTTTGGCTTGCTCTAGTCTCTTATATATCCTAATACTAGTATGTTGGCAGGAGATGAAGGGGCAATATATCGACGAGAAGTTCTAGATGAACTTTTTCTTAAATCCAAATCTTGATGTCTCTTTCTTTCTAAGATATATGAATAAGTAATTAAGACATGGCTTGAGTATACTTCCAAGTTCAAGTTCTTTTAGCTACATAATTTACCAAGAATATGTTTAAATTGAAATTTTAAGTATCTGGTAAAAACTACCCTCTTGATTGGAACAATAAGATGCAAAAAACAAAAAGGTGGTCCAAACAATATAAATGTTTTTATTTGATAGAAACTGGCCATACCTAAAGCCATTTCTTTTTACCCAATTCATATTCCACTATCTGGATGATGGTTTTGGTTCTTTGTCCGATTAAACTTTAGATGGTGGACCTATTGCATCATGAAAATTAGGATGGACGAGCAAAGCTTTTGAATGAGATTCCTGGGGAGATATTTTGTGGGACATGATTTAGAATGTTGAATGTAGAATTACATTGTGAAATCATGCAGACTTGAAAATGGTGATTTGCACCAATGCTGTTAAAAGAATTGATAATGGAATATATAACCAGATTGGCTGGAGTTCACCAGTGAAAACAATTTAAAATGTTGAGGGCCATTTCATAATCCTTGTGAACAATTTAAGTAGATACGAATAGATATATCATATATACCTAAACAAAGTTTATTCTTTTTCTGTAAAATGGAATTTTTGTACTATTATTTATACTCTAGTTGCAGTATGATATTCATTTCAGAAAACAGTTATCTCACTTTGAATAACTGGCTACTCTCTGTACAAATTAATCCTCTTCGACCTCAATGTTTGTTCAAATTCCAAGCTTATGAGATAATTGTTTAGTTTATGGCCGACCGTTGGAGGATATTGACTAATAGTGACATTGATAAGATACCAAGCTACATGTGCACATAATCACTCCCATCTAGATCTTCTTGCACCTTTTTGACATTCTGAATTAACAAAGTTCTTGCATCAAAAGTATACGATGAGAATAGGTTGTCTTTTGTTATGTCTGCAGGTACAAATTCAAATTCAGAATTCCATCTTATTTTTCTCTTGTTATTAGAAGGTGATTGTGATTTCTGTTATAGTTTTTTTTTATCAATATATCTTACTGTCATTTCTACGTATTTAACATTTTAATACCAATTTTCTGGAACACACAGCCTAGCTGTTTTGGAAGGAATCGCTATCAGCGTCAACCCAGATTACAAGGTTTTAGGCAGTACATATCCTTGGATTGCACGAAAGGTGCTTAGTGACAGCTCTCCAAAATTGAGATCTTCATTGCAAGATCTTCTTTACAAGGTACATCCAGAATGGCAATTGCCTAATTTTCATCAGCGTACTATATATTGCCTCCAAAATTATTTTTCTTTTGTGGCAGTTGTGTTAAATAAATCAAGGATACTAATCTCGAGTTTCTAAATTAGGATGGAGTGTTCAGGATTGATCGATTAGAGTCTCTCTTAACAGAGGTGAGGTAACATTAATACATGTACAAGTGTGGTAGCCATCTATTTCTTGCATGTCATCCTGTTTAAGCACACGTTTTGAGAAATTGAATCAACCTTAGTTTATCTCCACCCAGCTCCTCAAAATTTGTACGACATAATAAGCTTCTCTATATTCCATTTAGTAATCCTTTTGTGAAATGTGTTATAAGAGAAAAGATGTAGGGAGAAAGTGTAAATTTGTTATTAATAATGAACCCAGGAAAGGGTATTTATACATAGAGATAAGACTCCATAAATACCAAAATACCCAACCTAAACCTAATACTCTTAACACGCTATAACTCTTAACTCATGCTCTAACTCTAACTCTAACACTCCCCCTCAAGCTAGCTTAAGCTTGTTACAAATACGATAATCACTCGATAACAACTAAACATAGAACACCATAAATAAGAATAACTAAGTAAAGGTTGTAGCAATAGTTGACAATTGACGATGAACTTGATTACGAACTGCATTGAATTGGAGAACTCTTGGTAACCAATTTTAATGTCGAAACTAACACCTGCGAACACCGCGGTGACATCGATTGGCAAACCAACCACCAATTAAAACATAACAAATGGATCACTTGATCCACACAACCGACAATCTTGGGGATCAATGCCGATGCCGGGATAACGTCCGCTAACACTATAGCTTCCTCGACTGTAATTTGATTCCATCCAAATGTCGAACAAATAGTGCGCGACGACCGCACTACCGAGAATTAACAAGCAACAATTCAATTGCAACAACGTCCTAAATCTTCAGTCCTGAATCAGAGACACTACAATCTTCGCAACCACTACAATGTGCATATATTTTTACACAAATATATTAAAGTATATTCCTATGCACATTGTCGCGGTTGTCGCCATGTGGTTGCTCAGTCCTGAATATTAAAATATATGCACTTGGAGAATGATATTCAGGTATAAATCAGATTTTTACATATGAAATCCAACATAAGAAATTGCTATATAATTTTATCATTTGTTCAACAGAAATATCAGAGACACTAGGTTTGGCCTAAGTATGGTTTATCTTCCTTCGCAACATCTTATCCGCTATAACATTCTGATCGTATGCAGAACTAATGAATTGCTACCTAATGAATATTTGAAACCATGAATAAACTTTTTTATGAATTTCCAGTTAGACTAGCATACTTAAATTTCAGTTGTAACAGTCGCTACGTGCCAGAACAGAAATAGACTTGGTCAGAAAGCAGGCAGAAGATGGTGAATCTAAATTAATTATGAAGCAAATGTTGTCCTTTGCTTTAAATGAGAAGGTATTTCTCAGTTGTAACTCATTAATGACTGATAGTCGTAATGGATAAACATGATTATCTCAAATATATTATGATTTGTGCAGGGTGCATTTGTGAGAGAAATACTTCTTGAAGAAATTGCAAAGGTAAGATTCCTAATCTCTTGGAAGGATTTAGAGATATATAATTTTATATCATGACATTGAGAAACCTTTGCTTGCACAATCACCTCTTTTTATTTTCGCTGCTGATTTAGAATAGAATAAGAAACAAGGTGGAAACGTGTTAGACAGTAACAGAAGTTAGTACTTATCTGAATGCCCATCAATTTTCATGAACATCTGTGTGAGATCATGTTAGCTTAATGAATAGGTTCAAATTTATAGTTTGTTGTGAATAACTCTCTGCTGATATACATTTGTGTCGAATAGTAGAAGAAATTGATTTTGTACCAGAATAAATTATATTAAGGCAGAAGTCTTACAGATTGCTCTTGCATATACTATAATGACTAGGCATTTCGACTGAACAAACCATACTTTTTCTCTGGTCATATTTTGTCTATCTTTAAGTAGAGACCTCTGTAATTTTGTGTGTTATAATGCTGTAACTTTGGCCATTGAAGTTTTTATGTCGTAACATTTATAAGTGAAGTTTTTATGTTGCGAAGAACTTTGTATTTTAATTATCCATCGTTAGGTTATGACTTCCTGTTTATCATAACACACTAAAAGAAACTTTAAATATTTCTCAATCAATAGCTAATACTAAATGCTTAGAACTAACACTTAAGATGGTCTTCATACAGAATAATGAAACCCGATCATGTTATCGATGGCAAAATTTTAAATTTAATCCCTTAGACGCAGATAATCTATTGGCTTGATTTTCAATATTTACATTTAATACATGTTTAGTTTTTCATATTTTCTCTCGTCGATTAATACATTTAGATTTTTGTTATGTATTTCGTTAAAGGTTACAGGATTTTAGGCTATTAGTTCATCCGTACTCTAGAACTAAATGTATTAAGGTTGGTTTGATCCAAAAGAATAGAGAGCCCAAATGACCGCTCATCGATTGCTAAGTTCAATGTACTTTAGAACTAAATGTATTTAAGTAGAAGTATTTAATTCAAAAAGTAGAGCTAAAACGATAATTTGAGTAAAGAAATATAAATTATTTTTATCGGGTGAGAAAATATGAATTTTTGCCCAAAAATCTGGTGTCCTAAAACAAATCTAAAGTGGCTATATTAAGTAAAAGAAAAGAAAAGAAAAAATTTGAACAGACAAAACCTACATTTATCTTTATTTTTTTGGGATAAAACCTACATTTATCAACCAAGGAAAAACAACTTATTACACTCAACAAAACAGACCAAAAAGAAAGAAATGATACAACAAGGATCACATATCTTTCAGTAATAATCTCAAACTTATACAGCAAAAAGAATCCCAGCTAATATCGAGCTATATATTCCGAAATCATATTTGCATCCTCAAACTTTAAGGTTCCTATTGATTCTTATAGGGCTTGGATGCACTTGGATTAGCGACCTTGGATTCAATGATTGCAAACCTCCCCTTCAGACCAAATTCCTTTTCCTCATTGACTAATGAAGATATCAACAATCTCAGAACATTACGACGCCTTGTTGTGCTATTAACGGGGCTTCAACAGACTACAACTCCTGTAAAGGTAAGAGATTTTCCTTAAGGTTGAATTCTTATCCCCATTCAATAGACAAGGGAAACTGCATTTGTTTGTCTAAATCAACACAAAATACAGAGGAACACTTTCTGTTGTGTGTACCCCTACCCCGCAAGTGTCCGTGGTTTTCTGAATGAGAAAGTAGTCAGTGTAAAAAGGTTCAACATCAATCTAATGCTTAGCTCTTCATGAACTTAATAATCCAATCTCACAATTCCCTCCCCTCTAGCTTTTATTAGTTTTATGAATGGCGTGACGCCTAGCAATTTCATTCTTTTAGCTTGCTACCTGCCTGCTTAATCTTTAGATAACAGACCTGAAGTTAACTTTTTAATCGGTATAAATGGTTGCCAAAAAAAGTAGGAGATTTTTCATAGAAAAAGGTTGGATAAATTTTTATCTTCCTTCTTGCAGGAAGTCAAAGGAGTTGAATTATATAACAATCAGAAACCATCTTCAAATGAAGCATCCATGCTCCCTTACAGACTGGTATTTGGTCAAGATATGCTACCACTTCTATCAGTCATTACTGAGGTAAGAATAAATATCCTACCACTTTCATAAGTCGAAATATATTGTCTAAGATAAGCCTCTCGATTCATAGAATACTGGATATAGTAACATATAGAAATTATATTGGTCTATAGCTGATACCATAACACGAGTGTCTTTATTATAATTTTTCGATTTGGGATTTTTGAACTACTCGGAGGCAAGAAGAGAATTTTGAACCATATAGACATTTGTTGCCACATTAACAATTTAACATCTCGCATGTATTATTGGATGTGTCCCTTATTTTACATTAACAAGATATATTCATGTCTGGGTACTATTTCCTGATATTATTCCGTTCTTACCATGTGAACCTCTTCAGCTCCCACAAGATTCACAGCAACAGTTACTACAATTGCCAGCAGATCTGGTCGGAAAGTTATTTTCTCGTGTTGCTGCCAGGACAGTCCAGCGAGTTTTCATGTGAATACATCCACACTTCTGTTCCCTATTACCTAAATATCGATTTTCTTATATTGAAGTATTTCATTTTGCTGCTTGAACTGAAAAGTTTTGAATCCTCTAATGATCCTTCTACCAAATAAGTGAATAACCCAAAGATGAACAGAAAAGCAACTCTCATCGTTATACAGAGATGAACAGAAAGTAAAGTCAAAGGTCCGAAACTCGGAAAATATAGTTTATAGTGATACATGAAGTTGGTCGATGATGTAGACCTTTACAATAAAATGTCTTTTTTTTTACAATTAAATTTTGTCGAAAATGGAGTAACTCTATAGCTCTATACTCTTGTTGCATCAAAGTTTTGGTGTCACATTGTTCAAATATATTCATTTGGCTAATGATGATGATACTTTGGTTCAGTAAATTTGAAGCAGTGTTGGTTTTTCACTCCCTCTGAAATGAAGTAAATCTCACTGTTGCTCTGCTTACAAAAGATGATTTACTAGTAAATAAATCGAAAATAATCCTAATTTTATTTCCACAACCATAAAGCTGTTGTAACAGCGCAGATATAAGATTCATTATTAAAAAAAAAAATACTATTTCCTTCTATTCCTTCTAATTATGGACATATATACTTAGCAATGAATTAATTAAACAAAAGATAGCTATAAAATATAACCTACCGTCCACTAAAACATTCTTAAAACTTAGTCAAACACTTGTTTTTTTACTAATTTTAAATCCTATAAAAACATATATATTTGTAACTCCTAAAATTTATAGACATATCAAAACATTTGTTTAAATAATATTTATTTGCTTTCATGAATATAACACAACACATATTTATCATATCTTAAAAAACTAAAGCTAACAGGCCAGTTCAAGCCAGCCCTAAAATATAATCCTTACTTGACACATCTACGATCCCACCAACACTTGGCCCAAACAACGAATGTATATTATATGGCCAACTTAACTGCCTAATATGTTGGCTAAGGTTGAGGACATGACATGATCATTGGCTAAAGATTCAACTCCTATTAAATGGATATTTCTCTAATTTATATGATATTTTATTTTTGTAATTTTAACACCAATGAAGTAAATTTAGGGTGAGTTTGACCTAGCGATTCGAAAATCAATTATAGGAGAATTAATTTTACTAAAATGAATTTTGGCAATAATTGATTATGATAAAATTTAATTATAAAATAATTACTTTTGAATAATAGCTTTTACAAAAGTATCATTTCAGTTACTTCTAAAATAAGTTAATTTTTAACTTCTGAAGATCTCAAAAGTGATTATAATAGAGAGGGTCAAACACCATTAAAATCACGATTGACTAAAAGCAATTTATATAATTGGGACCAAACACTTCAAAAATCACAATAAATGTCTAGAAGTGTTTTTAAGAGCTCCCACAGCTGGACCAAACTCACCCTTAATATATGTATTAACCATTAAAAAAACTAAACCAAATTAACTCCCACTCAGAGACAACCAAATACAAGACCTAGAGACATATTCCATAAAACCATGTTCTTAAAGCTCAATAAATTTGTCGACGTAAAATATGCCAAATCTACTTTTTCTATTTGAATATTTACACCCCTTTCGAAATTATATTAGAGTCTTAAAAGCTAAACACCACTAATAAAAAAATTTCTTTTTTTTTTTTTGGTACAACCACTAATAAAATGAAAGAACATAATTTCTCAAAAAAAAAAAAATTAGAAAAAGAACATATGTTCCTCTATACCACCTTTCACAGTTCTATTAATAAATTTAATAGAACGTTAATTTACAAAAAAGGCCAAACTATAATTTACATATCAATTCTAGAGAGTTATAATAAACCCATCACCCTTACAGAATTTCCCATTAGCATCCACAAAATAGCACACATCAATCCAAGTAAAGAAATACATAAAAAACTAGTTTTTGATTTGCCTGAATTTCTTAAATTTGCAGTGGAACCATTACCTTCAGCAACATTCAAGTTTCTTGGATTTAATCTTACTCTACTGAAGCTAGACATTCGTTCTAAAGCTCTATTTACCAAAGCACTTTCAGAGGCTGAAGCAGGAGTTGTTGGTATAGACTCCACAAACGCCCAAAGAGCAGAAGAGAGCCACGAGTCTGTATCATCATCCTGTTTACTGCTCTGAATTTCATTTTCATTTGCTCCGGTTGAATGGTTAACAGAATCATTGATCTGATTCTGATTTTGGTTTTGGTTTTGGTTTTGGTTTTGATTTTGGTATTGATTTTGATACACCACACCTAAATATGAGAAAGTCGGCAAAAAATTAGAAAACAATCTAAAACTAGTTTATTAGAAGAGCTCTTGAAGCTGGCTAAAACTCCCCCGTTTCCACTTGGGTACGTGAGTTTTCACCATCTCGAAGATCATCTGATCAAGAGCTCTTCACAATTAGTCCAAGTATTCAATAAAGTAATGCCCAAGTACGAAAAAGAATAAGTTGAAGCAGTCAAACATGAAAAATAAATGTCGCCGGAGTCATAAAAATTCAAGCAAGTATCACATGTACATTTGCACTGAATTCAGTACCTGAAGTTGATGAAGGAATGAATCCTTGATTAGCATCTGAAGCGGTTATAGCACTGTATCTTTGCTCGTCTGACCACATCTGTTGGCCTAGTCCATTTGCATCATTAAACTGCGGGGGCAGCTGGTAATTTATGGTTGTATTCTCAAAATTGTTCGTGTATGTACTTGGAATCTGGTTCATAAATCCATCCTCAAAATTATTCACTGAAGAATGAATAATCTGCCCATTTTCACCAGGTCCAGGTCCCACTTCATCGAATAACATAGATAAATCTCGCTGCAGATCCAACTCACTGAGACCATCAAACTCATCAAACTGTTGCTCCTCCAAATTACTCACCGTATTTTCAGTGGTCGGTTCTGAACCAATTAGGTCATTCAATTCAAGAAAATCCTCGAGAAAACCCTCTCCCGTTTCACATGAAGCTTGGTCGTAAATATTTGGTGCAGAAGTGACCTCGGGTGCCCCACCTAACTGTGTAAGATCAAAACTAGCTTCCACGTTAGGTTGCTGACAGACATGGCCAACCCCCGCAAATTGACTTTGATTTGGTGGATAACCATAATCAACACCAGGTGGCTGAATAAGTACGGCCTCATCTGCTATTTTATTCATGATTTCCTCCAGATTAATTATCGAGGATTTCTTGATTGTTTTTATAGTATCAGTAGGCAAATTTGCGGTATCGGGCCTTTCTGGGTTCTTCAGCTCAATGGGGACCTCATCTTCCCAGTCGTCTTCCTTGAAAGGGGCACCATATTGCTCGCCATTTTTTGGGCCGGGACCGCTTTTCTTGTATACCTTGTAAAGAGCATAGTATTCTTGGGGCGTTTGGCACCTTTTGAGCTCTTTTTCGTCCATTGTATATTCATGCATCACCCAATCGGTTCTTTCTCCACTAGGAGCTCGCCCTCTGTAGAAGACCAGAGTTTTCTTTATCCCTACATCACGAGAGTTACAGGTGATGACCCGGTCCTTCCCAGTCGCTTTCCAATATCCATGTCTTGTGGCTCGATTGGACCTAGCTCCATTAGGGTATTTTCTATCTCTAGGGCTAAAGAAGAACCACTGTCTGTCCCCAGTTTTCAATTTTGACATACCTACATTTTTTAAGGCGAAAAGTCAGTCAATAATCACATTGATAAAATTGGACCATTTTAGAAGAAATAAATACACTCTCAACATCAGAAAATGTTAAAACGAGAAGTTGAATTATAAGCATTTGTTAGTGTTACAATTTATCCATATACCCTTTTTTAACTTTTTTTTTTAGTGAAACATTGAAATACATCATTATATTGGTTGATTGCAGTTACATCATATAATATCGATTGATTGCTAAATAATTACCAATTTTTAAGGCTAGTATGTAACTAGAAAAATATCCACAATTCTGGTCGGATTCGAACACAAGACCTACAAAAGTATCGCCTTTTCCGCGAATACACATAAATTAGACTCTACAAAATCAAATAATTTGCACTCATAAACAAACTTTAATTTGGTTCTACTAAAATACTTATCAGACAAACTAATTCCACATCACAAGACTCTCAATTAAAATCAAACCCTAGATAAACGGATCTCTAACTTACAGGAATCATCAAATAATCAATCAATAGTAGTAATACATATTGAAGTCAACGATCATAATCTCAGAAAACAAACCAGGCAATTCCTCGGGGTCCCACTTGTATACATCTGTTTCTCCGATGACATCAAGACGATGTCGTTTTTTACAGATCTTTTTCTTTAGATAGTAAAGTACAAGCTCCTCGTCGGTTGGGTGGAATCTGAATCCAGGTGGGAACATCTTTCCGTCACCCAAAAAATCCGAATTCAACAATTTCATCTTCGAACAAAATATTAAAAGGATTTTTAAAAAAAAAAAATACTGATTTGAGCTTGTGGAGTAAAACTGAGAACTAAAAACCTAGAGAGGAGAAGATACTAGAAATTTGAGTTTTGGTCAAAGTGAAAAAGGTAAAATACTATATAGGGAAGTTTCTTGGAAATTAAGATTTAATGGGTTTTAGACTTTTAATGTGAGTGAGGGGGAGTGGGCTTCAATTAGGTGTTTTATTTTTGCTAGTTTATTGGTTAGTCAAATTTGGAATTAGCATTTACAATAATTTTAAAATTTGTTTATGATTGCATACATAATTTACTTTTTGCCGCGTCGCAATAATTACTCACGAAAGTACAAGTTTCCAGTGACTAGGGGTGAACGCGATCAGGTTTAGACGAGTTTGTATGAAAAAATCAATTCGACCCAACATATTTGGGTTGTCAATTTTCTCAACTGCACCTGTATTTTTATTTTCATAAACCGTTAGATTCTGAGGGGATGGGTGGGGTGTGGCGATCGAGTTGGCGGGTTAAATGAAAATAATGTTATCAAATCTTGATATCTAATAGACTAACAATAAATCAATAAATATAAACAATTAAGCATATAATATTAAGTTCTTCAAACAATAAATAAAATGTATCTAATATATTCACTGTCACATTTGAAACTAAATCCAAGAAGCAGAAAGAATAAAACTAGAATATATAATCAATAATTTCTTACTAATTAAATCAATAGTCTCCACCAAAAGAAATATTACAAATCCCCACAAAAAAAATTCAATACAAATCATCACTCACACATGACAAATTAGTGAAGTTTCTTCTCGAGTTTTCAACAACAAGCTCCTTAAGAAAAAATGAACTAACGTATTTATACCATTAACATTAATATAAACAAAAAACTTTAAGAAAATTTGGTTATTTATTCTTATTCATTTGTTAATAAATGTAATTTATTTCACACTTTTATTAAAACATGAATAAAAAGTGCATCGATGATGATTTAGTACGGGTTGCGGGTGGATCGATTTTCTAACCATCAAACCCATCACCCAATTCACATAACGTGCGGGTTTACAATTACCAACCCGCACTTAATTATCTTAAAAATAAAACCGACGGACCGGACGGGTGGGACATGTTTATGAACGCCCCTACTTGTTGTATAAAACTATTTATTAAATCAATTTAACCAGAAAATTAGTTATAAAACATTGTTCAGTGAGATCAAGTTACCATAATAATATAAGTATAAATAAACAATTTAATCAGAAATTGATTGCCAATGAAATCTCATTAAACATATATGTTACGAATTATGTAAATTAGTAGGAGTATATATTTTAATGATATGAAATAACCCTTTTAAATAAATGTGGTTAAATGGCAAAATATGTGGTATATATAGATGGATTTGAAAATCAAACCAAGTCGATTGATATTTCAGCTTGAGCTCGTTTGAACTTAGTTCATCATACAATCAAACAAGCATGAACCATTTTCTCGTTTGGTAACTTTTAAAGTTCAATTCAATAACTAAAAATTGACAAAATACATGTAAAACTATTAAGTTATTCGATACTAAGCTCGAACTCGATTTGTTTAAAAATCATATACCAAGTTCAACACAATTTTATGCTTAATATAAAATTCAAATAAAACTTGAACAATATGGCCTTCTCCTCGATTACACCCCATATATCGGTAAAAATGAAGTATCATTGAATATATTAGGAGTTCTTTTGTTTTCACCCTAAAAAGTTAATAGTGTTGAATTTTTAAAGTTGACTAATAGCTCGGGTGACTCTTATGTTTGATACTTTAGGGGTAATTGTAACATTTTATACATTAGGGTATAAATGTTACAATCTAATAGTTTAAGGGGCTAATCTGTATTTAGCCCAAAAAAGTAGGGGGGAAAAAAGAACCCGCGAAGTTCCTTCTTTTTCACTAATCTGTATTTTTTTTTTTAACTATAAAAAAAAAAGAAGTTCCTTCTTTTTCTTATTCGGCTAGTCCAATTTCCGAACACTTTGTGCGCAACAATGGAGAATAGTGCCAGCACTGAAGAACTCATCGATTCACTGCGTTCCGAGCTGCATCATCTTCAACAAAGAATTCATGTAACTTCTTTTCGTCACCTTAGTTTTTCGAATGGAATTAATTATTTTTCTTCTTCAACACTCATTTATTGACTTTTTTTTTGGTTCAGAAATTAGAGACTGAGAATGCCGAACTCTCTGTGCAGCTTTCCAATTGCGTGTGCCAAAAAGTACTGTAGTAACTAAATTGTTATACAGTGTTAATTAAATTATTGTTTCTACAAATGACTTTAATTGCAATTATGGTTCAGACTGTAGGAAGTGATAAATTGGACTGCAGTCATTCGATTGAGGAAATGAAGAGTCTGAAACTAGATAATAATAATACACTTTCAGGTTTTTCTCTTACTTTCATTTTTATACTACTATATTAGTACAGATTCAGTTTTTTTTAGGTGTGCTTTACTTTTGTTTTATTTTAAATTGTTGGATACAGGTATCAGTGACACTGCCATGAATCATCTACCGAAACGATATGTAGCTTTGAAAGTCATGTATTTTGGTCAGAGGTACAAATTTGGACGTTGATTGATGTTCAATGAGTAGTTTTTTGTTTACATGTTATTTTGATTTGAGTGGTTGTGTTGATCAATCATGAAAGACTAGATAGGGGTAATAAACTTTTCTCCTGCTATATTAGGGAATTGATTTTCATACTTAAAAACTTGATGCTACTTGATGCTGAGAAAATTCGAGGTGGCCTATGAAAAAAAATGTTATTAGAAAAGCTAAAACTTTACTTGGTGAGGCTTTTTTAGGTGACATGGATTATGAGTTGTAATGCCTGTCCAAGTAGTGGACTTTTGAGTTGTGTTAGCAAGGATTGGAAATTTCAATAGAGCAATCTATATTCTACTTCATTTGAAAAGTTGGAATAAAGTGATTATGTTTATGTTTCATAGGTAGTCAGTCTTTTGTCTCTATGTTGAGATGACTGTTTTATATTCGGCAATGCAGGTTTTATGGTTTTGCTGCAGAGGCCCAGATGGATCCAACTGTAGAGGTACTCTTCACCTTTTTTCTCTTTAACGTGAGTCACACACCACACGCACCCCTTTTTTTATCTAGGGTTAATCACTTGTGACACTGGCAAGTTGGACCAAAACGCATGATCAAACAATATGAACTCTGAAATGTCCAAATTTATGATTAGAATCGAAGAACTTGCACTTCATTAAGTTGCACAGATGATGTAGAATCTAAATAGCAAACCCGGTTTAACCTTATGGTTAAAAGTAGCCAATAGAAGTTTGAATGAAAGTTCGAAAGTTGGATAATTTAGTCGAAAAATCATCTACTCTGCTCAAACAGTTATAGCATATGCCAAACTATAAGAAAAAACGGAATAGCAATGAGGGTCAGTCCTCTCACTTTGAACTATCTTTTTAGGATAGGTAGAACATCTGTTACTTGTGATTCTATTCATCACATATAAAGAAGCTTGATATGTTCACTTAAAGAATTTGGTTTTAGTTTACTTCTATATCAATATATTAAGTGTAGACAAAAAATAATAATTACAAATTTATATGTTAGTGCAGTCAGAAATTTTTAAGGCTCTCCAAAAGACTAGGTTAATATTTGGTGATAAGGAGTTGCAGTATTCAAGATGTGGCAGAACAGACAAGGGAGTTTCTTCTGTTGGGCAAGTAATTTTTAAAACTTTAGCTGCTTTACTTTCTATTAAAAGAATATGTTCTGAAATGATCGCTTATCTCTTAATTCCAATTGGTTCAATGCAGTATGGCCGTCTCGGGTATCTTAATGAGTAAAATATAGGAAATATGGTTGAAATCTTGCTTAATATTTCTGAATTGCTAGCATTACATGGTCTGGTGAAAACCTAATGATCTGTGCTCTAAAAATGTGTAATCTCAATGGCAGAATGTTGACAGGTGTTGGCAGGTGTGGGTTTTAAATTTTAATATGGAATCTTTCTGTAATCCATTGTAAGATACACAAAAAAAAGTAGTACTACTTATTGACTCCATAAACGATGTTGACTTCCTCAAGTGTGGACCGTAAAGCCCGTCTGATTTGGAGTAAGAAGATTAAAAAGATCTGTATAAGATTTCATGAAATTGGGACTAGTATTATAAAATATGTTGATTCCCATACACGAGTTTTCTTTTGTTGTAAAGTATTTGTTTGTTCTTAAAGTAATAAAACAAATTTGTAAGAGAGAAAAGAACAGACAGTTACTTTTTGCCTTCAATGTAGTTTACAGAAATTTCATTCACAGGTCATGATTACAGTTATTAGGAGTTTACTTCTACAATGTTAGACGTTGTTGGAGAACTAAACTGATTTATGTAGGTAATCGCTCTGTTTCTGAGATCAAATCTCAAGGGAACAACAAGTAACAATGGATATTCGGGAGAAACATGTGCTGAAGAATCAATTTGTATGCTCCCCATTCTTCTTCTTCTTTTTATTTTCTTTATCTTTTTAAAAAAAAATATATAAATTCAACATGCCTTCTCATTCGTGATGTGCTCATTTGAATACTAAAGTTTGATCCTTAAGGAACAAGCTCCACATTTTGCATACCAGTTCATCAATGGATTTATAGGCCTCACGAGGATGAAGCAACATAACTATGATTTGTATGTACATGGATGAGGCTACTGCAAATAACTACATGCATATAGCGTTTTCTTGAGTATATAATAAAATTTTCATAATGTAGATTTGATAGCTAGTACTTGACTGTAAATTTTGGGTATAGTTAATAGTTACAAATGTTGCATGTTGATATAAGTTTCTTGCATTTTATATATAAGTTTAATTCCTTTACCTCGATTAAGGCATATTCTAATTTATTGGCTTGTTGATTCATTAAATCCTTCATGTTTTATATTCTTCTCAACAGGCAGAGAAATAGATTATGTGAAGATACTAAACCGAGCTCTTCCAAAAGATATTCGAATTATTGGCTGGTCTCCTGCTTCTACGGATTTCAGTGCAAGGTATTTCCTTTATTTCTGAACTTCTTCATCTTTATTTTATTGATTGAAAGATTATTGGATTTCCTAGTTTAGTTAAGAGGAAATCAACTCCTATCTCAGTTTGTTAACAGCTCTCCTTACATGACATCTAAAGAAGAAAAAAAATATGGGAGATAAAACATTGTCAATAAGATCAGTAAATGTTGATTAATTCTCGAGCCATGGAATAAACTGTACGTCACATAACAATTAATCAAACGAGAAACAGCTGTAATATGCATAACATTTTTTTTGTCGGAGATATAGGTAATTCTAGGTATTACTTCTTTAGTAGCTACATCTTTTCCTGTGTGGTTGATCTACTATTTTCGTCGCTTATATGGTGGGACAGTCGTATCAGATTCCTAGAGACTATGGTCATTTCCTGAATTTGACCAGTTAGCCATTTCTTTTGACCCATCCGACTTACTGGATTTTTAAGTGTGACAATTATTATTTACAAAAAAAAGAACAATACATAACACGCTGGAATTTATCTCTGCTTTAACTGAAATTATGATTACTAATTACTAACATAGAAAACTTGTTGCTATTAGTTATATGCCAAGAGACCCACACAAAGTAGTAAACTCATGTTTATCATGTTTTAGGAGGTTTGATAATATCTATAGTTGATATTTCTTTGTTTAATATATTCATGCAGATTCAGTTGTTTGAGCAGGGAGTACAAGTACTTCTTTTGGAGAGAAAATTTGGACATTATGGTATGCATATACTCATACATGTTTTCAATTATTTGAGATTTTCACCCTGCTGATTACTTAATTGCTCAAAGATTCGTTTTAATAAATCTTGATCATGCTTGACAGGTCATGGAGACTGCTAGTAAGAAATTTATTGGAGAACATGATTTTAGAAATTTTTGCAAGATGGATGCAGCTAATGTCCACAATTATAGGCGGAACATCACATCATTTATGATTTTTCCATGCGATGAAAGGTTAGAAGTTATCTTGAACTATCTATATGCTACTTTATTGTAGATGATATGCTCTTTACATTATTCATCATCCACCTTGAAAATAAATGCTTCTTGGTTTGTTCTCCAGGATATCTGGTGAATTATGTCTAGAACTTATTATTTCCATCAGGAATATGGTATATATAATGGGATTTTAGATTGATTCCTGCATCAACATCTTTGTTCAGTTATTTACTGTGTGGATGGGTTGGTCTGTTGCATCTAAGTAAAATATATAAGCTGAAGAACCATCATTATTGACACTTCAAAAGGTATAGCAGGTTTAGCCTAGGTTCTAAAATGCAACTAAAACATAAGTAATTTAGTGCTGATAAAAATGACTGCATAAAGGTTTTGTGAGGATCAAATGAGAAGGAATTAAATGAACTGTGTCATGATATTACCATTTCATGGTGCTCTTGTTGCGGGATCAAATTTAGACCAAAAAACTTAATGCATCATGATATGCTTAATCTTTATTTATTTATTTTATGTGGTTACATTTAATGATGAAGGTGCATAATTAGACTGGGGGGTTGCACACAAACTCAGGCATGATATGGAGGACATGGTTAAAATTTAAGGTCACTTTTTTACATCAGTTGGACTATTCTTTTTCCATGACTTGGAAAAAATTGAGATGATCCTTGCTAGAAAAGGCACTACTAATCCAAGTAACATAAAACTCGTATATAATTGCTTCAGTTTTGTTGGTTTAGTAGAATACTAATACTACTATTCTTGACAAGGAAAAACCAGTGTTGCATATAGCACTGATTCTGGTTGAAAATATCATTTGTTGCCTTTGAGAGAATACCTAAAGTATTCCGCTAGTTCCAATAATTTTTTATTTTGCGAGTATCAGTTGGGGTGGGTCCTAGGTTTATGCTTATTCTGTTGTTTGAAAAGATTTTTACAGACTGTGATATGATGTGATTTAGTCTTTGTTTGTTAGTTTCTTTTTTTAATCTTCTCTTGTTGATGAAATTATATTTTTGCTACAGTTTTGAAGTGTATCTGTTTAGTTGATGCACAAGTTTCGGATATTTAAATTTCCTGGAAAATCAATTATATCAATGACCAGTTTATTTCCATTTCTTCATACAGGTTTGAAGGTGATCAACTCTGGGAAATGAAAGTCAAAGGTAGTGCTTTCCTGTGGCACCAGATTCGATGCATGGTTGCTGTACTATTTATGATTGGCCAAGGTCTTGAATCTCCCGATGTGCGTGACTTTGTTTTGTAACTGTTTGCTTTCATGTCCTAGTTATTTGACTTTAACCTGGTGAAAGTAAGGTAGTTGTCCTCATCACAAAATACTGTTTAGTAATCAACTTGTTGAAAACAATATATCACCAAAGTTAGCTTATACCTGTTACGTGAAGTAAACTATGAACGATGACCAATCTACATTTCTGAATCGTGATATGCTATGATGGACTTTGGCTGGCTAGTAACATTTAGATTCCTTGCCCCAATGTTTATGAAGTCAGCTTTCTCTATGCCTAAGATTCTACTTAATCTGACATTCTTGCAGTTGACAGTTAAGTTTATGTAATTTTGGGACTGTTCTAATGCCATTTAGAATGAAAGTTGCATTTTCCCCCCGTACTTAAGATTTTCCCTGGCTCATTTCTTATGAATCATCAACTCTCTTCTTGGTGCCTGTTAAGTTGTACTCCTGGCCCGGAATAAATTTACCCCTTGCTGAATTATGTTCGATTAACTTATTATAATGATTATTTGGTAATTTTGTAATTAAAGAACTTAAAGCATACTAAGTATATTTAGATTGTTTGACTAATTTAAATGCTTTTAAAAGGAAACAACTTAGTTTTCATTCAACACTTAGGAAATATTAAAGTTCATGGTCAAAATTCGAGACCAGGTGGCCTCGCCGCACAAGCACCCAAGCTTCACCAATGGAGCATTCATTGTGATGGAGTTGGAAATATATTTTTGCAACTACACCATTTTCTTAGTACTCATGGTCTGGTGTATGTCAGCTGGATGCTGAGTTGGGTAATGTGCTGAACAAAAATCAAACACTGGTGTAGAACCTACAGATATAAAATATAGTTGTTTGGATATCTATGGTTTTGTTATGATTTATGAATGCATGTTTATGCACGTGTGAACTAATTCTCAGTAATATTCTCTCCATTCGTGGTTGATATTTTGGAGCTAATTCTTTACGACTTTGTAATATTCATGAGAGTTTACTCCAGATTTTGAAGAGGCAATTATGTGTGAAACATGTAGGTGATAGATGAGTTATTGGATATTGATAGAACACCAAGGAAACCTCAATACAAAATGGCTCCAGAGATCCCATTGGTTCTTCGGTCATGTGAATTTGAAGGTCTCGAATTTATGTGCTCATCAGGTATTTCTACTGAATTGCAGTTCATTGTTTATCATTGCAACTCTTGTTCCTTTTCTTTTAGTGTGTCACTTCAAGTCTTCATCAACATATTGAGGCATTAGTTATGTGTTCATTCTAAATTTCCAGAGGGCAGTTGTCTCACTTTATGTTCCGTATCTTACCACATATCCTGGCACTCTTCAACAACACCTGACTTGATGCTTACATTTCTGTCTGCATTGTCTTGGCTTTTTGCAAAACTCTACTTTGTCTCCATATATTGCGTCGTCAGTTACAATTCTTTGCTTGGAATTTTTGGCATTAACTTCTACTGTATAATATCTTAAGTCAGCGCGAGAGCTTTAGGCAGTTCAAGGGAATTCTTATAATCTACAATTCTACATCAAGAAAGTTAGTCACATGGTTCTTACTTTTTTTTTTGCTTTGGCAATTAGATGTGCCATAGGCAAAATGTAATAAAATTTTGACTGCACATCCAGCGCAAATGTTGATTGCAGTTTATCCGGTGTTATTTGTTACTCTAGATAGTTTTGCGGGATAGTAGACCTTGTGTATAGTACCTAATTGTACATGTTGTCATGGGCTCAACTTACAGATGCTAGACAAGATCTTCATACTCATTTGGAGAAGGAGTACCGAGGTTATAAGCTGCAAGCAGCAATCTTTCACGAGGCTTTGCAAAGCTGTTCTTCCGTCCTTTATGGTATCAATGCTTGTACATTATTAGCAATTTTGCTCCTTCATCTGGTTCTGTTATTCTCTTATTGAACTTTTGTTTGCAGATTACAATCAGCTAAACGGTAGAACAAAGAAGAAAGAATCTGCTCACATCCCCCTAATGTCACGACCAACTGAACGTAAGTCTAGACATATTTTTCCAAATAGTCTTTTAACTCTGAAACAATATATGGATATGGTTTTTCGGTCCGTTGTGCATTTTTTTTTTTTTTTTTTGGTCAGCTCTTGATTAATGTGGAAATTTAATCCAAGAATAATCTGAAACTGAATAATCACTAGTGTATTACACTCACAAAAGGAACATGATCATCAACCTGATTACTTCCTTTAACGTGCTTGTGCCTCCTTACAATAGAGACCTGCTTTTTCAAACCAAATATAAAGTACTTTGGACTTGATAATTTTTCTGCTATAACAAGGACCAGAAATGAGTACCTAATAACTTTCTTCTCTTCCTTCCACACCACGTAGTTGTTATTTGTTAACTGTGAAAAATTGTGCACAATGAAACCATCTCAAAGTTTCTTGACTACTTAGGTCTTTTAAAATTTCCATGGTGCTAAAATTACAGCAGTTATAATCATTTGTTAGACCAGAATATATCTAGTTATGATAGTGTTGTTAAAATAAAGTTAAAATTAATTTAATCGGCAACTACAAAAATGAAGCAATGCATATATAACATGTATTATGTTGTTATGAGGTACATAAGTGTCAACTTCATATTCCACTATTCAGTGGTGTCACAGTTGGGAACTAGACAACACCAACTGTATAGTTGAACTCATTAGCATTTCAAGACTAGAAGTAATCTAGTATACAAATACGACACAAGCATGATCAGGAAATTTCGAACTTTTGGCACTTGATACGTTTTCTGTTTCTTCTGGTTCTCTTAGTTTTTTGGTTTATCCACCACGTTAAGGAACTTTCTTGGCTCGGAGTGATATATATCTATGCATAAATACTTGTCGTTTCTTTGTGCTTTCATAGCCTCACGTGTCTCTGGACACAGGCTTGGTGGAAGCAACATCTGCTGAATCATTACGACACAAATAATACAAATAATAACCCGTAACAAGCATTTTCCATAATCTGAATAGTGACACAGAGTTCCCTTCTTGTCTATATATTGTCGACTAAAAGATGATACTTTGTTTTGTTACATTACCCAAAATCGTGCCTTTATGCTCCTTTTTCTCGTGATATCATATAATTTCCCTATATTCTTATTGTGCTGTGTAATAAGTTTAAAAGTTTGATTGTCTCCATTATCGTGGGCCCGTTACAGCCTCCTACGAAGAACGGAGTTCTAAACGGAAATCTGGAGCTGGAACGAAAAGGTAGAAATTCAGTAGAGTGACGAAAACCAGTAGAGGTTGAATAGGGAGTATTCTTATAACTTAGGTTTTGGAAACTATATTTTTGTATTGGTGTGTTTACTAAGTTATCCAGAAGCGGTACTCTTAACTTTTACCTGTTACATAGGAATAAATTGCAATTTACTCAATAATCCAACACTACATGTCACTGCAAGAACAACAAATTCTTGAATTATTTTTAATTGCTAGTATTCACGATTTTATTGACAATCTTTAGGTTTGATTGACATTTTATTATTGCATCCTAACTATATTTCATGAAAATCCACATTTGACATAGTGTCATTCCTGAACCTGATACGCTATTTTATTTTATTTTTAAATCAGTATTTTATTATTTCCAAAGAACACAACATCATACGAAAGGTTCAATAAGATTAAAAATGGGAAAATCATCGTCACAAATATTACAAGGAATAAGCTCAAATAAATCATGGTTGACTAACTCAAAGAAAAAGCCCAAGCGGCAAGGTTATGAATATCAAAGTTGGTACATCTAGGAGAAAAGGAAACCTCCACTTAGACAAACAAGCACAAAACTTTCGGATTTCAAATATAAGACCACGGGACTTCCAATCCCAGAAGTATGCTAAGAACTAAGAAAAAGAGGAACTAAGAGTTAAATGCGACATTTCCTCGCATTTTTCAAGATTTTCATTTTATATTCAAGTAGGGACTGAAATGTCGTGATTGGTTTGTCTCTATTCAAAGGAAGTGTTAAATACGGTTTAAATATGATTTTTGAGATTCGCCGTATCTCCTTCTCGAAATATCCGATTTCATTGATTTTAGAAAATCATTTATGCTCATTGTGAATCGATTCGATTTTGTATCTTTGATTATAAGGTATGTTAATTAATACATTTAATTTTATTTATTTTCATTGTAATAATAATATGTATTTTAGTTTAAGTTTTTGTAACTTTTTTACTTGTTATGTAATAGGAGATAAAATATTGATTGTAATTCTAATATGAGAAAATCGATTAGATGGATCCATCTATTTTTTAGCGTTTGCGTGAGCTTGTGCACAAAATTAGTTTGAATATTATCATCGAGAAATTTGACCTACAAAAAAATTCGACCTCTCTATTCTCCAATCTTGAATCCACCTCTGCAAGTACGTATTTTGATAAATTGGTTTTTTCTTTTATAAGAATTTGAGATTTCTAAACCACATTGATGAGAAAAGTTGAGGTTATATATGGAAATTAATAAGAACATGAAATTTTCATTTCGGAATTTTTTTAACTCAACAATGTATCGCTTTCTTCTTTGTCCAATATAAATTAAATCAGTGATCAAGTTATGTTTAGATACAATAAACATAATTGAACTTATTGCGTAATTGTAAACTTTATCAGTAATTATAATAAATTCATGTGGTTCATAGATGAACTAAACGAGTTCAGGTCATTTTTTGGGAAAATTCTTGTATAGTCTATGAGATTTTCATAGACCTTGTGGTGGTAAATAAGCTACATCATACATTTTGATGATGTCATGCTCTAAAAGTGTATGATGTGGCTACTTTAAAACCACAAGGTCTATAAAAATCTCATAGACCAGGTCTATGCAAGAATATTCTCATTTTTGAAAGCCAAACTACCATTTTCTAACTAGATATGGACCTTAGAGTAATTTTTTTCCTTGTAATAAATAAATCAATCATACACGTTTTGAGGTATATGGTTTTAAGAGAAAAAATTGATATTTTATTGATTTAGTAATTTATTTATGTTCATGCATAAAAGTGACGTGTATCACTTGTTCATGAGCGGTTTTATTTATCCATTCCATCAAAGAAGAGATAAAATTTAATTAAAAGACATAATTTCATGATTTCATCTAATATTTTTTACTAAACGATTTGTAAATTTTCTTGTAAACTTTCTCTTAGAATTAAAAATGCTCTGATTTTCTTTTACAATCTTTTAGCTTAATTTTAATTGAGGTCGGTCCACTAGAATAGCAAATCCAACCCGACACAAAGTAAGCCTTTTTTGTTTTTGAAAGCCCACATTGCCCTGGCCCTGGGTTATATTGCTGACCCGACCCTTAGTATACATGAAAGGTTTACCCGACCCGTATATAAGCCCCATCTCAGTAAAATATAAAATATAGTTTCTCTTTCTTTCAACCCTATTTTCACATCATACACCCAGCATAACAAGTTGTACAATTTCAGACACATCTGTTACGCTAACAAATTTACATACACAGATATACATATATCATCAATTTTTTATTTTCGAGTCTCTCTTCGATCGTTGCTCCATCGCCAACAGTTGAGTGTTTTCTATTCACATTAGCTCATGTTAGGTTTTTAATAAATGCAATCTGTTAATTATTTTTTTGTTTTGTGCTATTTGGATTTGGTTTTAGTGAACTTTATTGCTGAAAACCTGAAGTATTTATTTTCACCAAATTTTGTTGTTGTTCTTACTTTGTTAATCAATCTGTGGGCATTTTTGGGGGCTGATGATGTGAAATTGGGTTTTTTTGTTTTTTTTTTCAGGAAGTTTGGTCGAAGGGGGACATAAATTTTTACTCGAACTTACTCGGACGGAATTCTGATGGGGAGAAAGAAGGGATTTGTGGTTGATGATGACGAGTATTCCATTGGTACTGAGTTGTCGGAGGATGTTACTGTTCAGGAAGAGAAAGTAGTGCCTGTAGGTAACAAAAAGAAGGGGAAAAAGGGGGGCTCAAAGAAAATGGAAGCAAAATATGAGGATGAAGAAGTGGAGGATAACAAAGTTGCTGAAGAAGAGGAGGAGGAGACGGTTGCAAGGTTTGATGGTAAAAAGAAGGGGAAGGGGAAAAAGGGTGGAAGTAACAGTGTGTTTAGTGCTTCGAGTTTTGGGTTATTGGGGGAAGAAGGTGATGGTGATAATGATGATGATGATGGAAGGAAAGATGAAGAAGGAGATGGTGAGGAGGTTGTTGCGTTTGTGGGGAAAAAGAAGTCTTCAAAATCTAAAAAAGGTAGTGCTAGTGGAAGTGGGTTTAGCTCTGCGGCCTTTGGCGCACATACAAATGAGGAGGATGAAGAAGTGGACGAGGTTGATGATAAAGAGGATGTTCCGGTGATTGCGTTTTCCGGGAAAAAGAAACCTTCAAAAAGTAAGAAGAGTGGTGGCAGTGTGTCTTCGGCTGGTTTTGATGTGCTTGATGAAGAGGAAGAGAGCAAAGACAATGAGAAGACTTCCAAAGAGGAAGACGAGGATCTTGCTGAAATTACTTTTGCAGGAAAGAAGAAGAAGTCTTCAAAGGGTTTGAAGAAGGCTTCTGGAAATTCGTTTAGTGCAGCTGCTCTTCACGAAGAATTTGATGAGTCGGTGGAAGGTGGCGGTGATGATCAAGATGAAGATGTATCAGCACTTCAGTTTTCAGGTAAAAAGAAGTCCTCTAAGAAGAAGAGCAATAGTGCACTCGAAAATGGGAATGGCAGTGCATCTTCGGAAGTCATTCATTCGGATCAGCCTAGTTTAGATGTTATTAGCAAAAAGATGACTGAAGATGTGACAGAAACTACGTCGAAGAATAAAAAGAAGAAAAAGAAAGGTGGGAAAACTGGTCAAGATGAAGATGACCTTGACAAGATCTTAGCTGAACTTGGTGGAGCACCTTCTGTGTCAAAACCTACTCCAATCACTGCTATCGCTCCAGTTGCACCTCCACCAGGGGAAAAGGAACTGAACCAGGCTGAGCTAGAAGAGGCTGCTGGGGACAAAGAAGCTGAGGAAGAAGGACCTGTGGAATCTGTAGCTTCAAAGAAGAAGAAAAAGAAGAAGGAAAAAGAGAAAGAAAAAAAGGTGGCTGCAGCTGCTCCTGCACCGGAAGAAGTGAAAACTGACACTAAAAATAAAGTACCAGATAAGAAAGTCCCAAAGCATGTCAGGGAGATGCAAGAGAGACTTGCCAAACTTAAGGAAGCTGAAGAGAGGAAGAAACGGGAAGAAGAGGAGAAGCTAAGGAAAGAAGAGGAGGAAAGGCTGCGGCAGGAAGAATTGGAGCGGCAAGCAGAAGAGAAAAAGCGCCTAAAGAAGGAAAGGGAAAAGGAGAAGCTTTTGAAGAAAAAACAAGAAGGGAAGCTTCTAACCGGGAAGCAGAAGGAAGAAGCCCGTAGGTTGGAGGCAATGAGGAAGCAAATACTTGCCAATGCTGGGGGCTTGCAGTTGCCCGCTGGTGAATCTGCAGGAGCACCTGTTAAACGGCCTTTGTACCAGAAGAAAAAATCAAAGCCACAAGCTCAATCTAATGGAGCAGCCCTTGCAGACGTTGACAGCACAGATTCACAGGAAGTCCAGCAAGAACACTTATCTGAGGTGGAAGCTGTGAACATTGATGAAGCGGAGTCATTGAGTACAAAAGATAAATCTGAAGTTACTGATGTATTCGAAGAGGATGGAATAGAAGATGAACAAGATGAAGGAGAAGAAGATGATGATGATGAAGAGTGGGATGCTAAAAGCTGGGATGAGGCTGATTTAAAATTGCCTGGTAAAAGTGCATTTTCTGATGAGGAAGTTGACTCAGAGCCTGAACCATTGGTGAAGAAGGAGTTAAGGACTGCAACTCAGGAGGATGAGCTGCCTTCTGTGGCAACCAAGCCTGTTGACTTGGGTGAAAAAGTTGTCTCAAATATGCCGGTTAGATCTGAAAAGTTGGAAGCTAAAAAGAAAGGTTCGGAGGCCGAGGGTACAACAAAAGTGGGTGATCCTCCTGTCCAGAGTGGACAAAATCTCCGCTCGCCAATATGTTGTATTATGGGTCATGTTGATACTGGGAAAACGAAGTTGCTTGATTGTATAAGAGGTACAAATGTCCAAGAAGGTGAGGCTGGTGGAATTACACAACAAATTGGAGCAACTTATTTCCCTGCTGAGAACATTCGTGAAAGAACTAAGGAATTGAAAGCTGATGCAAAGCTGAATGTCCCGGGTCTCTTAGTCATTGATACCCCTGGACACGAGTCTTTCACAAATTTGCGTTCTCGAGGTTCCGGGTTATGCGATATAGCAATATTGGTTGTTGATATAATGCATGGCTTGGAGCCGCAAACCATTGAATCTCTCAATCTTTTAAAAATGAGGAATACTGAATTCATTATCGCCTTGAACAAAGTGAGTTACATTACATTTTAGCCATGCCTTCACAAGGTTCTCCATCCATACATCCATATTTCTATTATTTTTGTTTCTTATGCTTCTTAACCTTGCAGGTGGACAGGCTCTATGGATGGAAATCCTGCCGCAACGCACCAATAAGGAAAGCAATGAAGCAGCAGTCAAAAGATGTTATAATGGAGTTTAATACTAGGCTCACTCATGTAAGCTTTATCTCTTTTCGCAAGTATAATTTTCATCGTGTTGGTTATTTTATGCAAATGTGTTGTTGTTACAGGTTATCACGCAGTTCAAGGAGCAAGGTCTTAACACGGAGTTGTATTACCAGAACAAAGAGATGGGCGAGACTTTCAGCATTGTACCCACTAGTGCTATAAGGTTCTTGTTCACTTAACACTTTGTTAGTATATTTCTTGTCCGGGCTAGTATTTGTTATTGTTGGTCACTCAGAACTATAGATTTGCTAATGTTCTATCAGAACTATAGATTTTCACTTCATGATGTTGGTGATTTTGTCTGTAACAGTGGTGAAGGCATCCCTGACTTATTGTTACTACTGGTCAATTGGACTCAGAAGACGATGATTGAAAGACTTACTTACAGCAATGAAGTGCAGGTTTGCTTTCTTTTTCAGATCCTTTGTACTCACTACTGAGTCTGGTGAAAATATTTAATTTATTCTCGACTCTGTTGCAGTGTACTGTTTTAGAGGTTAAAGTTATTGAAGGGCATGGGACAACAATAGATGTGGTGTTAGTTAATGGTGTGCTTCATGAAGGAGATCAAATAGTTGTTTGTGGCTTGCAGGTAAGTACTATATAGGAGAATTTTTGTCTACTTTAGTTATATGACCAGAAATTCATGCTCATGAACTGTCTATTGTTTAGGGACCAATTGTTACTTCAATCAGAGCGCTGTTAACGCCCCATCCAATGAAGGAGCTCCGAGTCAAGGTGAAAAACTATGGGTTTTTGTACAAGCTGTAGCCCTTGTTACATTTCTTTTACTTATCTATGTGTTTTTATATGTTATTTTATTCCTCCATCCAAGTTGTTCTCCTACTATATTGGCTGTAATTATTTAGAGGTAGAAGGTAGCTTGATTAGACATGGAATATATGAAACGGCTCTTGAATCTACATTACAGGAAATATTTATTAGAAATCCTTATGTTAACCTTCTAGAGTGACATCATCTACTTCAATTTGAGATTTTAGGAGGATGTGTTTAGTTGACTTCAGAATCACAGAACTAGTATGTTCATGCCAGATAGTCTTAGACGTGGTGACTACTTCTTTTGCATGTTGATATAAATTTTATGAAATGTGCATGTAACTGCTCTCGGTGTGTTGTTGGTTTTACCTGGAACTTAGAACCCATGAATTACTGATATTAGTTATAATCTTTTATTCCTACATGCTCTTAAAGTATAAAATGTACCAATGGAAGTGAAAGGGAGTTTAAATTTTGTCAGTGCTTGTTTCCTCGTTGAAACATAATTTTTCTTTGATAGTCCCAAGGAAACATTAGTTGCTTTTTTATTGCTTTTATAGGTTGCCTTTCTAAATTTTATCTCTTACCCTGTTTTTTTTTTTCCAATTAATTTCTTCTGTTATCTTTTGTTTTCGCTATTATGTTGCCAAGTTTTGAGTAATAGGACAATATTTCGAATTAAAGCTTCAAACACGTTTTCTTTGCGTTATTGTTTGACAATGCTGTGATTAGAACTTCTGGAAATGATTCTTCTTCGTTGAAAGAGCATTTGATGTAATTAATTTTGTAGAAGTCTCATGGTTATGTTCTTGTTTTATTACAGGGAACTTATATACATCATAAAGAGATTAAGGCTGCTCAGGGTATAAAGATTACTGCACAGGTAAATATGTCCTTTTGCCTCACAGAACGTGACAGAGAATGATTTAAATATATAATAAATGGTTCTGAGAAGCATGTTTCGTAAAAATGTTGCCATAGGCATGATCTAAGATAATTGAATTACTCAAGATGCTATCTCTTAGTTCTATTTGGGAGTATGATGATTTACGGACTTCATAAAGGTCCCAGCATGTTGATACCAGGACTTCGTAAGATCATCGTATCATTTCTAAGAGCTCTGATGACTTTTATTGCTAATCTTCATTTTGTTTACTTGGTTGCATGAAAAGCTTTGTCCGCTCATCCTTGAAAAAAAATTCAGTCTACTCAGTCCCTGGATAATCCATGTTATAGGGAGTTTTCTTGTTAGCATGCCCACAGATGCACACATGCACTTTTTATGTTACTCGTATTAGTAAGAAGTCCATTTAGTTTCATACAGCTCTTCTATTTGACAAAATATACACAGCTGGGTAGGGGTCTTTGGGTGGTATTTTTTTTTTTCACCTATCTTCTGTTGTATTTTTTCCCTAAGTCTCTTAAGGCCAGTCCGGGTGTGATTTTGTTTTAAAAAGCATGTGTTAATTAGATGTGTATGTCAAAGATCACCCTTTTTCAGTTTGAGTAGGCAGTGGGCTGTCTAAGGAATTGTTCTGCCAATTTACATCGTAGCTTGTTAGAATAAGCAATTCCAATTTGGGCGACCAGAAAAACAAAACAACCTAGTAGATATATTTCGTTGATCCATTGTTCTAATGAACCTTTTTTCATTCAGCACTCGTATAAATGTGCAGGTGTTTCTGTCTTTGATATTTTAATTGAAGCATTTAATGCCATTTTTAATGTGCATTGCAGTTTCCTTATCTCATTTGATACTCAAAACCTAGACTTTCATGCATTATGTTCAACTTATAGTGTTTTTCTTTTTTTCTTTGTGTTTTTCGTATAGGGTCTTGAGCATGCCATTGCAGGCACAAGTCTATATGTTGTAGGGCCTGATGATGATGTGGAAGACATCAAAGATTCAGCTATGGAAGATATGAAATCAGTGATGAATAGGATTGATAGAAGTGGAGTTGGAGTTTATGTTCAAGCATCTACCCTTGGATCATTGGAAGCATTACTGGAGTTTTTGAAGTCACCTGCAGTTAGGATACCTGTCAGTGGTATTAGCATAGGCCCAGTACACAAAAAGGATGTGATGAAGGCGAGTGTTATGCTTGAGAAGCACAAGGAGTATGGAACAATATTGGCTTTTGATGTTAAAGTAACACCAGAGGCTCGTGAACTTGCCGATGAACTTGGCGTAAAAATATTCATTGCAGACATTATCTACCACCTATTTGATCAATTTAAGGCTTATATAGACAATCTTAAGGAGGAAAAAAAGAAAGAAGCAGCCGAAGAGGCAGTCTTTCCCTGTGTTCTCAAGATCATGCCAAACTGTGTGTTCAATAAGAAGGATCCCATTGTCCTGGGAGTTGATGTCCTGGAAGGGACTGCGAAGGTAATTTATTGGATCTATAAATCTTTCTGTACTTCGATTTACTTCTATGTTTCTTTGTGTTTTGTTTTACTCCTTTTTTAGTCTTGGCTGTCAGTTGTGGTCATATCAATTATGCTCTTCTTTGCAAACTCTTTTTCTTTTTTTGATTTTGTTTTCCATCAGATTTGGTTCTTTATATGTCGCTATTATTTTAAATAAACTTTTGTAACCACTGGCTCTTCTGGTTGTGCCTCGAACTTCTGTTATATATAGGTCTGCGTTTTTTTAAACATCGTCTTAAATAAGTTGGATTGTGCAGATTGGAACTCCTCTGTGTGTTCCACAAAAGGATTTCATCGACATTGGTCGGATAGCTTCCATCGAGAATAATCATAAGCCTGTTGATTATGCCAAGAAAGGCCAGAAGGTTGCAATTAAGGTATGATATATTGCTTTCTATTTCTATGATCAATTCTTTGTGGACTTTTGTACAAAATGCCTTTACTTTATGGTGACTTGAATGTTCAGGTATTTTTTAATTTTGCAAAGATGTTATGAAGATATTTTTATGCTAGACTGAACATATAAATAGATTATTTCTTTCATATATTGAAGTCTGGACTGAACTCTGCATAAGGCATGTGACAATTGCTCTGCAGCCTTGAGTGGATTAAGAGGCAATAAAGTACCTTGTTACTCTTTAGAATGTTATTATGTGGATTATGAGTGGTTTTCATGTTAGGGCTTTCATTTATTGAGGCCATAAGTTCTATAGCTTTGGAAAGCATCATACATATTCTTTCAAATGAACACCCATATAAATCATGTGCATATAGCATTAATACTTTTGCATTGATGCTTTTAAGTTGAGGCAAATATTTTACATATGAAAACAATATGAAGAAGTCACTTATACCAGGAAAATTTTATTTATTTTGATTATACCTTACATGTATGTAGATACTTTTAGTTGTGATATGGCATTAATTATGCTTAACAAGTTAAAATGTACTTCACATCTATTTTGGATAGTGCTTAATGGATTTGATGAAACTGTGGCTATTTTGAGTTAGTGAATAATGGATTGGATGATTAAACTATGGCTATTTTGATACTCAAGATACGTGTCAATTATTTAGATCCGTGATACTATTGATCATTAGCTGTTTGTGTGAGACTATATATTGTCAAAATACAAGTAAAGAATACTCATCATATTTCCTAATTTGCAAAACATGAACACAGGTGTCTGAAATTTATTTGAAATAAATGTGTGACCACATTGCATCTGTTGTTGGTATATGCTAAATCAGATAACATAAATGGTTTAAGAAGTGATTTTTGTTGGTTCAGCCATTGGCTCACATTTTTTGTTTGGATTGTGTCTTGACAAAATGGCTGTGCAATTTATCTGGTGACTTTTTTATTTTCTCATATCATTGGTGCTAATCACATGCAATATCTTTTGATTTATTATAGACATCCTAAATTTGCACGTTGGGGATTGGAGGCGACAGTCAGTCTTCTGTTATTATTTAGCACGACATGTTATATATAGTTTTTGCCTTCTATGATCTCTATTTGATGAGAAGATGTGCCATAGTACCCAGTATGAAGAAGTAGGAATGCCTCTGTATCAAAGTTGTGACTTGCAATATCTTTACTTGAGAATTTTTCTCTAGGCAGAATAGTAATGCTATAGTTACTGTTGCTAGGATGTTTTAGACTAATTGTTATTTTAAGATGATAATAATGGGTAGAAGAATTAAATATAAGTCAGATTCGAAACAGAATCTCAACGGCTCGATACGTTGATAACACTAAGACCATCTGCCATCAAGACACTGGACTTGGTAGTAGATACAACTTATGTGTAATAATTATATTGAATTAGACTTCAGTTATTGTTACTAGAGAAGATGCTGGTTAAAGTAGCCTTTTAGATGATCCTTGTGCTGAAACGATAATGAGCCTGTTTATTTTTCTCACAGATAATTGGCGGGAATTCTGAGGAGCAACAAAAAATGTTTGGCCGACATTTCGAGATGGAGGATGAGCTCGTGAGCAAGATCTCTAGGGACTCCCTTGATGCTCTTAAAGAACATTATGCGGTTCGTGAATTTGGACCTTTAACTGGATCTCTTCAATCTTGTACCATATTTATTGTTAATTTAACTGCTTATGCTCTGGTAATTTCAGCTTAAATAGAACTTAACTTCCTGCCCCTGGCTGTTCTAATCTGTACAGGAAGATTTGTCCGCAGAAGAAAAGAGACTATGCTTCAAATTGAAAAAGCTCTTCCAGATACCTTGATTTATTTGGCCATCTTTCTTGGAATTGGAAAGAACTGCACTAGGAGGAAAGGTGATCCTATACCTTAACTCTCAAATTTGGAAAGCTACAATTAAAAGGTCTCGGACTATTTATTGTCGTGCATGTCCATGTATTGCTCGGGCAGGTTGAGAGGAATAAGAGACATGTTGAGAGGCGATAAACGGAAAAACCGATTTATCTTTTTAGTTTTACCTTTTTTTTGTTGGGGGGTGGGGGTGGTTAATCATGGTTGGAGTTTTTGTTTCTGTGAATGAAATCACAGTAGTTGAGGAATCCATCTGTGAAGTAACACAAGTTCTTCCATTTTGTGTAAGGTTCAGTTTTTCAAATCTGAATTTCATCAAGGTGTAAACGACGTGTGGTTTTGATGAGATATACTGAATGGAATTTTTTGTGTCAAATGGAAAACTAAATTGAGATTTTGCGTACAAAATAACTTTGGGACTTTTTTTTTGGGTATACATTTCTTATACTAATTAATACAACTCCATAATCCATCTAAGCACATGTTTTCTTTCTTTTTGGACATTCAAAATCAAATCAAACTAATTGAAATCGAATTAAAAGATATTAAAAAAAGACTCGTAGACACGCATTTACATGTCTTCTGTCAATTATACTGGTGTCTAGTCGGTAATATGATGGAATGAAAAATATTTTTTAGAAAATTCTGTTTTTTTGACATTGTATGTATCAGAATCCACCATTTTGACATTTATTACATTTGAATTATATATTCTTCGGCAAAACAAGGCCATGCAATTCGAGAGTGCAAAATATTGAAATTTCGATTTAGGTGCAAAATACTAATTGTGGTTTTATATAAGGCGGAGTGTTGCCAATGAGGCCATCACCTAATGACAAAGAAACTAAAGGTCTTGGATCAATTCCTAGATTTTTTTCATTAATAATTATTAGTGTTGTTGATTCTGATGTTTTTTTTTAGTATAATTTGAGACGGTTTCAAATTCAAACTAAAATAGTGACACTCAACTAAAACTTTTGAGTATGTGTCATTTTACATCTATAAATATATATTATTTGATATTTTGCATTTTGAAAGTAAACTTTTAATACTTTGCACTCTTGAACAACATATTTTTAACAATGAAATGATTATTTTGAACCTCAATAGGTTTCAATGATCCGAAGAATGTCAAATTTTTTATTTTATAATGCAAAGTGAAAAAATTATGTATTTTAAGTTGCAAAGTATATGCCTTAAAAAAAAAAGCAAAGTGTCAATTACTCAATATTTGGAAAGTTTAAGGGCTTGGTTGAAAAAGTTGAGAATTCATTTGCGAAAAATAAAATGGAATTTAACAATCTATTTTAGTCAAAGACTCAAGTATTACATATATGACACAAAACAATAAGCACAAAACAAAGCAGGAATAAATTTGCGCTAAAATCAAACCGATTACAGTAATGACGAGCAGCAACCGGATCGGAGAAATCGAGGAAGAAGAGGCGACGCCGCTTCTATCTAACCCTGAACCCGAACCGACTCCAGATAAGGTCCGATCCGTTACAACAAAAGTACCGGAGGCGGAGGTGCACGTCTACAAGCAAGGGAAGGGTCCGATTGACGTCTTCAAAACGGGTCTGGGCGGGTGGGAGCAGGACCAGCTCGAGGTCCGAGAAATTCTGGACAGGTTCGGTTTCAAATCGGTCTACGCATATACCCCTGGATCGGGTCGAGGCGTACCGATCCGGTTCAACCCGAGGAACGGCCGGTCGTTGCTCACGTATACGGATGGCGCCGTTGTACATATCGACGGCGAGCCCAAGGTAATTTGTTTTATTTTATTGCATTTTTGTTGAATTTTGGATTAGAGTTTTGTATGGGATAACTTTGTTGAACCAATTGGATAGATTAATAGAGTCATGCAACAATACCCAGTAGCATTTTCTATGTTCTTTGTTATTAGTTTATGTTGAAGGTTCAGTGGTAAATAGTTGAGAGAAATTGCATGTTGTGATGATCAAGGTAAACTAGAAGCCTTTTAATAATTTCAAATGACAATTCAATTTTTTTGCTGTTCAATGATATACAGAATTAACTACCATAGTTCACGGCAAGTTTTGATTAAAATAGGCATTTTGGAAGTTTCTGTTATTTTTATGGCTAAGCCTAAGAGTGACTTGATAATTGATATATCTCGAGGAAGCTCGGTGGTTACTAGGTCAATGTAACTAGAGTGAGTTTCCTTAATAACATTCGTAGATAATCATAGTTCTGGCATTGTGATGTGGTTCCCCCCCCCCCCCCCCTTGTGTCATCCATGGGAAACTTAGTACTCTGTTTGTTGCAAGGTGAAACATTGAGAAGTTACTAGTTTAAAAATTTCAGAGCAAGTTGTCATATTCCAAGCTATTGGCAGAAGAAAAAAATGGTTATTTCAGTAGCCCTTTGGAAATCCCTGCTACTATGTACTAAATAGAGATGAATTTGCGTTTACGTGCAAAGTGCCATTTAACTTTTATAAATGGGAAAATTATAGCAATAAAAATAGAAGTGGCATGGCACGACCTAAGATCATTAGTGTAAACTCTTTCCTCTGGGTAACCGATCTAGGAAAGGGAAAATAGGGGTTTAGGGTAAGGCAAGATTTATAAAACTAAACCAAGAAAGGAATTTGAGGGGCGAAAATGTTATCAAACTTGGACAAGATCTTGAAGAAGGAGAACCAGTTCTAATTTTAAATTGCATCGTGCATACAGTATTTGCTAACATTTGATTAGTTCTGTTCCTTGTCTGCATCAATAACCCATGTACACTGCTTTTTAAACTATGAACCCAACAAAGGAATTAGACTGTCCAAAAATTTATGTCACCTAACTATGAACATGGAGAGCCAATCTTAATTTGGAAACTAACTTCTTAATATTCGCAAATATCTTCTGAGCTTATCTTCTGTACAAAAGAAATATTTAATAAGAAGGTTACATTATTACATATGATTTCCCTGAACTTCTTCCAACACATATTCTTTTGCTTATATGCCTACATGTATTCAATAATGAAATGCAGATTATCCATTTTCGACTTTGTTTACTTTCCTAATTGCAGGACTCACTGATAAGCCCGATTACCAAGATACTAGTAGGGGCTGCAGTAATTACCTTGATGATAGTCCTGGTTATGAAAGAGACTCCGGGATGGGCAAAAAAGTTAAACTTCTCGGGTGGTCGGTTCCCTCCATGGGTTTTAGCTTGCGCTGTTATTTTGTTCACTCGAATGAGGAAGAGAACTAGGAGTTTTCTTGAAAAATTGAATTTCTAGGTTCTTTTACACAAGTGGATAATACATTTCTCAAATCCTTAATACCATGTTCGATTGTTAAAAAGTACGGTGTTTTTTTTCCACATTCGGTATTTCAGTGTTAGTATTTGAATAGAAGGAAAATTAATGTCCCAACTCCCAACTTGGCTTCCCTCTTCTTGAGGGGTATAATTTCCTACAAAACGCAACACACAAGATCAATGACGTTTGTGATTTATATTCTAACAATTTCCAATATTCTGATATTTATTTGGTTTATTTTGCCTCTTGTTTTCTGGTTTTGTTGCTCTATATTCATTCTGGCACATAAGTTTGTTCTCTTTTCTTCTTGGTTTCTTTTATACGTAAAATAATAGATATTGTCTTTAAAATTTCAATTTATTACTAAAAGGAAAATCAATTTTTATCTTTGACTAGTTAATTTACTTGCACAAATGTTAACTTATTTTTCATCAATTATCAAAATTAATTGGTTCTCCTAATATGAAGATTATTTTGGTAATTTTTCACTCATCATTGTTTTTTTTTGGGTAATTTTATAATCCTCTCGACATTCAAACATGTATATGAAATAAAATTTTAAAATCTTAAAAGTTTTTCTTGACAATAATACACATTTTGGTTTTCTTGGCAATTGACAATCATGCATCTTTGAATGAAAAATTCCGTCCTTTTAATTTGTAAGCGAAAATTTAATTGAACTAATTTTGATCGAATATTACATTATGTCATCAGTCACATATTGTATCGTTAGACTCAAAACTACGACAACAAGAAATAATGCAATTGTGAAGCAGAAAAGTGTAAATTTAATTAAGATACGGACTTTATGCATTTGTGGGGTTGCAGTCAGAAACCTATAAATAAAAAATAATTGCGTTTTCGAGACGATTCGTAAATACACATGAATTTTTCTTTGTGCAAATCGATCAAATATAATTTGATTTAAAGAAAATAAAGGTTTAGAGTGATTGTATTGCTCTTTCTCATTATTTTATTTTGGAAAAGGAAAAAGAAAAGTTTAGTGTACTAAAAACGACTATTAGTATTAGTACTTGGCTAAATTCATAATTAATTACCAAAAATCGAAAAAGGTAAAAGAGTTAATAGTGTTGTGATTCAGATCGAAATTGGCGCCCCTTCTTCCTTTTCTTTTTCCTTTTTCTTCCCGCATTTCATTTCACAAACACTGTTTGCTTTGTTGATCGAGCAAATGTCACTGCGTAGGCGAACATTACTCAAAGTCATCGTCCTCGGCGACAGCGGGTATTTATAGCTTTAATCAATTTTGATTTGATTCAGTATTGCTGATTCTAGGGTTAGGTTTTTAATATTTTGTGTGACTGAAATCCGTATATTTTTCAGGGTTGGTAAAACATCATTGATGAATCAGTATCCTTCTTACTTTTTTTTTTGTTTGTAAATTCATTTAGTCATTACTGAAATTAATCATTATCATAGGTGTTTGATTTTTGAATATTTCTATATTATATTGTGCGAGGTTTTCTTAACTGTTGAAATAGATATGTACATAAGAAATTCAGTCAGCAGTACAAAGCCACCATTGGGGCAGATTTTGTCACTAAGGAACTTCAGATAGACGATCGCCTGGTCACTCTTCAAGTTGGTTTTTTTTTCTATTTCTAATATTCCTTTTTAATGTATCCATGACTAGCTCTTTATATGACGTATATCTAGAATTGTTGCTGACACAGAAGTGAATGAATGTGTATTTTTGGGTTGGTAGATTTGGGACACTGCTGGCCAGGAGAGATTTCAAAGTCTTGGAGTTGCGTTTTACAGAGGGGCAGATTGCTGTGTTTTGGCTTACGATGTGAATGTGATGAGGTCCTTTGATACCCTCGACAATTGGCATGAAGAGTTTCTCAAGCAGGTTGCTGATTTATTCTTGTCTTCATGACAGTTACTTGCTTGTGGTGTAGAAATGGTGTTTGAATTAAGTTGGAATCTTTATGCTCTATCATGCATAGTTCCTGAAGAAGATAAAGTTTCTCTGAGATTATGAAAATTATGCAAGTGGGAGCTTAAATTTATGAAAAGCGTTTAGCATTGATTGAGCATGGGTACCAATTCTTGAACAGCTAAGTTTGTGACTTTTCAAACATGGAATATGAATAGTATGTTCTTTTATACATTAATGTTAACTCATTTAGGAGAACAACTTATTAGGTAAATCAGCTATAATATATGAAGGGATCAGTTATAGAATTGCAACTTTCTGTCTTACTCATATCTGATTCCCTTGTGACATTCTGATTAGAATACTTGCCAACTTGATGATCATCGCCAAAAATCGACTGTAACCTGCTGTACTCTTTGAAATTGTAGTTACATAACTAATCTGATTAGTTAGCATTCTTGAAGTATTTTAAATATGGAAGATAAGGATCTAAATTTACAATTATTAGAAAAATATGGACGAGGCACTTGATTTTATATCTCATGAATGCAGTAGTTAATATAGTTAAATACAACTGCAGACTGCATGAAATTTGTTGACAAATGATATCAGTTCATCTTGATTTAAAAGGAGGAATCTTAATATTTCTGAGTACGAGTCATTTGATCTGTAAACATTCCTGAATAGTCTTCAGCATGAATTTTAATTGTTCATTAGTGTGACTGAATATCATTATATTGGGCATACCAGATTCTACTAACAAGCTTGCTAGTTTTAATCCACTTTCTTTTGATTATATCTCATGACAGGTATTTCTTCCTTGACTTAAAAATCCAATTAGTTACTGTTGCAATGGCCACAATTCCTATCTATTGTGTTTGAATTTTTTTTCCTTTTTATTATAGTTTTTGAAATTCAAAATGTTGGACGCCTGTTCCTTATATGCTCACTTAACCCCCTGTCTTTGAATCCCTAGGTTTCAAAGAATTTCATTAAACTTATTTTTGATGTACCTAATATAGATATTGAGATTTTGTATTGGAACTTCTGTTGCACGATGCGTCTCGTTATCAAGCCAATTTCCACTTTTTACCAATATAGGTTGCTGTAAACAGGTCTATGTTCCTCTTTACTGGGTTCATAGTCAATACTGATAGACTTTTCTGTTGCATGTTTCCATGTTTGATGGTAGCTTCCTAAAACCATTTATTATGTGTTTGAGTCCCAAGTATGATTTTATTCACTTGGTTTTAGTAGGAATAGAATGAAATACAGTTGTAATTAACTCTGTGCGCCTGAGAGTACCAGTAAGTTTTGTTGTCTGTTTTAAGGAAAGTCATTATCTCTTGCATTCGGAATGGGCTTCACTGAACTGAATCACACATGCTTGTCGTTTTGATATATCTTCTTATCCCTGAATCTTGTTTTATTTTATTTTGTATAGTTTTGATTTATTATGGTGAGATGGGAGTACTTTCCCCAGATAATGATCTACGTTCCCCCCCTCCCACCCTAAAAACCTTTAGACTTAAGATTTACTGTGACAAAAATGCTAGGATGTTTCCTGTCTTACCTGTCTATGGATAGTATCTAGTTGTGCTAGTAAGCCTACGTGATGCACCTGGAACATTTGTTCGTCTCTAATTTGTATGTTAGTATGATTATCAAAGGCAATATGGTCATCTTGGCTAGCCACAACTCAAAGCTATTATATTCTACCTAAATTCTCCCATTTATAATTTCATTGATTTACGAAATAGTCTGTGGTTAAATTTATTGACTTCACGTTTATGCAGGCTAATCCACCTGATCCAAAAACATTTCCCTTCATATTACTAGGAAACAAGATCGATATAGATGGTGGCAATAGCAGAGTGGTAAGTTGAGTTGATATGCTGCCTAAATTATATTAATGTTTATCATGAACTCTAATTAATTTGAATTCAGGTTTCCGAAAAGAAAGCAAAGGAATGGTGTGCATCAAAAGGAAATGTACCTTACTTTGAGACATCAGCAAAAGAGGATTACAATGTTGATCCTGCATTCTTAAGTATTGCAAAGACTGCTTTAGCCAATGAGCATGAGCAGGATATGTGAGTGAGACTTAAACATTTCAATCTATGTTATATTAGTTGCTTGTGTAGTTAGAAATTCATCCTTCAGTATCTTCTGTTTTCCTACTTCATAATAGTTGATATATACATAAACATGCATACCTATATAAAAGCTAGGCTATGGAGAGTTGGCTTATTTTGGAATTATGTTATGCCAGATGGTATCAAAATAGCAATGCTAAGGAATTTTAATTTAATAAAATTAGTGATTTGCTTTTAAAAAAGTTTGAATGCTCGTTGCTTCACATGTTTCAATTTGAAGTGTGCCAATCTAGCAATCTATATTACAAGGACAACTTTTAATTTTACGTTGCTATGTGTGCTTTGTTGCAACTTTTTGGGTTGCAAAGATCCGACTCACAAGATCTGAAACTGAAAATGGGATGCAACTCACTAGTTAAGACCCTGATCCAATCCAATCATGAATTCTTTTTCAATAAAAAGAGATTTTGTAATAAAAAGCAAACTTGAAAGACGAATATAGTGCAGACATGTTGGGATTTTTAATGAAAATTTTGCTCGTGCAGATACTTCCAGGGCATACCAGAGGCTGTTTCTGAAACGGAGCAAAGAGGTGGCTGTGCTTGCTGATCTGGAGTTAGCACTTGATGTTAACCTCATGCCTAACTTTCTTCTTGAGTAATTCTTCTCTTTTAGACTGTTATTATTCTTTTGTATGCGTTGTATACTATGCTCGCCAGTTGAGATCATGCACGATAATTAATTTGGAAACTAGAATGGTGGTGACTTTTTGATCCCACAATCCACATTGATTTTTTGTATTGTGAAAGGCTTGTGCTTTATTCTTCATAAATGCTATAATGGCCTAGTTTTTGAGAGACTTGTTTGCACTCTTAACTTATTTATTTCCATAATAACTTCTATTGTGTGTTCTCATATGTTAATTTGTGTCCTGGAGGTTAAGAAATGGAACTATTCTATGTTTTTCTTGTAGAACATCTTTTGCTGGATCTATAGTAAAGAAGTAAAACAGTCTATTTAACGAGTCGATCGACTCGAATATTTGCCAACTCGACTTGCAATCCACCAATTTTTTTGATCCATTATTATGTTTAAATTCAATTGCCATCCTTGAAGAAATTCAAGGAACATTGGTATTTTATTATGCTCAGTATTGGTGAAAACTAATAGTTAGTACTCAAGGTGATTGGGTCATGTGGTAGTGATCTGCGATCCCTAGACGCGAGATTTAAGTTCGAATTCTACTGGACACATTACATTTGGGTGGACTTATACCATTTGCACTCTTCGGTCCGAGCTATAAATACACAGTATAGTTGATTTAAAAAAAAATTCATAGCTAGTGATCCTTGCTATTTTGGGTGACTTCATCCTTGATATATTGGGCCTGTTTGTTTGGCGTTTCCCAAAAAATTTTCGTGTTTGGGAAATGCCAAACAAACATGTTTTCTATTTTCTGAAATAAATTTTTCGTCTCTCAGTTTTCCCAAACTACTTTCTCAAAATTCAAACAAACAACAATTTTCTTATCTCTAAATAAAACCTATGCAAACTCTACTCTGATTTGACATAAAGTACTCTATTTCTTACACAATTTATCTCACAACAAACATGATTTGACATAAAGTCTTACACATCTTACACCTACAACCTAATTATTTCAAAAAAAACCTACATCTACTTTATTTCTCAAATCACTCTCTCAAAACTCAAACAAACAATATTACGCAAATCGAGATTATTTCACAAACCTCCATTACTCTCCCAAACTACTTTCCCAAACACCAAACAAACAAGCCTCCCAAACTACTTTCCCAAACACCAAACAAACTAGCCCATTGTCTTATTAGATCAAAAGATTCATAGGACACAAATTCAACTTATTTACTATATACTCCTTATGTTCCAAAAATTTTATTCCCATATTATTCTGTGGATGTTTTACAGTTTTAGAATACCACTTCATTTCTTAAAATAATTTGACATTATTTCTCCTAAACTATAAGACTCGAACTAAAACATAAAAAATTTCCAGCACATTTATTTTTGGGAGTTTAAAACTTAGATTATCTCAAATTTGATCTTATATTTGAGATCACTTTTAAGTTTAGATAAAATAACAACTCATATCAAGAGAGATAAATGTGAATCATCATTCTTTTGTTTAAATAAATAATTTACTGTCACTTGCATTTTACTTTAGTAATACAGAGTGTTTTAAGAAATGTGAATGTAAAAGCACTATTTTACTGTAGATACATATTTCACATTTTTATCGAAGAAAATATATAGTTAATTCTTTTAATGCAAAAAAATATGTTAGGATTATCTACAAAAAAGTGAACTAGAAAAAAAGTGAAAGAATAATGATTAATTTTCTTTTTTGCAATTACGCATGGTATAAATAGTGATATTTTAGTCTGTTTAAAATCAAATTTAGCATCTCCACAATTCTTAATAACAAACATGTAAAGCTATCTCAAGCTTTCATAAACTTTAATCCAAAACTTCATACCAAATCTAAAATGAGCAAGAATAGAAACGAGAAATTATTTAGTACATTCGTTTTATGGATGACGTAGTGCACTAAATTATTGAAATTTGGTCAATTAGTATTTACATATCTATACATGGTTGGAATGAGATTATGAAGCTAACTTTATCTTAAATTTAAGAATTGAATTTAATCTTCTACTTTTGGTGTACCACGTCATCCATGCAACGGATGCACTATATAATTGTTTGAGGGAATATTATTTCCAACAAAAAGAGAAAAATCATACAACAGCCCGCTCATCCAGTGGCCCATAATTAACCAGCCCAAACAGCCCTTAAGACCTCCAATACGACGCCGTTGACCTTTCTCTTGCATTTTTCTTTTGTAATTTTGATTAAACTTAGGTTTCATCTGAAATAAAACCAAAACGAAGCAGTACTTACAAAAACTAGACTGAAACCCGCATTCAGACAATCGCTTCTTCCAATCCGAAATGGTTTTCGCCACTCGCTTCCTCTCCAGATCTACTCGCCAGGTTTCCTTTTTCCCAATTTCTCATTTTATTCAATACAGATTGATCCGCGAAATGTTCGATGAATATTTTTGAGGATTTTTACTTTTAATATGATGAAACATTGATATTTTTTAAAAATTTATAGGTGTATAGTGGGCAAAGTATTGTTCGATCGGAGTATGCTATTCCAGCTCGTTCGTTTGCTAAAGGAGCTGGAAATGCTCCCACAGCGTTGAAGGGAGATGGTGAGTTCTCAACTATTTGAAATTTATTCTTTTGTTTTGGTGGCTGATTATGGTGGAAATGTTAAGGAGTACTCCCCAGATTTTTGTCAAAATTATGTTGAGGAAGTCAAATGTACCATGAAGTGAAATGATCTGATTGAGTAATGTAATGAAGATTAGGGAAAATCAAAATTTTGGACCACAGCTTGAACATTGATGGTAGAAATTTGCTTAACAAATGCATATTTAATGCCATAAATTGATGGATGCTTGCAAGTTTAATGCCCCCCGAAAAGATGAACATGGAACTAATTCCCCAAAATTTAGGGTGTGTATGGCATTTTCTGACCGCTGCATGTGGCCTTTTCCTTCTGGAAATTGAAAAGTACAAGCCTGCAAGCATCCATCTAAACTAAATGTGCAATTTTTAAAAATAGTAGTATAACTGGTGCAGACCTCTATTTCGGGACATGAGAAAACATATATTGTATTCCTTCCGAGTATATTTTGATTGCGTTAAGAGGATGACATATACTAAGATAGTTCATGTGAGAAGATATTTAGGAAGAAATAGGGATGTAGCTATCACTGTGATGCACCAATATGAAATAGTGTTGAAGGAAATGGGGAAAGTTGTTCGGTTTATGATATGAATTATATATAAATAGCACTTGAAGGATAGAGACATGTCTTGAACCAATTGCAGAAGTGTGGGCTATTTTAGATGTAGAGAGAAATAATCATGTTTTAATATGGTCATACTATCCTGAATGATGTAGTTGTCTGGATGTGTATTTGATTTACCATTGCTTAATTGTTCATGCGGCATATCGATCCCTATTGTTTTGCACTTCGGCAGAATGCAATTGCATATAGTAGAATTTTCATTTCTGTTTTTTGCGTTGTCTTTAACAAAAGTGCAAAACTTTACAATTTTTCATTAGACCTTCAAAAAATTTTATGATAATGCCTACTTATATATGCTAAGTGGCATATGAGGGAGAAGAATAAAGACTTCGACATCATTATGTCCTTGTCTTCTTTATCTTTTGTATGTTGAATAATACTTATCTTATTTATTTGCTTTGTATTGTATTTTATTTGCTTTGATGAGTAAAGTTGATACAGAAGTCTGGTAATGAGAATATAGCTTGGGACATTATATTTTGTACGTCCTTTATTTGGAGCATTTACTATGCAATAACTCAAGTTATTCCAACATATGTATGATAAATGCTTGAAAGAAAATTGGGCTAAAAATAAAAAAATAAAGAAGATAATTTCTAGGGCACCCACATCAACATTAGAGAGAAGAATATGTGAGGGGTCAGCATATTCTGAACATGGATAATTGGATATTCTAAATGGAATTATTTGGTACAGAAGCCTGGTAATGAGAATATAGCTTGGGACATTATATGTTGTACGTGCTTTATTTGGAGCATTTACTATGCAATAACTCAAGTTATTCCAACATATGTATGATAAATGCTTGAAAGAAAATTGGGCTAAAACTAAAAAAATAAAGAAGATAATTTCTAGGGCACCCACATCAACATTAGAGAGAAGAATATGTCAGGGGTCAGCATATTCTGAACATGGATAATTGGATATTCTAAATGGAATTATTTGGTATGAAGCCATTGATTTCTGAAGCTGCAGAGCGTTCTTCTGTTAATCTCAGATGGGTTAGATCTTCAATGTTTTTTTTTTTTTTCGCTTGATTACTCAAGATGGCATGTTGCTAGTTCTCGGAATCATTCCTAAACCTCAGAGATACCTTAACAACATAGTTTGTAGGTTGCCTTGATTTTCTTGACAAGGATTCTAGTTAGTGGTATCCCAATAATAATATGTTCAGCTAGTAGCTGATGTTGCCAAGTAATATTGACATTGTTGTGCTTCACTTTTAAGGCATATAATGTTTAGAGTCTTGTTAAATTAAATATCCTGCTGCCTATAATACCATATATATTCTGACTGTTGCACATACACCTGAAGAAATGTTGAAGGGAATTTTTCTCGAAGTTAAGAAGAAGTTTGAGACAGCCTTAGGAATTATCCGGACAGAGAAGATAACTATAGATCCTGATAATCCTGCAGCCGTGGCTGAATATGCTAAAGTCATGAAGACTGTGAGAGAAAAGTAAGATCTTTTACTATTCTTGTTGTGAATCTTTGTATATTACATGTCTAATTTTAAAAAATCCGCGCTCTTGTTTTTAACACTACGAATAGTTTTACTCTTCCATGCGAGATAGATTGCAAGCTATATTTTCTTACTGTTGTGCCACAGTGATGAAACATGGTTAACCAACTATGATTGACGTTAAGGGTCAGTTGAAAGCCCACTTAGTTATCTATTTTTATTTGACCTTGGTAGTATTTTTGGTTAATGGTGAGGTTAAGAATGTTTTATAGTTGTTTGAGCCTGCCAGTCATCTGACAACGTGATAATCAGCCAATTTCCTCATGAAGAACTTCAAAACATCCGAACATATTATGGTATCATCATTAGTTCCAAAAGTTTTGTGGTGTATTTTTTTGATTGCGTGTAACATTCTTCCAGATAATGTCTACCTCAAGCTTCTCTTCTCTTCATTTCTTTCTTATGTATGATTACATGGCCGTGAGTCTGTGACCATCTGTATTCATACTAACTTCATGCCATGCTTACATTCTATCAATCTGTATGTCCTCTAACATGGGCTTTTCCCTTTTCTTGTCTTGGAATACTCATGCCTTTTGAACATTACATCATCTAAAGCATCGTATTTTAGCCTTCCTGATGATATATCACCTTATCCTCTTTTTTCCTTCTGGTTTTTGATGTGCATCATACATGCAGGGCTGATCTTTTCTCTGAGTCACAAAGGATCAAGTACACCATTGAGACGCGAACACAAGATATTCCTGATGCTCGATCCTATTTATTGGCGTTGAAGGATATTAGGGTCAAGTAAGCATTGCTTATATTTTTCCATATGAGTTTTTGCTTTCTTTTGTTATTGTGGATGAATTTTCTCTGTGACATCTTGTTATTCCTCTGTTGAATGAACTTCTCATAAAAACAAACCATACTTTCTTAGGATCCTTTATCTAAAGGACCATGGACGATCATCCCGACAACTATACGTTATTGAATTTTCTTCATTGAAAATCATGCAGCGCCTCTACCGAAGATTTTTATTTCTGTTCCTTTGAGCTTTTTATTTTTTATTTTTTTTATTATTTTTTTTTATGTGCAATAAGTAATAATAATATGATATCCATAGTTGGAGCTGACAATACACTTGTTGCTTCCATATTTCATGTTTAATTTCCTTTGGCAGGAGAGGCCTTATTGATGAACTGGGAGCGGAGGCTATGATGATTGATGCCCTGGACAAAGTTGAGAAAGAATTGAAGAAGCCACTTCTGAGAAATGATAAAAAGGGAATGGCCCTTCTTAAGGCAGAGTTTGATAAGATCAACCAAAAGTAAGCTCCTGGAAGTAATATTTACATTAACAAAGATGATTGATGACGGTTGGGCAAACATAATTTGTTTGATGTTTCCTAAATAAAAGCAAGTCCTCATATTCAAAATTTGTAATCTTACTAAAAGCAAGTCGTCCTGGGTTTTACTTATTTACTTGTTATCATATAGGCTTGGCATTCGTAAAGAAGATCTGCCTAAATATGAGGAACAACTGGAACTCAAAATCGCAAAAGCCCAATTGGAGGAGCTGAAGAAGGATGCTCTTGAGGCAATGGAAACTCAGAAGAAGCGGTATGCCTTCTATTTGATAGACTTGTCTTTCTATGCTGTAGTACAGTCCATTTGAATTAATATTTCTTGACACCCTCCCCCCCCAAAAAAAAAAAAAGAAAAGAAAAGAAAAGAAAAGGTGTTTTTACGAGATTTCCTGAATGCATATTTTTCTTGAACTTTTTCAGGGAAGAATTCAAGGACGAAGAGATGCCTGATGTGAAGTCATTAGACATTCGAAACTTCATCTAAGGATGATATTTACGTCTATCTCGTCCTCTTCCACCTTTTGATTATGGCGACAAGGACAAACCAAGGCAAAACTTTTTACTAATAATTTCTAGCCGAAATTCACTTGGCATACATAACAATAGTAAATTGTTATCATCTATTGCACATCTTCTTTCAAGTTGTGTTCAAATCTTGTTTGTGTGTACATTACCTATATGAACCCTTTTTAGCTTAGAGGGTTCCATCACTTATATTATGATTGATTGCAGAGTCATGTTTAAGGTGTTCTTTGATTTCATGAACAAATTACTCACATTTAGTTCACGGATTGTGGTTAGCACATAACCTGAATCCAGTAAAAATGGTCTCATTTAGATAACAATTACTAGCCATGAAAGATCAGCTTTCGCTAGCTCTGATCATGAGAGTTATGTGGTGTGCCACATGAATGAGATTATATTTGATTCATAAATTTAAGTCGAAGTTAACTCCGTGACCTCATCATTCGATTCAAAGGGATAGTGGTGGCTAGGCTAGGAATTTTCCATTTTTTTTAACACAAAGTAAGAAATCTATTTTTTTTTTAATTATAAATGCCTATCTTAATTAAGGGATGAAAAATAGAAAATTGCATTTGACCCCTTGAGCTTATTGTCAAGTTGCATGTTCGTCTTAAATTAAGTTTTTTGTAATGTCTATCTTGAACTTACACTAATGTTGAACTTTTTTCTCTGAATCTCTTTTCCTATTAGTTTTCCGAACAACGTAGGTCATGTGAGAGGAACATGGCAATTTTCGAGGGTATTTTCATCATTTAGAATTAGGAGGAAAGTGAAGTTGAGGGGGAAGAGTGCAACAAGGGTGTAACTTAACGGGAAAACTGCAACTCGTAAGTTCAAAGGGGGAAAGTACAACACTGAAGTTTATGGGGGAAAGTGCAACAAAGGTGTATATTTAAGTGCGGGGGGAGAAGCGTAACTCTCATGTAAGTTAAGGGGCAAAACATAATTTTTGCAATTAATATATTTAAAAGTGCAAAACAAATAATATATATATATATTACCACTACATCAAAGTGTGATATCCACATGCAATTACACATATATTGACATAACTATCCAACAAATAAAAAAGAAATTAAATTTAAAATTTAAAACTTAATTAGCAACCTTTCCCACTCACGACCCACATTTCAAATAACCTCGAGAAGACAATTTTCTAGAAAATAAATGAAAATTCCTATCCTCAAATTGTCAAATTCCAATGAATCCATTCCCCCTATCCGCATTAATTAAGTGCAACATGAACATGGTAAGATACTTTGTGGTTAATCTTCCAGCTACTTCTCTCTTTGTTCTCTTTTATGTTTTTCGCTTGTTATTACTCTAATTTGTAATTTTTGTCTTTTTTTTTTATTTTTTAATTTTATGTTCCAGATTATGAACACAAAGGAAAAGAGAAATGTATGAAATGATTTTTGTAATTTAACATTTTCAAGATAATGCTCACATGTTTTACACATTTTTATTCAAAGTCAGTCACGATATTTTTCTTACCATAGTGGTTTTTATTTACTTTCTAAAATTTGTTTATACGCGTTTATATTCTTTTGCGTTGTTATGGGCTTAATTCCACTTTGCACCCTACAAATATGAGTATTTTTTACTTTACACCCTATAAAAAAATTATCTTACTTTGCACCCTACAAACCACTATTTCATTTCAGATTGCACCCTCAACCATTTTTAGCTCAGTTTAGCTGCCGGAGTATGGGTAAATTCGTCCATTCACATTATTAACCACCCCGTTTTCCCCCAAAAAACAATATATGGGCAAAATTGACTTATCTCCAAAATAACTTAAAAAAAAAACTGAAAAATATAAAACAAGTCTTATGGGGACTTAGGGTTCACTCAATTTCTCATCTTTCTTATTCAAGTCGATTCCAGTGTCGCCTTTTTCTTTTTCACTTTACATATAGTTATTGAAACTAACCTAGAGTAATTCTGAGGATGTACATGTAGTCATTCCTAATTATCCCTAATTACTAATTCTTCAAACAAGTATAATAGAGTTGTTAACGCAAATGCAAATCAAAACGTAAATAAGATGATAAATTGAGAATATGGTAAACACAATTCAATCATTTTTCTTAGCGCCCAACACACTTTTCTTCAAACATAAAAAAGAAAAAGACGGCACTTGACTGGATTTGTAGAAGAAAGAGGAGAAATTGAGAATATGGTACCCGTAAAAATTGTTTTATATTTTTCAGCTTTATTATGGTGATACATCAATTTTTCCCATATATCATTTTTTAAGGGAAATTGGGGTGGTTAGTAATGTGAATGGACGGATTTACCCTTATCCAGACGACTTAAATAGGCTGAAAATAGTTGAGGGTGCAATTTGAAATGAAATATTGTTTTGTAGGGTATAAAGTGAAATAATTTTTTTTTGTAAGATGCAAAGTGAAAAATGCTCCTATTTATAGAGTGCAAAGTGAGATTAAACCGTTGTTATGCTCAAAACTAATACTACTTTTTATTGAGTTTAATTTTCCATTCGTTCTTATTGCTAGAATAAATTTGAGTTTTATTCAATTAGTTTAATGAGGTTTACTTTTTAAAAATAAATGAACTATACTATACATTAGATTTTTATTATATCATTTTTTTCCCAAATGATGTATTTTTGAATTTTTACTAAGTCGAGAGTATCTTAATTTTTATTTATATTTTATGTCAAATTTATAGACCAAGAAGTGTGTATGTTAATTTTATATGTCAAGATAAACTCTATATACCAAAAGAATTTTATGCATGTGGTTCCACATATAATAGTACAAGAAAAATCAAGTCCAAATAAACAAATATAAAATAGATATAAGCATATTAGTTATACATTAGTGGGAGATAGGTCAAATTTAGCCCACACTATACTTTTATGTTAAGACCTTGTTCGTTTTGACCAATTAGCGCATAATTAGTCCACAATTCCTAAAATCGGCCCAGACTATTGTGTATAATTTTATGTTCGGATGGGTCGATTATTTTGCGGCAGTCCGTAGTTATTGGGTAAAATGTGGGCCAGCCGTCATTATTGGTCCGATTCGAGTTGGAGGGTTGGGCCAAAAATTAAATAATTGGGTCAGTTTGACAAAATTCGAGACAAAAATGCCCGTAAAGTTTGCAATAATTACGAAAAATTGCCATTGAATAATTTGGGTCCAAATTATTTAGTGACCCCAATATCTAATTTGGGCCTATTAAGTATAGTTTTATCTTGTAAGTTTTCATTTGAAGTTTTAAGTTGTTATCATTTGTAAAAAAGAACACACAAAAAAAAAAAAAAAAAAAAAAAAAAAAACTGACAAAACGAAATCGTGGATTTCTGGTTGACAATTAACATGAAGGAATAAGGCATGCTTATTAATTACATAGCAAAATAATATTTTCAATCAATAGATTGCATTTGAATGAATTCGAGTTGCACTTTCTCCCCTAAATTTACATTTTTGTTGAAGTTTTCCTACTAAACTTCACCTTCCCCAAATTCTAAACGACATAAATACCTTATTAGTTAGTATGTGCTTCTTACATGACTTTTTTGATTGACAATATGATCTAAAAAGAGTTTCGGCGAAAAAGTACAATATCTATACTATATCTAAAAACAAAGTCTTCCCGCACTCACAATTGGAAGTTATTTTTACCCAATTTACAAAAAATGTCCTAAAAATTTAAAACTCAACCGACAAGTTATCTTAAAAGAAGGGGCAAAGTTGGAAAAAAATATACCAATAAAGTGTTTTCCAAGTTTAGATATACGGTTTCCTTCTTTAAAGCTTCAACAAAATGGGCTTTATAGTATTTTTACCTTTTAACTTCCCGTGTAAATCTTTTCCACACACTTTCTCTCTCCATTATCCCTCAAAACTCGGTCTATTTCTCTCTCCACCCACCCACTCTCTATCTCTCTCTCTCTTGACAATTCCCACTCTCTAATCTGAGTCTCTTCTTATCTCATAATTCCCTTCTCTCTCTCCGAAACATGGATCAGAATCCAAATTCTTTAATTGTTACAAATGTATTTGTTTTGTTCTTCATACACATGGGCTCTAATTAACTGTTTTATTGTGCATGTACTCAATGCATAATTTCCAGCATTATTAAGGCCTCAAAAAAATAAGTATGGTGCATCCTCTTCCACTATTTCTTTATTTTTTTGCTTTTACTGTTTTACTAATTTTCTGATTACACTTTTGTCGACTATTTTGCTGGTTATTCCATTCAATCGTGGATGCATAATAACCAGTGCAAATCCTCAATCTCTCTATAAATTGTTATTCCTTTTGAATTTTCCTTCAAATTAAGGTTATTGATTTCATAATTCCTTCTTCAGTTTGTTACTTTTAATTTTGGGTTTGTTGGAGTTATTTCGGATTTTATAAAATTAGTTCCTATTGTTCGTGTGGGTCTATTTTCATTTAAGGTATTTTCTGATTGGGCCTATTTCATTCTTCGTGTAGGTAACACTTGAACATATATATATATTAATAGTTTCAATTGTTAATAAGATGAGGTATTGTTTGCAATAACACACATTACACTTATACATATTTGTGCGCGCGAGTACCGCGTGCGACGGTTGTTAATGTAAATTTAAAGTGAATTGTGCAAAAATTAATTCTCTCCAAATTATTTGTAATTAACTTTTTCTTTTTTAGAGAAATATTTGTAATTAACTTTCACTACAAGCAAATAGTCTCACCTTGAAAATTACTAACAATTAGGGCACGTGCGTTAATAATTAAAAAAAAATATAAGGCGAATGCCACGTCAACTCTTGAACCCACACGTGCCACATCACAAACGTCACTTCCCTTCACTTTTGAACCGGTTCAGAAAATTCTCACACCCCCAACAACTCTAATTCTCTGCAAGCACGGAGTACTCTTAACTGTTGTACATTTTTAATTTGTGATTACTTTATGAATATTCTCAACGGTCAAACCCATGGTACAACACTTAAAGCTTCCAACAGAAAACGAACTCCACACACATCACTTCTTCCACTCACATATATAAAGGCGCCAACACGCATCTCTTCCCTTCCCTTCTTCTCCTATGCATACATTGATTCCTTTTCAATTTCATATCTAAAACATTTCAATATTCAATTCACGGTTTAATTAATTAACTTTTTTGTTTTCCAAAATTGACATGGCAGCAATGGCGGTTCCGCAATCGGCGGTTCACACACAGTCAGCGGCGATGACAATGAATTTCGTCGGAGCCACTCCTCCGCCTACTCCGCAGATGGCGGTGATTGGGGGCGATGGCGGAGTTGGAGTAGGTGCAGGAGTAGGTGGAGGAGGAGGATTTCCGATTTCGTCATTGTATGTTGGTGATCTGGAGGCCACGGTGGATGAGAACAAACTGTATGATCTGTTCAGTCAGGTGGCGCCGGTGGTTTCGGTTAGGGTTTGTAGAGATCAGAATCGTCGTCTCTCCCTCGGTTACGCTTACGTCAATTTTAGTACTCCTCAGGATGGTGATCATCCCTCACTCTGTTTTCTTTTTTTTATACATTTTAATTATTGTTGTTGTTGTGTATATTTTGCATGCATGTGTTAATTTCATGTGATTTCAGTTATGGTTAGTGATTTGAGGTCAATTGTTGATTTGATCTGTTTCGTTAATTTATTATTAATGGCGTTGGTAATGTTTGGTCGAATTAATAAAGTACTAGGCCAGAACATAACTGGTTTGCCAAATCTAAATAATCACATAGCAAGTTAATTCTAATATGCAAAAAATGGCTTGCTGAGATCAGGTTTGACCAGATTTGTCCAGAAATGTGTACATTTGATGTATATGTGGAGGAATTTCCAATTTTATTGTAAATATGAAATGGTTTTTCATTTGACTTTGTAATTTTTTTTTATTTCAAAATTTGGTTGCTTTGGTAACAATTTCAGTTAGGTAAGATCCGTGTTTCTCGTCTCCCAAAATACATATGTTGTTTTTGTAGCATAGAAAAATTATTGATATTTACTGTTTCAAAGTTGTATTTACAATATTGATTGGTTTTGCAGCTTCTAATGCAAGGGATGCTTTGAATTTTACCCCTGTCGATGGGAAGCCTATAAGGATTATGTTTTCTGATCGAGATCCGAGCCTGAGAAAAAGTGGATTTGCTAATTTGTTCATTAAGAACTTGGATCCTTCAATAGACAATAAGGCATTGTATGACATTTTTGCTGCCTTTGGAGTTGTGCTTTCTTGCAAGGTTGCTGTTGACACCAATGGGAAATCTAAAGGTTACGGGTTTGTACAGTTTGACAAGGAGGAAGCTGCACAAAATGCAATTAAGCGGTTGAATGGTATGCTGATTAACGATAAGCAAGTCTTTATTGGTACTTTTGTTCGTCGTCAAGAAAGAAATCGAGTGAAAGGATCACCAAAATTTACAAATGTTTATGTGAAAAATTTATGTGAGAATACTACAGATGAGGATCTTAAGGAAATGTTTGGAAAGTTTGGCACTATCACCAGTGCAATTGTTATGAAAGATTCAAATGGGAAATCCAGATGTTTTGGCTTCACAAATTTTGAAAACCCTGCTGCTGCGGCTGCTGCGGTAGAGAATTTGAACGGTACCTCAATAAATGAAAAGGTTTTGTATGTTGGGAAAGCTGAAAAGAAAGCTGAAAGGGAGGCAGAATTGAAAGCAAAATTTGAACGAGAAAGGAATAGCAGATTTGAGAAATTAAAAGGTGCTAATTTATACTTGAAAAATCTTGATGATGGCATTAATGACGAAAAGCTAAAGGAGTTATTCTCGGAGTTCGGAACCATTACGTCTTGCAAGGTATTGGAATATTTTACTTGCAATGAAACTTGTGATGATTTATTTATTGGAAGAGATTATTATGTAATTGTTTATTTCTTGGTATTAATATTTTTTTAGGTCATGCTTGATCAAAATGGAGCTAGCAAAGGTTCAGGTTTTGTGGCCTTTTCATCCCCTGAAGAAGCTACAAAAGCTGTAATATACGTTTCCTCTGTTTTCATTTCAAACTTTATTCTTCCTTGATTTTCCCATGAAATTTGTATGCGGCACTGTTCCATTTCTCTGTTGAATATAATGTTTTATGTCTTTTATCCTCTTATAGCTGAATGAAACGAATGGAAAGATGATTGGGGGAAAGCCTTTATATGTTGCTGTAGCTCAAAGGAAAAACGAAAGGAAGGCTTGGCTGCAGGTGAATTATTCTCATTGATATAATAAGTATGTGTGAAGTACATGAGGCTGTTGATGATATTTCGGGCATATACTCCCTGCCTCTTATGCTATCCATATTTGGTTCATCTGTGTGTCTTTCTCTCTATGATTTCTAGTGTTTGGGTGTAAAATGTTCTGTAATTTTTCTACCGAGTTGAACATGTTTTATTGTACTGAGATTTATATTTTGTAAAAAACCATGTCATTTATTTTAGTTTTTCTGTTGTTCAGGCTCATTTTTCACAGATGCAAACTCCTGGTACCATGTCCCCGATGTCACCTTTGTCAGGAATGCAGGGGATTCATCCGAACACACCTAGGCTCGCTCAACAGCAGCTTTATTTTGGGCAGATTGGACCTGGAGGACTCATTCCTCCTCAAGCTGCTGCTGCTGGATATGGATTTCAGCAGCAACATTTGTCTGGATTACAGCCAGCCATTCCTTCAAACTTTGTGCTGCCTTTGCAGTTCCAGCAACAAGGACAACATCCCCAACGATTGGGCTCAAGGAGACCTGCTAACTCTCCCCAGCAGCAGCAACAGGTTTGCCACTTTCTGTGTGACTTTATTCCTAACTTTAAATATTAGCTCTAAACTTTACTGTAGCGTTTATTAAGGTCTCTTTAACTTATCTGTTTATTTGTAAGGGTGTAAACTAGTCGTATTTATGTGTGTGATGCAGCGCAACTCAAACCAAGGTCTCAGCAGGTACATGGCCAATGCTCGAAATGGTGTGAATCCTTCTATGGTTCACCAAGGCCTAATGGGACCAATGATGCCATTGCCACTTGATGCATCTGCAGTACCATTATCTAGGTCTACACTTGCTTCTGCTTTGGCTTCTGCTTCTCCCGACAATCAGCGCTTGGTTAGTCCATTTCCAATCTTTGACTTCTCGTTTTCTATGCTATGTATATTATTCTCAAAATCCATTAGTGCCAAGTTATATCTTGTAGTGTTACTTCAAAGATTGTTGTGTGGTATTTGCAGATGCTGGGTGAACAACTCTATCCACTTGTGGAACGTATTGAGCGTAATAATGCAGGGAAAGTAACTGGCATGTTATTAGAAATGGACCAAACAGAAGTGCTTCACCTCATTGAGTCACCTGATGCTCTGAAGAAGAAAGTTGTCGAGGCTATGGATGTGCTCCGTTTAGCATCATCGGGTGGTAACGGGTTTTGAACTTGGAGATCAACTCAGCTCCAACAGGACTGGCTATACCATTTTTTTGTTCAACAGGCTGATAGAGAAGTTTATTTACAGGGTTTCTAGCTAATTATTGAGGGATTTTTTGAATTCTTTACTGTCTATTTATTATTAGACCCTAATAAATTGAGATTTTATAATGAAATAAAAATTTGATCTGATTTCTTCTATAATTCCAGTCAGTTATTACATTTTTATGTGTTTGGAAGACAAAACATTTCGGTTGGAAACTTGTGGAAGAGGTCAGTATTACTAAATATAGCTTTCGAGGATTGCTAATTATAAGTCGTCTGAACTCGATCCGAAATGATTGCAATTACAGCAATGATATATATCGTTCTTCAAATTAATCAAACCATGCTACTAGGGATAAGGTCAAAGATGGACTGTTTCCCTGGAAGTATATAAGACATAATGGTACATATTTGTACTTCCATTTGCTGACAAACTATTTGATCCTCTGCAGGAGTTGTTCCATTGTAAACAAATTGCATTTGAATTTGATATGATCGTTAAACTATGTTGCACGGATATGGATACGTCGATACGAATACGACACGATACGGATACGGCGACTCGAATTTTAAAAAATTTACTGGATACGATACGACATGGATACGAATATAAAAAATATAAATTTATATATTTATGCATATTGAAATAAGTAAAATAATAAATGTTTATATTCATATATATTGAAATAAATCAACTTAAGTTTCATAAGTACTAAATTGCATAATTTTCGGAAAAAAAAATTATTTAGTAATTTAATATTATTAATTATACATAATGTTCATTGTTTTATTATGTTAGATATAACATGTCCCGTTATAGACAAACTATCAAGTATTGCAGTTGTATATAATACAAAGTGTGGTTTGACGCCTTACATTGTTGATTGTTCTTACGAATCGTGGTGACTTAGCAAAATTCAGAATATAAAATGTGTTGGATACGTCTAAATAAGTATCCGATACGTGTGTCCAACTTTTCTTTTTAGTTATATTTACCGACATGCCATGTGGAGTGTCGAATACGTATCCCACGAGTATCCAAGAAGTATCGTATCCGAAAAGAGTCCGACACGACATTTTATAATTGTTTGAAGTATCCGTGTATCATAGTCGTTAAACTAACCGAACTTGAATTATCGAGGTGAACAAGAGTCGAGCTAAAGTATCTAGAATTATCGAGGTGAACAAGAGTCGAGCTAGATCTAGTTATAATACTAATATAGTAGAACTAATATTCAAAGGTAGACTAATTTCAATATTTTAAGGTAATTATATCAATTATATTTTCAGAAATCTATTCAAATTTAACACCATTGGTGAAATCCGATCCAAGATAAGGCATCAAATTTTGCTACTATACTTCTACTATGCTAAAACACACTTAAGTATAATTACATTTATAGTAACTCATTGTACTACTAAGCACATCAACCTAACTTTTATTTTCATCAATTAATCATAGCTGAGTAATTTTAAAATATAAAAAATACTGTATACATATATACATATCATCAAGTTGTTTCAAGAGAGACCTTGAAAGTGACTTCCTCCGCGGACCCCTCCGGTAGAATTAGCATTATTAAGATTCTTGGATCTGTGAGTGAACGTACGAGCAGAATATCCCAGGTTCTCGAATTTGGTTATTCGTGTTTTGGAGTTCTTGAAATAACAAAGGATTGAGTTGTAGTCGAATCAAACACAAGGAAGGTCGAATCGACCCAAGTTCATGGCGTGATGCTAGGATTGAAAAATAAGGTGTGGATTCTTATTTATTTCAAATGGAAAAGACAATATTTTTCCTCCATAACGAGGATATTATAGGTATAATGGTAAATACATGTATATGAGGGTAAAAATGGAACATCAGTATATATATTAGAGACTCTTTAATTTATGTTAAATTTATAATCGTTTACTAAAGGCTTAGGGGGACTGTTACATATTATACATTCATTAAGTGTTTCAACTCCCATAGTTTAAGGGATGTAAACTGTATTTAGCCAAACTTTTTTGTTAAAAAACTTTATTTTAGGTTATTTTGGCATAATCTAAATTTTGGTGATCATATATTTCCGAAAATGATAAGCATTATTGAGTTATTTGTACTTTGTTTTTTAAAATATACCATTCAAATATTCTTCAAAGTGAAATATTGATATATTTTACACTTTCGAATAATATACTATTTTGAGGTGCAAAATGCTAAAGTTTTAATTTTAGGATACAAAAGTAAAATCATATATCATTGGGAAACATACTCAAATAATCGGAATAATTCATGCAACTTGTTCCCGCAGAAATCATAAAAAAGAAAACAAGAAAATTCGTCCAAATTTTCGGGGTAGGGTAAAGTCAAAATCAATATCTGAAAAAAAGAAGGAAATAGGGAAAGAGAGTGAAGAAGAGAAATGGAAGCAGCAATGGGTTTGATGAGAAGAATTCCGCCGAAGCATTCGGAAGCTGCTCTTTCTGCTCTCTTAAGCCTTTTGCCTGACCACTCGTCAGATCTTCTCTCTCAAGTTGACCAGCCTCTTCAGGTATACAAATCCAATACATACATTATGCTATTTAATATTATTATATTCAAACTTCTAATTTTCTGGAGGTTTTTTTTTCCGATTGTTGTGAGATGATTTATTATTTGTTCGAGTTTTTGAATCATAACGTTGATGTTTTCGATCATAAATTGAAATTACACAAATTTAAATTTGTATATTGTGGTGGAGCGGTTGCGTTTGAAATAATGCAACAAAATTCGTTTTTCTTTTAGTCGGGATAAAGATCATTAAGTATTTTATGTCATCTAATCTAAGCCAATCTAACATTTGATCGGTGTTATTTTAAAAACTCAGTACGCCGAATGCATAAAATAATATCTCAAAATATTTAGTTGGTGTAATTTAGATAATTTCTCAAAATTAAAGGACATTTAGCTGAGTTCTAGGGTTTGTTGCATTTGGTACGCATTTGGTTGGGCGAGAAATAACGGTGTGGTTGCATCTAATAGATGGTCAACTATTGTGTAGGTATTTTGTTTCATGACAACTGTTGGCTTCTTTTTTATCACAGAGTATGATAGTATGACCTGATTTTGACCAATCATTGAATACAATGTAGTTATCAATGGAAGTTGTTGAAAAGAATCAGTAAAAGCTGTCACCTGTCTCGTGGGTATGATGATGAAAGGATATGAAACTACTCGATAAACACGGTTCATAAGCTTTCATCTGCTACTTTTCATCTCAAAGAAGTGAATTTGTAGAGAGGAGTGGGGCAAAATGTTTAGTGTTAAAAGCTTTTCTTAATATGTAAAGTGTAAACATTGTTGATCTTATGCCCACTTTTCTGTATCAACCTGTTTGTGGTCTTACAGATTACCATATGGTATCTGCTTGGCTTGAAACTCCTCCATCATATCATTTAGTAATGTGATGATTGCCTTATTCTTTGTAGATTGAATTGTGTTAGTACTTGGTTACAGGATATTTATGACATGAGATTGTGTCTAAATCTAGTGTTTTCCTTGGTTTTTGGCTGAATGAAGTGCATATACAAACTTTGTTAAACAGGTTTTATGTGATGCGGATAGCGGGAAGGAGTTCATATTGTGTGAATATAACAGAGATGCAGACTCTTATAGGTACATGCTTTACAATATGCTCTTTTTTAGTTATTCAGAAGCAACTGATGCCATGATTGTCATATATTTAGTATCAACATTCTTCAAATATATCTGGTTTAATTGGATTGCTTTTGGAATAATGAATTAGCAAGATGTTGTTGTCTTGTTGAGCTGGCGAGAATTAGCATATTCACTAACAACTTTCAACCTCATTTTATGGTTTACATGGCACTTATTTTATTAAACCACAAACATTTGTTTGTTTCTATTTTTATTGCTTAACTTACGGTTTATTTCCATTTCCATAGGTCGCCCTGGTCAAATAAATACCATCCTGCATTAGAAGATGGGCCTTATCCTTCTCCAGAGTTGAGGAAACTTGAGATTGAAGCTAATGATGTCTTTGCTATCTATCGTGACCAGTGAGGTTCTTTGCATACCTTGTAATTTCTCTTTCTTTACATTAGTTTCACAAGGAGATTTCTTTTTTTATCCCCCCCCCCTCCCATTTTTAATTTTGAAAATAAATTGAAGTGCAGAACTGTACTTAAATTCCATGATGACATAATATTTGTGATTGTTGTCTATTGTTATTTAATTTTTTATTTTTTTTACATCTTTTCGTTACCTTTAACAGATTTATTGACCCCAATTAATGGATAGGTATTATGAAGGTGGCATTTCATCCGTGTACATGTGGGAGGATGAAAATGAAGGGTTTGTAGCTTGCTTCTTAATCAAGAAAGGTAATGATTTTTCATTTTTCCTTGAATTTTGTATGGCAACGTGCCTGTCTTTCCTCATTTCATATCAAATGGTTTTGCTGGTGAAGATGGCTCGAAGACTGCTCATGGTAGAAGAGGTTATCTACAAGAAGGAGCTTGGGATGCCATACATGTTATTGAGGTACATTATCTACCTCACCTGACCAGAAAAAATTAAGGCAGAAAGAATGATCATCCTTCTTCCCTTCATTCCTAACTATGCTAATTTTGTTTATGTATTCTAGGTGGGGCCAGAGGAGGAAGGAACTGCTCGTTACTGTTTGACAAGTACTGTTATGCTTTCATTGACCACAAATGACGAGTCATCGGGCACCTTCAATTTGTCAGGGTCAATTCGAAGACAGGTATGTGTGCTTACATTGGTTATACTTGGAGAAACCTCACTGCATAATAAGACTGCAATCTAAAATCTCTCTGATATTTGTTACTTATAGATCATAAGTTATATAACCAATAGTTACTAAATTCTGCTTCTGGTGTCGAGATGCTTGCTTGTGCTTTGTGATGTGTTTTGGGGTCAACTCAATGCTTTCTCAGAAGACATACTTGAATATTGGTGTCATTGCATATCATTCATCTCATATGATATCTAATCAATTAGGTTATTTCTGAAAAGTATGGAAGATCTAATTTATATACAAGTTAAAGAACAATTAGATATCTGCAAATAAATTAAATGAAAAAAAGGTGGAGCAGCTTGTTAGAAGTGTATATATATATTATGCAACTATACACATGGAAAAAGTTGCATGCCACATCTTACGACTTGTGTGCCATGTATAAACCTCAGCCCTAACAATTCATGAGTTGTTTTCTATATTTTAGTGACCAGAAATTGGTACATTTTGTATGTATTGGATACTCTACAAGGACCAAGTTGTAGGGAAAGAAAGCAAGTTGACATAGTCCATTTATAATGTGTAGATGACATAGTTTGTTTTATAATTACCTTTCTCGGTGTTTTTTTATGAAATTAGTGTGAAATTGGTAATAGGATAAGTGTGACAAGATATTACTTGAATATCTACAAATGAAGGTAGTAATATCCAGGGACTATTTGTTAAAATGTAAACATGGTTTTATTTGATAAAAGTGTTTTATGCATACTAACCTTTTTGTGATTTTATAAGAAGCAAAAGATATTCTTCTACTTGAGATTATAATTCAAGTACAAACTGTACTATGTCACCCTGATATCTTCATCTTTCTCCATAGATGAACATGGACCTTTCAGTTGCCGAGGGTCATTTATGCAATATGGGAAAGATGATCGAAGAAATGGAGGGCAAGTTGAGAAACTCATTGGATCAGGTATAAATTATTGTTTTCTAAACGTTGTGGTACTCGTAAATGAACAATTTAAGGCCAGCATGCATTTCTTCTTTCTATGCATTTTTTTTAATCAATATGCAGTAGGAATAAACTGAAATTTATACACATTTCCAGGTTTACTTTGGAAAGACAAAAGAGATGGTTTGCACCTTACGACCACCTTCTGAACTTGTTCAAACGAGACTCCCCGATAGCTGAATTCATGACATTATTGAAATACCAGGACTACTTATGTTATGCTTTACCAACTCTTTATTATCTTCACACTTGATGATTTTTAGCTTGTAGTGAGATTTGGGCTTCTTATGCAATCAGGATTTGTTTCATTTCCAATTTTTGTTTGGAACCCTAGTCTTGTTTCTCGTTAAAGAGTGGTTGCATCTGGAATGATGTTTGATTTTGTATGTTTAACTATAAGTAAAAAATTTGAAGTATTTTTAACATTAAGGAAAATCATCAAAAACGTAGAAGAAAAAAAAGGAAAAACCAAACCATGGGTCACCCCGGTTCTTGCCGGTTCATCAGTGGTCCTGTGTCAACTGGATTTTGGGGATCTTTCTGACAGATCACCGATTAGGCCATCTCCAGTGACTCCAGACTCCTCTTCCCATTTAGACTCCTCTTTTTATAGTCATCTTCAGTGATTCAATCTCCTTATTCTATTTAATTTCAATTCTCATACTTTCCACTAACACTTAATAATAATAATAAATAAATAAATAAATAAAAATAATAATTAATAATTAAGTCAATTGTAAATTAAACATTGGCATTAATGCATTAATAATAGCTAATTTAGCATTGATATTAATAATAAAAAAAATAGCATTACAATAATATTACAATTTGATTAAATTTAGTTTATCGTATTTAAATGGGTTTCTGGTATTTTGCACCCTGGAATTATAGAGTTTTGGCACTTTGTACCCTAACTTAAAAGATTAGCATAGTTTGGAACTACGAAATATGTAAATCGTATCTAATTCCTCTTGTTATTCAAGTAATTTATTATCCTTAATTTGAATATATATGAAAACCTTTAATCCTTCCATTTTCTTTTTTGCCAATATTGCAATAATTATTAAAGTTAAAATCATAAAGTCTAGCTAGATATTTTCATATTACATTAGTTAATGATCTACTTTCAATCAATAATACCGTGTGAGGGTCCCTATCTTGTGGAAAAAAGACGAAGAAGACTTTGGCACCATTGACTTGTTTTGCTAAGGTTGCAACTGAGTATCAAATCAAACTTTCATCTCATCATATTCTACTGCAAAATTACTCCCACTTGAATTGATTAATTAAGTGTTCAAATCCTTTCATTCGAATCCGAAAAATATGGCAGATGCACTTGTTTCTGCACTTGTGGGAACAGTCCTGGGAAGCTTGAACTCGGCTGTTGTACAAGAGATTGGTCTTGCTTGGGGATTGAAGAATGAGCTCAACAGCCTTGAAAGCATACTCGATACAGTCCACCTTGTGCTCCAAGATGCTGAATCGAAGCAGAGGAAGGACGAGGCTTTACAAAACTGGCTAAGAAAGCTCAAGCACTCTGCTTCTGATGCTGAAAATTTATTGGATCAGATTGCGACTGAAGGCCTAAGGCGAAGGTTTGCTTCCGAAAGAGGTAAGCGTATAACTCACGAACTTAATTCCTTCCTATCGCTGCGAAATCCATTGGTATACCGTTTCAGAATTGCACACGAAGTGAAAAATATAAGGGAAAGATTAGATGCCATAGCTGAGGAGAGACTTAAATTCCATTTGAGAGAGGGAAAATTTATGGATCATCAAGTTGGTAGCGCAGTAGAGGATAGACAGACTAGTTCATTGGTTAATGAATCTGAAATTCATGGAAGGCATGAGGAAAAAGAAATCATAGTGGAGAAGCTGCTCGACAATATGAACCTTGAAAATGATCTTTCTGTCTATGCTATTTGTGGTATGGGCGGACTCGGGAAAACCACACTTGCGCAATTGGTCTACAATGATGAAAGAGTAGACAGGCAGTTTGATATGCGAATTTGGGTGTGTGTGTCTGATGATTTTAGCATACACAGGTTAATAAGAGCAATTATAGAATCCACCGGAGGAGGTGGATCCAATATTTCTGAGCTGGACCCTCTGCAGCGCTTTCTTCAAGAAAGGTTGAGGGGTAACAGATTTTTATTAGTTTTAGACGATGTCTGGAACGAAAACTCTATGCTGTGGGATGGACTGAGAGAAGCATTAAGATGTGGGTCGAAAGGCAGTGTGGTAATGGTAACAACCCGGATCGAGAAAGTTGCTATGATGATGGCTGCAATCAGCATACACAACCTTCGGTTTTTATCAGAAGATGATTCTTGGTCGTTATTCAGGAGAAGAGCATTTGCAACTGGAGAGGAGGATGAAAGCTTGAAAGAAATTGGTAAGGGAATCGTGAAGAAATGTGGTGGTGTACCTTTGGCTGTGAAGGCTTTGGGAAGCCTGATGAGATATAAATGCAGTGAAAGTGAATGGTTAGCGATCAAAGAAAGTGATATTTGGCATCTATCAGATGATGACAATGGTATCTTACCTGCCTTGAGGCTAAGTTATGACAATTTACCTCTGCAAATGAGGCAGTGTTTTTCTTATTGTTGCATATTTCCTAAGGATTATGTGATGGACGAAGACCGTCTCATCCAGTTATGGATGGCAAATGGTTTTATCCCCTCTGAAGGCCAAACTGACTTGCGTCTCACAGGTCATTTGATCTTTAAAGAATTGGTTTGGAGATCCTTCTTTCAAGATGTCAAGAAAAATTCCAAGTTTATTGTGGAATGTAAAATGCACGATCTGGTGCATGATTTGGCAGTATCTGTTATGAGATATGAAATATGTATTGTGGAGAATGTCGAGGTGCTTAAATTTCCCAAAACTCTTCATCACTTATCTTTCTCTGAGGGGATTTGGGAGGTGAGCAAGGGTAAGCTCAAATTGCCAATTAACAAGTCTTTACGCTCAATTGTTTTCCACCGAGGAGCACATCCTGATTGCGTAGAAGGCTTTTCGTCCTTTCTTTCAAAGCAACTATATCTAAGAGTGTTGGACTTGAATTATAGCATAATAGAGAAATTGCCAAATTTTATTTATTACAAAATGGAACATCTTAGATTCCTTACATTGCAATGCGATAATCTCAAAAAGTTACCTGAATCCCTGACTCGCCTTCATAACCTTCAGACGTTGAATCTTAAGGATTCTTACGAGCTTCTTGAGTTGCCTAAAGGTTTGAAGTACATGAAAAATCTTTGTTTTCTAGACATTGATAGATGTGACTCACTTGTTTGTACACCACCTGGATTGGGAGAATTAACTTGCCTACAAAAGCTTAGTATTTTCATCGTGGGTCAAGACTTGGCTCATCAAATAGGCCAACTGAAGGACTTAAATCTTGGAGGAGACTTGACAATAAAAGGACTTGAACACATAAGAAATTTTGAGAGTGCCAAAAGTGCCAACTTGATGAAAAAAAAGAATCTGACTTCATTGGCTTTATTTTGGACGGAAGGCATCGAACACGACTCCGCGGAACATTTTGAAGAGATTCTAGAGGGTCTCCAACCTAATCAGAATATTGAAAAGATTCGCATTAAGTTGTATCAAGGTTCAAGGTTCCCAAATTGGATGTCAACTTTATTTATTAATAATCTAAAGGAAGTTCGTCTGGAGGAGTGCGAAAGATGTAAACACCTTCCTCCCCTTGGGAAATTGCCTTTTCTTGCACGTCTATTTATCAGTGGGATAAAACATATAAAGCATTTAAATGCTGAATGGCACCGAGTTGGAGAAAATTCATTTCCTGCGCTGACAGAACTCTATATCAGTAGAATGCCTAATCTTGAAGAATGGACGATACCAGATTCAGTAGAATGTTTTCCTTGTTTAGTGAAATTGGAGATTATAGAGTGTCCCATGTTGACTGGAATTCCATTTCTCCCTACGATAAAAGAATTGGATATATCATCTGACAACAATACGACATTTCTTAAATCCACGATGTTTCTTACTTCGCTTACATCTCTTACTTTAAGTAAGATGTCTAAATTTGATATACTTCCCGAAGGCTTATTTCAAAACCACAAGGCCCTTGAGAGCTTGCACATAAGTCTATCTCCTATCAGGACTCTATTGTTGGATAATTTATATGCACTGAAGAAATTGTATCTTGGTGGTTGCTATAACCTTGAAGTCATATCAGAGGGGCTCAAGCATCTCAATTCTCTGGAGAGTTTATTCATCTATAATTGTAATTGTCTTATATCATTTCCAGCAACTGTATTGCTAGGCTCGTCTTCTCTTAAATATTTAGTAATCCGATATTGCAAGAAACTGATAAATCCCTTATCAGGACCATTGGAAAGATCACCAACCTTGGAGAGTTTGCTAATACACGGGTGTCCCGAGATGAAATATATTCCAGAAAGCGTGCAACAATTAAGTGGTCTTAGAGAATTAAATATAGGGTATTGTGAAGGGTTATGTTCTTTACCAAATTGGCTGGGAAGTCTTCAGTTCTTATCAAATTTGACTATTGAGAGTTGTGAGAACTTGAAGTCGTTGCTTGATGACTTACAGAGCCTCAAATCACTAAGATTCCTTGTTATAGATGATTGTCCTCTTTTGTTAGAGAGATGCGAGAAATGGAAGGGTGAGGATTGGCAAAAAATATCTCATATCCCCAACATACGCATCAATTGGAAGGTTATATAGTCTTCGGATCTTTAGCTACTTTAGTTTAGTTGTAACTCTGATTTATATATAGCTAATAATCAGAGCCTCCATAAACAAGAGAGGGAATTGGAGGTATGTTTTGTTCTTATCTTTTGGGTATATATGTATATATACATATTTGCTACATTGATTGATCTCAGATACTAATTTTGCTTTCCCCACCCTTAAGTGAATTCATAAACAATTCTATGCATACACATTCCTTGGGGGTATAATGTATATTTATTGTTGAATATTTTCAAAATAAGTATATATTAAGGATTTAGTTTATTTTGAATTAAATCTAGACCGTTAGATTTGGACCACTGATCTAGTGGTTATCATTTAATTATTTATTTTCAAACCTTATGACTCTTAATTAATTAGTTAGTTTCTTTCAAAACAAAAAGACGTTTCCTTTTGAAGAGTCATGACTAATTAGTTAGTTCTTCCATATATATAAAATTCGTTTCAATTTTTGTTCTGCTCTTCCATCACCAAAAATTAAATTAGGTTATTTGTAATTGAGTATTCGGGTTTGTTTCGAAAGTGTAATTCGCAAACAAACAAACAGTTTATTACTGGGCTTCATTGTATCCTGAGATAAATTCGCTGTAGAACTCGTTTACACATTGTGAGGGCGAATATTGTTTTGAGGAGAGCGTAGAATCTGTGCGGCTTGGAGAAAATCGATTTTTGACATCGCTGAATTTTTGTATCAGTTTGAGGTGCAAAATCCAGCCCATATTTGATGTAATATTTCCAACATTTATTATTACTAAAAATGTGCACGTGCTTAATTTCCTAGGTTAATTGCATCATATAATGATTTTTCATCGTATACATGTACACTGAGTTCATCAAATTTCAATTACATGCTTAATAAATTTTTGACCAATTTAACCCGATTTCAAGGTATGGTGGTGTAGAGGATTTCTATCATAGTTAAGCTATTGAAAGTTTGCTTTTGGATTGTAGTGATTCACTCTTTTTTCTTTTTGGATTCTCCTACAGTTCGACTTGATTCATTAATTGCTTGTGCCTGGTCAGAGTCTTCGTTAATGGTGGAGTTAATAACGGTGGTGATCGGAGAAACCCAGAAGAAATCACCGGCCTTACAATACAACTATGGTTCATATGATACTAAAGCTAAACAGAGTCCACAGGCTTTTTGCCTTTGTATTAATTGAGCTCGTTCAGAATTAATGTGTTGGAATTGTCATTAATTTCATGTTGGTTTAACTAGAAGAAAATTGATCTTTATATTATAAAAGAAACTACATAGCCATTTATTTTTTTCAAGGACAAATCCCACTCCCCCCCTCTCAACTTACAGTAGAATCCCACTTTCCCCCCTCAATTTGAAACTTTTCCACGGTCCACCCTCAACTTGCTTAATTGATGACACCGTCCCCCCTAAACAAAGTTTCAGGCAATTTTCTCACCGGAAGTCAAAGCACGTGAATCCCACGTGACTCTCTTAGGGGTAATATAGTCTACTCAATCACTTTAATTAGTTTCCTGTCAAAATTATATTTCAACTAGGGCAAAAGAATTAGAGTCTCTGTCAAATTAAAACCCTACCCCATATCATAATCTCTTTTTCTTAAACGCGTTCAAAAGCTATGGCCTGAAAATTGAGGGAGGAAAACTACAACATCTCACTGGAATAAAGTTATTAAAACTTTGGTAATTATTCTACCTAATATTTTATTATCAATATGAAAATCTATCTATTATAAACTATTATAATATAGTGAATAGTTTTATTGAATCAATGAGTTGTGTAGGCATTATATGTGTGATAATTTTTTTCTATCTTTTAGTGGGTTTGAGTATATATGGTTCTTGCAATTGGTTTTCTATACATAGATTTTAGTTTTAATGAGTAAAATGGTAGGTAACACATTTTTTTCATCAAATATTGAGCTTTTAGGCTTTAAAAAATTCACCATTTTCCTGGCTAAAATTCACAAATAAAATAATTAATCTCACTTTCCCCCCTGAACTAACAATAGAATCCCACTTTCCCACCTGAACTTGAGTTGACTATACTACCCTTGAGAGAGTCACGTGGAATTCACGTGTTCTTGACTTCCGGTGAGAAAATTGCCGGAAACTTTATTTAGGGGGGACAGTGTCATCAATTAAATAAGTTGAGGGTGGACTGTGGAAAAGTTTTAAGTTGAAGGGAGAAAGTGGGATTCTATTGTAAGTTCAAGGGAGAAAGTGGGATTAACTCTATTTTCAAGTAGACATGTGCTTGATTCCAATAGAAAGAAAAGGTTGTAAATTTTTATCTCATAGTCATAGAGCAATTGTGTATTGATAAGTTAGTTAGGATACAAAAGTTTAATAAACTAAATTTGGTCTAGAAAAATAGAAACATTAAGCCTTGGTTCATGGAGCGTTTTACTAGTTAAAATTCAAGAATTAGCCTAAGATTTGAATAAGAATGTTAACTCTTTCTTTAACTTTACCAGTCGGATCTTTAGACCTCATGTCACAATTAAGAGTGAATAATTTGATCGAGAAACACATCAATATTTAAAAAAAAATACAAATACAAAAAATTGTATATTTTTTCAACGTTGAGGATGTAACTATTTTAATTTTAAAATGAGCTTTACGAACTTACCAATTAGAACTATCTTCTATTTATCTATCTATCTACTTCTATTTTTTTTTTTTTATTATAAAAGCACAAATATTTCTTAACTTTTTTGTGCGGACTAAAATACCCTTATTTAATTTAAATTGTAAAGTGATATTAGTAACATCGATTAAATACGGCTAGTGGATTAAATTTCAAAAAATAAAATAAAATAACATTAAGTCTATTACATAAAAGTTACAATATTACAAAGTTTATTATCATTTATTTCACAAAATTTTAATTCTCATATATTCCATCTCAGTTAATAAAATTAATAATAATAGAGCTAAATAATAATAACAGTTAATAAACATTGTACATAAAATTACAATATTAGAAGTTATAAAAGTACAAATTATACAAGTCATAAAATTATATTAATGTTAAGATTTATAACTTAATTTACAATATTAAATTAATGTTAAAAAATAATTTTTTATAACATATTAATATAAACTAAAAAAGCAAAAAAAAAAAAAAAAGAAGAATAAGAAATTGGGGGAGGTGGTTGACCACTGCCCAACCCACATCTTCCCTCCCTCCTCAAAAAACTTTATTTTTTCTCCTTTTTCGCCCTTATCAATGGAGATATCCTTAGCGGTTGAATTGGTTCGATCAGTCAATTCGATCCGATTTTCAAAACAAACCTTGTCCCAACTTAAAGTTCCCTAAACATGCATCAAACCAACATAACATGATAACATTTCTCAAATCATATAAAGTCCCGTTGATGCATATTATCTACTGTTCTTTCCCGGAACTCTGACATCAAGAAGAAATTTATAAAATATCTCCAATTTTCATAACTCACCATCAGAAAATTCTAACCAAGACCATAAAATTCATGTTTTGAATGTTTAGTTGAAAACACCTAAAAAATTTTGCAAAACGCAAAAAGGAGCCAAACTGATGTCCATAAGGGCTCAAATGTGTTGATGTTTAATTAGGCCATCTCCAACCGAAGCCATTGCCCAATTGTTTGCCCAATTGCTCAATTGCCTTGCCCTCATGCCTTTTCGATCCACCTAAAAAAATCATCTTCAATCAAAGGGCAATTAACATCCATTAATTCAATTTCATAACTTTCATCACTCTCCCCACTCAAACTTATTTTAATAATAATAATAATAATAATTTTAATAGTTACACAATCATAAAAATTAAGGCATTCTTAATAATAAGAAAATAACAACAACTAAACATAATTTAAGGAACAACAACGACTAGCATAATGAATGAAAAACAACAACACTTATTATTAATGCACTTGAACAGAAAGGAAAAACAACAAATAGTAAACACCAACGACTACACACAATTAAAGCACAACAACAAAGATTAAAAGAAGTTGGATCATGGGTATCCAGGGCGGGAAGTGAAATTATCATCGTTTAGATTGGTCTCGCCTCCAGACGAATCTACTCCAAATTGTAAAGACCCTTTTACTTTTCCTACCTGGAGGATTTGCTTCTTCGTGTCCGTCCAAAATTGTTTCGAAAGCGGAGTCATTTGAGATGTATTCATTGAGAATACTTTCATTACTCTATCTTCTTCTTTAGCGCGTATCTCCGTATCATCACCTGTTTAGCGCGTATTTCGTCCTCTTTAAGACGCATTGTTTAAAATTAAATCCGGACCATTTGTAAGTAACTGTCAATCTAATGGTCTTTATTTAATTTAATAATCTAAACATTGTGACTTTTAACTAAGGCATTTTAATTTAATACTCCGAAAGAACACGACTCATTGGAAATGAGTAAGTATTCTTATTTAAAGTGCAATGAGCATCCATTTACTTTTATGGATACTTCGACTGAATGAAAAGCAGAACACCCATTTCTTATTTGCTATACTTCATTCTATTTATATTTTCACTAGATCTTTAGACTGCTAATTATTATTGTTTGGTTTTAGGCATTTAGTGTTTTGACTTCTGCTACACAGATAAAACATTAGCCAAAAGCACCCAAAAAGCTAGAAGAAATGTAATGTTTGTTTTTATCCAACAATTTTGTAAAAATAGCTTTCTTGTCCCTGCTGGCCCAAGCCTGGAAAGTTTATCGGAATTATATTATGTTTCGTGAGTAGATTAAAACGGTATATTGTATGTTCAAATCGGAGTACCGGCGAATGAGAAATTGAAACTCAAAGATCACCATTTGAAATGGAAGAAAATAAATTGAAAAAAATTTCATCCCACATTGAAAGATGTGTAAGAAAATTTGAGGTTTATATATGATTTGTCAACTAAAATGTGTAACATCTAGCAAGGGAGTGCAAATCATGGATTGACGTCAAACCTTGAACCTTCAAGACTTGTGCGAGCCCGCGACCTGTGGACACGAATGTCCCAAAAAGCTCAACTCGGACAAACCAAGGTTTTGCCTTTTTTTTATCAATACTTCAAAATAGTTTTTTTAATTCATATTCTGCCACTAATACAATTTTTATTATTTAATATTCTGCCCCCTAAAACAATTTGTATTTAATACTCGGCCCCTAAAATTAATTTTTGTTAAAAAAAAATGAAACCCAGCGCGTTACCCAGCCGGCAAGCAGGCAGGCTGCCAATGGTTGATAGCCTGCTTGCTGCCTTGCCTGCCCAACCTGCCCCCTGCCTCGCCCGATTGCCAGCCACCGTCTCCAACCGAACCAAGCCGGCAATTCCCCCTCATGCCGGTTGTCGGCTCGGTTGGAGATGGTCTTAGGAGGAAAATAATCAATTCATTACACGGGGGACAAAAAATGTAATCCCTCCATTCCATTTTAATAAAATGTAGCTTTAGAGGTGTTTTCATATTCCAAATTAATTGCTTAATTACATATAACTCTAATTTTTTCTTAAATTTAGGATAATTAATAAATTACTATATGTGTAAATGCCTAAAACGACAATTAAAATGAAAAGTAGGGAGTAATAGTAAAATATCAATTTCTTTCTTACCAATAAATACAAAGAAAGTTATATTATCACGCTCACTTTTATCGCATGGCCAAAGTAGAATCGCTCTTACAAAAATGCACTTCTTTCACACACCTCCAACAGCTCCACGCTTACCTCCTAACCACCGGACTTTTCCATCTTTACCCTTCCCGCTCAAAATTCATCGACTCCACCGCCGCCTCAAACCTCCCGTACGCCGTCGCCATCTTCCACCGCCTCCCCCACCCCCTCACCAACGACTGGAACGCCATCATCCGAGGCCACGCACAGAGTCACCACCCCACCAATGCCGTCATGTGCTACCTCTCCATGTCACGTGCTTCATGCAAACCCGACGCTCTTACCTGCTCTTTTTTTCTAAAGGCCTGCGCGCGTGCATTGGCACGTATCGAAGCTTTTCAAATGCATTCCCATGTTTTGAAATCCGGGGTTTGCACTGATGTTCTGTTGCAAACGACGTTGCTCGATGTTTATGCGAAGTGCGGGGATTTGTGCAGTGCGCGTAAAGTGTTCGACGAAATGTCTAGGAGAGATATCGCGAGTTGGAACGCTTTGATTTCTGGGTTGGCGCAGGGGAGTAGAGCCCATGAAGCTTTGGAGTTGTTTAAGAAAATGGGTGAAGGAATTGAAAATGATGATGGGTACTTTGTAATGAGCCCGAACGAGGTCACTGTTCTTGGCGCAATGTCGGCTTGTTCGCAGCTTGGCGCGATCAAAGAGGGTGATAAAGTGTACGACTATATTAAGAAAAGTTGCTTGGATGAGAATGTGATTGTTTGCAATGCTGCTATCGATATGTTCGCAAAATGTGGGGCGGTGGATAAGGCCTATGCTGTTTTTAAAGGCATGAAGTGTTCTAGGAGTATAATCACTTGGAACACCATGATTATGGCTTTTGCAATGTACGGTGATGGAGTCAAGGCGCTTGAGCTTTTTCATTCTATGGTCGACGGTGTGGAGGGACCAAAGTCGGATGATGTAACTTACTTAGCGGCATTGTGCGCATGTAACCATGCAGGGATGGTGGATGAAGGGGTGAGGCTTTTTGAGTTGATGGAGAGACACGGAGTGAGGAAAAACGTTAAGCATTATGGGAGTGTAGTTGACTTATTGGGAAGGGCCGGGAGGTTAGAAGAGGCGTATGACGTTATCGAGTCTATGCCTATGCTTCCGGATGCAGTGCTTTGGCAAACACTATTAGGGGCCTCTAAAACTTATGGGAATGTGGAAATGGCAGAGAAGGCGTCGAGAAAGCTTGTGGAGATGGGATCAAGTGCTTGTGGCGATTTTGTCTTGTTATCGAATGTCTATGCTGCACATGAGAGGTGGAAGGATGTGGGGAGAGTGAGAGATGCAATGAAGAGTAGGGACGTTAACAAGATTCCCGGATTTAGCTATACGGAAGTGAATGGTGTAATATTCAAGTTCTTTAATGGTGACCAAAGCCATCCGAAGTGGAGGGAGATTTATCGAAAACTAGAGGAGATTAGATTTAAGATTAAGGAGTTTGGGTATGAGCCGGAGACTAATTACGTGTTGCACGATATAGGACATGAAGAGAAGGAGAATGCATTGTGTTATCATAGTGAGAAGTTGGCTGTGGCTTTTGGTTTGATTAGTACAGATGATGGGAGTTCCATTAACGTTAATAAGAATCTTAGGATATGTGGGGACTGTCATGTGGTGATTAAGCTTATTTCGAAGTTATATGGTCGGGAGATTATAGTGAGGGATCGAACTCGGTTTCATAAATTCACAGATGGAACTTGTTCTTGCAGAGATTATTGGTGAAGATAGAACCTTTTTATTTTTCTTCACTTAATTTTCAAAGTTTGCAAGTACTTGTGCAACTTGTACTGATAAGAGAGCTTGTAGATCAGCTAGCTTGCCTATCTTTTAATGGGAATTGTATGTGAAAATTGCAACATACAACACCATCCACCATTATCTCTAATTTGAAAAAGAATTTTAAATTCCAATAAATAGTAGCTAGTATCTATATTGTTGATCTCTTTGAAATCCATTAATGAATAGTTATGCTTCATTATTTAAAAAAAAAAAATCAAAGAAAAAAGAAAAAAAAAAAAAGGGGATAAACATTTCAGAATACACATACATCACTTGAAATCTAGAAAGATACATACACAAATTTAGTACAGAGTTTGATCCTGTCACAATATGAGCAAACTACCAACCATAACATGGATACTACTGCAGATTGCCGAATACTTCCCCTAAAATTGAAGTTACATTTGTAGTCATTAACAATGAATCCACATGACCGATAGATCAGCAATACGTAATCATAATTAGCATTACAATAATCATAATTGCAAAAAGAAAAGCATAAAAAATTAAAATAAAGTGCAGAGTTCAACTAACTCGAACATACAGAGCTTCTGCCAATAAACCTACACGACATTCGCAAGAGTGGCACCACTAAAACGAAATAATAAAGTAACAAATTCAATCAACACGAAACTAAACTAAAACAACCAACTAGTCCTTTTTCAATCTTGCCTCAAAACCTCCTTCTGCTCGTTTAACAAGCTCATAAGGTATGTATGTACCAAGCATTATGTCCCATATCGGGAAAAACGGTTGAGAATAGTTGAATTTTGTACCTTGGAGTTGATGATGAATGTCATGATATGCCGTATTATTGTGGAAAAATAAATGGAAAATGTTACCCGGCAGCCACAACCCACAATGGTCGTCAACGGTTTTGATAACGGCGAAGCAGAAGAAGAAAACAGCAGTCCGTGCAGTCATTCCAGAAATAAGAAAGGATAGAGCACCACCGAATGTGTCTAATAAAAGGCCTTCCAATGGGTGATTGTAAAGAGCTCCAATGGCATATGGGATGATTAATCTATGGTGTTGAGAGTGAATATGCTTGTATAAAAACTTGTTTTGGTGCATGTATCGATGCACAAAGTACTGCCATGTGTCCATAACAAACATAGCGATAATAAATTGCACAACTTGAACGGGAAAATAAGGTTGAACGGTGTGCCCACTACTTACATTTGATGTTACCTGCAACAATAAGCACATGAGTGACGCTTTAAATAAATCAAGGAAAAGAAAAGAAGGAAGCAAAATCAAATATTTGTACTGTTTGTGTTTCAACTGATAAGCCTCTGTTCCACTTTATTAAGAACAAGCATATCATATCTATATATAATTTATATTGTTGACATAAGTAAATATGTCTCTGTGCACGTCCACGATTGCGTATTTGTGAAAAATGTAATACAGACGGCGAGATACTTGAATCATTAGTTATAACTAGATTAGTCCCCAGAACAGAGAAACAAATTATACATTTAATAATCTAATCTAATATTTTTTAAGCTGTAATCTAATTATACAACACCCAACAGACAGTAGTTCTGTAGATTAATGTCCTCCAGTTTAACAAAAAAATAGCTGCAGAAGTTTAGACTGTTCCATAATTGGTACATACCACATAGGTAACTTTCGCAATTGAAAGAACGAAAAAGAAGCCTGATAAAATAAAATAAATAGGTTGAAGACCTAAATCAGTCCATTAGATACAACCTCAAATTATTTAAGAACCTCCAATGAGTTAAATTATGGATGCAGTTATGAAGAAAAAAACCTTTCTGCAGGACAACTATATATGTAACAAGCACTAATATGGTCGAGAGAGACGTACTACATAGTCCACAACATTAGAAAATATTGTAGAGTGCATTGACAAGCATAAACATCTTTAATAAACTCAAAGACAATCTCCTGAAAAATAACCAATAATTCTACTTCCATGCTTAAATAAGAGCACAAAAGGCAGGGAAAATAATCGTCCTCATAGGTCATGACTCACTATCTGAAAACATCTTGAATATTTGTTTCATATCTTAATGATTTAGCCTGAACAATTTAACAGAAAATTTCTCTAGATTTTATCATGGATTTCCAAAGGATATTCTGCTTTGCGAATATATCAAGCAGTTGGTGGTTTTGGTAGACTAGACAGTTTTCCTCTTGATATTGATATTTAATTTCAGCTAACTTTCTGATTAAACAACACTGCAATGAACAAGTTTCAACAGCAATAGCAAATATTTGATAGCTTTTGGACTCAGGAAAGTATTGTAATCTAGAACACAGGAAAAATGAATACTAAATCTTAGTTTAGACAAATAATTCAGCCTACCAAATGTACATTTCTTTGAAGTCATTGTCAAAAGAACAAAAGATAATTGAAATCTTTTTGGAAGAAGCCCTTTGAAGCACTGTGCATAAATTTCCTCTATAAAACAAATTCATTGTACCAGGAAGTGATATTTATCATTCAGTCCACATACCAAGAAAACGACATAAAAAAGCTGGAAAAAAGCCAAAACATGCAGAGAAATTATGTTAAGAACTCAAGCCATATGATCTCAGGGCTCACAATCTAGAAAAGTTAGACAATGTATTATCAGAGAAATTGCACAATGACTTGTATCAGAGTCCTAGAGAACTGCTAAAACTTACCAGAGGACTAGAAGTCAAGCCATCAAACTCTCACGTAAGACTAAGAAAATCTATGTGAAAGATATAAACCGGATTTACTATATGTAATTGAAACAGCAGTTATTAAATCAGCATATTCTTAGTAGTATGCCTTCCCCACCCAAACATCTGAAGAATACCAGAATTTTCATGACTTCACAAACTAAGTTACTCGCTAAATACAAGTGATGTTATGATTGGTCCAGGAACACACACCAGTAAAGAGCAATTATATTAATTCAACTATAACTAACACTAGGATGATAGGCTATTCATGTACTTAATTGTCTACTTCTTGTCAGTAACAATGAGCAGTAACTTAATTTTAATTATTTATATATCGATTCATTTCAATGTAAGGGCGTAATGCCAACGAAAACAACGCAAATGGTAGTAATGCAAGAAATATGGGAAGGAGTAGTTTTTTGATTTTTGGAATTTTATAGTGTAGTTATGAACTAGACATTGGCACATTTAAGTTACTTAGAAGTTAGCGGCATCAAATGTAAACCTAGTGCTGCATATAATACTTGTAAGACTCTGTATAACCAGTTTCAAAATCTAGGACCTTATCAATAAAACGCAATCTATTATGTCCAACATTTCTAAAAGTTCTGGAATAGGAAAGGATTCTATTTGAGTAACAGTTCTTCACCAGAACTTGCAGGAAGAAATAAGTTTTAGATGGCAACTTTTCAATCTGTATGTGAACTAAATAACAATCAAATATCATTTATATAGCAATAGCATGCTAAGAAAAAGGATAATATTCATATATGTATGCGAAGTAAGCAAGAGTTCCATGACTAATCTAAAAGAAACTTGAAAGTAATTGCGAATAATGCATTTACCAAAAAAAGCAATTCTGCAACAAAGGCTTGAACTAGTTGTTGAAGAAGAACACCTTTGATAACAGATCCTAATGGCACCAAATTCTTCTTGTTTTCTTCCGTTCTTGTATGCAGCCTAAAATTATCTAGAGGGGGTAGGAGCTGATAAGTGCCTGCATACAACCAGTACACCACTATTGGGGCAAATGTCCCCATGAATTCATCACTAACATACCCTTCCCAAAACACCATTCTTCAAATATAAATATAAATATAAATATGAATTTTTATTTTATTTCTCTTCTTCAAATCCAGGTGTAATAATTATACGCTGCACATATGTACCCTGAAAAGAAAAAAAAAATATTAGTACATGGAGAATCCCAATTGAGCTAATAAAGCAGATCAAACACCAACTTTATATTAACCTAGAAATTAAAAAAACAATGGAAATCCTAATTAAGATTTAAGAAATTTAGAACTTAAACAATATATGCATCATAGATAACGCAAAATGGCAATTAAAGAAACCGAAACAAGTTGCCGTTGGAAAATTTCAGCACAATGCAATGCAACTTACATTTACCTAAAAAAAAATTCAAACAGATGGGATGCCACCTAATATATAGATAATCATGCATAAAATACATCAATCGAATAGGAATTACCACTTTTCGTGAAAGCAAGCACCTCCACATTCAAATAAATATCCTATTTGAACAAAGGAGTGGATGCTATGTGATATTGATACCTTTAAGGATAGGGACAGTAGCTCCAGTGCCCTAAGTTGAGAGAGACGTTTATACCCCCTAGGTTAATCCAAAGTATACTGCTAAATGAACCTCCATTCATGACAGAGGGGGGCATAAAACCTAAATCCAGTGATCCAATAATCACAAAACATAAATAGATTGAAGATCTGAAAAAGCCCTAAGAAGAAGAAGACGAAATTATTTGGCATAATCTGCACCCAATACTATAGCTAATAACATGAAAACAGTAGCCAAAATCCAAATCAAAATATCACATATTGTAATAATTAAGCAAAAGAGGGAAAAAATTTAAACCACAACCGGTGGGGAAGGGCTGGGCCAAGGCAATGCTTCGGGGGGGGGGGGGGGCTGCAATGCAAGGGGAACGGTGGGACGCGCAGGCTGCTGCGGAAATTTTAGGATGGGTTAAGTAGGGGCTGCTGTAGAATTGTATAGGAGTGGAGAGTAGGGCTGCGCAAAAGGTAGAACCGAATCGAACCGTACCGAATTTTGGTATCGAGGTAGGTTCGGTATTTTCAGATCGCTTACCGTTTGCCCAACCGAAAACTTCGGTACGATTCGGTTTGGTTCGGTACAAAAAAAAAAGAAAATTTTGCAAGCAATTAACAGTGAGACAGTAGCTAGCATCCATTATTCCATTAGATCAATCAAATTTGGGGGGACATTATCCTATGATTCAACATATAAACCATCATACAAAAATTAAGAAATTGAATTATAGAAGAAGATAGAGACAGAAACCTTCACGCAATTAACAGTGAGAAAGAGGTACATTGAGTTAGATCCGATCGAATGAAATCTTAAAGAGAGGAGAGGAGTATTGTACCTCGGAGCAGGACGGCGGTGCCGCGGCGCCGTGGGGTGGATGGTGCGGAGCGCCGTGGGAATTTGAATTGAGGATGAGGAAGATATGGGATTAGGACGACAGTCCGTAGAAAGATTTGAAATTGGAAAAAGTTACCCAGCAAGGAATTGTGTCGAGTTTATTTTTTCTTCTTTAATATTTTAATTACTGCAATATGTAAGAATTATAAAAGCTTAAATTTGTATTGATGCACTTCTTTTTTTTTAGCTTTAAGCTACCCTATCCATTAAATTACGGGGAGATCTCATGCTAGGTATAATTATTGTTCAAATTCTTTCGACTATCATAATTACATGAATTTTTCCAATTATATTTGTAAGGTTTTCGTCTATTTTTGCTGACATCATCATTAATATTTTTTGAATTTTCTATATTATCCTTTTCAGTTATTTAAACGGGAAAGAGATTTATTGTAATGTTTATAATTATGAAAGGATGTTAATGTTATATCTCAACTTTGTCCTTATAATTAATTTTTATTGTGTATAAATTCAGAAAAATAGTTTAAAAACAAAATAATTGGTTTTTTCAATTTTTTTACTAAGTAAAATCCAAGTACAAGGATAATTGAATATAAATGTTAATACATTCAATTTTAATCATGAGAAAAAATATTGTAGAACATAAATATAAATGTAGATACCTTCAATGTTCACATTTAACCCATTATTTTAATAATTTTAAAAAATTAAAGTTAAAGTATAAGGATAATGAAAATAAATTGTTAGACATTATTAAAATGGTCATACTAATCATAATTAACCCATGCTAAAAAAATTGTAAATTTTTAACTAAAAATTTTAACTTAAGTTATAAGACATTATAAGAATACTCATAATTAACCAATACTAAAATATTCATAATTCTTTTACAAAAAGTAAAACTACTCATTCAAATATTCGATTTAATAAAATAGTTATTATAAATTCATAATTATTATAAATAATTATTATAAATTTAATATATATAATTTAAAACAAAAATCCAACCCACCACACCCAATCCACACCACCACCGCCCCCACCCCCCAAAATCCCACCCCACCCAACCCAACCCATACTACAACCCGGCAGTAACCACCGCCCCCGATCCACCATCCCCAACCCCAACCTCCTCCCCAACCACCCCACTCCTCTAGATCGTGCCGCAGGCCTGGAAGGTGTAAGGTTGTCGCCGACCTGGGTTGAAGAACCCAATCATGCGACGGTTTTTAGGTCGCCAACACATCTTGGAGGAGATATCCCGGCAAAGAGGGACGAGTGGGTGGGATTGGGAGTAAAATGTAGGGTCGTAATCCTTTTAAAACGTCAGGGGAGGTCCCTGTAATTATGATAGTCGGAAGGGATTGGGCGGTAGTTACACCTAACCTCAGGGGAGGTCCGTGTAATTATTCTTTTTTTTTTCATTAAATAACTCGAGGGCATAACGGTCAATTCATGGATTCCGTCCAAGTCTGTTAGTCCCTTTTAGGATTTTAATTCTTTTGAAACGTCAGGAAGATCCCTGTAATTACGATAGACGAAGGGGATTAAACGGTAACTATACCTAACTTCAGGGAAGATCCCTGTAATTATCCCTTAAATGATTACATCACAAATCTTGAGATACCCAAACTTTGATGGGTCCAATTTAAACTTAACGATATATTTCTTCATTAACATTTAACATTAGAAAAGAAAGGGTATATCGGTTCAGTTCGGTAAATCGGACGGTATTACCATAACTTATAAAGTTTCGGTAATGGAGCTCATATCGTCTATCGAATCTTTCGGTTCGGTATACAATACATATCGAAATTTTGATTTTGGTACAGTTTGACCGATTTATTGGATCGTGCACAGCTCTAGTGAAGAGTGGGCGACGGGTATATCTAATCATTTTTAAAGAATATGTAATTTTTATTACAAAATTAATTACTTCATGAATTTTTTAGAAAATGTAAATTATTGTTTTTATTAGTAGCTGGACATGCTCAGTTTGGATTCGATTAGATTTGATTGAAATGGGTGAAAAAACAATGAAAAGTGATTGGATCGATCACGTTATATAAACGATAAAATTAATGAAAACACTTAACAAACGGTTTAATTCACTCAATGTCCGGTTTAAATTAGTTGAAAACTTGTGAAATTGAGCGAAATATATTACAATATATAAATATAATTTAACTATTGATAATATTGTTACGAAAATGTTCACTCACTTTGTGTAGTAGTGTTCATCAGTTCTTCATTCTTAGGCCAACACGTAGCTATTATATTCGACAAGTTTTCAATGTAGATTCAACCGTTGTTTAAATTTTATTGTATACTTATTCATGTATTATATTTAATCTGTTTTTCCACTAGTTCCACCAAGTTGACCCATTTTAAATTGATTCAAGGGTTAAAATCTATGAATTTTGTGAAAATAAGGGTTAAATTTGTGAAAATTGGTTAAGTCCAACAAAGTTAGTAAAAAATGAGTTAAATCAATTAAGAACTGGATACCAATATATTTGAATTCAACTCGTATTTGGTTCGCTTGATTCTCTTAATACTTGTTCTAGTTGGTTAAATTATAGTGAAATCAAGTACAAATAAGATTTCAAAATCAAGACAATCAAATTAAGTATAAACATTCTGTAGCTCGACTCGTATTTTTTACATCCCCTAAGCAGTTACGATCCTCACGGGACAAGTAGCCCCGAGATGAACCTTAATTTCCAGATTGCCAGAACATTTTACTTACTAATTTGACTAGAAAGATTTATAACACCTCATTGTAAAAAGTCAGCACATTTCTACAAAGTTACTTGCAAACATCATAGCATTAAAAATCATAAAAAATCAGGGTGTATATCATCCTCAACCCTTTGATCATTCATTAAGAGCTCAAATGCATCACTACTCCATTGGCTACCCTGACCCTTTGAGTCTATCCCTCCTCTAATCTGCAAGTCGTTGTCATCATCGTCTTCTGTTATGAAACTACTCCATTTCGAAGAAAGTTTCTTAGCAGCGGTTGGCTCATTGACACAACGTTCAACATTATCTTGGGCCATGTACTCACTCCAATTGGAAACTGATGGTCCTTGAGCACTTTTCGTTGATTGATATGGGCATGCCTTCTTTTTCGCCAAACTGCCATTGCTATCTTGAATTTGTGCCCTCAGGATGTTCCACTTGAGAGCTCGTTCTTCTCGATGCAACTCAATTGGTTCCTCATCACTCCTTATCGAAGCTCTTACAGAAGATGTTTGCTGAAATTCGGTCATTTGCATAGCTTCTGCATATTCAGGAAATCCAACTAAGATCCATATGATTTATCATATTATCTCATTTATATTCACAATCGTCCATTATAATTGAAAAATAGTATAATTTCAATCGGATAAACATTAATGAATCTAAAAGTGCTGATTTAACTAGAGAAGAGGCAGTAGTCTTATTACTTCGGTTTGGAAACACTGGTTTCGGAAGCTTTTTGTCCCCAATCCCAAACTCTGATCCATTAACAGAACATTCCTTCAACTTGGGCTTTTTGAACAGCGCCTTTGGCATCTCAGTCACAATTATCGGTTCCAACTCACTATCCACTGCAAATAATCCAATTTTCACTTCAAATTGATTTCAAACCCTTAAAAAAAAAACAATAAAAATTATCAAAAAATGATCAAATTCAAACACCTTGTTCATCTTCCGATTTTCCACCAGATTCCTCCAGGTCAAAATCAACATACTCCGTCCAATCAGTCCTCCTTTTCTTCGTATTATTCTCTTCATTGCAAGGAGGAAAATCTAATACTGTTTCACCTCCTCCTTCCTCTTCCTTTTGACGAGACATGTTGAAATTTTGGACGAATTTGCGGACGTCCTTGGCCATAAAACCTTCAGAAAACACATTGCGCAAAGATTGTTTCTCATTGCATACGACGCAGGTCCATTTCTTGCTGCTTTTCGTTTTCTGCTTCACCTGCATCCATAATTCCTCACATTATTCGCATACGCATCTAATTTCACACACACACGCACAAAGAGGAGAGAAATTACCTGCATAGTGGAGCATTGGACGCACTGAACAGCAATGAAGGTCGTCTGCATAGTGATTTCACTGATTTGGGGGAAATGAGATTTTGGAATTGAATTTGTAGGGCGCGCGGAAATTCATCTTTACATCGTTTCGGGTTACGGGCTATACTTTTGGAATTTGGACTGAGCTTCTGGTATTATTCGGCCCAATCTACTTTATATCTTAATTGGACTTTAATTGGGCCTGTAATTTAGCTACAGTCAAATTCTTAAACTCAGGGGAAAAAATATGAGATTAGTTTGGAATTTGGATGTTGAAATTTTATGGTTGAAAACTATATATTAGTAGGAAATTATGTTTTGTGCAAGGTTTGTGAAATCATATTATGACATGTGGTGTTGATAGATATTTTTCAAGTATAATTATTATTTAACATACATTCATAAATTAATTTCAGTAAAATAAAAAGTAACAAAGTTATATCATAAACTTATAGTACATTCTAGCATTTTTAAGATAAGAGAGTAAAAATAAAAAAATCACATTGACATAAAAACCTTTTGTTATTTTTATTGGATATGTTTGGGCTTGGGGCTTATTTCAAGCTTATCACAATAAAATCTTCTAATTTTTTTTTTAATTGAGAACGCATAGAAAAAGATCACACGATAATATATAAATCTTTTTTCAGTAAAATAATATTAATAATAACATTTCGAACTAAATTTATCTTTTAAATGCTAAAACTCACTTATAAATTCATTGAAAATGCTTTTAAATATTGATTACATATATACAAATATCAAATATAATTATACATAATTTAATAACTTTCAAAAAATCTTCAATTTTTATGTAACATAGGAATGAACATTTTTAAAAGTCGAATTTTATTTGAATTAAGCCTTATTTAGCTAAAATTAACAATGAATTTGTCGAGCCTAACAATAAAGCTCAACTCAAAAGTATAAATTGTTTTCATCATATGAATTAGTTTAATACTAGTATACGCTCCGTGCTATGCACGGACTTTTACTAAATATATTTTTATTAATTAACTTGCATGATATGCTAAAATTGTGTGTAACGTACATCATAGTTAAAACGTATTAAACTTCACAATTGAATCAAACCTATCATAATTAATCATAAAAAACAATGAGTTTGTATTCCATTGATAAAAGTTGAATGGTTATAGAATATGAGATCAAAAGGCTGAATTTAATATAAATCCATGCATAGCACGGAGCGTATACTATATATGTAGTTTTATATATGATAAAATGGTTAACACAATATATTTAATGTAGAAAATAATACTCCAGTATGTAAAATGTTATTGAATAAATATCCAAAGAAATTAAAGCAACAATGTTATAATAATGAGCTAAGCTCACCATCATAGTTACCAAGGGACTAAAATGGAAAAGGAGATGGCACAATTAATTAGTATATTTATATAATGAAAGAACTTTTTTAAAGCTTCGTACATTGAAATTTCCCCAAATTAAATAGCCATAATTTGGTCAAAGTAGTGCAAATGGTTTATTTAATATAACCCCACCAAAAACAGTTTTATCTTCGAAAGGCAAAATGGAATCAAATTTGCGGCCATTAATGAGGAGAAATAAAGTTTCGTTTAATAGACGAAAATGAGTAAGGATTTCAATATTTCTTACCATAAGTCCCATTAGCTCAGACTCCGTTTATTGAATCAACCGAGTTAGAATAGAGTTAAAATCATTAATTAACATTTAAAAAAAGCAGAACCGAATTAATTGTACTATACACGATCTTGAACAAACTCCAAGTCTCCAACACACTTCAAGAAAACTGTTTTGTTTAATTCCAGATAAAAGGTTACGAAATCAATCGAATAACTGAAAATAATAATAAAAATCAAAAGAGGATACAAAATCAAATTCCAACATACGTGAGTTAAAATCCATAATTCAATTAATCTTGAAGAACATAAAAACCTTCCAAGATTTTAAGAACGAAACTTTATTCATGCTAAAACAAAACTCCTACACTACAAATTGTCGCATCTGATTTTACTTCCAAATGATAAGAACCATAAATGAAACATGGAAATAATCCCTCAAAATACCTGTTAGTAGACTCCAATTTGAAAACTCACGTCCAGTTAGTTTTGATTTGTAAACCTTTACCCAAATCCTTAACCTCTCTTCCAAAAGTTCTCCACCATTTAGTTAACTGGAGAAAGAGGGATGAATCAATTACAGGTGGAGAAGTTATTGAATCAATCAACCGAGTTAGAACAGAGTTAAAATCATTAATTAACATTTAAAAAAGCCGAATTTAATTAATTATACTATACACGATCTTGAACAAACTCCAAGTCTCCAACACAGTTCAAGAAAACTCTTTTGTTTTATTCCAGAAAAAGGGTACATAATCAATCGTAATAAGTGAAAATAATTATAAAATTAAAAAACAGATACAAAATCAAATTCCAACATACATGAGTTAAAATCCATAATTCAATTAATCTTGAAGAACATAAAAACCTTCGAATATTTTAAGAACGAAACTTTATCTCTCCTTATGTTAGAACGAAACTCCTACACTACAAATTGTCGCATCTGATTTTACTTCCAAATGATAAGAACCATAAATGAAACACGGAAAGAATCCCTCAAAATACCTGTTAGTAGACTCCAATTTGAAAACCCACGTCCAGTAAATTTTGATTTGTAAACCTTTACCCAAATCCTTAACCTCTCTTCTAAAAGTTGTCCACCATTTATTTAATGGGAGAAAGAGGGATGAATCCGTTACATGTAGAGAAGGCCCAATGATTATTCTAATTTAGTCCGCCGTACCTGAAATCGGGAGAAGAAGAAGCCGGTTGCTATAAAATAAATTGGAGTGCTGCTCTCGGAATTGTGGTGGTAAATCTGATACTTGAAAGCCTGAAATTGGGAGAAGAAGAAATGGATTTTAGTGTAGAGAATTTTCATGGTTGAAGAATTTGAAGGTGGAAATCGTGGGGGAAGAAAGAGAACGTGGGTTTGTGGGTGTGGGAATTTGAATACTAACTAACTGTAAAATTAATTTTGGGGATTTTAAAAAAATTCCAAATTCTATAAAAAAAGAATTGAGTCAAAATTAGTACGAGACAGTTACTGGACTGATCTCAAATCTTTCTTACTATTATTTCAAGGGGGTGAATTGGTCAAACTTACCTTATTTTGACTCAATACTATTTTATGAGAATTTAGAATTATCTTTTAATTAATATAGTGAAATAAATTAGGTATCCTACTTTCTTCTTTTATTTTTTTTAGGCGTCCAGTTTTCCACTCTCTCCCAACTCCCCTATTCTCTTGCCCACTTCTCTCAGAAAACCTCCACAGTCCCCCACTATCTTTTCAACTGCCATTTTCCCTTGCATCACATCTCTCATGACTTTCGAAAATGACAACTTCTATAATATCATACTTCCACTCACTTTTGTTTCTTTGTAATACAGGATCATAATTATGTTTCACTAACACATTGCAGACAGTTCTCACGGCCATGAAACAAACTTTATTCTGATTGGTTACGTTACTATGGTGGAAATGGGAGATGGAAGAAATAGAAATTTTAAATAATCCAGGAATAAGTTTTGAAAAAACCAGGTAAAGGAGCCAATTAGATTATCATCATTTTAATTTGGAGTTGATATGTTTGATAAAATGCCTCATCAAACTTTGAATCTTAAATTTACTTCATCATTTAGATTAGTTCCTTCATGTCCATTGCAATATCATATCATATCGACTTTCTGTCAAATGGTAATCCAAATAGATTGTTTGTAGTTGTTTCATAATATGTTTAATAGCAAAAATAAAATTGCTTGATTGATTCAGATTGATTAAGTATTTAACTATTTCTACTTCTGTTTTGTAGCAGTTTCTTGAATAATATCGTGGCCAGCAATAGTTTCTACCTCAACATCGGTTCACTTGGAGTCTATATTTTTACTTGGAGGTAATTGTTCAATTAGTTTGAGGTGCTCTGCGATTTTGTATTATGTAATCTAAACTTGAATCCCATATACATATCCTATATTCAGTGGTGTTTTATTTGGGGACTACATTTACAAGTTAATGCGATGTCTGTTGGCAGCAACTTCTTTACAAGCTTCACTAAACAAATAGGATTACAGTTGTACTCTGGAAGATGTACTAATCCAAAAACTATATTAATATTAATGTAATCTATTCAAAATAATTTTTGATAGTTTGCTTATTGAAGTAAACTAATGTCTATTGGCATCATCATTATGAACTTTAACTGAACAAAAGTTCATCAATGAAACAAGACTATAAACTAAGCCTATATTTAAACAAGACTAATGTCTATTTACATGTATCTATCTACTTTTGGTTTCAATGACTTAAGATGTATATTCTTTGGTTTAAATATGCATTAAAAGAGAAGTTTTGAAGGAAAGAAAACTTTAAACTTTACTGAGTAGTACTAAATTGTCCTTATTTGATTGTCATGATGCAAGTAAATTCTCCTTTATCTGAGTTTTGTGAAACCAATCAAGGACATATTATGTATACAATAATATCTTAATTTTATCTACATTAATTGATAGAGTGCAAGTAAAACTTACTCATTAATGTTCTTGGCTTTAAATGATTTTTTATTTATCCTAACTATTACATGGTGTGGTGTGGCTTAACTAAACTTTTTTTTATCAAATGTTTCATGGCAGAAAGATCAAGGGATGCCAAACGCATTTCACTGAACAAAAAGAAAAGGCTGGAAATCTAGCCAAGATTGGATGTCATCTTTACCAATTCCTAGCACAATTATTAGCATTCTTGATGAAATACTAAAGGTATGCACAATGCTAAATAATTCTTTAGCATCTAATATTCTCTTGGACAATTAAGTGTTTACTTTTATAGTTAGATTACCAAATACTTCAACCTCGACTTTATATGTACATAAATAATATTGAAAGATTGGGAAGAGAAAATTAAACAAAGCTTAGTAATTAGATTTCATGATACATAGTATGCCGTATTTGTTTATTTTGATTACATGTTTTTGTGAAGCCCTTGAAAAGTGGATGAAAATGAAACGTGAAAGTTTTTTTTTTCTTTTATTGTAGTTAATACCATATATAAATTCAGAAAGCAATTTCAGAAATATGATTAAATAAAATCTATATACTATTTGCGAGTTCATTAACCAATAATTTTATCATGTTTTCGAAAATGACAGAGTTTGCTTCAATTGCAGGTACAAGAAGCCTTAAACGAGTGTTGAACTCGACACATGCAAGAATTCATTTTTTTATTGATAGAGTTAAAGTTTGTAAAATTATTTGTATATCTGATTATCCAAGTTTGTCGATTATAAATTTATAATGTATCTTCACTTTTCGAATTGTACCACTTTACATGAACTATTGTGTTTAGGTCTTATTAGTATGAGATGATGTTTGTCAAAACTCAAAAGAATGAAATAATGAAAGCTATCTTTTATATTTTGATCAGCTAAATTGATTCATGAATATCGAATACTGAAACATATTCATAAATATTTCAATCTATATAGTTTAGACTTTGAGAAAAACCTTGATCCACATTTTAGAGATTGAAGTAGAAAAGGTGATGTGTGCTAAATATCAATTTTATATGTTGTTTGTGTTTATGAAATGAGAAGAAGGAATCCAAATGATTACTTTGAACAAGTAAACCTTTAGTTGTTTTTTCTCTTATTGATAAAATCATGTTCTTTTAGAAATCATGTTTTGTTTTATGCTATTCTAAAATCTTAAATATCTAAATTTCATACTTTTATAACCAATTTAATTACACAAACTAATATATAAAATAATTTAATGTGATTCCGTGCATAGCACGGGTTTATGCTAGTATATATATAAGAGATAAGAGATAAGAGATAATAAAAAATAAAACAGTCGGTAAAGTTAACGTGAATTAAAATATGGATAGAAATGACCCAATAAGTACGCGACACGTCACCAAGCATGCTACACCCTGATTAAAGACAAAAAATAAATCACGTTCAACAAACAGACACAGTAACGCCGTTATGTTTCCCATTCCTTTTCTCTCCTTTATTATTTTTTCCGAAAAAGAAAAAGAGAAAAAAGAAAAAGCCATTTTAGCGAAACACTAGAAAATCAATCAAAGACCCGGATTACAGATTAGATCTGGCCATTGCTTTTCTTTTCCTTTCACATACCACAAGCATAAAAAAGAAAAATCTCTTTCTCTTACTCCGAAAAGACTGTCTGTTTATCACACTTAACTTCTCCAGATCTTTGCGGAATTTCAATGGAAATGTAAATATATACATACCTTATTTCAGGTACTGCATTTTTTTTTCTTTTATTTTTTTAAATGTTTGTTGGGTTTTCTCTTTTTCGTTCATCTACTTTAACAGGCCTCATTTTTTTAAGTTTTCCTTGATGGGTTTTTTCGTATCTTAGTTTTGGTTGAAGAATGAAGAGTAAGAAGGTGTATAAATGCCTTGTCTTTGTGCGTGAGTGTGTTTTTATTTCTTGTTCCCTTAGAATAATGTTGTGATGTGAGAAAGAAGCATTTTTTTCTTAAAAATTATGCTATAGTGGCGGCAGCAAGCATTTTGATTTTTATTTAGTGGGGTCGTTTTCATGTATATCTCTGTCAAAATATGCTTATTTTTTAGTTGAAAATGAGAATTGTTTATTTATGTTCCTAGAACTGACAAAAACAGCAAGACAAAATCCAAAATGTTGATCGACAAGAACTCCACATGTCTGAGCTTTTTCTGGATTGAGATTATCAGTTGTAAATTTTTTTTTTTTTTTTGGCTTTTACTTGTATTTTGACTCTTTATTAGTTAAAACACGGTGATGTTTAGATAAAATAAAATAAAAAACTAAACCTTTCCTGTTCTTTGATTTATGCTTCTTTTTGGAATATTTAAAAGATGGGTTATATGAAGTACATGAATTAGATCAATGGTCATTCGATTTTTCGGTACTAGCTGAAATCAAATAACCAGGATTCTGTAGAGAGTTTAAGTTGTATTTAATGGATTGCTTATATATCTATAAATGTCTATGAATGTGTTAGCTTGTTAATTGGGGCTGTTTTATTGATATTTACATTGACTTGATTTTGGGGTTTTTGAAACTTGAAAGCATACTTACTAACTTGTCAAAAATGCTATAATGAACAAACAGCGGAAGAAAAGTTGCCAAGTGTTCTTTCTTGTTTAGATTATAAGTGGGTGGATATTCATTCATCAGTAGCTCAAGATTAGAGAGATTCGTCAATGGGGTCGGAGCAGAATCGGTTTCTGCAGCCACAACAATTACCAGCACCTCGGGTATAGTGCTTTTCACATCTGTGCTTTTCTTCATTTCTCTCCCATCTAATTACATGCGATCTTGTGCAAAAGAATTTTTGGATACGGTCATACGGTCTCTTTTTGGCGTAAAATATGTGTATTCAGGAGCGTCGGAAGATTTGATGTTAGATTCACATATCTTATTGTCTTACTTGAAGTTATTTGCAGAATCTGTAGCTGGGTTGATTTGTAAATTCTCCAAGCATTAAGCACGACTTAGATATATAATATCTTAACGGTTTCCTTCTGTGCCCTTTTACTTCCTTTTCAGTGATGTATTTGGGACTCGTTTAGAGAGTGGGGGACGAGGTGATGAAAAATTGTTTCTTAATCAACTCAAGTGCTCACAAATTTGTATGTGATATTAATGAAGAGTCCGATTATATTCATTGTGAAAACAGTTTTAAAGTTCGGCGAACATAATGCCGGAAACATTGTCTTTGCAACTTGCAAGCATTTAATTACAAAAATATTCTGCCTTATTAGTTTCATGGTTATTATATATCTGTACTATCTCAGAGGTAATTGATGAGTAGCCCTAAGTCTTAAAAAGCTATTTGAGTCGGGGCTAAACACTTATTAAAAAAACATTAGAAAACAGACTGCATCTCTTGGCGGGATAAAATCAACGACAATAATATTTATTACATTATAAAATGTCTATGTTATCAATATTGTTATGGTTAAAATACTTGAAGGACACATTTCAGATCCTTAAATTCCGCATTACATTTCTGTACTTACAGGTTAACTGTTTATATCATTGAGCAATTTCTTCTCTATAATTGCTTTGTCTGAAATGGCTTTTAAGAACTGGAATCTTTGATCCTTTATTCTAAATGATATATTCACATTATCCTATTTATTTAAACTCACACTGCGAAAGGTACCAAGCTAATGAAGAATGAGCAGGATAAATCCCCAATAAATGTGATCTTAGCTTACATAGTTACTCCTAAATTGTGCATGTGCATTTTGACGGAATCTGTGTAAATTCGTGTAAAGGGAAGAACAATTTTACTAATGTGAAAGTTTTAATGTAGTAAAGGGCGAAAAAGAAATTGTTTCCTTACCCTCTCATTTGGAGATTTAGTATGTTTATCTGGTCTTCTTGTATGATCACTAGATACAAATCTTGAGTGCATCCAGAGACCTCTTAACTAATTGTGTCCTCGGGGAAGTGTACAACCGGTTATTTGAATGATTAGCCGGAATGACATTATACATCATCAACTGTCATTGTAATTTTTACAAAGAATGTGGATGTATTTTGAGTACACTTTGGCTGTGTGTATATATTATGTATGCTATGATAAATTAATGCTTGTTATTATTTTCTAAATTCATTTGAGATTCAAACTTTTTGTGATTTTAATGGCCATGTAACTTATTATATGCTTTAATTAACAAAGCACTAGTTACCATTCTAAAATCAGTGCACAACTGCACATTGAACACGAAATGCATCTAATAGATTGCTTCACTTAGTTTAAATTTGATTCATTGTGCCTTCTTAATCTTATAATGGGATTCCTTTGGCTTCATTTCCTTCCTTGTATGCATAAGCTCTTACAGATCATGAAGCTTGTATGTAGGAAAAGATTAATTTCGATGTTTCATCTATAACTTAGGTGTTCAAGATTTTGATGATTACCATACTGAATGCTTAAAGTAAGGATGTCATTTCAAATTAGGTGGAACTAAAATTCTATAAAAAAAAATTAACAATAAGTAAAATAAGCCATATCTTCACAAGTTTAGAAATAATAAAGATACCAATTTGTCTTCGCTTGCTTTTTTCTTTTGTATCAACAAATCCTTGCTTTCGACTTTCTTCTGTTTAAGAGCATTTCTTCATATAAATGTTTGAGCTGATATTTTTAATTTATTTGCAGCGCAAGAGGTGGGGAGGTTGTTGGGGCGGACTATCTTGTTTCCGTAAACAAAAAGGCGGAAAGCGAATAGTCCCCGCATCTCGAATGATCGATACCAATGGTTTACCAAATCATTCAAACGGACCTCAAGCAAATGGATTACCTAATCATCAAGCTACCGGAATCCCTCACTCTCTTTACGCTCCACCATCTTCACCTGCCTCTTTCTCAAACTCCGCACTCCCATCAACTGCTCAATCACCTACTCCTTGTTTCTTATCTGCAAATTCACCAGAAAATCCTTCATTTGTCACCGGCCCTTACGCCCACGAAACCCAACTCGTATCTCCTCCTGTTTTCTCAACTTTCACAACCGAGCCTTCTACAGCTCCTTTAACCCCTCCACCCGAGTTGGCCCATTTAACCACCCCATCTTCACCTGACGTGCCTTACGCTCGTTTCCTCTCGTCAAATGATAAAACCAACTATGACTGTTTATCCCAATGGGATGCTTCACAAGAACCCACCTACAAAAGTGCCTCTAAATCACGTCAAGATTCGAACTTTTTCTGTCCAGAGACATTTGCACAGTTCTACTTTGACCAGTCTTCATTTTCGAATGGGCGGTTGAGTATTTCTCGAGAATCGGATGCTTACTCGAATGTCGGAAATGGGCATCAGAATAGGCAGAACAAACCTTGTAAACCAGATGCGGAGGAACTAGAGGCTTATAGGGCCTCGTTTGGGTTCAGTGCTGATGAAATCATTACTACTACTCATTATGTAGAGATATTGAATGACGACTCATTTAGCATGACGACACCTTTTAGCGAGGAACAACGTAAGCTTACTGAACCAGCTAAAGGAGTAGAAACAGAGAAAGGACGAGATGATTTTCTGAGTCCACAGCTTCGTAAAGCAGGAGTGAATCATGCTGATGGGGTGCATTCTGGTCCACTGCCTTTTGGTAATTTTGAAGGTGAGATATCACTGTCTCAGTTATTTAACACCTCTGTTTTTTTTTTAAGAATATAAGATTTCAATCTTTTGGTGCTCCGCCCATCTAATAATAGAATATTGGGCACTATTCTTTGTGCATCATTGGATCTTGTTAACTAGGAAAAATGGCCTTTCAGTTATAATGATATTTATAAAAAAAAAATATTTTCCAGTTTGTGGGTCCTCGAGTATAAGTTTTTCATTGACCACAACCTATAGGAACCAAGCCATTGTCAATAGTCAATATGTCAAACTTCTGACTCAAAATCCATATATTATTTCTCAATAGAAAAGTGAGATGGGAAATCTTGTATTTTTCCTGTCTATAATATGACTGAGTGCTTGGTTTTTTAAATAGTGTAAGGCTTCATTTAGATTGAGGGATTTAGACCAGAAGAACGATTTGGATAAGATTTCAAATGATTCCATTAAATGAATATAGGGATTTCAATTCTTTACGCAATCAAAATCGAACCTGCAACACAAGAAGAAGTGCTAATGTCTATTCTATGGTTTTGTATGACAGATCAAGTCCCACACAATCGTCTCAGAGAACGAAGTTTGCCAGTTAACTACGTTATGAGTGATGACGAAGAAGATATATACTCAAAGATGGGGGCTTCATCAAGAATTGGCCGTAAATATGCACTTGGTTCATCAAATTCCGATGCAGAAATCGAGTACAGGAGAGGCAGGAGCTTGAGAGAAGGACATAGCCGGCGTGAAAGCTAAGGTTACAGAAAACCAATGCGCTTGTATCTATTAAGTGGCAGCTGCTGTGTGTTAACCTTCCTTTGATCCGAACCTCGTTTTGTGTGTCTCCCCCGTATAATATATATTTTCAGTGTTTTGTCGTATAATATATGATACTACTATATAAAGAATTCTGCAGGTGGATCTGAGTATTATTACGTAACTCCATATCGATCACCTGTAATGAAAATAGAATATTAAACTTTTTGTATGTAAATTGCTTATTAGTATGTATATGCATGGATTAAGAATGCTTAGCTACTTTTAAGGTTGTTTCCTTGTAAGAATTGTCTAATGTAACTGATATTATGCAGATCTTTTCCAAGTACCCAACCTAAATGTTGTTTCATGTTTGTTTGTAAACTTATAATAACTCTTTTACTTTGGTTTTGCAGCCTCTGTCATAGCTCCAACTGTTCTTTTTTATTTTGCATAAATTAGCTCGATTGTCTTTTGCTCATTCTTTGTTATTCGAAATGTTAATATTATATGCAATAAATTTAATATATTGGTTAGCTATTTATTGGGACATTGTGTAAGGTGGGTTTTTCACTAATTATAGTTTTTTGGGAATATTCGTGGTTATCATTTGGGTAGCTGCTATCTGTCATGTTATGTCACTTTTAGGGACATTTTTGCATAAAAAGTGTCTCTAAAATTCCCCTAATATGGCGGATGGTGGCTACCTCAGGGGGTAGCCACGGAAATTCCAATTTTTCGAGCCCAAAAAAGAAATTCTGAAATTTTCTTTCAGCAAATTTATTTAGCTAAGACTGCGTTGATGGAAGTGAACTTTGCTAAGAATTGGAGGAAACTTACGGTAGTAGGCGATTCAGGTGTTGTAATTGCAACAATCGAAAGTGTGATCATGTCTCTAGAGTAGATTATGGGGGCATTATTGAGAACATCAAGAAAGTGGCTAGGATATTCGACTCAGTTAAATTAAAGCTCGACATATCAGAAGAAAACGAGACGCTTATTTTGGATGTTTTACTGAATTTTATTCATTTCTGAATTGGTTGAAAATTGAAATATGAAAATCTAAATTCCCCTAAAAAAAATCTACTATTGTCTGAAAAAACAATTCTAATTATGACATTTTGTAAATTTCAAAGAATTTTTTATGTCAATTTCCAAATTTCTTTCAAGATATAAAGGTAACAATTTATTTATGACATAAATAATCCACTTCATAGTTCACACATTTCATTGTGAGATATATACGATGAATTTTTCTATTTATGTTTTTTTGCGTCAAATAAATTAAGTGAGAATATCTCCCAACAAGAATTCAGAATAATTACTTTGTAATGATTAGACTCTTTCACTAGCCAATTGCATGCCCAAATTTTCATTCCGCCTCTTCAAATTCTAAAACCCTTTTCTCAATGGATTTGAACAGTGACATGGAGAAAATTCTATGGACTGAACAACAGATTTCCGAACGGGTCACTGAATTGGGTTCTGAAATAACCCGACACTTTAAACCCGAAACCGCTTCTCCAGTCATTGTAGGTGTCGCCACCGGCGCATTTCTGTTTTTAGCGGATCTTGTGAGGAAAATCCATCTTCCAGTTACCGTGGATTTCATCCGGGTCGAGTCTTACGGGTCAGGCACTGTATCCAATGGCCAACCCAGAATTTCTTTCGACTTGAAAATCGATGTTCGAGGAAAGCACGTCATTTTGGTATATCTTTTCTTTTTATGATTGTGATTGCACTCTAGGTGTTCGACCAATGTATTGAATGAAGAATCTTATGCAAAATTTAATCTTTAGAAGCTATGTGATTGTGTTGTACCAATTTATGCTACTTTATGAGATAAATTTCCATTGCAGCCGCTCTTAGTCTTCTTCATGGATCAAAATTTGCTTTTCTAATGCATGTTCAGCTAAACATTGAAATATTTCGGAAACGTTTAGGAAACGTAGGAAAAATTGTGAAAAAATTACTAAATTAAGAAAATAGAGAGTATCAAGTCAAGAATGTAGTTTCGGAATTACACATTGTTTTTCGTTTCCATTGATTGAGAAACGTAAACTTTTGGATGTTTTCGACGGAAACTATGGAAATTTTGATCCACTGTCTTGTTTTCCTTTGTTGCAAGTAGTATTGCAAGTTACAGGAAATAAATTTTGTTTCTTGTTTGTTTAACTTGGTTAGGTTGAGGATATTGTAGACACTGGAAACACTTTGTACTGTCTAATAGAATACATGAAGTCTAAAGGCGCATCTTCCGTATCCGTATGCACTCTTCTTGACAAACCAGCAAGGAGAAAGGTTCACTTTGAACTAGTCGGTGAAGGAAAGTATTACTGTGGCTTTGAGGTGATCTCTCTCTCTCCTGCATAATCTCCCCCCCCAACCCCCCAACCCATGTAAGGAGATGAAAGGTGATCTCGTTAGTTTGAGCAAAAGCGTAATCTTACATAAGTTTTTGATTGATTGCTTGCACTTTTTGATTGGCTGATCTATTCAATCAGGAGACTTTTCGATTGCAAATTTTGTATGAGCTGTAAGGCTAAGTGTATATGGTAGAGTTTGAGTTTCTGGAGGTTCTTGAAATTATTGAACACAATTACACAACACATCAATTAGCTGCAAATATTATTAGATAACTTTGTCATGTAAATATGATGACATGATTATATAATTGTATTGAATTTGATCCCTTGTATATATTCGCAGTGTCCAGATGAGTTTGTTGTGGGTTATGGCCTCGACTTTGCTGAGCTATACCGAAACTTGCCATATGTTGGTGTCTTGAAACCTGAAGTGTACAAGTGATGGTTTTTTCGGAGATATTTCTGGACCTATTTGAAGAAGAAGACGGCAATAATTGATATTTGTTGATTCGGTACATAACTAAGGATGAAAACTTGGGATATATTTGATTCAATAATTTCATTACCTATTGTTTTTTGAAGTACAAGGTTATAAGAGCCAACTTGTTTATATATATGATTATCAAAATGTTTTTTGTGCATGGATCTGATTTAGTTTTTATGGCATAAGCTTCGAGGCTAAGTTCATACGAATATTAGAATACTAAAACAAACAAAAATTATATATTTTTCTTAAAATGCATGAGTAAAAAATTCGTTAAAGAACAAATCCAAACAAGTTAAAACTTCGATATAATTTGACTTTTTGACCTTGACAAAGTATTTTTTTTATTATTTATTATGAATAATACATTAATACATCAATCATTACTTATTTTTCTTTTGATCAATTTACTTCGATTGACCCACAAGACCTAAGTTAAGGCTACTTATCTGCTTTGGTGTGGGTCGGATGAATCAGATCTAATACGCACTACATACAAAAGAACCCATTAATTTGGGCCCAAAGCCCAATGGTAAAACAAATACCCAATCTATCAAAAATCAAAAACTAAAAAAACGAATACAGGTTAATTAAGGGTTTGCTTCAAACAAAAAATTTCTTCATTCCTCATTTCCTCATTTTTGTAGACTTGAAAAAAATCTACAAAAATGCATAATCGTTCTTCAATTTCCCTCTGTAAATTCCTCACCAAACACCCTTTTGGAAGATCTCCAAAACCCAAATCCCCAATTTTCTCAAAACCCTTCACAATTCTCTCAAACAAATATCACAACCCCCAAAAAAGCCACCGTTTTTTCAACCCTTCAAGCATAAACTCACCGACCCATTTCAAGAATTCCCTAGATATTAGGAAATACAGCGTTGATACTGACAATGAAGTGGATACAATTAATCTCAAATTTGCAGAAGCTAGAGAGGAGATAGAGTCGGCCATGGATTCTAAGGAAACTGTGTATTTCAATGAGGAAGCTGACTGTGCTCGTGAAGCCGTGAATGAGGTTCTTGAAATGTATCAAGGGTTGTTGAAGAAGCTACCGGAGAACGAGAGGTCGGCAATACAGAGAGCAATGGGGCTCAAAATTGAGCAGCTGAAAGCTGAGCTTCAACAATTGAATGAGTAGTGAGTTTTTTTGGAATTTAATACTATTTCATGTTTTTGTTTATTGGATTTACAAATCTTTTCTTGCTCTGTTTCAATAATTTAAGTTATCTGAATTTGGTATTATAGTGGAATCAATAATGTGGGATTCATTATTCTCAACTGTACCAAGTATGATTTTATTCTGAAATTGGGATTAGCTAATGCAGCTTTAAATTAAATTTCGATAATTTAAATATTTGGTATAATAGGTGTGTCATTGTGTTTTAGGCTAGCACCCAATCGAGAAGATTACAAGTTAGGTTCGTGAACGACACGGCTAGATCATTAACCTAAGCAACCTGACATGGGAGCAAAGCCTAATAAGGCTATCTTAATCATTTTTTACCATTCTCCTGTTCTTTCTTCTCCAACCAATCCTCCCGTCGCCTTAATTGTGGCTTTTGATTATGTTGAGGAGATTTGGCTGTGGAAATGGAAAGGTTTAGGTATTCCATTTTGATTGATAGGTTGAGACGTGTGGTACGGTACCTTTTAGCTGAAATAATCATCACCTAGGAATATATAGGTTAAAGTTTGAAACCTTAAGAATACTTACTAGTTCAACCAAACAAATCGTAAATAAACGTGGTCCATTTAGCGGCTGATTATGTCACTGCTTCATAATTCAAATGTATGTGATTAATAGCACTTGATAATTAAATGAGTAAGAAATTCGGGTTTTAAACCGAAACAACAATCTTAGATCAAAGGTACTACGAATACGTACCAATTAAGCTGCTAAAGGGTTAGATTTGTTCAGATCATCAGCTCATTTATTTTCTCCAGCTCATATAGAGAACCTCATGTTCCAAAGATGTAAGTGCTCTCTGACGATTCTTTAATCATTATTTGGACGATTCAAGAATTGTGCAAATACTCCGGTTAAGACATTTTTTGGATTGTTGATTATGATGAATACGTAGAAAAAGTGAATCGTATATGATACCTCTCAAATATTTGGAGGTACATTTGAGCCTTGACAGATCCCTCGCCTATAACCGAGGTAAAATTTCTATGATTAGATCTTTACTCGACCAAACAGCTTCCATTGAGAAAGATGCAAACAAAAATAATGTAGCCCTTATATATGATATACCCTGCCGGTGAACAACGGCGGCAGAGGAAGAGGAGTATTTTTTTTCTTTCTTCTTTTATAAATTCTTTTTATAGATTGGCGACATTGAATAATCTTTTATTTCCTATCAGAACATAACTCTTTCCCAAAAAAAAAATATATATATATATATATATATATATATATATATATATATATATATACACACACTTTATTATATTTATATATATAATTATTCATTATTTATTTATATAAAAGTGTGAATTTGAGTTTTAAAGTGATAGTATTGACCTTAATGGCAAATGTGAGTAGTAAAGGTAATTTGAAGAAGTTCGGCTAGAGGGCATGTTTGTCTTGTTCTGAAAGGCCAAACAAACATCATTTTTCTTTTTAGAAAAAAATAAAAAAACCTATCTTATAAAGCTCTCAATTCTCACAAATAGTCTCATCTTAAAAATTTATCACAATTTTCTGAAACTACTTTTTCAAAAGTGAAGAGAAAATGTGATTTTACGACAGTTTTGGATATTATTCCCATACTTCACCTGCGAATGTAAACATAAATAATAGTCACTAACAAGACTAGTATAAATTAGAAAAAGACTCACAATTCTGGTGGACTCGAATCCAAGACCTTAATGCTATGTTTGTTTTATGGATTTCAGTGAGTAAAATGATAAGTAAAATGCAAATGAACATAAAAGAAACTCAATGTTGCGTCATTGGATGCAAGAAAAAATATTTTCCTTAATGTTTTAATCACTAAAATTCTTGGATCAAACATAGCCTAAAGGTCTTGGGGCCTCAGCTTAGGCCTCTTCGGTGTTGTCTCTTATAAACTTTATTGATTTGACAATGAGAAGTGTAAAAGTTTGTGGCAACTCTTAACACTATTACACAATTTAAAAAAAATCAGCAAATTTAGGACAAAAACCAACTGCATATCTTAATTTGCTTTTAGAGTACTAATAATACATGAATTCAAGAAATTTGTAAGAAAGCAATTATTATATGTATATTGCTACCTTTAGTTAGTATATATATGTGTGTGTATATTTAAATTTGCTGAACTTTTCTTCTCTTGCAATAATAGGTTATATTACATTTGCTATAAAAAATTTAATTTAAATATAAATATGCGTAAGGGCTTAAATTTAAATTTTCATTTTGAGCTTCACTAGTGACAAACATTATACAAAAAATATCGATGTAGTCGATCGCGACTCGGGTTCAGCTCGATTGAATTCATTCGAGTTTGGTACATTGAGAAATCAAATAATGTCGAAACACAATATCAAACTACATTAAAAAAATTCAAACCAAAACATGAAGCCCAAAATTGAGAAAGGCTGCTATTGATCCTTTTTGACTGGTCAAAAGTCATTATCTTTATCTCCCATCCATAAGCCCATTAAGCCCAATCCAATGCTTCCCTCTCACTCAAAGAGGCCCATCTCTTTACTGGACTTCACCTAAGATTGATAAAGGTTGGATTCAGGTTGAATTAAACTATCCAGATCTGGCTACATCTTTAATCTTGTTGGATTCAATCATGCCGGATCTTAAGGGTGTGTGTGGATGGGTTTTGGCCTGGTCTTGCGGGTTTCGGGAGACCGAGTCAAAACCCTTTCAAATGAGTTTACGCCAAACCAATAAAACTATAAAAAAAATTAGGGTAAATTACGAATATCCCCCTCAGGTAAGGTCTAATTACAAAAATCACCCTCACGTATTGGGTATTACAAAAATCCCCCTCAGGTTTGTCATCTTCTTACAATTAACCCCTTACCCCTAAAATGTTCCATTTTTGCCCTTGAGTGTTATTGTATTGTTTGTAATGTCATATATGTTCAAATTTGGGTGCTAATTATTATATCTTATAAATTAGAAAAAAGATAATTATATATTTACTACCAAAATAATTGATAAAATTTATAATTGCCCATAAGTTTTAATAAATATTGCAAAAAAATATTTATATATATTAGCAATTTAAATTGCAAAACATTAAATTAAATAGAATTTTAATAATATATTTTATAAATATGAACAAATTGTTTACACATTAGTTAAATGAATTTATTTTATAAAATAGTATATTTAATAAATTAGTTTTTTTTTTATAAATAAGATATTTTAGTTTATTAAAGTTTATATTGTATTATAAATTGAAATATTTATTGAAATTTATGGGCAATTATAATTTATATCAATTATTTTGATGGTAAATATATGATTATTGTTTTTATAATTTACAATATATAACAATTAACACCTAAATTTTAAAATCTATAATACTATATTATAAACATTACAAATAACTTTCAAGGGTAAAATTGGAACATTTTAGGAGCAAGGGGTTAATTGTAAGAAGGTGACAAACCTGAGGGGGATTTTTGTAATACCCAATACGTGAGGGGGATTTTTGTAATTAGGCCATACCTGAAGGTGGTATTCGTAATTTACCCAAAAAATTATTCAGAAACTCACACTCAAACTCTACAAACTTATAAAACTATTGATTTGACACATACCACCTACTTTTTCCCTCAAATCTCACTAAAAAGGACATTGATTTGACACTTGTCACCTACTTTTTTCCCTAAACTCCAATATTCAAACTCAATCCAAGTGAAGTTTCAACTTATTCAAACCACAAAACCCAAGAGCCAAAACTCATCCAAATGATGTCTCAAAGGTTTCATCGAAACCACCCAACCAATTTTTTTAAACCGAGACCCGCGAAACCGAGCCAAAACCTATCCAAATAGACCCTAAATTCTCCAAACCTATCAAATCGAGTTTTTTTCTTTTATAGGCTTTTACACAAAAGTATTTCCCAATATGACTCAAACTGAAAAGTATTTTCTTAAATGTACCTTTTAGGTAAAATCGTTGTTGGCAAAATCGATTCTAGTGAAAAATCGCAAGTACCAACATCGATTTATCAATTATATTCGATAATTAAAAAAAAAATTTAATAAAAATCGAGATTAGTAACATCGATTCTTATTAATTATAATAATGAGCGATTAATTAATTCAAGGAAAGAATCGATATTGGCAATAGCGATTCTTCTATTTTTTTTTTTCGGGAAAATGAAGGCATGCTGCTGGAAATTTCCAAGTTGTTGTTGAACTGCGATTTATACCTGTCTTTTTAAATCTTGTGAAATGTGAAGGAGCAGAAGCTCGATTTTTTGCCACTATTCTTTCCTACTACCATTTTGTTATTGTTACATTTTCGCTCATCTTTGCTCAAATGTTCAAATTTTCATCATATTTCACTGAGCTCCAAGATAGAAATTTAACAGATCAGGCTGAAAAGTAAAAGCATGTTTTGTTAAATTGATAATAAAATTTATTAATTTTATTTAGAAAAATATAACAATATTTGTATGAATAAATAAAAGGGTTTTTTTTATTTTATTTTTTATAATCATCATATTTAAATCTCTAACGGACTGATCGACCTAGATATATATTTGTTCCAAGTACTGATGAAAAACTATCGAATCCCATAATAGGAAAATCACATAAAGGTTAGATGCGATGTAACTAGGTAGTGGGAAAAGTTGAAATACATGCACTAAATAGGAATATAACTAGTGGACATTACATTACAAGCCATTACATTACGAAGTGTAAGTGATTGGGGATGAAGAAATAAATGTCTGTCTGTCATGAAATATATATATATAGACTACCTACCAAGTTTGTCAGTAGAGTATTCAAACCTCTGGTATGCCCGATATGATGATATATAGAAAAAAATAAAATTAATGCTCAAGACTATTCAGGAACGTTACATAAATAAATAAATCAATTTTTTTTTTATTTATAACTCAGGTGTCCAATCTTATACTAAACTAATCATGGACCCTCAGAACCCTGAATGATGTAAATCGCAGGATGTGACTCCACCAAGCCTCGGGATCCCACCATACTGCTGTACACTCTGCGCACAAAGGGGTCTTCACCACAAATGATCCATAGACAGACCCATGAAAATGCTTCCATCCAAGCTCCAAATGGGATTTGAACCCCCACCCTTGCCGCTGGAGCAAGCCTTATGAATTATTGGTCAGCCAGTTGGAAGATATGCCCTGGGAGCAATAAATATATCAAATTACTTGTACTTCATATGTATTTAGGTCCTATTTGGAAGGATTTTGACTCAATTTAAAAAATAAAAAAATTGGGTGATTTTGGTGAAACCTTTAAAACCTCATTTGGTTGTATTTTGTATGTTGAGTTTTGTGGTTTTGAAAAAGCTGAAATTTTAGTTGAATTGAACTTAAATGTTGGGGAAAAAAAATTAGGTGGCAGGTGTGAAATTAAAGTTTTTATAGATTTCATTAGATTATATTAATTACTACATTTGCATTCATGAGATAGGACTTGTTTGTTTGTCATTTGAGAGCGTAGTTAGAAAATGTGGTAGATGTTTGTGAAATAAGTTTGTCTTGCATAATGTTGTTTATTTAAATTTTGGGGAAGTGATTTGAGAAATAAAATATTGCTTAATATTGTTTGTTTAAATTTTGGGGAAATGATTTGAGAAATAATATAAGTTTAAGTTGTTTTTATAAGTGTTTAGATTGTATGAAGTTAGTTAATTATGTGTAAAAATTTATGTCAAAATCATTAGTTAGTTAATTAATTTGTTTGATTTGTGATTGAAGAAATGAGTAAATTTGTTGGTGTATATATTACTCATCTGTTTAAAAGTAACTGGCATATTTGGCATTTTCACAAAAATTCAAAAATTCAATAATTAATTACTTTTATAAGATAAAATTTCAAGAAATATTGGAGTAAAAAGGGCAAAATTAGTTCATTGATCTTTGTGGAACTAATTTATTGTGTAGATATTGGAGTAAGAAAGGGCAAAGTTAGAAAAAAGTTGCATTAAGAATCCAAATTTGATAAGTAATTTGAAACATGAAAATTTTATAAATGTGTCAGTTAATTTGAAACGGAGGATGTATGTATGCGATGAATAAAATTGGTAATGAAAAATATTCTAAATAATTATAAAATATAAAAATACTTAAAATCCCAATTTAATAATTAATACATTTATTTGAAATTATTTCATAGAATCTTGGAAATGTTATAAATACACCATTGTTAAGTAGTTTTAATAACATATTTAATATTATAAAGGTGTATCTCCACATGTTATAAATTATTTCGACTACGCAATTATTTCACAAATCTACAAATTAAATGTTATAAAAACACCCTTTTTTTAATTTTTTTTCACACGGCAAGTCCGTTAAAATTACATATTAAATATAAATATCCAAGTGAGATCTTCCTATTTCAAGTGAGATTAGATAGACAAGAAAATACGAAAGGAGGTCCAGCCGTAGGAGCATAAATTACAGAGCACATAGCCAAACTTTTTCGATAAAGCGAAGAATGGCAGAGGGTAGGGGCCGGATTTAGTGACAAAGTAGGGACTTCTTGGAAAAAATCCTATTTTGTGAGTTTCTGAAATATTGAATTAAATTCGAATTCTTTTGGAATTCTTCTCCCTAATTTTATCTTTGATATTGTAAACTCCGACTCGTCTGATTAATGTTATTACCTTCGGGTTTCTCAAAAAAAGAAATATTGAATTATCACCAAAAAAAAAAAAAAAAAAATTCTGAAATATCTCACAAATTCATTGGGCCTGTTTGTATCGCATTTTCGAAATATTTATAGTTGCATTATCTAATATGCGTAAAATATGAAATTATAATGAAATTTTAAAGTATATCTCGTTAAATTGGCAGTAAAAATAAAATGTTATTAATATTAAGAAATTTTTGTATAATATAATATGTTTCGTTATTATCATATTCAAATCTCTAACGAATCAAGTCGACTTAGATTACTTACAAGAAAAATAGCATTAGGAAATTCTATGGTAAAAGAATATTATACATAGAGAAAAATTTAAAATATTATTACTTTCATTAGAATCAATGAAAATTTTAAATAAAAACTACATAATAAATAATCTTAGAAAGAACTTATTAAAAAGACAAAATCTTAGCAAGAACTAGTCAAACTCCGGGGACGACAAATTAATTGTTTATAATTTATTATAAGGTAAGGGAATAATTGATCATAAATTCTTGAAATTAGGTCCTCTCCATGTGCATCTCAGGTATGAATGCATGAATTTTATTATTGTTTTATTATTGTTTTTCTTTCCTTGTCATTTCAACGCAAAAGAAGACTCTATTATGTATTACAAATTGAAAAATAATTTAATGCTAAATATTTTTCTCAGTTAGTTTTCAACCACTCCTTATTAATAAATATATTTCTTGTTTGTACTCAACGGACCAAAGGCAATAATTATTTTTCAATAAGAAAGATGACTTAAATTAAGATATGAAAGTACAGTTGGACGGATGAGAAGTGGTATATGACTTGAATTCAAGTTTCATCACAATGTAAGATTAATTTATTTTAAAAATTGTAATATTATAATCTAAATAAACCTTAAAAATCAAGTGCCAATCAAAATTTAACCCGAATCTATTCACAGATACCATCTGAATGAATTTTTAATTTAAACGAATTATAAGTGGTTATGTGCCTCAACCAAATATTTTACATTTTATGCTTCTCACATGGAAGATGATGGAGGAATATGTTTTTTATTGACATCGAGAACAATATTAAAATTATAATTATATATATATATATATATATATATATATATATATATGAATAATCATTGCAATCATATATAGGAAGATAAAGGTAGACAAATTAATTTGGGGAAAATTACATATTTCGCAACATATAATAGACCATTATAAAATCTTGGTACCACGTGATACGTAAATACATATTTAAAGGAAAAATGAAAATGTTTTGCTCACGTTATCACATAATAAATTTTCTTCTAAAAGATGAAATCGCACGTGGCCAAGTTTGTCCGTTTGCGTCCAATTATTTGACCGGTGGTATATATGATCATAGCAAGCAATATTTATATTGTGTTACTAAATGTACATTTTCGTATTCCAATGATACGAATATTGCAAAATGCCATGTTGTATGGAACCAAATATGCAATTTTTCCAATTAATTTGATACAAAAGGTCTGATGTAGAGGTCAAAATTGGAATTTTATTTTTTTAATAATAATTGGAAAACTAATACTATTATGTATTATCTGTTCAATTCTTTTTTTTTTTTGGTTTCCTAAGGGTTTAATCCCTTTCGAGACGCGTTGGACACATAAAGTGGGAACATTTCCCAACAGCTAAGGATTCGAACCTGAGTCCGCTATTTTGTAGTGACTAGTCCCTTCCACTAGACCAATCACCTGTTGGTATTATCTGTTCAGTTCTAAACATTAAGTGTCAATGTAAAAAATATCTATTATGTGTTCATTTTTTTTATATTGACACTATATAATTTTAAATGATCAAGAAGAATCATCTTTGTTGTCATTATAAATAACAACTGGTGATAGTGATTATTGATGATCTAGCTAGTAAGAATTGTCACTCTCAGATCTAATAATGTCTTAGTTCTAATTGTCAATATAACAAATATTAGAATATATGAAAATCCAGATGGTGTAATTTTCTTGTAGGGTAGTCTTTCTTTTTCTGATGACGTACTTGAGTTATAACATTAATTGAAACAGCCGGCCAATTGTCCGTTACATTAGGTTTGAAAAATCATTATTATTTGGACTTCATGGATATATACTTTTACATCGGATTCATGTCCGACTTGTTCATACTATCATATTATAGTCGGCAAATAAAAGATCATAAATTGTTAAAACGTATATGAATAGACTAAGTTCACTCCATGCAAAAAAAAATATAATTTTTGTACTTTTATTTCATAATATAAAATATTAAATAATATTTTAAAACAATTATATATTCAGATTTTATTTAGGTCGAGCTTTATTAGACACAAATTTAGCTCATAAATGGATCGGATTTACTTTAATGACTCAAATTCAGTCTGATTCATAATTAATCGGGTTTGATAGAATTTAATTGAGTCGAACTATCAGACTTCGGATAAACCCGACTCAATTAAAATTCCTAATTATTAGGACTAAAATAATATCACAAATTATTAATTTATGTAAATTGAGATTATTACTTACATTAATATTTTCTCATTGAAAGACATATTTTCTTTTACTGTACGCGTATCCGATGATAGCTATTGTTCCTAAGAGCTAGCAAGGAAATAAATGGCTATCAAAAAGTCAAAATTTGGTATGCCAAGTTGCCAACCCAAAATCCCCAGCTCCACAGGCGGCTGGTTAGCTATAGATAACTTGCCAAATTTTAGGCTTGTTTGTTCATTTTTTGGGCTAATGCAAAATACTCTACTATGTTAGGTAAACCTGCGAAATTATCCTGTGAAATTTTTATTACGTCAAATCTCCTTGTACTTTAAGAAATCATGTATAAAACATCCAATTTGTAAAAAATAATTTCAGACAGTCATTTTATATTTTAATTTTGAGAATTGTAGAAATACATCTGTATTAAAAAATTAATGTTGTTTGTTTGATTGTTAAAGATAACATGAATAGCAAGTTTATTTTTTAGAAAATTGTAGGTTTTCTTTTTAGAAATTATGGATATATGCTACTTTATGGCAAATTGTGTAAAGGATAAGTTAATTTATGTCAAATTATATTAATTTTTTTAAGAGATAAGCGACTTTTTTATATTCAAATATTTTTTTCGAAAAATTAAGAGATAAACTTATAGGATAACTTTCTTTCGTATAAACTTATAGGATAACTTTCTTTCGTAAAGAAAATAATTGTTTGTTTGGTTTACAACTTTACATAGAATACACGTACCGTCCCTTTTTAAAAAGCAAAACTTAACATGTTCCTTGAGTTTGGCTAGTCAAATTGAAAATTCGGCAAGCCAATTTGAAGAAAGAAAAAAGGTGGTCTTAGATACTTAGATTAAAATATAATAGTGTGTAAAATATTATATCCTGATTTTTAGGTAAAATATGATAAAAGTGGTTGCCAAGCCATTAATACAATTTAACAATATGTTAATTATTACTTTCAAAAAATTAACTTTAATATTTATGCTAAAAATATATAAATTGATTGGAGTGAGTAGCAAAAGAGCTAAATGAATACTATATATCAATTAAAATGTAAATATTTCTTTTCAGGATAAATTAAAATATACATATTTTTTTCACAATAATTTAAAATATAAATATAGATAACTATTTTTAAATGATAGAATTGAATAAGATGATCTAATTAATCCTAAAAACATGCTTTTCATGTTTCGGAATTTAGTCTTAATTATTGCACATAACTAACAAATTAGGCATATTTAGACTTTGTCAAAAAAATCTAAACCGTACTATGATTGAAAGAATAAATTACACGAGAAAAAGTTAAGGGTCTGTTTTTCTTGCATTTTAAAACTGGTTATAGAAATAAATTGTGGTTTAAGAAAAATAAAATTCGATTCACACATTTTTGTGTAGATATTTAGTATGTAATTTGTCGCTATTAATGATAGAACATCGTTTCCGTCATTGTTTAGTTACAAATCTGTAAGTGACTAAAAATTTTCAAAATAAAATTTACATAGAAATATTTTAGTCCGTATTGTTGTAAATTATTTAATATAGCTCTTATGCTAGTGATTATATGTGAAGAGAATGATGAACAATAATTATAACAACTGTAAAGAGAAATACAATAATACAGAGAAAACAATACGTATAGAGAATTGGGGGATCTGATTTGGGGAGGGGAGAGATTTTATTAAATAACCAAGTATGTTACATGGGGAGAGATTTTATTATACTCCGGAGTTAGTGATGAATTATATTTCAATGGAATGATTCCGTCGCTATGGATCAATTTTTCCTACAACTTAACAACAAAATAACTATGGAAAATATTTTTCTAGATATTTTGTTAGTAATTTGTCGCTACTATTGATGAAAATTGTTTCTGTTGGTATTTTGTTATAAGTTCGTTACTAATTGTAACAGTTTTTATTTCCGTTGGAATCATGGCGTTGCTGAAGACTCATTTTTTTTTAAATTATTTATCATAATACATAGGATAAAATGTATAATACAGGGGAAAGTTGAATGTTATCCTAAGTCCTTTTTTTTTTTTTTTGAGAAACAAAGGAATATATAAATCACGGATGTTCGGAGATTACAATATCAAAAACCATAGACGGAAGGCAACAATCAAAAGAGTAAAACTGAGAAGCTAATCTAGCTAAGGAATGGGCTACTTTATTACATTCCCGAACGACATGACGTGCCCGAAAATCTATAAAATTTCTTCCAATAACTTTAATTTCTTCAAAAACAGCCCCTAGGCTACCTAAATTGGCCTCTCTATTTGTAATCCCATTAATAACAGTCGAGCAATCACTTTCAAGATAAACACGCGACCCCCCGGAATCAGAAGCAAACTGGACTGCTTGGAGTGCTGCTATGGCTTCAGCCGCTTCGGGATTGAGAGGAAGGAGCAACGGAAAAGCCTTCCAACCCACACAATCACCTAACGAGTTCCTCGCCATAATACCTACTCCAATCCCAGCTCCTTTACTCATGACAGCGGCATCGATGTTCAATTTAACGAAGTCCCTAGGCGGAGGCAACCAAAGGGCAGAAGTACGGTTTGTACCTGGGGGGGTGAAACACCTCTCTTGAGGATATAAATCTTTTGAAAAAATCACGCGCAGAATTCACCAAAATAAGTGGTGGTGTATCAGAAGCTTCCCACAAGAGTTTATCCTAAGTCCTAAGAGCTATATATTATTAATGTAGTTTGCCAAATTCACTGTATGAAGCCTAATTTTTTCTTGATCAATCAAATATTTCCCCAAGTAGCTTAAGACTCGGTAACTTGTCAATTAGGTCCTTTCACGACTATAGGCTCAGTGATTTAAAACCTAAAATTGGTATTTGTAAATGGGTAAAAATGCAGAAAACATTCCAAATTAATTAGTAATTTTAGATTTTCTTTCCAGATTATTTTACCTCACCGAATTTCGTCATGTAATTTAATATTTGTTTGAAATATCGTCTTTAACTAATTACTAATTTTGATTTTTCGTCCCAAACTATATCAACTCGCTGAATTTCGTTCCATAATTTATCATTTTATATGAAATTAGTTCCAATATTAAATTTCTAATTTAATGGAAATGACGGTTCAATCTTGTAATTAGTTTGGGACGAATTCTGTAATATTATATAATTATTCATGTTAAAATTTACCATGTCATAATTCAACGGCAAATACGCAATTTCCTTCTTATAATTAACGGTGAGACGATATTCCAAAAAATAATTAAATTACGAAATTCATCAATTTGAATAGTTTAGGACGAAAATCCAAAATCAATAATTAGTTTGTGGCGATTTTTGCAATTTTGCCTTGTAAATGCATGCACTAAAAAAAACGTGACAATTTCTTGCGAAAAAGAAGGCTTCACATTAATATTTATTGTAAGAAAAGGAAAGGTAGGAGACTGGCTGAAAAAATACATAGCATCCTTACGGGAAATTCTTACCCACACCGGGTTTGGCCGAACCCAAAGTAACTACAAGGCAAGTACAATACACTTGCTTTGGGATTGGATGTAACTCCCAGGGGAGTGACCAATCACAAAACAAGTGCAATACATTTGCTTGGTGGTTGGATGGGTTTGGCCAAGCCAGGCTTGGACAAGAATTTTCCCATGCGGACCTTGTTTTCTTTTTTCTTTTTTTTTTCATAATTTATAGCATGCTTGCCTTTCTTTCTTGAAATGAGGTACATGCATGTTTTCCATTCTAATTAACAAGATGGTCAACTTAATTACTAGTTCATTTTTGGAAAATATTATAACTAATTTCCGATGAGATTTTAATTTTGGGATTTTTGCACGTCACCCCCTAGAAAAATTTTATTTTTGTACTTTCCCCCCTATAATTGAAAAAACATGGCAGTGCCTCCTAGAAGTTGACAAATTAGTGAACTTTGCCCCTTGATCATCTTAAAGTAATTTTTAAAGGGTAAAAACGTCACTCAGGGGGTTTTGTGCAATAACAAAAAACTTTTAGGGGGTTAAGTATTTAAAATATCCAAACGTGACTTGCAATTTGAAAAAATAAAAAATATTTAGTTATATTTTTGTACAAAAATTCAAATTTAGAAGTTTATTTAATGAAATTTTCATTAGTCTTAATTGTTTATTTATTTATTTACAAATAAATCATCTCTATACTAAAAATATTTTTAATCAAATCAAAGAAATTTGAAAGTAAACAATTAAAATAAAAAATATGTTAAAAGACTAAAATTAAATTATATACGATGTGATTATCAAGGTAAGGAATTCTATTAAAATGTGCTTTGAAATGTTAATATTCTAATAACTAAAATAATAATATTTTGTGCACTTAGCCCCCCAAAAGATTAAAATTATTGCACTAAACCCCAAATTTATATTTTTGCCCTTTGAAATCAAACAAATTATTGATCAGGGGACAAAGTGCACTCACTTAGCACTTATAGGGAGTAATGTCATGTTTTTTTAATTATAGGGGAAAAAGTGCGAAAATAAAACAGTTTTGGAGGGTAACGTGCAAAAATCCCTTTAATTTTCACACTAAACTCAATAAATTAAATAAAGTCCGTTCCCCAAAAGTGTTTGAATTTGTTCGATTATTAATTAGCAAAACAAAAAAATATTCAACCAACAAATACAAAAAAATATTTATTAATAAGTCTAATATTAAACTATAAAATAATTCACATTTTTGACGGAATCGATTAAACTCCAACCATTAGAGTATCGGGGTCTGAAATTCACCATTAAACTAAGCCTCATCATCACTTACCTTATTATTGAAATTTTATTAGAGAAAACCATCGGAAATATTTGTCCCTATATAGCCCACAAGTTCTTTTCTAAAAGCATAATGGTCAACTCATATATAATTCATATGTAATTAGCAGCACTTAATTAATTACTAAAATATGACGTCGATCTCAAGCTTTTGAATCTCCCAAAAAAAAAAAAAAAAAATCAAATGTTACATGTTTTGTTTCAATTGGGTTAGATTTAGTCCTAAAGATAGACTAATGGCCACAAAATATTTCGATTGGAAACCTGTCGGTGGGAATTTCGGGTGGAAATTTTCGTTGTTTCAAGTAGTGTGGAGCAATCTAAGTCTCCGTTAAAGAAAAGAAAAAAATTGCAGGTTACCCCTTATAACCAATTCGTCTCATTAACATGTGCGGTGTCATTCTCTCGCGTAATAATGCAATCGAGACTTTATTTTTATGTTTAATATTTGAATAACAATAATTTTAATCCAACTTATATCCCATTATTTTAAGCAGTGTACTTTCCTAAAATATTCTTAATTTATTGACAATCTACCCCTTGTAAAAAAAAAGTTGCAGATTATCCCCTCTCATGAAATCATTGAAGGGTGGGTTGTAAATTGTAATGATAACTTTATTTTCGTTTTTATTTAATATTATATAGAGGCATTCTAGTTTAAACATAAAATTTAAGTGTAAAATAAAAATAAAAAAGATGGTAATTAAATATTTAAAAAAATTTAAAATAAAGGCAATCATATTAATAATGTATTAATGATTATCAGAGTGGAAAGAGGAAGATCATTTGTAACATTTATACTACTCAAAATAGTACGTCTTAACTAATTCTCATGTCTTCGAATATAACATATTTCAATATACTCAAACGTGATTAGACAATCTCTTCATGTACATTGTCGATTAGGGCTCCAAAGCTTCCAAGAAAAGATGACGATTCCTAATTATTTCTATCAATCACGGACTTACAATCGCCTTCTAGTATAATATGCATGGGGTGAAAACTACCCTCAATATAATAAAAGTACAACTCAACCCAATATAAGCCCCGGTATGATCTCGTGCAATAACTCCCAATCCAAACTTTTTGTTTGCTAAGGCACCATATATTAAGTTCAATATTTTCTTTTTAATATTAGTGGGAGGTGTTTTACTTAATTTTAATTTTACAAAACTTAATTAAATATTTTCAGTCTCAAATATAATTAATTCGCGCTGTTAACCCGCTTCTACCACGTAAGATTGTTCTCAAACTTCAAGAGATGACAATATTGGACACCAAATATGAAAGAAATAAAATATTGAAAATTACTGATTCCCATAGCTTTAAATTAATTCAATTGGCAGCTAAAGATTGGGACGTTACCCATTAATATATAAGATGTACAAATTTTATATTGTACTATGATTTATGACAAACTCTAGATCAAAGCTCCAACGTTAATTAGTACGAAGCCACCCGTCTAAATATAAATACATGAGATAAGGTTGTAACAAATTAAATATATGTATTCATGTTCAACTCCCTAGGATTAATTAAAGTTGATATGTATTAATTAAAAGAAAAGAACATGAATAAGACATTAAAATTGCTCTGGTATTCTAATCATTATTAAAATAATATGAAAGTCAACTTTGTCATATATTATTCTGTCTAATAACAATTTGCGAAATATTGTGGAAAGAACATGAGATAATTTTGTAACAAATTAAATTAATGCTTGAAGATGTTACATACAATAATTTAAATAATATTTAAGGCAAAACTACTTTTTTTGGTCCTATGATTTGATCTAATTAAAACTACTAAGAGTTGGAAATGTAATTGATTACAAGGCAATATCACAATGATAATGGAGAAAGCATGCAATTATATATAAAGCTAATTATTTAGGCTCACAATATATAAATTAATTAGTCCAATAGATTAAGGTAAATATGATGAGTCGGGACAACATCCTGACCCATTTATAAAATTATTAAAAAAAATGGGGTATTTGCGTTGAATTTAATTGAAGTTTCTAAATGAATTGAAAATGATGTTAACTTTATTTCATTTTCAAGTTTATTAAATTCGAACAAGTTTCAATCAAATAAAACACATGTTGAGCTTGCAAATCTACTAATTTTATATTTGGTTAATTAATCAATTTTAGCCCAATTAAGGTGACCCAACAAAAAGATTAGATTAAATTATTAAACCAATTATCAATGCACTTCATGTTCTATTTTCCTTAGACCAGCTCTAGCTCTAGCTACAGATACAATGAACACGTATACTTTTTAATGATTCAACATAAACAACATTAAATTTCAAATTTTCAAATTAATTAATATAACATCTATTTGATCTTTGGAAATAATCATTTTAAATGGAAATCTATGTTGAACCGACACTGACACGGACTCGACACGACTTTGACACGGCGATACGAATTTACAAAATTTACAAGACATGATACGGAATAGACACATATATTATAATATATTAAGTTAAAAGATACTAATTTTGAATCAAAATCCAAACAATGATAACTTTAAATCTAAAGAGGTTATAGCTTATAAAGTATCCAACTAGAGCCCAAAAAAAAATCGAGATTAGAGAATAGAGAGTAATCTAATCGTTAGGGGGAGGGGGAGGGGGGGGGGGGAAATTGTGGTCTTCAATAGTGGGGGAAGTGGAGAGGGGAGGGAGAGTGGGAGGGGGAATGAGAGACAAATGGCAAAAATTTGCCCTCCGGCCATCTTCAATGGTAAGGGGAAGGGGGATGGAGATTTTTGGGTTTTTCCAAAATTATGGTCTTCAATGGTGGGGGGGAGTGGGGAGGGGGAGGATAGTGGGAGTGAAAGTGGGAAAGAAAGGGCAAAAGCTTGCCCCTCCTTTACCCCTCGGCTCACACGATACATTTTTTTTTTTCGTTTTTTGTACATTTGGTGGTTTTTATTCTAATGAATTTTGTGTATGGATTAATAAATTTTAGATTTTAAAAAATTAAATCTTTACAGGAATTAGTTTTAATTAATAGATATTTCAAATTTGTATTTTAATTTGGATAAAATGTACAAATGATTCAAATTATAAATTATTTTTTTTATCAAATAAATGAACTTTAATATGATTAAAACTCGAGTATAACTTGATATATATAAGTGATTGCGATTTTTTTATAATAATAATAATAATAATAATTATTATTATTATTATTATTATTATTATCATAATAATAATAATAATTATTATTATTATTAGTATTACTAATATTATTATTACTATTATTAATATTAAAATATAATCTTTTATATAAGTACGATTTAATTTAACAAAATTACATATTAAAAAAAGTTAAACTTCATAATAGAACACTTAAAATATTTAAACAAATAAGAATACATACTAAAAATCATCGACCGTGCCTTTCCCACAAATGGGCAATTAAGTCGTCCGAAGTTTACGATTGGCTACTACAGATCGTATTGCTTGATGCCGCATCATATAATTCTCCATGGATAATTCGCCACATCTTGGATTAACCTCTCGCGTTGGTCCTGGATAAATATTAGCACGGGCTCTACGAGATGTGAAAATATTTGTATCATCGTCTTATTATTATTATAATTATTATTATTATTATTATAATTTTTTTTGTATTATTATTAATATTTTTGTATTTTTATTATTATATTATTTTATAATAATAATTTTTGTATTGTTATTATTATTATTATTATATAATTATTTTTGTATTATTATTTTTGTTATTTATTATTTTTACTTTTTTGTATTTTTATTATTGTTATTATTATTTTATTATTATTATTCTATGTCTCTAACTGTTGAAGATGATTATGGAGTGGGAGGGGGAGAGGGGAAGGGGGAGAGGGCAGTTGGCCTAACTTTCGTTGAATGTTTATACCCATTAATAAGACGTACAAATTTTATATTGTACTATGATTTATGACAAACTCTAGATCAATATATTTAATTAGAGCTCCGACATTAATTAGTACGAACCAACCCGTCTCAATATAAATACATGAGATAATGTTGTATCAAATTAAATATATGTATTCATCTTCAACTTCCTAAGATCGATCAACGTTGATATGTATTAATTAATAGAAGAGAACATGAATAAGACATTATAATTGCTATGGTTTATTCTAATCATTATTCAAATAATATGAAAGTCAACTTTGTCATATATTATTCTGTCTAATAACACTGCGAAATATTGTGGAAAGAACATGAGATAATGTTGTAACAAATTAAATCAATAATGTGCTTGAAGATGTTACATTCAATAATATAAATAATAATATTGAAGGCAAAACTACTTTTTTTTGGACCCACGATTTGATCTAAGAGTTGGAAATGTAATTGATTGAAAGGCAATATCACAATAATAATGGAGAAAGCATGCAATTAAATGGGAAGCTAATTAATTAGGCTCGCAATATATATAAATTAATTAGTCCAATAGATTTAAGGTAAATGTGATGAGTCGGGACAACATCCTGACCCATTTACAAGATTATTGAAAAAACGGGATATTTGTGTTTAATTTAATTTAAGTCTCTTAATGAATTGAAAATGGTGTTAACTTTATTTCATTTTCAAGTTTATTAAAATCGAACAAGTCTCAATCAAATAAAACACATGTTGAGCTTGCAAATCTACTAATTTTATATTTGGTTCAACAATTTTAGCCCAATTAAGGCGACCCAACAAAAAGATTAGATTAAATTATATATTAAGCCAATTATCAATGAACTTCATGGTCTATTTTCCTTAGACCAGCTCTAGCTACACTCTATGAACATGTACTTTTTAATGATTCAACATAAAAAACATTAAATTTCAGATTGAAGATTAAATTAAATATAACATTTGTTTGATCTTTGGAAATAATCATTTTAAATGGGAATCTATGTTGAACCGACACTGACACATAATCGACATGATGATATGGATTTACAAAATTTACAAGACATGACACGGAATAGACAGATATATTAGAATATATTAATTAATATATAACAAAATAAATTCTATAACATATATTATGTTTAAAAGATACTAATTTTGTTAATTTTAATTAAATAAAATTACAAATAATAAATAACTTTAAATCTATTGTGGTTATAGCTTATAAAATATCCAACTAGAGCAAAAAATGAAAAAAGTAATCGAGATTAGAGAATAGAGAGTAAACTAACTTTCGTTGAGTTGAATGTTTATAATCAAACAAGCGGTAAATATGTAATACAAAGTTATTTTTCAATTTAATTTTGAACCACAACTTTTAAAAAATTACAAAAATGACTCCATCGTGTCTCGACCGTGTCCGACACCTGTGTCGGATTTGTTTCCATTACAATATTTTTGGACATGCCAAATGGCATGTTTGACGCGTTTTAGAGCTATCTTGGCTGTGTGTCAGTGTCAAACTCTGCATTTCTTCATTTTATGGAATATCCGTTCAACATAGATAAAAACATAATAAAAATACTGTGATCGAATTAAAATTAAATATCTAAATGCCAAGGGAAGAAAAATTATATGGAAAATAAATAATAGCTGCTTGGCTCCACGTGTTGGCATTTAGTTCGATGAGCTAGTCTATTATTTTTTTTTTATTTTTTTATTTTTTGATAAATGATGAGCTAGTCTATATATAAAGTACTACTAGTTAGCTACTTCTTTCTCTCACTTTTAAATAAACTACTAAAATACATATATACTCTCTATATACTACAATTTATAATTTTTATATATATATATATTTTTATGCTCTTCTTCTTAGAAACAAAAAGGCTGTCTTCCTTTTCACCAAAAACACTACCCAACTGACAAACAAAATCTGAAGCTTTGTTACAGAGAAAGAAAGAAACCAACTCAAAATTTCATAAACAGGTACGCTTTCTTTTCATATATGCTTGCTAATTTGGTGTTTTTCTCTTTCTTACTTCTTTTGTCTTATTTTTAAATTTCTTTCTGGAATAATGAATTATCAATTTATTAACTTAAGCTCAAAAGCTTCACCTTTTAATTTAGATTATAATAGCATTTAATCCCACAGCTTTTCCGTGAAACAGATCTAATCTCAGTTCTTTTAGCTTTAATTTAATCTTGAATATTCTCAGAAATTTATTTGAGTGAATTGAATATTTTAGTTAGAAGTCACTTTAAGCTTTAGAAATTACCTAAAAGAAAAATCTTTAAGCTTTAGATTTAAATATATAGTTTATTTTTCATTGAGCTGGGGGCCGGTCGCGACACGAGAAATATTAGGGCATCTCCAATGATACGGGCCTCGCCTGAGCCTGAGCCTGAGCCCTGGATTCTGAGGTGGACATTCCTCTTCTCTAATCGGAATTATAAATCACGAGTCTTTAATAATATAATATTACTCCACTCACTTTAAATTATTCATCACAACTCGCGTCATTATTTAATTATACATATTCAATTACCATAATAATAATAATAAGAAATCGTATCTATACGTTTTATCTAATTTGTACAATCGAGATAAATTAAAATTTTAAAAACTGGAAAACTAATAATATTAAAGATTTAACTTAATCAATATATTTATTAATTTAAAATTTATGATTAATAATGTTAAAGATTTAATTTAAAATATAATGTTATTAAACTATACACAACATTTAAAAATAATTTTCCCATTTTAAATTAAATTTAAAACAAACCCAAACAAAACATTATAAAAGAAGTGATTAAGAAAAAAATAAAAAAATAGAAGTAGTTGTTTATCCGTTAAGGTGAATGTTCTTAAATTTTTGCAATAAGAATGCCTTTTTGTTCGTGATAGAAACGACACATGATTTTTTTTGGGTGCGTGAAACGTGATATATACCTATATATATGGTCACATCTTATCTCTTCTTTCTCCACTCATTTTAAACTAAACTTGCATTTTACCATTTTCTCGATCCATTCATTTCTTTTTCTACTTTTTTGATTTGATACCAAGTTCTAGATATTTTTACATTCTTGTTGTCGAAAACTTACAATAATTGATAGGTAGTAGGTACAATACATAGGTGTTACTTCATTGTTTCGTGAAAATAGAAGAGTTCAATATAAAAATCTATTTCAAATTAAAAAATTTATTCCAATACGCCCAAAAAACTAGTATGAGCAATTGTATGAGAATGGGGACATTTTACCTTGCTTTTTTTGTTAACCTAATAAATAATAATAATAATAATAATAATAATAATAATAAGCAGTTATGTTAAGTTGTAGTATATAATTTCTTTTAATCCTTTTTTAAAACAAAGACATCATTATTTTTAATTTGTTGGTTATAAGTCCGCCAGCATAAAAGAGCATGCATTACCCCAATCATTCTGTTTTCAATTTTAAAGTCATGTTATTTAGATGTATTTTGACCCAAGAGATTAAATTTGATTAGTTTTAAATGTATATTTCATAAAAAAGGTAAATGTTCCTTAAGTATATATATCATGTTCATATTATGAAAGATTTTTTACGGCCTTACATTTTCTTTAAAAGCGTAAAATTGAAAAAAAATAGTTACGATATTAATTACATATTTTCACATTTACAGACTCATGTACCTCAATTCAGCTTCTACTAGTATATGCCCCATGCTAAGTACGGGTTTATATTATTTTAATTTTAAATATTATATAATTAAATTAATTCATGTTATATAAAATTGGAATAAAGTTCAAAATACATGAAAAACACCAATTACATTTCAGTGCACATTGGCAATATATATGTCTTATACCCAACATGAGAAAATATAATTGAATATTTAGTTTAAGTTTTAACAAAGTGGAAAGAGTAAAATATTAAATTTATTTTGCCCAAATTGCTTTTTGACATATCCTAAATTAAAATCACAAGAACCAAAATATATACACCCATATCAACCAATTCACAAATTTGAAGCTATTACAATACGACATTGAATCATTTGATAATTAACTAGTAAATTTGATTTTTGTATCGTACTTGGAGGTTGGAAACAAAAAAATAACTTATTGAGAAGGTGCTGGGACTATTGAAAACAAAATAATAATTTAATAATATAATACTCCATAAAAAATTAAATATACGAAATCAGCTAATCTAATGTTGGACATAAATGAGGGAATCATTTATTTATGGGGTGTGTTTGGCTTCTAGTGATCTGTTTGGAATTGCTGTGAAATTAATGGTAGGGCCAACATTTGTTATTTATAATTGTAACCAAACAAGTCCCTTGTTGTTAGCCGATAGCCAAATACGGACGGGTGGGGGACTCCGTTTCCGAGGAAAATAACTGACTAATTTTGGCTCAACATAGAATATATTCTGACGCGGAAAAGGAAATAGCAAAAAAGGATATGGTATTTTTATTCTTGATTTGAACCCACCCGTTTGACCGTTATGGTCAGTTCAGACTACTTATTTTCCTGTCGGCATTTACTGCATGTCGGTCTCCTCACTGCTCATCTTATGAGCAATGGGTATCGAATTTTATTTCAACATTTGACTTATAGGTGTATTTTTTTTTTATTTTTTTTCAATGGGTTGGTGTATGATTTGACCTAACATTGATTATATGAGTCCAAATAACATTTTTTTCCCCTAAAATCTTACATGATATAAGTCAAATACTCAAATGTGACTAACATAACCCTTTTCAATTTAATTTAATTTTGGAACATATAACGCCACAGGAGGATAATTAACATGACATAGAAGGTTAATTAATTATTTCGTTTATAACATGAGGGGTAAAAATGTGTATAATGTCGCAAGTAGGTAAAATGCCTATTATGCGTACCACAATATAAGTTGAATATAGTATGTTGTCAAAATAATGAAAAAATAGGTACACGTCTTCATAATAAAGATGATAGATTGTTGTTCTCGTATATTACAAGAAGGTGGGCTTCTTTTACGAAAACACGGAGAAAATATGTATTGTCCTTTTATTTATCATAGAAGATAAATTGTTTATTTTATAAATAACATAAGGGGCTTATTTACTTCTTTTCTATACCAACATCCTGGATTAAATTTGTTACACCTTTCAAGTAAATTTTCGAAAACTTACTTTAGAAACTAGGGTAGTTATTCCCTTTTTCTATTTGAGTATGTCTAAAGATTAAATATTATTATTTATAACTTAAAGTATTTTTTTTTTTCGATTTAATCCATTTAATTAGAGGCGTCAGACTTATTTTATGGGAATCTTTTCTAGTAGGGACTCGAACTAAAGTTCGTCACTTTGGGGGACTAGTCTCTTATACTAGACCAATCCCCTATTGTTAGTTCAAAGCACAGTGAAACACGTAAAATAAACTTCTCTCTATTTGAATTTGATCTATGACTAATATGTGACATCTTTTCTATATTATCTATTTGAGGCTTCCAAAATAATGGTAGAAGATCTTGATCAATCACATTACTACACTACTTCCTTAGTCATTAAAGTAACATATAATCAAATCTTAATTTAATATACCCAACCTATTTCTTGACTAAGCTCATGAGTCATGCCCAACTTTCCGAGTCATTCAACACGAAATTGATTTATTAATTATTCATCCCACTTTCCTAACTACCCTACTATTAGATCTAATTAAATGAATAATTTGATTAGTTGCCTTCAATCCCAACATCCCACTTTCCTAATTAATATTCCTAGCTCCAATCAGAACCACTAATTTTTAGCAATTGTTTCATATGAAGTGGTGCAGTTTTTAAATTACTCCCTCCATTATGTTTTAATAAAAAGAAAATATTTTAAAATATATATCGTTTTAGAATTTTAAGAGGGATTTAATTTTTTTTTTGACAATTTTACCCTTTTCATTAACGAATGATATGAGAAGTTGTAACATAGGACTTTTATTCTATTAAAATTTAAATAATTAATGATTTTCTTAATCCTTATACAACAACCTTTTTATTAAAACGGAGAGAGTATATGCTATAAAATTGAATCATTAGAATTACTTTCATATAGATTATGAAATATTATAATGTTATTACTGGCGTGTACCATAAACACTTATATACAAGTGGCCAATTAAAACTATTTCCTCCTTTAACAAAATTAATTAGACTAAGTATTGACCTTTTGTCTTATTGAGTGTAAAGTAACTATGATTACCTGTTCCTATTAGTGTTTCAAGAATCATCCAGGGGCCACGTAATTTGGTTCCATTAATTTGGCCCAGGTTAGTAAGATTTTTTAAACTTATATTTACTATAGTTTTGAGGAAAAAATATTTTTTATATCAAACTTTAATTCAAAAAATTCATTTGGTATCAAGTTTTTTCGATATATTCATTTCATACTATAATTCACATAATCTTGACATATTTAGTTTTATCAAATTCAGCACGTGTCGCTCATGTACCCGTTAAGTTGACGATGGGAGGGAAAACATGCACGAGTTTTAAAGACCCGCCATTGTTAACTTAATGAACACATGCTGATTTCGTCTGAAAATTGATCAAGAAAACTAAATGATTCAAAAGGATGTGAATCATTGTATAAAATATATTTTTTTGAAAATTTTGATATCAAATGTGTTATATGGACTAAGTTTAATATCAAAAATGTTTTTTCCTCCTATAGTTTTTGGAAGAACTTATTACAACAATATAAATAAACTTTCATATTTTGAAAAATTTCAATTATGTGTCTTAAAAAAAAAAAAATCACTTCCAAAAATATTTATGTAATTCAAATTATTCCATAAATTTATAAAACCCTCATCCAAAATCATTCTTTCTTTCTGAGATGCTACTAGCCTACTCTTAGTATTATTTCTTTGGATTTTATTAGCGCAATATATGTGTGATACTTTATTTTATATATGTAGGAAAATACATTAAAAAAAAAAAAAAAAAAAGGAAGAAGAAATTGGGACATATCAAATCTAAGAAAAAAAGTCCAAGAGAAAGGAACTCCATCTTGCCCGAATGAGAAATATTTTATGCAACGACTGCAACTGGTATATTCATTTAATTTTTATTTTTGTTTATAATGTACATATACATTGAAGATTGGATTTTAGAATATACCTCCACCCTATCATAATGCTATTTTTCTTAATGTGCATATTATCTAGTTGCATTTTTAATAATTAATGTTTATAAGAAATTCACCTTATTTTTCTCTTTCGAGTTAATGCTAATTTATCCCCTACGAAATACATAATGTTCAATTTATTTCTCTATAATTTCAAAAAATAGCATTTTACCCGCTATAAAAATTTTAAAAAACAATTTACCTTCGAAGAGTGTAATTCAGTTGCCAAAATTGAGAGTGAGTATGAAAAGTGTTTGTTTGACATATGAGAATGAATTACCACATTTATCAAAATACATAGGTAAATTGTTATATTTAACATAATATAGGGAGATAAATTATAATATTTAATATAACATGGGGGTAAACTGCCACATTATCATGACACGTGGGGTAAAGTGCCACTTGATAAGGAGACGATTTGAAATTTTTATGAGGTTATAGGAGGTAAATTGTCATTAACTCAATCTTTATCCAATAACTAAATTTTTTTTTTCTGTACCAACCTATTCATTGAAAAAAATGAAGTAGATATAAATATATGAATATGAATTGGTAGCTAAATTTCCGCGTGATTCCACATCATACAGCTCGCGGAATTGTACAACTACTTTCATTCTTCAAAATTTGTAGACTCAGTCTACTGCAAAATTGGTCTCATTTTTATTTTTTTTGGCAATTCCTCTCAATTTTTTCTGCATTTAGAAATCTCTGAATTAATTATGAAGAAGCAGAACACAAGAAATCCACCGCACCACGAACCGGAGGTAATGTCATCATCACTAGAACTTTAATTTTATGTTTTTTTTTACAATTTTTTTGTAATGATTTAAGAAGGATTGCAGAGAAATTGGATTGAAATATTGTGTTTCGGTTGCGCGTGCCTGCAGCTCTCGTGGCGGCGCGTGTTGATGCGGAAGTGGCTTAACATTACTACCAGCAACTCCGATTACTCAGCTGACACCGACTCCGAATCCGACTCGGACTCAGGTAGACCCTAAACCGATACTATACATCATTTGTTTTTTCAATTCTGTTTTTCTTAATTAAATTTTTTGTGTTTTTCTTTACAGATGGGCCCCAAGAAGAATCGAGGTTAAAGACTGATAAACGAGATGGAGCTCACGTTCATCCTAATGGTAACATAAATTATTAATTAATTAATTTATTTAATTTTTATTCTAATTTCCCGAATTGATTATTTTTTCATTGAATTTAATTAATTTGTATGTATTAACGTTATTGGGTAGGCACTCAGTAATAAAGCGTTGATGTTAAACTTTTATGTGAACTGTTTGTTGTTATCTAAACTACAGAAACGTCAGCTCTATGTTATCATTTTTGTGAAAGAATCAATAAAGCAGAGTTTAATTGGACGTCAAATGAGTTGGGAATTTGTATAGCTACATTTCTACAAGTAGTACTTTTCTGTTTCAAGTTTAGTCTTTGAATGTAACTTTTGAGCTATCTTTTACTAAAATATGCATAACTGTTGATTTTTTAGAGCAAAAATAATCTCTAGAAGATTAGATTCGACACTGTCTAGCACTGTGGAACTTTGTATGACTTCCTCTTTCAATAAGTGGTTGTATAACGTAAGATAGTTTTTTGTTTGAACAGATAATTAGCCTCTGCTGATGTACTTCAAATATTCTTTTGGTAATTATATAAAAGGAAATGTTTGTTAACCATGATATACATCCTTTTTCAGTGGGTAGTACTATACATATATATAAAAAGAAAAGTTTGTTAACCATGTCCATGTTTTTCTCTTCACTCCATGGTGGTTAAGATTTACAAAGCTGTGATTTGGGGAACTAGTTTATGTGTGCGTGTGTGTGTTTATATATATATATATATATATACACACACTTCGGAATCAAACTGTGGTTGTGATTTGTGTCTTTGTCATTTTCAATCTCAGATACTCTCCCCCGGTTCAGAAGACGAAAATCAGAGACTTTCAGAGCTCAGTATATAAACGAAAAAGAAATTAGGTATGTTTCCATTTCATTTTCAAGATCAAAACGAGGGGCTACAAAGATTAATGAGAAATCATCTATGGATTTGGTTGAGTTACAAATAGTGAGGTGTTGGTTCTCATTATGTTGGTTTTTGCCTTTACTAGGATATGTGTTGGGACGTGGAACGTTGGGGGAAGAGTTCCTTCTGATGACCTAGATCTTGAAGGTTGGTTAGACATTGATGATCCTGCTGATATTTATGTAATTGGGTAAGTTCATTACTTCTGTAGATAGTATCTAATCTTCAGTATACTCTCTATCTAGAATATGGTATAATTTATCTATGTGAATTCCACGTTATATATTACACCAATATGCACCAGATGACGAATTCTTCTATATGAGATTTCAAATTAGTGTTTATGGTTACTCGTGAATGTTTACTATGTTTAAGAAATCTCAATGGATTTAATATTTTTTTTTGGATTTCATAAAATTTTGTTCATATTTTCTATGGTTTTTTATGCCTACAGCCTTCAGGAGATCATACCATTAAATGCCGGTAACATATTTGGTGCTGAAGATAATCGCCCTGTTTCAAAATGGGAAAATATAATTCGTGAAACTCTGAATCGAGTTCCACCAGTGAATAAGTTTAAAAGCTACAGTCAACCTTCTTCTCCATCAAAGTTTAAGCCGTCTGAATATGCTCCAGACATAGAAGATGAAATTGTCCTTGAATCGGACAGTGATGTTGAGGAAGAAATCTACCCAATAGATGAAGAATCATATGGTTTTGATGAAATTAAGGATGAAATGGGCAAAGGAGAAATTGTTCTTTGTTCTGATGCAGCTGTCTCCAATGACAACGACACATTAAGCAATCCAGTTGAAAAAGAATTTAAACATCAATTTTCTTCTTCAAAAAGGCTGGACAGAATGAGCTGCTTAAACACGGAAGATTCTGAGGGAACTGTGGAAGGTCCGTGTACCCAGTACACTGGGACAGAAAGGATAGGCTTAAGCTGGCCAGAGTTACCACTACATCTTTTACCTCAGCCTGTTATTGAGAGGCATAATTCCTTCAAAGCTTCAAAGACTTTCAAAGCTTCAAAATCTTTCAAAACTTTAAAATCTTTCAGAACATATAATTCTTTTAAATCAAACACAATGACGCAAAATAGATTGCAAGCAGAGTTAGCCAGGCTAGCTGAACTTGACCTTGAATCCCTAATAAACCGGAAAAGAAGGCCTGCATATGTTAGAATAGTAAGCAAACAAATGGTTGGAATTTTTATTACCATTTGGGTTCGCCGGAGCTTGCGGGGGCATATTCAAAATTTGAGTGTGTCCACTGTTGGTGTTGGTGTAATGGGTTACATAGGCAACAAGGTACAACATTCTTCTAAACTCTAGCTTGAGTTTGAATAAAACTCACATTTTGTACTACAAATTTAAACAGGAGAAACCACATATCTGATTTCTCTGAATTTTTTTTTTTTTTTTGGTTTTACATAGCTCATATATTTCTGCGAATTAATTTTGCGACTAGGTCTGAGATTATGAAAACTGACAAAATTTGCTTAGTTTCCACACAATAACACAGGATGCTTATTGAATCTTGAAGACAATTTCTGAACCCTCTCATTGATGATCATTAGTTCCTACCTTTTGTATCTTTTAAGAGTCCTACTAGTGTCTTATATTAAGCATAATGTACAAAGATTGGCCATTGAGTGCACATATACAAGATACCGTTCCATGTTACTGATGATGTTTTCCTTATTTAAAATCTTTGCATGGATTATTGTCCATGCGGCAGTGTCATATCTTGTATCCCTTCTTGGACTGTTATACCCATTGAACATAGTTCAAGGATGTCTTGAACATGTTCTTAAGGTTGGTATGCCCTCGAGTCAGTTCACCACCCCTTCCCTTAATGGTTTCTATTACCTTCAATAGGCCAAATTTAGAAAACACCAGGAACATGAATATTCTCAATTTAAGCAGCAGATTGAGGAATCAAAAGTTAGTGCAAAAATCTTTATTATATTCCTCAACTAAAGTCAGTTTATTTCAGGGTTAGTTTTTTATTTAATTTTTGTTTCTTTCATAATTCTAAATTTTCAGAAAAAAGTTGCAAGGGTATTAGGATGTAGTGCCTTGAGAGAACAAATTGTTGTATAAAGAATAATAAGATTCAGTTAGAATTATTTGTATAGTTAGTGCTTTCTCATATTATCTACCATAATATTATATATTATTTGTTAGTTCTGGTTTGTCTATATAATCGGAATGCATCAGAGCCCCTCATTATTCTGAATAAATAAGCACACACATAGCATCTATCTTCCTTCCCTGGCCCTTCCCTTGTAGTAGTAGTAGAAGGAATCTTCTATTGATCAGATAGAAAATATTTAATAATTTTCAGATAACGAATACTTGTTAGTTTTTTTTGTAGTTAAAAATGATTTATGTTTTAATTGTTTCTCTGCTACCACCAAGGCCCACTTCTAGTCGAGTCAAAGATGTCAAATGTAATAATCTAGTCTTCATTTTATCATGTCATTGAGAGTCAGCCTGTTCATATTTAACAGTGGATGAAACTTTAGCCTGATCTAGTTTGCAAAATGAAGAGAGAAATTATTTGAGCTTGGCAAGCATAAGCTCATTAACAAATGATCAAAGGCGAGTATATCAAAACTCAGAAGGGAGACTGAAATGAAATCAGTCTCTGAAGGGACACTTGTAGAGCTCACTTCTCAGAGAGTTAACAGGAGATCCCCAATATAATAGGCCCTCAGGATTTAGTAGTTACTAATATACTGAAACCAATTTCAGATCAAAATATGCCAGTTTGAGTTATATATCCCACGGCTCATTGGATCTTAAGTTGAGCTACTAGGTCATTCAATTGAAGTCAACAAACTTAACTTTGTGGAGTCCCCTGTGATTATGTTTCAAGGTAGTTATAGAAATTCTCCATCGTTGTGATAATGGTGTCAAAATACCACCATATATGTTCTAGATGATACTTGCTAAATTGATCCAAGTGTAGTCTCCTCTTTATTTTTCAAATTCTTTTACAATTTCGTTGCTTTTAACATTATCCCCAGTACTGTGTGATTATTTAGGGCAGTTCAAGTCATTCAGCATTTTGTGATGGTGTTGAACAAATGGACGTTCTGCTGTAAAGTAACCACCATTGATGTCCTCTTTTATTGAAAATCTTGTTTGTCTAAATCTATACGATCTGTGCTTTATTCTTCGTTTTTTTTTTCAGGCTACTTTCTTTGTAGTTTATGACTTTATTATATATTTGCTTATGGATTATTGTATTTGATGAAATTTTTGGCACTGGAATGTCAAACTCTAAAGCTTACTCTTACTCTGTATCCGTGTCTGACCTTTTGGTTATACTTTTATTGAACACATAGTTATCTTCAGTCAATAAAAAAGCACAAATATCTCGTATTTCTTTCAGGGATCCATATCAGTCAGCATGTCTATACATCAGACACTCGTCTGTTTTATTTGTACTCATCTAACATCAGGCGAGAAAGATGCGGATGCTATGAAAAGAAATGCTGATGTGCAGGAAATACATAGAAGGACACGTTTCAATTCTTTCTCTGCAATGGGGCTCCCCAAAGGCATCTATGACCATGAGTAAGTATATCATTTCTGCCCTTGTTTAACATTTAATTATTTATGAATGTGTGTGATAATTTTAGTGGAAAACACGGACATAATGTCATCCATTACTAAAAGGGTCTAGTTTCAGTTAGAAAGGAAGTTGTGACGGTTAGAAGTAATTTTTCTTCTTTCAAAGTAATCTTAGTATTTGACGTCTTTTTCTTACTCAAACAGAGCAGAAATGTTAAAGTGGGCATTGTGTATAGTATTTTTTTTCTTCTTTGAATAGTATTTAATATTTTATTTTGTGATGCTGTCACGTACTTACCACGAATTTTAAAGAGGTTTGTAACATTTCTGGATAGATTCACTGGATATTTGAGACCAACTTCTAAGTTAGGAGTATTACTTTTTCCCCATCAAGATCTTGAGACATGTTCAGAAAGTGTAAAAGGAATGTTTCTGTAATGCGTAAATATGTAATTCAATCTTCCCAGTGACTGGCCACTTTCTCAATATAATTTGAAGATCTTGGTACTTCTAAGGTTCTTTTAAATATGTTTTAATATTTGTCTCCTAGTTCTGGAAACGGTAGTTTACATGGTTTACTGAGGGAAACATTATCTGGTGCTAGAACTCATCATAACTCAAAAGCTTGAGGGAAGGGGATATCTTGAATCCGTACATTCATGTAATTGCGACCCATCGTGAATCACGCATGGCTTATCTTTTATGGGGATTGCAGGGGTGTCAAGAAATTATTACTTGTGCCTTGATCCAATATGATCGATGGATATGAGGAGGGTATAAAGGACTTGACTCTCTAGTTATCTGGCATCCAAGTTGAAAACTGATTGAAGGACCATGTGAGCTAGATTTTTCTTATATAGAAGCAGTGATATGGGAATTCCTTGACACTTGATAAACAAATCTGAATTTTGATTCATTAATTTAAAGGTCTTTAACTATTTTATCTGTTTCTTTTTAGTTTATGTCAAATTATGGACTTTTTTTTATGTCTTGCGACAGTATTTACTAGTTAAGTCTTTAATTTTGTATGTAAATATGACATCTCATATGGTTGCAGGAGAATAATATGGCTGGGTGACCTAAATTATCGAATCAATTTGTCTTATGAGCGGACAAGAGAGTTAATATCCAAGAAAGACTGGTCCAAGTTAGTTGAGCGGGATCAGGTGATTTTGGTTTTCTTCTGTTTGCTTTTGGAATTGGTTAAGTACTAAATGTGAAGTCCTATTAATTTTGGCCTGTTAAGTGATTTTTTCGGGTAGAAACTTCTGTGCAATAAGGATGTCGTATTCTTTGCTTTTTGTATTATTTATACCACATTGCATAACTTTAAACAACAATTCTAACTTCTTCCTTCAGCTTAATTTGAAGACCCATTCACTGTATGCATTTGGGATGTGATACATAGTGGAATGGTGTATACTTATTTCTTCAAGTTGACTATATCTTTTGATAATCTCATTTGAAAGTCCATGTTTGTGGAGTGAGAGTATTTGTAGAACTTCAGATATTCCCCTTTCTTGAACACCATCACGTTTTTAACTCCAAGTTTACTTATCTGTAAATGCAAAAGTTGAGTAGAACTGCATGTAAAACTTTAGCGGAAGTTACATAGGATAACAAATCATTGAGTCGGCATCCCAAATTCAGCAATATATTTCTGAGATGATCTAACCAACTACGATGAAACTTCATATAGAATTTACTTTGTTGAACTCCTTTTAGTAACCGAAGACTATTTAAGATTCTTCTTTCTAATTACTTTTTTAAGTACAGGTTGAATTTTCTGGCCCGGCCTTCCTCAAAAATGATTTCAGTGGTTTTTTTGGTCAAATCTAGAAAATATCTTCAAAAGATATTTGGAAATTCTCGGTTGCAAGGGACAATACTAGTACAAAAATGTGTTTCATTGAAATAGCTTATACAGCCTGTACTTTTTATTTTATTTTACACAAGTCCCTCATGTAATATTATCCTCCAGATCCATGACTAATCATGAAAGATTGTATAGAGTGTATGCATATATGTTCTAATATTCGTTGCCTGTAAATACTTGAAAATAGAGGCCCTGTTTCAAAAAAAGAAAAAAAAAGAAAAGGTGTACATGAAACCCTCCGTTGATATTTTCTCATTTTGAAAAACCAAGTCAAGGTAGCAAGAAAACATTGTTCTGACACACTCGAGGCAATTATACATTGACTTGAATTTCTGAAATCGCATGTGAGAGGATGTTAACCTCGCACTGGAAATATTATAGTTCCGTGGATAATAAAGGGACATTCTTGATTTAGCTTATAGGAGTTATACAACGGCCTGTATATACTTAGCTTCTTTATATATCTTGTTTGACACTTGAAACTTCTTGAAAAATAAAATAATTTCTTTGGTGAAAGGCTTTCTGGTAGCCCCTCCTAATAAATAGATAATCAGCAAAATCGAGTGGCGAATATGGCTACTTAGATCTTGGATGAGAAGCTGTGAAGCCAGTGAGCAATAATTTGATACAATAAGCAAGAGAAAACCTCAATATGAGGGAGACACATTGGATATTTGTCTCATAACTCGAGAACTACTGATATACCCGACCAGAATCCATGAGATTTTGATACAGAAAGTTGCCATTTGTAAACGCCATGCTTCCTGGTAATGAGCAGGGGAGTGAGGTATATAATCATAGTATTATACTGAAATTGTACATAGTACGATTGACTAGTTTAGGTGTATAATTTAAGTTTAGGTATGTTAAATTTGGCATTTGATGCAAACTTTTCAGTGCAGTAAGTTAATCATTGCTTTGTTGCCCTTGTATATTGACATCTGCGGTGTTTTGCAGCTTATCAAAGAGTTTAGAAAAGGCCATGTATTTGATGGATGGTCTGAAGGCACTTTGAACTTTGCTCCAACCTACAAATATGAGTTTAATTCCGACTCTTACTGCGGGGGAGGGGATCAAAAGGCCGGGAGGCGAACTCCTTCATGGTATACATTATGATTGTGAAAAATATTTGTGCTTCTATTCAAAAGTATCTATGGGGGTGTAACCCCTTCTACAATAGAGTTTAACTAATCCAGTTAAAAGTTATTTAATGCACACTTTAAATTTAAGCTGAGGTTTCTTAATATTTTCTATAATTTATCCAGGTGTGATCGCATTCTCTCATTTGGGACGGGAATGAAGCTGCAAAGATATAAGAGATCAGAACTAAAGCTATCTGACCACCGCCCAGTGTCCGCATCTTATATTGTGGAACTTGAAGTATTTTCTCCTAGAAAGTTGCAACGAGCACTCACTTTTACTGATGCAGAAATTGAGGAACATGATATTGTCACCAATATGGGACTTAGTAGTAGTATGGGCCGGTTAAGACCGGGAGAGGTGAGTTGTGATAACTTTTAAACTAATGTGCAGATGCTTGTGGCTATTCATAACACTGGTAGAATGCTCATCCAATAGTCCATCTCTGGATTGGTGATAAATATACCGTTTTTTGGATTGTAATTGCAGGATGTGTTGTATTGGGAGCGTTAAGGGATATGAAAATCATGTACGAAGGAGCAGCTCAGGTGGGAGCATCCATGACTATTGGAGCGTAATTACCTTGCCTGGTAGGCTGTTGAACATACATTCTTTTGATTCTTTATTACAATTGAGGTTGTTCTGTTCCGCGGTTAGTTTTGTATATGGTTTGCCGTGTATATATATATATACTTTGGTGTAAGTTTTGCTTCTGTCGTGTGTTGAGGTATATAAAAATTAGTTTCTTGAAGCCGTTTTTGGTTGGTGTCATTACTCATAACCCACATTGTGCTGAGTTGCTAATGTAAAAAATAGTATAATAGAAAACTATTACATTTTAAATTGCTGCGTATCTTTTACATGTAGCTTAAGTTGGGCTGTCTTCTGTTGTAATCCGGCCAGATGTTATACTATGTGCAATGCAATGTATGGATTCATTCTCGAAATATGACACTTATTAGTAGGAGATTGCATCCGTGCATTGTACGTCTGTAGCATCTAAATTCGTTGTATTGGGTGTACATGATCTGCAACTTACAATTATGGATTACTAAATTTTGATTTTTCTCGAAATTAGTTATTTTCTTACGATTCCTTAAGTAAAATACAATAAAACAAAACTATAAGTTATAAAAAATTACGAAAACTTGTTAGGCTGTATTTTTTTTTTCCATTAACATATGACTGATTAATTTAGTAAATATAGCGATTTATCTTTCAATTATGGATCAAAGTTTCGTTTTCGATATATGTTTTGGTCAGTTGAATATAAGAAACTTTCTGAAAAGTTTTAGGAAACGTTACGGAAAAACTAGGGAAAATTATGAAAAAAAATTACTGAATTAAGAAAGAAAGAAAGATTCAAGACAAATGTATAGTTTCGAAAATACATCTTATTTTTGTTTCGATTAATTTAAAAATAAAATTTATTCGATGAAAAAGATGAAAATTTTGACCCATGTTCTAAATACACAAATTACAAGAAAAATAAATTAAACGGTTAAATATTGTTTTGCCCTTAAGGGATTATACCACTTAGGCCATCTCCAACAGTTCTCTTAAATTTCAGCATCTTATCTTAAAATATAACTAATGAACAGTGTTATATAATACCACTTTTTACTCAGCACTCCAACAACTAGTTTATATTTTAAGAGACTACTATTTAACAACCATATCATTTCACTCAAATAGCTAGTTTATATTTTAACAAATAACTTTAATTATTATTTTATATAAATAATAATATATTTATAATATTAATTAATTTTTATTTCATAATAGAAAAATTAGTTTTTTTTTTAAAAAATATTAATTTTTAGTATTGACATTTAGCGATGCCTCAAAAATTATAATCAAAATATTATCACTAAATCATCGTGACAACGTTAATTATCGCTAGAGAGGTTCCACTATTTGTCAATAGTGACAAATTTTTTATAATGATATTCAAATTATAAAATTTGAATTTTAAAATTTTAATTCAAATTTGTATGCATTTGAGTTTAATTAATATGTATTTGAATGTACAAGCAATATGGATTTAATTAGTACAAACTATGAATTTAAATTTATTATTAATTTAATTAGCAATGCCTCCAATTTATTGTTTTGCATAAAAGTACAAAAGTTTTTCGTACTTTCCTACAGACAATTGCATATAGCAATTTTAATTTGGCCATGGGTATTTGGCAAGCCAAACTTATAAAATTTAACAACTCCTAAATTATAGAGGTGCTCTTGGAGAGCACTTTTTATATCAAAATTTTAGCAAAACTCTTAAAATTTAACTTTTAGCATTGCTCTTGAAGATGACCTTAAAGAGTAAAATTTACCTCCTTCGTTTCTTTATGTAAAAACTCAAATAACCTTTCGTCCTTTCCCTTTATATGCAAATTATTGTTATTGTTAATATCAAATTAAATTTGTTCTTACTCTCATATTTTGAATCCAATTTATACTTCTTGTAAAAAAGTTCCCATTATAATTTCAACAATTGTTATATAATCTAACTATATTTAACCTTAAAATTAAATGTTAATTTGATATAACTTGGGTCAATCACACATATGTTAATATATAACAACAATTCTTCGTTGTGTTACATTTTTGTGTCATACTTATAAAATTATTGACATGTGATATCAAAATGTGACGTTCAAGCTTAAAGTTATATCATTTATGACATATTTTGTTCTTCAAACGACGTGAATTCAATTTGTTACTAAAATTAATAATAGTATACTTAGATTTGTAAAGTATGGAAAACAAAAAAAAAAAAAATTAGATCCGTGTTGTTTGGATTTGGAGAATACACTCATGTAATGTTAAGGACGGTCAAATGTCAATTGAATCAATAGCTATGATGCTCTAATGACATTTGAGTTTGAGCCGATAACCTAAAAATCGGTTTTTTTATTTGCAATTACGATTTGTTAGCGTGAGCAAGTTTGGTATAAGTCCGAAATTTTTCATGAGTCGAGTTTGAGTCTAATGCTCCATTAACATTTGAGTTTGAGCCAATAACCATAAAAACCGATGACATTTGAGTTTGCGTCATTTAAAACTCCGCTCAGATAACAAGATTGTATAATTTTTAGTTTCTGTTCAAATTAAATAATGTATTCAGAGTTCAATATTGCAAATCTTTATTTGTAATAATAATTTCTAGATAAATTACAAAACGTTATCAATCGGACAATTTTTGTACACGAAGATGTCTACGTGGAATCATAAGAGCCATTGAAATTTGAAACACCTAAAACCATTTCTCAGAGAAAAAAAAAAAACCCTAAACTATTTTGTCGGCATTCCCACAGTTCAAACTCTTTTAACAATTCATACCTAATTTGGATCATTCGCCATGTTCCTCGTCAAGGCACAAACAAAGCCAACCTTTTTGAATTTCCGTTTTCCTTTTTTTCCGTTTACAGTGATTCCGTTACACTGATATCTGCTTATATTTCTTTGGTTTTCAGACATGGAGATCAATAGCATTTGGGTTATATGGGTACAAGAATTTCACCAAATCTGGTTTTATGTAAGCCTCTTTATTTTTATATCTACAATCTTTGTATTAAGCTTTTCTTTAATGGGTTCTGCTCTGAATTTAATTGTTGACATTTGTGATCACTGCTTTTGCCTTCATTTCCATGAAAAGATGGACCATTGTTATATTTATGTCATTTTTTTTTTATTTTAAAATTTTTGTCTACTATTTTATTTTGTGAAGCAAGAAATCAGAGAGTAAAGGAGCAAGTAAATGTGAAGGTGCCTCTAAGCTCATATGAATAGTTCTGCATTTGTTAAATATTAGTAGATGAAGAACAAGATTGGTAATTTTAAATTAAGCCTTTTATCTTCATTTAAAGTGTCATTTCTAAGCCCAAGTTCGAATACTTTTAACGTTTTTTCCACATGGTCTACGACTAGAAGTTGTTGCAAGGTTATTGATTATACAAAAGATTGATCATTTATTAATTTAGTTTTATATTACTTTTAAATGTTAGGGAGCATTCAAAAAAATTCAGACAAGAAGATATGCAAGTACAAATAGAAGGAAAGAACTGCATTGTTACTGGAGCTAATGCCGGCATTGGTTACGCAACTGCCGAGGGTCTTGCATCACGGTGCACATTTCTTGTCTTGATCATGTCAACATTTTTTCATTTTTGAAATTGTATTAATTAGTACATCTTTTTTGTTAAGTATATATAATTAATATATTTATTTTCGTCAGTGGGGCAACTGTATACATGGTGTGTCGGAATAAGGAGAGGGGTGAGGCTGCTCTATCAGAGATTCAGTCTACTACGGGAAATAAGAATGTTCACTTGGAGGTGTTTGGTTGGATCTCTTTCTCTTACATTGTATATATTTGAATATAAAATATTATCTATCTTGTGTTTCAAATCACAGATGATGTTTATTTTCTTTACTGGCAGGTCTGTGATATTTCCTCGACGAGTGATATCAACTCTTTTGCCTCTAGATTTTCTTCAAAGAATGTCCCTCTTCATATCCTGGTAATGTTTCTTCGTAATTATTCGATTTCCTGGGAATCGGTCCATTATTTGAGGGTCGTGAACAATGTATACCTATAAAAAAGCAATTTTATGTGCACGAAGAGTTCAACCTTACAGAAGACAAGCCGTTTGTTCTTGTAGAATACTCTCTTAATCTTATATTATTACGTAACTTGTGCGAACATATGTTTTGGATCTTGCTTTCTTCTAAATTGGTTGAGATTTTAAGTATCAAGCCTATAACCATTGTGTATCTGATATTGGGAATTCTTTTTTGCAATTAAGGTTAACAATGCCGGTGTGCTTGAGAATAGTCGTCTAATTACTTCAGAAGGGTATGCTGACTTTTACTATTTTTCTTTTGGGACCGTCTCCACTTCTTTTTAAATTATTCAATCAAGCTCTCGTCTTCTTTTCTTACCACCAGATACGAGATGAATTTTGCTGTAAATGTTGTTGGGACTTACGCAGTGACGGAACTTATGTTGCCATTGCTGGAGAAAGCTGCACCTGATGCTCGTGTCATCACAGTTTCATCTGGTGGAATGTACACTGCCCCCTTGACTGAAGATCTACAGGTAGAATGTTTTGAAGCTTTATGTTAGCTACGTTTTTGTTTATTTAAAAAGAAATAGAAAATCATGATAACTGAAATTATGTTCACAGTTCAGCGGTAACAAGTTTGATGGAGTCGAACAATATGCCCGGAACAAACGAGTGCAGGTAAGTCAAGTAGTTCGTTTGACTTATCAAGTGCACGGAAGTGCTTTTCCTGTCATTTCAATTCCTACCATCCTTGGCCCTACTTAAAAATTGCTTTATTTATTTTTGTTTTTAGGTGGCGTTGACAGAAAAATGGGCTGAGACGTATAAGGATAAAGGGATTGGCTTCTACTCGATGCACCCCGGCTGGGCTGAGACACCTGGAGTTGCTAAAAGCTTGCCTGATTTTTCAAAATCGTAAGGATGTTCTCGTCTTTATGTCACTTCTTATTACGTATTCCCTTTTCATTCAAATTATTGAAATTCTGCGGAAATATTATATGATTGTTTATTAATTTGCCAGGTTCTCGGGGAAACTTAGAACAAGCAAAGAAGGAGCAGATACTGTACTTTGGCTAGCTTTACAACCGAAAGAGAAACTCGTGTCTGGAGGGTTTTATTTTGATCGAGAAGAAGCACCTAAGCACTTGCCATTTTCAGCTTCAAATGGTTCTCACTCTGCTATCGACTCCATTGCTCGTAGCCTCCGGACATTCGCTATTCTATAGTCTTAATTGTGCTCGATTTGTGTGAATTTAGTTATCATGTCAACATTTTTGTAAATTGAGTTTATGTAGTTGATGCAACCAATTGTAATGCATCTTCAGAATATTTGGCATTTTGCATCTTAGAAATACATTGTTTTGACACTTTGCACCCTGAAATTGAAATCTTGATAATTTGCATTTTGCACCCTAGAATTGCCGTTATTTGACAATATATAGGACATTTTGCACCCCAATTAATTTGAGAAAGAGTATGCAATTCTAGGATGCAAAGTACTAGGAGTTCAATTACAGGATTCAAAGTGCCAAAATAATGTATTTCTGGGGTGCAAGGTTCCAAATACTCGCATCTTCACGGGGGAGGTATTCATAAAATTGATAAATAACCTATAATTTTCTTGTATGTTAGAATGTTTATGAAATTTCAATTTTAGAAAATATTTATCTGTGACTTCTGTTTTGTCTACAATTTGAAGTCAACTTATTTAAGTTTTCATTAATTTATCAGTATTACTTATCTATTGTTCATAACATCAGGGCTTGTTTCACATGAAAATTACTACATGAAAATTAAAAATGATTGAAATTCACAGAGAACTTCAGATTCTCATTTCATTCAACAATTGTCTACAAATATCTATGTACATATAAGAAACCTCAAAGACAAATATAACAAGAATACCATTCCAAATTTCAACAAAACATTCAAAAAAGATTTAAATCAACAACAAGGGGATTAATCGTGGGTTCACTAGTCCTCACGATATTATATAGCCTACGAGTTGATTAAGCGACATTATATACAATAAATTGGCATCAGTCGACGAGAATCGTATCACGTTGTATGCTCCACAAAACCATTAAACACATCTGCACAGTCATTTCTCATGCAAAATTTGAGCCTTCTTCAACCAGTACTGTGCAAACCTTTGCCTCGCATACTCCATGTAATCGAACTCAATGTTATTCACATATGCCTGGCATTTTAGAAATAGTTTACATGTTAACTGGTACAACATTTAACAACCATTATAAGATTTGTTGGAATAAGTTAAAAGAAAACGAGTAGATAGTTACCGAAATTAAGCCCCAAAGTCCCCAGAAGATGTGGTTTGCAAGAGTGTACTTCTCTACATCATCTGCGAATTGCTCTACATCGGTATCATTCGGTTGATGGCCTGCATTTGTAAAACGTGTAAGTTTTTTCAATGAAATCAAATTAAACTACTTCAGAGGTGGTTCAAATTCGATTGATAGAAACTCGTTCGAGCTCAGTTCTTAAAACCTAAAGTTTGAATAACACTTAGCTTCTAATAGTTTTTCCTATCTTAAGATTCTTAACTAGAAGAAAATGTCTGATCCATCTCCAATTATATAACTTAAAGCATTCATGGGAACTCATTTTTTCTTTTTTGTATCAATGAAAATATCTAATGCAAAATGAAGCAATTTTAACTGCAGAGTGACCAACCTGCAGAGATGAGATATTGACGAATAAATGCTTTACGCTCGTCTAGACCTGTTGCAAATTAAGAAAAGAAAAGTTAAATCAATATTTGATTCCCGACTATTAATCGTAATGGATAGACGGAAAAACATTAACTCGAATATGTAAAAACAGTCATTAACAAATACTAACCAGGATATATGTTATAGTCCAGAATGTGAGGTGTCTCAGTGTGATAGTTTGCTGCCATTTCACAAAAATGATTTGCAAGATCATAGGCCACGGGATTATAACTTGCATACTCGTAATCCTTTATTCAGAAAAGAAAAATACGAAAATAAATAAACGAGAAGAGACTCAAGAAAATTATTACAGAAATGCTTAGAAAAATCAGAAAATAACTTACTATCAAAGTGATTGATCTCGTCTCCTCATTGATCATTACGTTACCGTACTGAAGATCATTGTGGCAAAAACCGATCTCTTGGTGCTTACCCGATATTGCCTTCTTCAATAAACTAATCTCGTTTTCTAGTTTATCCAAGTTAAATTCCTTTACATGTTCATGGGTGCACAATTTTTTGGCCTCGTTAAGCCAGTTTCTGCACAATACATATATCTATATAAGCAATCAAGAATCATTCATTTCTTAATCATTAAAATCAGTAGTAGTTCATTAACTGGTACCTCAATCTGTCCCAAAGAATCGCGTTCTTAGAACCAGGCATATTGAGATTATGAAACTCCCTCATTTTAACTGCTATTAGTGTAGAAATTTCAGGATCACGAAGATCAGCAGCTGATAGCGTCTGTAAGTTCGATAAACGGAAGAATTATTCTAAGGTATATTTTTTTCAGCTTCTCGACTGAAATACAGAAAATTTATGAAAATTTACATGTCATCAAGAGCTTGACACAAGTAAGATAGCCCCTAATATTTTAGGATAGACAATTTAAGATTGACTTGTTCTAAGATCAGCCAAGAAGTCGTGGTGTGAACATGATGAAGCAAAACAATTGAGTGAATTGACTGATTTTCATAATAAGATAAAGCGTGTTGCAATAGTCAACAAACAAGATATGTTAATATAATACAACCTTACTTCATTTCTACATAATGGAAAATGACAGATACCAAAATCAACAGCAGAATTTTCTTGTTGTATCCTCTAAAAGAGACCTAAAACTAAAGATGAATATGATAAGCTAACAAAAACAATAACAAGAAGAGATGAATATCTACAAGTCTTCTTATCGAAAAATTTAGTTTGCAATCATTTTCCAAGAAAGCTTGAGTTATTAGTGCATCTTAATCACTTTTATGCATACCTTAATTACCATCAAACATGTAAGTGGACAGATAAACAAACAAATTTCAAATCCAAACTCAATCAAATTTCTCAAGGTATAGTGCATTAAAACTTGAATCTTAATTTGGCATCCAAATTTTCAGAACATCAAGAAAAAAAGGTAAAAATTTAAGCAAGAGAAACGGAATTTCACATACCCTTGCGTGAATGAACTCCTCGACTCTCCCCTCTCGGAACTGACCAAGAAGTTTAGGTCCATAACCATGACTCGACAAACACTCAAAAGTCCGGATTTCTTCATCCCGATTGAAAAAAAGCTCGACCCCTACGCCATAAACCCGAACTAATACTGTCCTAGTAGAATTCTCAATCTTTGTTGGCCAACTAATACGGTAAACCTCATTAGTCATGGCTCCACTCAAATGATCTACCTTCAATTTACTAAAATCAATTATATCTCCCCAATTTGAAGCTAGAGAAAATAGTAGTTTTATCAATTCCGCAGGCAAATTAGCTTCCGAAAATCCATTCTTTACGGCCATCAAAAATCAAGATTCGTTGTTTTACCTTCATATAGAAAAACATTAAATTCCAATTAGTACTACCATTATTTTACTACTAACATAAAAAATGACTATGATTTTACAAATTGATGATCCCAGAATACAAAAGGCCATTAAGTGAATTCTACATACAAAATATGAATTCAATAAAGAAAATAAACCATTAAGTGACCATGGTTTATACAAACTATATCTACACTATATACAGATATGATAAACCCAGAAAAAGAAAATCCCAAAAAATTTGAAAAAATTACAAAAGTTCTGAATTAAAAAAAACCCAGTAAAAAAGATAGATATCAAGAACCCATATGATAATAATCAAAAGAAACACACAGCTCACCTAAAAATGGACAAGAAAATTATAAAGGTGGATTTTTTTCAAATGCAATGGGTGCTTGAATAATTGAACAAAGAGTTGAAGAGACCTTTTCAATATATATAGCAAAAAAGATTAAACCAATTGAAAATATTTTTAATAGAAAGTATACTATGAGAAGAATCTCCTTAATTTTGCTCTGTAATTTTCTCAAGCAATGATTTGAGGATCCAATTTTATATAGTATTATCACACATTTTGGGACGCGCACCGTCACACATACAGCCAATAGAAAGTCGACACGTGTCCAGTATTTCACCTGCCGGGAAAAATGGGGCACCCCCAAGTAAACGACCAAAAACTAACGCTACAACCGAACTGAATCTTTTGTCAAGGTCGTACGGCCGTCGGATTTTCGACACGTCTCATGTCTTTTTTATCTTATTGTGATCTTGACCGTACATTGCTTAGTCAATTAGCGAATTCAATTCGGTGTAGCTGAATAGTCCGCACTTTGGAAATTTTGATAATAAAAGAATAATTAAAATATGTACTCCGTTTACTTTTTTGGATAGTTTTTTCAAAAAGAAATTTGACTTTTGTAATCTTATTTGGAATAAATAAGTGAGACTTTATTTAATGGTTACGTAACTTAGGTTTATATCAAATTCTTTATCTTTTTGGTTATTTTCTGGTTTGATTTTCCAATAATATAGGCACTAGGCCATGTTTTTACCATATCAAATTTGACCAATTTGAATTATTTAGATATATTATTATTATTATTTTTCTATAAAAAAATTTAGTAGCCAACGCTTAATTTAAGGGTAAAGTCTTAGGGTGAGTTTGGCCCAGCGGTTGGAGCTCGTAAAAGCACTTATAGAATTCTACTGTGATTTTTGAAGTGTTTGGCCCTGATTATTGAAATTACTTCTGCTCAATCGTGATTTTCATGGTGTTTGGCCCTCAGGATCATAATCACTTTTGGGATCTCGAGAAGCAAAAAAAAAAAAAAAAACTTATTTTATAAGCTACGAAAGTGTTACTTTTGTAAAAGCTATTATACAAAATCAATTATTCTATAATTAATTTTTATTATAATCAATTATTACCAAAATCAATTTTAGTAAAATTAATTCTCCTATAATTGATTTTTGAATCGCTAGGCCAAACTCACCCTTAATATTTAATTATACGAAAGAATCTTATAAAAGAAGAAAAAAGAAGTTCCATTAATTATGTAATCTTTTAGAGAAAAGAAATTTGATTGCATTGTCCTAGTTTGTAATGATGGTTAAGATTATCATTTTTATTAAGCTTCTTAAATATATTAGAAATTCAGGAAAGTATAATTTAGAAAAAAAGACCTACTTGATTTCTTGAGCTAGTTCAATTGAGAAGATGGATAAACAGTACCAGGGATTAAAAAGACTACCATGGAAAAAGAAAAATCAAAGATTAGAAAATAATTTAATTTCTTGAGAGTAAATCACATTTTTCATCCTCTTATGGATCAATTTTGCATTTTCGTCCATCCTAATTTTTTTGTAGCAGATGCATTCATTTTATCAATGTAAGTACATCACATATTCATTTTCAAGCTTTTTCAAAGCGGAGACGGCCTCACGTGCATTACTTAAATGCCCTCCAAGTAATGCACATGCTTTGCACATAAGTGCATCTTCGTCGTGTAATAGCCAGAAAATGAATCGGTGATACTTTACTTTGATAATAAAGATGTATTTGCTACAAAAAATTTAGGAGGGACGAATGTGCAAAAGGCGGCCCATAAGGAGGACGAAAATAGTGATTCACTTTTTTCATTTTTCTACTTAACTGTGTGTTCAAATAATGTATTGGATATAGCTAAGTTCTCCCCAATGTTGTATATTCAATAGGATTCGAACTTAAAGTTATATTTTTTGTTGTTGTGTCAAATTAAAAGAGGAAAAAAAAAGCCGAAAAGAAAAGTGAAAGTTGTTAAAAGTATTGAGATGCATGGTAATAAATGCATGAAAATATCAAATACTACTATCAAATCATAAGATAGATGCACATTCTTCCAAATAATTATTTTTTTGACCAAATCCAAAAGGGGCGGATTCCAAATTAGAGATTACTGGCTTCAACTTCGCGTTTCAACTTTGAAGATTTCTCAATCACTCAAAAGGATGGTGCACATTTAATTAGTAGCCATTATCAATTATGGTTTGGGCCCCACCACGGCCATTGAAAAAATTTCCATCGTTAAATTACCTATCGACTTCATTATTATTCTTCTTCTTTTCTGGGCATGTCTAGCAATAGTCCATGCTGATGAGAACTATTGCTAGTTCATGCCTTATAACCACTCATTTAATATATTTAATTTTTTTTACTACCTGGATAACCAGTAATATTAACAGGTGACATTTTTAATTTGATTAGCATAAATTACCTTAATGCCCCTTTACCTTAATAAACAAAGAAAACAATTATTAGGCTGTCCTTCGTCTTCCCCAAGCAACTTTTCAGCAGCACTTAAAAAGAAAAAAAGTACTTTCTGAATCTAGAAAATGAAAAAAATTGTTGTTTTTGAGTACAAGAAATGGGGAAGAACGAGTACCGCATATATGGAGATGGATTTTGATTTTGACAAATGGTGAGAGGATAAATTGATTATACGTATATGTTTGCCGCCTCCGTTCCGGTTGGGGGTGAAGGTTCCTTCACACTAGTGAAGAAAGCTTCACCGGACCGGTGAGCGAGGTTGCGTCCAGCCGGGTCGTTTCTGACCCGTTTCTCTGTAATTCGGGTCAGAGCGACCCGGATACATAATCCTGAATTATTCTTCATTTTCGGTCGGGTGAAAGACATGATTCATGGAGAATTTGTTTTAGAATAAGATTTCATGCTCAATTTCTAGTTTCATCAACATTTTTGCTGTTTTAACCAAAATATTCAATTGAACTGTATACAATCCTATTTGAACATTAAACAATAGAATTGAACATTATACTATTTTGTTGGTGTATTAATGTCGATGTAGGATAAATTAATCAATTTCGCCTCAATTTCCCATTCTTTCACTCAATCCCGCACACAAACATGGCAGCCTTGAGAAATGAGAACACCATCAAATAGCTTCATCTTTGGTCAACTCTCAAAATTAACTCCAATATTATGTCATCTTCATCTTATTCATTTCTTGTAGAGGCATAACTTCATTTTTCATTTTTTGAAGCAACTTGCAGAGAATAGTTGTGATGTTGATGGTGATGAATCAATAAAGTTAACAAGGGTAAAAATGGTGATAAATGGTGTAAAGAAATTGTGTTAAGGTAAAGAAGAAATCTGTAAGAGTGTAAAAATGATTTAAGGGATAATTAGGACAATTTGCATAGGGATAGAAGGAATTGTCTTTGCCGGTTTCAGGTCCCCTCACTGCCATATGGCAAAATTTGAGTGGAGAACTATAGATAGTTCTGTCAATGTTGTACTGTCCGTAGAAAAGACGTTCTTTTCTTCTAGTAAAGTAGTCACTAGTCATAACTCATAAGCTAATAATGATTATTAATTATTAGGAATTCAATTTATAAGAGTATATTTACTTAATTTGAAAAAAATCCTCATTTTTTGTGCCACCTGTATATAGTTGAGACTTGATTAATGTATTGGCTCGTCATTTAAATTAGTATGTAGTACATATGCAAGACATACGTCCAGTGGCGGAGCTAGGAACAATTTTTTGGGGGGGCTAATTTTTTTTTTTTTTGGTCAAATACTTTCTTGATATTTTGTATTTCCTCAATATTTTGATACAATAACAAAAATTATGATAAAGAAATATAAAAAAAAAAACATATCACACAAAAATTGAAAATATAAATATATTAAAGAATAAGAATCATTTAAACTGTAATCGACAATCCTTTATTGAATATAAATAGTTATTATCGAATCCAGCCTTATAAGAGTCTATATTTTCTTTTGAAAAAATATAATATATAAGTATGTAATCGATAAAAAAAACTCATTTTCAATTAGGTTATGAGATCTACTTCAACAAAAAATATTTGTTCCCTAAACATTCTTGAAAAACTAGAAGAAATAATTTATTAAGAAAATAATATAATGAGATATTTTAATCTAGATTAAGAGAATAAAAAAATGTATAAAATGTCAAAAAATAAAATGCTCCCCATAAGAATCGAACTCAAAACAACAGGGAGAACACGTATTGCCTTAACTAGCGCACCACTGGTGATTTTAGTTAATAAACTACTACTGAATATATTATAAACAATAGTTTTCTTGGGGGGCGGTTGTGCCCCCAATCTCCGTAACGCTCCGCCACTGCATACGTCACCATGCAACATACATATGGAGTAGATTCAATTGAATTTCTGAATTTAAGGAGAAGTTGACTATATGATATCATTTCGCTGTGTTTTGGCATGTAAAAATTATTTTGACTAACTCTCATACGTTTGTTGCACCATGTCATGTGTTCACTAAATGCACTAAATAGTTTATATTTCTGTTATGGACTCGTAATTATCCTCGTTTTATATAGACTCATTTTTTTTTTCCAGTCAGAAATAGATGATTATATTGATAATTATGAAGTATGAGACTAATAATAATACAAGGAGTATAATTCAATATTGCATAGGTTTGCATATCATTAAGCTAAGATTAAATTAAGATTTTTTAATTAATATACCACATATATGAATATATATATATATATATATATATATATATATATATATATATATACACTTACCTATTAATTATGGTGAATAATGTTTCTGTTTGTGTACAATATCTAAAATACCACAAGTCATATCCTGTTATATAAGTACAAAATGATGGTGACGGTGATAATTTGAGGGTGCAAAATGATGCTGGATATTATATAAGTACAAAATGACAACAACAGTATTTGAAGAAAACAAAATGAAAATACACAATTTTGGATAAGTTTATAGTCTGAATATCTTTTTAAAAAGTAACGTCACACTCAGTATTTTTAAGAATTCTAATGATAAGTTGGACGTATGGCAGATTCATCTCTACTGAATTCCTAAGTAATATAATTAACACGTGATTATAAATTAAATACCCAGAAGAGATAATAATTATAATTAGCATCAAATTACAACACAACACATAATGAATTTAAAAAAAATAAAAATTTACAACACGTGATTATAAATTATAGTACAACAAAATAATATCTTATACCACCGCACGCTTTGGCCCTAGTGTCTGTCTTTGGTTCAGATGAGTTGATTTTACTCTCCTCTTCATTAAAAAGCAAAGAAATGCCAGAATCAAAATCAATACTACAGATATTTCTAGTTGCGATGACACGGGCAAAAATTCCATCACTTGAACGGATGTAATGTTCTCAAAGTCGCAATTAGAACTCAGTACAAGTTCACCTCCCTTATTGTTGGTCTCGGGATCAAGAACAAAATCTACGGTTGCTGCTGCTTCTCCCAATACGATACAAGTACTCTTTGATTTGTATCCCGGCATGCTTGCAATCACTGCAAGAAAAAATTCCACTGTAAAACTATGGTTTTGACAAGTTCTTTAATATCTATTTATTTTATCATTATAGCAAATGCAGTTTAAATGAGGACTAATCTGACCATTTGACTAAAGCTTCCAGCTCTTAAGAAGGACACATGTACTTAAAAAAGAGACTAAAGTAAGTCTTATAATTAATTTGAGGTTTTAGAGTTACCTTCATATTTTTCTCGAGGAGCTACCAAGCGATGATAATCAGCAAATAATTTGCTAGCTGTGATCTGTCAAACATTGTCAAGTTTATCAGAAATTAGAACATGACATAAATGCATTTTCCGATAATGAGCCAAACAAAAACGTCATGGTTGCAATAAGTAGGCGCTTATGAATTTTTAACATCATATTGCAAAGTTCAGCAGTTACGAAGATTTTCTCCACAATGAACCATGGTGGAATTATGAAAAGCTTCTAAACATTAGGCGTGAGAAAATAGTCACGAAAAGTTAATAACTATGAGATGTCTCCTCAATGCATAGAGCCAACTCCTTTAATACTAGGGGGAAATAGAATTCGAGGGTAATAAGTGGCAGTTTTACATTATCTTTTCCCACGAGTCTTTAAGCAATTAGAAGAGTAGAGCAAAAATAACGTTATGTTATTATACCGTGTAGTTTATTCCCCTGATAGCTATTGATGCTGGCAAAGGTCTTCCACCATCTGATGAAAAAATCCTTCCATGTATTCCTGTCTGCATGATAAAAAGACGCAAAACTATTAGGTAACATTGTTTGTGTAATTGTGAGTGAGCACATACAGTTTATCTGCATTCCAACGACTAAAGATGCACAGTAAGATACAATTGTTTTGAGAAATTCAATGTCTTGGGAGCAAGTGTTCTTCTTAAGTTAAGAATGAACAGAACCAATTCAACAATAAGTATGGATAATACATGGTGATAGTTCCCAAAAGGAATATTGATCAAAACTAAAGAGACGGCGTATAAAAAAGATGAAAACAGATCTTGAAATACCTTGACTAAACTTGCCGCAATGTTCAGCATGCTCATCCTATTATACTCCCAGATAGTTGGAAGCTGCAGAATTGAAAAATGTTGTAAGGCTAGACACAACAACATTACATTGCAACAATGCTAGAAACGAGGTACCCCTCCAAGAACATGCATCACACATGCCATACACTGTTAATTCGGTGAGAGTACCTATTTAATCAAATTTTTATTATTCCTAGAGAGGGTTATTAAAGCTATGGGAGCTACACCACCAAAGGTGATAAGATGAATATATCTTTGCTAAATTAGTACATTCATCCACAAGAAAATTTAAGAGGTAGTTAGGACATTTCATTACATATCTCGAGGAAGCTAGTAGTGTAGTTGTCAATTGCTCTTTAAGCGTCAACCTCATAACTCATCTTGAAATTATAGTAATGTCAGTTTATGCACCAAATCTGCATTTATAATCTATGACCATACAATCTATTAGCCAGATGACTTCAAATACACCTTTGTGATGCAAACTTTTAGTTTAAATATCATTATGTATCATCATATCTCCCCTGACTATCCATGCCTTGGTGGAAATGTATACAGAACTCAGAAACTACTCTTTCGATTAAAAGTTCATTGGACTTCAAATAACAGCAATTAACACCATATAGTACAGAATGTAGCAAATGATAAGCACATACATTACTGAAAAGAACCAAGGAGGTGTCACCCCGTAAAACATATAAAGTCCTAAAACAGAAGAAGCAATAATTTCATCTCAAATCTCAATAAGGCATCACTGTGAATCAACTCAAACTGAAATCTAACCTCACTAGCATTAGGCCATTTATTGTCACTGATCTCCAATGTCAGTTCAAAGCATCCATAATGAATATAATTCCAGTCTTGCATACCACCATATATAGGATACCTACAAAAGGAGCACATGATATGTGAAATTAGCTATTCTTGTAAGTTTTAATCTAAAGAAAATTAGCACAGCAGAAATTTCAGTATAGAAACTTCATGTTCATACACAACATACCATAATGCTCCATTTGTAATACCCCCAGGAAATTCCTTGCTCAGTGACATATTATAGTGAGATCTACTGTATAAACTGGCCATATATCTGAATGTCTCGTCATCAGGGCATCCAAAGTAATTTTTTCTGCAGTTAATTAACATCATCAGTCACTGTCTTAATACCTAGGTCGATACGAGGGAAAAAGAATAAATAAACACACATACTGGAATACCTACCATGACAAGATCAATTGAAAAACTCAAGAAATACTAGAATCAACTACCCGGAAAAAGGGTTTTTTGCATGTTAACTCCCTGTAATATGTCTAATGGGCAATTTACCTCCCTGTGAAATAAAAATAGGCAATTTAACTCCCTGTGAAATGAATAATGAGCAATTTACCTCCTTGTGATATAAAAATAGGCAATTTACCTCCCTGTAAAATGAAATAATGAGCAATTTACCTCCCTGTGATATGAATAAATGAGCAATTTAGAGGGAGACAATGTGCTTCTTTTATAAAAATACAGGGAGGCATTTTGCCCTTTTTCTTATCACAGGGAGTTAAATTGCCTATTTAGGATATCACAGGGAGGTATTTTGCCCTTTTATTTATCACAGGGAGTTAAATTGCCTATTTAAAATAACACAGGGAGTTAATTTGCTATTCACTCCCCGGAAAAATAGTGGCAATAGTGACCAACAATGCATGTTATTAGTTACCATGACATCCAGACAAAAATAACACAAATGCTCTATTATTAAAAAATTAGGATTACAACCAAGAAAATTGAGCCATGAAGTAATCAGTGAAATTGTTACGCTCTACTCGTCAGAATCAGATTTTTCAAATACATCAATCTGCGCCAGACATGTCACTGAGATTTATGTTTGGTCTTCATCTGGAATAAGCATCCATTGACCTGCCTATAGATACATGGCTCCATCAATCAGAAACTCTGACTATTGGTTCAAATACTCAATAACAACCACATATCATCTAGATCATTATAACTTTTGAACTGCAATCAGAGTAAGTTTTTCTAAATGATACATGTGAGGCTAACAAAAGTACAAAACGGAAAATCACCATTAGGTGATTGGTCTAGTGGAAGGGACTAGTACACCCAAAGTGGCGACCCAAGTTCGAATTCCTGTTGGGAGAGGTTCCCATATAATATGCCCGACGCGCCTCGAAAGGGATTAAACCCTTGGGAAACCAAAAAAAAAAAATAGAACGGAAAATCTTTTAAGCATTTTTTAAGCAAGTAAGTTCTAAAGACAAGCGCCGCGCCCATAATCCAGTCTATTTCATCCTCTATTTAGAAGCACTACAACATTTCAGATAAATATCATGATAAAATAATCTAGGAACTAAAAGTCTCCGTCAATTCACACCCTATAAAAAATTAAGTCACGACCATTAAAAGAGCTCAGAATAAATCTATGTATCAGGAATTTGAATTTTTCGTGGAACACAGTTATCAACTGTTAAGAGGATGACAAAGATATAATTTAAAAAGAAAGTCAGAAACCAAGCTTTAAAAGCCATAAGCCGGAGTACATTTCCCGTTTATTTCTTTGTATTTTGAAGTAAGAGTCAGCAAGTATAAAACCCCTAACAATCAATAATCAAAAGAGAACAAACTAGAGTCATGCAATGATGATTTATAAATGAGATGCAGCATCCACTGTCATTATAAACAGGACTTGCAGTTGAATTGAGTATATAAGACTTACTTTCTATCTTCTGTTCCGTCCCATGGATAATTTGCAACAAGAGCTCCCTATCAACAAGAAAAGATTCATTAAATGATTATTATTGCAAGCAAAGATTAATATAGAACGACATCATGCTTAAATTAATAGTGCATTTGCAACTAGCTACTATATGGTTAAAGTGACTCGTTTTCTTCCATCAATGATATGAAATATCACAAACTTTTGGCCTATCTGCCGGACATCCTTACTTTCTGATTTTTTTTGCTTACATTTAACATATCATTTTATTCTTTGGATTGGTTTATCTCAGTTAAGGTGCTTAACAGGATAAAATATTTAATTCTAAATTTTACCCTCCAACGGAAATTGCAACTAAACTTTTGTTAATATCTTGAGCTTTCAGGGTCCAAGGCTTGGAAATTGGAAGTAACAGGTTGTTTGGCGTGAGAAAGTTTGTAAGACCCCATTCCTCTTTAAATTTAGGATAATCCTGCAAGTAGTTTTATAAGGCTTAAATTAGATCCAACTTGTCAGTGCGGCCAACCAAAATATATACAATGTTATTTTCCTAACCAGGATCATTTTACTTCCCCTCTTATTTTTTCTTGCTGATTACAGTCTTACCCTTTTCATATCATTTTCTCAAAGTTGGTCCATAATCTAATTGTCATTGCTAAGCTCTTTGCCCAGGCCCAAGGCCAAGCCAGTTATAATTTCACGTTATACGACTAAGTATATAAAGGATTAGACAATGGATAATTTTGAGAAATTATTGAAGTAAACAACAAGAGTCGTAACATATACTAGGACTGATGAACACCAGAGAAAGAACACTAGGAAATTTATGCTTCTAAGGTTAATGGACCTTCTCCGGGTAAACATGGAAAGCACTAGTATTCACATGTTGGAAATTGATTTCATCAAAAAGAACATGTTGGAAAATGAAAGCAGCTATTTCTTGAAACAAAATAAAGGTTATCCTTATTGAAAATTACCCAGAAAAAACAGTAATAATATCACACTTTTAGTTCAACTAAAACGTTAGGATCTAAATAAAACAATCACAAAGTTGAGCATATTCATCAACTCAAGAAGCTTCATAGTAAGAGAGAAGGAAATGCAATACCCCATGCAAACTGGCAGATGCTGTAAAGCGTATCTCATCCAACCAATTCATGATAGCTTTTGTTTCAGGTTGTCGTAAGTCCAAATCATCGTTCATGGGAAAGAACTATGTCAATCATGTCAGTCAGTCCTCTTATAATGAACAAATTCAATTGAAAACATAATTAAGTTAAGCAACATGGTCATATTAAGAATCTTCAACAAAAAGAGTAGAGAAATCACACACACACAAAAAAAAAAAAAAAATAGTACAATAAAGTTTGTTTAAGTTCCCAATGTAAAACTGTTGGTCAACTGAAAATCATACACTTTAATTAGGCGGTTGCATATTAAACAGTTAAACCAGAATAACCCCTTATTGAAATTATCACCTTAAAGCAAACAAAAAAGTTTTGAAGCAGGATATAATAGCATAAATGTGTAACATATGAGAGTTCAGTATGAACTATTGGCTAACTCAAGCTTAGTACAAAAGCATTTAGTACTTCTCTACTTCTTGATCATGAATATGTGAACTAGTTTTTTGCAATTCAAGAACTCATGTTAAGCAGTTTTTACCATCCATGTATAGTGCTTGAATTAAAAAATCAATCGTCAGGGGGTAGCTGTTGATAAGCCCAGGTGAATGAAACAAGAAAGCAATTTCAACAGCAGCATGCAAAACTCACAACAAACTCAATTTATTGTTTTGGCCGAGAAATCAGATATATAGGAGTAACATAGATAACTCTTGGGGATAAAAGAGACAACATATCCTTTTTGAGTCGCAATTTCTCCTTCACCCTATTCATTAAGTACTAGACTGACAAGTACAAAATTCAATATACTTATACTATTAGCTTGGAGTCATTAGGCCACAAATTCACACCCCCACCTCCAAAAGCAAATGGCTAGCGTCTATGCTTCAGCTCTTAATTCACCACACACTTAGAATGAAAATGTTTGCTTTATTGACAGAACATAAATATTAATTTGATCGAGATGTTAACTCATGTCATCCAACCATGACTGAGTAACATAATATCTTATTTATATTCTGCAGAAAGATACCTGGTCTGGAAAATCACGATTTAAATCAATGTTGTTCGCATTGCCACGCCGCCTAAGTGCAAATCCATCAGGATTCATAGATGGGAGAAGATGAAGGTGGACATTGTCCACAATCAAGGTAGCCTGAAAGTAGATAAGAACTATGTGATCAACATTATAAATATATTTCAAATAAAAGGAACAGGAAGAATGAATTTTTTATCTCAAAAAACAGCATAGATTACACGGAAAGCAAGAAAATAGAGATATTAACATTACCAAAGGATCCTTCATGTAGTTATCGCAAACCCAGTTTGCTAGAAGCAACAGAAGTTCACGACCTACTGGTTCATCTCCATGCACATTTCCAATAAACTGCAAATTTTATAGATATTGACCTTATCATTTCACAAATCACAATCATGTAACATATTAATGCAAATTTGATGGATTCACTTTAGTACAAGAAAAGTGTCAGAAAATCACCAGCAACAAACAAAAAGGAAAATGATATACTGGTCATGTATAAAGTTCCTATTCCAAGAAATGCTAAACCATTGGCATGTCTTGTGACATTCCTCACTCAAAATGACTAACATCCTTTATGGCATTATCTTATCGTTACATGCTACACAGCTTGCCTTATTAGCCTGATCTATTGCTAACAAACTAATCTGGGCAAGTGAAGAGTGATATGGTTGTTCATTTCGCATATCTTTATCACCTCTTCCCTCCACTCTACCACAAGTAGATAGGTTTTGACATGACATATATACGAAGCAGTAATCCCAGTAATTCTCACTCTTCTTTGCCAGAAAATATGTTCTCTCTGAGCCTACAAAACTCACAGTTTAAGAGTTGCATATGGAAAACAACAACGTGATACGGATCCTTCACTGCAGTATTTAGCTTAAAAAAACAGCAAGAAGTTTTAGAGCTTTGTGGAAAAGGATCATTCTGAAAAAAATTAAAAGCAATTTCGACAAATAATTAAGGACTCGGACAATTCCCAGTTCACTGTTGATAAATCAATCCCTTACTAGATACTTTCGACAAATTTATACTACTATTTCAATAGAACTAATTAAACACAATATGACTCTTTAATATAAAACACTTGCACTTAAATTACTCCATTAATATAAAAAAGGCAAAATAATCAATAAATATCAAAGTCATAAGAGCAATAGTATAACTAATCAGCTTTTAACCTCAGAACTCATGCTAACAGAAGTCCTTTATTGTTAATTCTTTCTTCGTATAAGTTTCATCCTTGTAATCTTATAGCCCAACCACATACTATACAAGATGATCAAGTGATTAACTAATCACCAGTTCTTCAATCATGTGAGGTCCAGATAATGTTATTTCCTCTCTAGTTGGTAACTGGCAAATAGCAGTTTGGCATGAAATTTAGATATAATTTTCAGCAGATAACAGTTAAACAAAGTTACGAGGAAACTTAGTGCAAGATAAAACCTTGAAAGCAGGCTCAGCCTCTTCTACTCCTGGCTTGTCAGAGATTTCCATGACCCACTATGTCCCGGAAAACAGAAAATGAATCAATCAGTGCTTGCTGGTAAACTATGAGTAAAATTGGTGAACTGATTAGGAAACAAATCAAGATGAGCAGCAGTTGTACCAGAGGGACTCCAAGTACACTCTTCCCAATACTGATCATGAGTTCCGAAAAAATCCCTCAAGGAGAGAAACAGGAATGTGTCAGAGTATTGTAGAACTGTTAAAACAATGCTCTATCAGAACAGTACTAATTGAATTTATCCATAAAAAAATTTTGGCTCGTTGCTCGTCACGTTCATCTATAGCTACTAATATGCATCACTTATGATGTTAGATAATCTATGTTTAGATAATCTATGTTTCTCCTTATTGCAAACTTAGAAATGTTCACAAGATAACAGTTCTACTGAAATTTCTCTCTCCTCCTAGACAACCAGATTTCTGCAAGCATACTACGCTATTCGCCACATGTGAAATCCAGAATACTAGACAGCAATCTACCCACTAAGTATTGCAGTCTCTACTAAAAGCCACAAGTGTAATTAAGAACTTGAATCAAGACAAAACATGTTGCAAAGAAACATTCTCAAGTGACATTTGTCGGCTCTTCTCAAAAACTCGAAAACATACGTAACTGACTTATGGAAAGAAAATAGGTCACTTCATTATAAGTCCATATTACCCTAAATTTTCATTCAGATGTGAAGTGAGGACAGAATTTGTCAAACATCTTACATGTTATGCCATCAGCACAACATTTTACATGCAACATGTACCCAAAATTACTTCATAGCCACATGGAATCAGTAAAGTTTGTTTCTTGAAGGTGATTCCTGGGGAAAAAATTACCTGTACATTCTAGAAATATTACTACATCTGCGGTTTAATTCCGTCATCTCCTTCTCAATGTCAGAGTTACTCATGTACCCTTGAGCTAAATTTTCACTGGAAATTTAAGTAGAAAAAAAATTGTTTCCTCAGAATTTGATTACACATTTAACATTCACCTACTTATTGAAACTTTTAGATTATTCCAAAGTTTAAAAGAAAAGAAAAAAAGAGTCAAAGTCTAAGAAAATACAGTTTTTGTAAGTACTCTTCCTCGGACATCTGAAATTTTTCCTCCGCATATAATCGTCTCGACAAATGGCCATAACTTTCATCAACATAGCCTGCCAAAAAATATATTATAATTCATAACCATAATATACATACATATGTTCCTGAAAAAAAGTAAGAGGAAAAGAAAGAGGTTGAAAAAGTTACAATCTTATCAAGACGTAAAACATTAACTTAAATTTCCTCGAGAAATTTCTGCAAATTAATAGACATCATAATTGCTCCGAAGCTTATGCAATAATTAATGTTCAAAATAAATACAGTATTAATCAACACGAAAGATGCATTTAATGATCTTCATCACGTAATCATTAACATCACCACACTTACTACAATCTACAAAGCAGTAAATGAAATTCCTCAAATTATCAAAGAATGAACAAATTAATCCTAAAAAACACTAAGATTGACAGGGGTACGAATAAATGTATCCGAAGAAAAAGATTTAGCTCAGTTTCCCGAGACGAAATTCACAATACATAATTAACCATTACAACGGCCACAAAAGTTTTACAAGATAAATTAACTACGGAATCATGAACATCGCGACTGTCACTACAAATTACTGTAAATAAAATTCCTTTTTTGCAATTAATAAGTAATGAAAAATTAAATACTTTAGATTAATAAACCTGAGCGGTTAAGTGCGGCGGTTCTTCTGGCAATGGAGGAGTGGAATAGATTTAGGGAGAGAAAGAGGAAAGTGATAATCATTATTGCATTGAATTCAATTGAATCTGCAAATCCCTGGTGAAGGAAGAAAAATATAGAAACATATTTGTTGAACGCGGAAAAAACGTGACTGGCACGTGGCATTTGTTATGAAGAATTGACTTTGGCAAAATGTATTAATATTAATTAATAATAAAAAGTGGCATTATATTCAATTTGGCACAAGGCTTACTCCCACTTTTAACATTGAAAATAGACGGACTTTTGGCAGCTTGCACCCTCAAAAATGGGTCTTTTGTCAGATTGCACCCTCAAATTTAGATTTTGGTAGATTGCACCCTCGAAATACATAAGTTTTGGCAGGTTGCACCCTTTAAAAATTTTCGGCTAAATAATTCGCCGAAAAATCAAAATTCTAATGTTGGCAAGGGTATAATTGTCTTTTAATTCAATTCCCTCCAAAAATTCAAATTATTTGATTTCCCTCCAAAAAGACAATTATACCCTTGCCAACATCAGAATTTTGATTTTTCGGCGAATTATTTGGCCGGAAAAATTTAGAGGGTGCAATTTGCCAAAGCTTATGTATTTCGATGATGCAATATTTCAAAATTTAAATTTGAGGGCTCAGTATGCCAAAAGGCCTATTTTCGAGGGTGCAAGCTGTCAAAAGTCCTACTTTCGTTCATCTCCTACTATAAAATAAAATAGGTTATTTTTTCCAAAATTTTCTACCAAAAATCAAGAAAAACCCACTTAAATTGCTTAATTGTCCCAGAAACATCACCCTTCCTATTTTCTTTCAAAGATCTTGAATGGTGAGTCAAATGGCCAGAAAAATAACTAGGGTGCAAAGTGAAGCGAAGATATGATTTCTAAGGTGCAACTATTAATTATTTTAGGGTATTATATAATGAACATATTTTCAGGATTTAAAGTTGGATTAAGCCTTCTCATATAGTAATATTATGTTATTTCTATATTTTCTTCAAAATTTGTTTTGTTAAATGTTCTGATTCAGGGTTAGTTAGCTGCTTAGCTATGTTTTTACAGTTTTTGAAACACTTGCAAGAGTTCATTACATCAAAGTCGGTGTTTTTCAAATTCACCATAGTTGAATACAATAAAAAAAAAAGTTGGGATCATAGTTGAATATTAGGTAGTATTCAATCCTTTCAAATTTTAAATACATCATATGTTTCGATTTATGCTCTAAATTAATGTGTGAAGTGGGAGAAGTAAAAGGCATGGATCAAAATTTCGGTTCAAATGTATGTCTCGGTCAGTCAAATATTGGAAACTTTTCGAGACTATTCGAAAATGTTTCAGAAACACTAAGGAAAATTTATAAAAAGAGTTACTAAATTTAGGAAAATATCAGAGTTTAAGGCAAATAAGAATTACATCTTATTTTCGTTTCGCCTGATTCAAAAACGGAAGCTTTTCGATGAAATTTTGGTCCATGATAAAAGGCTCTACTTATTCGCACAACTAGTGGCACTTTTTTTTTAGTAATACTTAAGGGCATCTCCAATGGAGACCCCATATGGGTCATCAAATCCATTAACTTCCAATTTGATGGCTAAAATCAAAAAAACTCCTCTCCAATGGAGGCCCTATTTGAGCCATCAAATTGATGTCCAGAAGCTCTTGCCATCAAAAATAGGGCCAATTCCTCTTGGCCCCAAATTTTGGTAGGAAAAATTTAACTCTACCAACTGCCAGAATATTGAAACAGTAACTTTTTTTTTTTTGAAAAAGAGCCGTTGCAAAATTTTGTGTATAAATTAAACATCATTTTCATCACAAAATTATACTTGCAACATATCTAGATAAATAAAAAAAATTACTGGAAATTAAAATCAAAGGAAAAAAGAAAGTTACAAAGATTTATATTAGATCAAAAGAGAGGTAGAAGAAGAAAAGGTAAAAGTTATATGTTCAGGTCACCGGATAATTGGAGAGGGAGGGCGGCGGCGGCGGCAGAGAGGGAGGGCGGCGGCGGCGAGTTCCTGTTTTTTTAATTTTTCTTTTTCTTTGAGGGAGTGGAGGGTTGTATAGCGGTGGTTGGAGGTGGAGGCGTGGGTGGGAACAGGCAACCAAAGTGGAGGTGTGGGTGGGGGTGTGGTGGCGTGAGAGTGGTGAAGAAGATGAGTGATATTTTCTTAAGCTAGCAGACGGTTTATTGAAAGCTGGGGGATTTTTAATTGTGATTAGGTTTTATGTTTATGTTAAAAGTGGGCTATAATATTTATTAATTGGGTCAATTTGGTGGGCTTGCCGATTTTTTCTTTTTTTTTTTTCTTTTTTTTGAAGTCCAGTAGATACTGGAATGATTTTTACTTTTTTTTGGTTAAATATAAGTTTAATTTAATAAGATATAATATTTATTTATATATACTTTAGTCTCGTTTTTATATTTGATTGCATTTTTAAATGGGTTTAATTTTGTTTTAATATCAATTTGATTTAATTTTAAATAATGAAAAAAATTGATGTTCCATTTTGATGGCTGTGCATTGGAATATAAAACATTTGCAGGGGCCCCAAAACACTGTAGCAGTCATCAAATGAGTATTTGATTACCCACTTTGATGGCTTAGGATTGGAGATGCCCTAAGCTTTTCCTAGTTGAAGACTTGATTATGGGCTCAGCTTCATATTAAAATATGGGCTATGGATTAATGTTGTTCACAAATCACGGGCTCTGCTTTATCATAAAATATGGGCTATTATATTACAGTTTTACGTATATAATTGTCATACTTGTGTTTCTCAAAAAAGAACGAGGAAATTTTTTTTTGTACATACTTGTTCGAGTTATATTTTCTTAAAAAAATAAAAAACCAATTTAAAATTTTAATTAATTTATTTACAATAACAAAATTCGATAAATAAAATTTTAATAACATAATTTTCTTTACAAAATAAAAAAACCAATTTAAAAGTTAATAAATTTATATGCAATAACACAATTCGGTAGATAAGATTTTAATATCATATATTCGTACAAAAATAAAACAAATCAATTTCAATTCTAATAAAGTTGTTTTAACATAAGTAAAATTTATAAATCAATTTTTTTTTTTAAAAACATACCCCAAAACTACCCATCCCACCCACCCTGCCGTCTATTCCAGCCCGCCGCCCACAACAAGCTCCAATAGATTGAAACATTCACCCAATGACCTCCAAACGATTGAAACTTTCACTCAGGCGGGACCATGGATCAAAATTTCCATCTTTTCCATCGAAAACATCGAAAAATTTTCGTTTTTTAGTCAGGCGAAACGAAAACAAGATGTAATTCCGAAACTATTTATTTGTCTTAAACTCTATTATTTTCCTAAATTTAGTAACTTTTTTTACAAAATTTCCTTAGTGTTTCCAAAACATTTCCGAATAGTCTAGAAAAGTTTCCAATATTTAACTGACCGAAACATACATTTGAACCGAAATTTTGATCCTTGGGCGGGACTAAAGTTTGCATATTCCATTCGAATTTGAGGGATCGAATTTGAGATTGAGGATTATTTTGTGGGATAAGGGTGTCAATAAAGTTTTTGGAGTAATTTAATTTTGGGAGTGGAGCGACACCGACAGGAAAAACCGTCGGAGGAAGCTATTCTGGTAGCGGAGACACGCCGACAGAGAATATGAGGAAAGGAAAGGGGGTGGATGGGTGTAGTTTTTTTTTTCTTTAAAAAATGTGTAAATATTAAAACTAATTAAAATATTTTGTTATTTTAATAAATTAAAATAAGTTGAGGTTATTTTAGTAAAATCATGTTAAAAATCATTACCTTTTAAAAAAGTAATAGGTAATATTTATGCCATTTGGCAAAATATTAAAGGGGACCTAATAAAATAAAAAGTAGCACAAAAGGGACTAACCATATAAAATCCATAAACGGCAGAGTGAAGTAGTGGACCAAGTTTGTTTGGAAGCATTGCATAATTTTAAGATATCTGAGAGACAATACACCTCAAACTGATGTGGCTGATTGGGACGCCCAATAATGCCACCAAAACAGACAAAGGATCTATCTCGTATCCTCAAAATAAAATGTGGTTTTAATTATTTTTTATCAACCATCAATTTAGTTCATTCACTTCCTAAAAAAATAAATCTATGTTGCTCGAATATGAATACAGAGATACGAATGGGTACGATATGAATTTGATGATATAAATTTTTAAAATATGATACGTCTAAAATTCATGTGTGTATATTTAAAACTATAATAAGAAATAATTGTTTTAAAAATATATAATAAAATTTATGTAATATATATTTAATTCACTTTTAATTTCATTTTAAAACGAACAATGTTATTTTCCTCTCATAAAATTGTCAAGTAAAACCGTAGTATCAATACCACATGCAAAGTCTCTGGTCCTTTGAAAAACTTCAAGTGTTTCTTATAGATTATTTTGTTAATATACATAATCTAGATTTTTTTTTGAAGAAATACATGTTAATAAGTATCCTGGGTGTTTCGATACGTCTTCCTGTGTATCCGATAGGCCTTCCGATGTATCCCATACGGCATTCTTTTTTATTTTTATTTTCTTATTATTGAAAACGCCACTGTGACGTATCTAACAGGTATCGAACGAGTTTCTAAGTATTCGAATATCCGATACGTATACAACACGGTGTATAATTTTAAAGTATCCGTGCAACCTAGTATTTTTGAAGAAATACATATTAATAAGAATCCTGAGTGTTTCGATACATCTTCGTGTGTATCCGATACGCCTTCGGTGTATCCAATATATATCCTTTTTTTATTTTTTATTTTCTTATTATTGAAAACACCACTGTGGCGTATCTAAGAGGTATTGAGTGAGTATTTAAGTATTCGAATATCCGATACGTATACGATACTGCACGATGTATAATTTTAAAGTATCCGTGCAACCTAGTAATACATCATTGGCAGGATTCAGTCTTCAGAATTTTTTCCGTGATTGAAACTTCCATCCTCTTTTTCCCCAACTTCCAAATTTAAAGATATAATGTTGCAAGTTAAGAATAACTAGTATACGTCCCGTGCTATGCACGGAATCATGTTATATTTTATTTATAAAGTAATTTATGACAAATTAATAGAAAAATAATAATGATTTTGACATATAAAAAAAATGAATACTACAATGATAGTTCACAATGCAATTATTTATAAAATGAAGAAACAAACCCAATTCAAAGGGAAAAAAAAAGACTAAGTAATGAATATTTTAATATTACCAAATTAGTTAAACACCAAGCTAAGCATAATATTTCAAAGTAGAATATCGATTCTCCTCAAAAAAAAAAAAAAAAATATAGAATATCGATTCTTTCATCTATGATGAATACAAACTCAACAATAATTCCTAGCTTTCACAATCTCTAATTTTTGTGCATTCTAACTCTTAACTATATAATTGATAAAAATATACATGATCAAAGAAAGTAAAAGTGCATCATGGTATATGCTACATACTTACAGTTCCAGGGCCGGTCCTGAGTTTTCGGTGGCCCTAAGCAGACATTAAAAAAGTGGCCCTTGAATTTTTATGTACTTATATTATGTTAATAATTAATACAAACTTATTAAACAAACAAAAAAACTATTAATTAGAAAAACAAGAATCAATAATGAATAATGAATCATATATAATCTCGCTTTCATAAAAAAAAAAGGGTAATACGAGACACATTTTTATTAATGTATTAATTTTAGATATAAAGAAACATATTAATATTAAAGTTACGTCACATAACATCCATTGAGGATACAAAAATCTAGGTATAATTTATTTAAAATTGTCGGAAAGGATGATTAGATATGCAAGGTCGAACACTAAAGTATTTAAATCATGAGATAATCCTATGGATCCGTTGGTCACATAAATTTGAAATTGTAATATAAAGATTTATTTTTTTTTTTACTTTTTTATTTAGATAATATATATCTTAACTTATGGCCAACTAGTCTAAATATGAGGATCCACTAAATTATTTATGAATGTATTGGATCTGATTTTGAAAATTTAAGCAATGTTTTTGGGTTTTCCATATTAAAATGTGGGCTCCTCAAAACAAATAACAAAAATAAAAAATAAAAACACAAGACATGAAAAGTTTCGAACCTTGGACCTTTGTGATGAGATGTAAAGACATTACCACTTCAACTGTATCACATGTTTATAAAATATACAAGTACACTTATATTTATATTTATATATGCATGTATATATGTATTTTTTGCCGGAGGCCCTCGCGAGTCGGTGGCCCTAAGCGGCCGCCTATGCCGCCTACCCTCAGGGCCGGCCCTGTACAGTTCCTATTTAATACAAGGATGTATTAATTAAGCTTCTCTAACCATTTTCGTTGGTTCGAGAATCCTGAGAGCCAATGTCATCTTCTTGCTTACACTTTTTCCTCCAAGAGTTAGTCTATGTTGTCCATCAAGTTTCCTCCAAAAATAATTTTGTCAAATATCATTTCCTCGTGCTTTGCAAATTTTATTTCCCAACCCCCAACAACTCCAACAACGTACTTGTGCTAACTTCAATAAAAAAAGAAGGTATTTGTGCTAACTTCGATATAACGTAATATTCTCATTCTTGGCTACATTTTGTTGCTCCCGGAAAAGTTCACAATGAAGGGCCTTAGATCATGTAAATTGGGGTGTTAATGACATCACCATAACCATAATCATCACTGAAATCATGATAAATTATATGACTCAACACATATATACATATTTTGACACACTTCAACCAAATCAATAAATAGAAATTTGCATTTGTAGAGATTAGAAAATAAACATTTAAGATGTTCCAATGAGTTATCTCTAATTTGAATCATGTATAAAGCAATATTTAAAACACCCCAAAAATATGCCCGAAAAGCACACCAACTCTTCTCTTTGCCAATCCTACACCCCAACTCACTTTCATATTTACTCACACAAAATACCACTCACTCTTGCTATTGAATTCATCTATTCAAAACATGTAACGAAAGTATCACCCATTTTGCTTAGCACATTCACGGCAATGCACCTACACCAAAAAAAAAAAAAATGGTATCATTCAAATAACTAAGTAAATAAGAATCTTGTGTTTCACATATCGAACGAAAACAAAACCCAAATGTTTATGATAGAAATAGAAAGCATAAGTGTGGAAATCATGTTTATGACAACTTTGATGCTTTTAGGAAAAAGTGATTAATGAACAAATAGTCTACAATCTAACTCAAACACTTGCTATTATGCCATAATAATATAGAGAAACAATCATAATTAATACATTTTTTCCTCTAACACATGAATTTAGACTTTACACAATACGATAAAAGTAAAACCAAGCTCAACAAACTCTGGAAGCCATGGAAGTACAAATATCATAGTTCTCTTAGAGCTTTTTTAATGACAAATTAGAGACTTTTTTTCCCATTGACATAAAAACTTCAAATTTCCGTCAATGAAACCTTGAGATTAATGGATAGAAAATAAATATTCTAACCTAACCTCTGCAAAGTTCATCCTAGAAAATTCCACATAACTTAATCTCAAAAGAAGAAGCTTGAAATTTTTTGATTTGGACAAAAAGTTTGGTCTAACACAATATATAATATTATATAGACATTGACAAATAACACATAAATTAAGGTGAACATAAAGGCTCCAATAAGAATTTACCAATGATATCAATATGATTATATATTGTAAAAGGAAACATATTAAGATCGCCAATGACAATTATATGAAGAAAAAAACATAAAGCAAATTAAATTGAAGGGGAAATTTCATGTAAATTCACAAAACTCAATATGGAACTGGCCTCGATGGTAAAAGTGGTGGCTTTTCCATTGCATCTCACTTTGTTTCATCTTCCCACATACACTCTGTAAGGGGGGAAAATCATTATAAAAATTAATTTTATCTCAAAATCTCAGATTAAAGTAGAAAATTTAAATAAATAAATGAATCAATCACAGATTTTTCTAGCAAAATTTACATAACCTTGAGAAGTCGAATTTGTAGAACTACATTGAAGGGTGCTAATAGTATACATGACCTGAAGAGAAATTCATCGAGCAGAACTTTCCGAGTTGATGTACCTTCGTCACACTTGCACACAGGCAAAACGAATACCAAAAGATAACATTAATTGGTGGAAAAAGGAATATGAAGTTAAAATATCTTAAGAGAAAATATGGAGAAGATGCAGTTTTTCCAAGAGAAGTTATGGAGAAGAGTACGTGATATGGTTGGAGGTTAGAGTTTGAATTTGATTAAGAGATAAACATGGGTTAAGGAGCTTGAAATTTGAATAACCAAAAAGTGGGATTGTGAGAATTAGTTATTTTAGAATTTCCTATTATATAAAAAAATTCAAAACTCTATAAAATTAATATTTCAGTCAAAATTTGTGTAATTTAGTCAAACACTGATCTCAAATATATATATAATTGTGTAATTTAGTCAAACACTGATCTCAAATATATATATAATAAGTAGATTATATAAAAAAATTCAAAACTCTATAAAATTAATATTTCAGTCAAAATTTGTGTAATTTAGTCAAACACTAATCTCAAATATATATATATAAGTAGATAAGTAGATAGATAGATAAGTAGATAAGTAGATATATAAGTAGATCACGTTCCAAATTTAAAATGTCTAACAATCACGTTCTTCTAATGCGAGTGAATTAATTTGAATGTGTCACGTCAATTTGGGGGAGAAATAGTTGAAGTAGAATCTCAATTATATGTTCGGGTAGGTATTGTAGAAATGATTGAAAAAGATGACCATAAATTTGTAGTTCTAATTATGTTTTGAACTTGATTTATTGATTTAAATATTAAATAAATCGAACTTTAATCTCAATATATTCTTAGTTTAGTTGCGTGTCTTAAGTTCCATTTAGTTCCAAAATCATTCAAATATGTTTCTTTATCAGGTTTACTTTTTTATTTTCATACATATAACCCGTCATTTAATTTTCAATACATTTTCATTAAAAAATCAAAAAATAATCAAACAAAAATAAAATGAAAATACAAATTAATTTCTACTTCAATATTTTCATTTAATTTACAATATTTTCATATATTTTTGAAAAATTTCGAATTTATTTATATTTAACTCACTAAATAGGAAATAAAGTTTCCTAATGGGAAAATTGCTTTTTTGGTACCATAGGATAGGCCGACTTGCACTTTTGGTACCATTGGATATGAAAATGCAAATTTGGTACCATAGGATAGGTTTTCATTGCAATTTTGGTACCAAACCCAAATTTTTCTACAACGTTAATGGCAATTTACCCCCTACTAAATGCATAATGTTCAATTAAACCCCTCGTGGTTTAAAAAAGAGCATTTTACCCCTTGAAATTTTGTAAAAATTTCACATCGCCTCCCTGATATTTTTATAGGCAGCACTTAATCCACTTTTATTATGATAATGTGATTTTTTACCCATTGTGTTATGATAAATGTGGCAATTTATCCCCCTATGTTAAATAAAATAGTTTGCATGCATAATCTCAATTTCGGCAAGTGAGTTACAATCTCCGGCTGAAGGGGGTAAACTGCTTCATTAAAATTTTACAGGGGGTAAATTGATTTTTTTCAAATTATAGAGGGATAGATTGAACATTATGCATTTCATAGGGGGTAAATTGCCATTAACTTTGTAGAAAAATTGGGTTCGGTACCAAAATTGCAATGAAAATATATCCTATGGTACCAAATTTGCATTTTCGTATCCAATGGTACCAAAAGTGCAAGTCAGCCTATCCTACGGTACCAAAAAAGCAATTTTCCCGTTTCCTAATACGTTTACGGCTAATAATAAGCCAACTGTTTCGCAAACTTCCCGCAAGATATGACACGTCAAATATCTCATGACTTTTGACTTTTATTCATCACCAACAATTCCAAATTAACAGTTCTGTATATATATTTTTAATTTCGGATTAACCTCAAAAAATATCCAATCCCATGTTTTCAGGACTATGTACCAAATCAACCACACACCAAATCCAAAACAATATTACAGTACATCTCTTTGTAGATCTATAAATTTCTTGCTCTGTTTTGAAAAATAATGGTTTAATGAGAATACGATCTGTTTTGGTGCAATTTCTGGTAATTATAACTATCCATTTAATTCTGAGGTGCTCAACCCTACAGAATCTAGTTTTCTTTGATGGTTTCGCTTGTGCCCACTTGTTAATTTTGTTGCTATTTGATGCATGGATTTTGTTGATTCAATTTTTATGTAATTGGGGATATTTTTTTGGGGTGTTTGGATAAGAAATGGGATATTTACAGTTTTGGGCTTCAGATATTTTTCTGCAAATTGGACGTTTTCTAGAAATTTCTGCATAGATAATGACAATATTACTAATGATATTCGTGGCCATTTCTATTTTATGTGAAAGTGAAGTTTCAGTAATGGTCTGCTGTCAAATAGTATTATTTATCTTCTAATCTTCTTATATATTAGGTAAATGTTCCTGATTTCAATTCTAACTTGTCTCCAAGTTAAATTTCTGCAAAAATCTCCAATTTCTCTGTTGTTCTTTGTTAACTCGGGTTACCATTAAAGACTCCTTCACGGTAATTTACTACACCTGTATCTTTGCTTGTCTTCAATGCTTGTTGATGAATGGATTGTCTTTTTAAGTATACCTTAGCAATTAAGCTTCACAAAAGCTAGAAAAAGATGGATTCATAGGTATATGACTCGGTCAATTCAAACCTCGCATGCTATTCTAATTGAATTACCATCTGTGAATGTCATAGTTTTTGTTTCTCCAGAATTTGTAATTTAGCTAATTTCTTTCGTGCCCACTTGCTAGTTGTCAATTATTTGGATTTCTATGTAGATAGATATTTCTTCACACTTTGGTAAGATCGTAAAGTTTGTAGACTACATAAATTAGATAAGTCATGGGGCTTAAGACTTTTTCAGTAGTTGGGTACTATCGTGTGATTTGTGGACTTACGATATCAGAAAATGCTTTTGCTATTTTAGTTCATACTGAAGTTTGAATCCTTTTCTAATGTTCTTGATGTGTTTGACTTTGGGTAACTTCTATTGATGCGTATTATACATGTTTTTTTTTCAGGGGAAGTTCAAATAAGAATAAAGAAAGCTATTCCGTTCAACTTATAATGGAGAAGAAACAGAAAAAGTTCCTTACCGTGGCACCATTTGAGTGTGCTTGGCATGATGATTTGAGGTTTAGGGAAGCCGGAAGAGGTTGTGTAGCTTTCGATGCTTTCGCACACAATGATGTCACAGTTGTCTTTAGAGAAAACGCAGGAAGTCAACATTACCATTACAAACGAGATAATAGTCCACACTATACCGTAATCATCGGTAGTCACAGAAACAAGAAGTTGAATATCGAGGTCGATGGGAAAACAGTTGTCGATGTTGCTGGAATTGATCTATATTGTTCCTCTACATTTCAGAGCTACTGGATTAGCATATATGATGGATTGATCAGCATTGGGAAAGGGAGGTACCCTTTCCAAAATCTCGTCTTTCAGTGGTTGGACTCTAACCCCAATTGTAGTGTTCAGTATGTTGGACTCAGCAGTTGGGACAGGCATGTTGGTTATAGAAATGTTAATGTCCTGCCTTTGAGGCAAAACCACATATCCATGTGGAAACAGTTGGGTGATAGTACGGAGGATGGCGATGAGGATTTGGAAGACGATATCAGAGATTACGAAAATTGGGGACTTGAAAATTATCTAGAGAATTGTGAATTGTCGGATGTTTTCTTTATTGTCGGAAAAGAGGAAAGGGTGGTCCCCGCACATAAGGTCATACTAGCTTCTTGTGGGAATTTTAATCTAAGTTCTTCGGGAGAAGATTTTATACACCTCCAAGACGTTTGCTATTCTATACTACATGCACTTCTTGAATATATCTACACAGGCAGAACTAAGGTCAGTTTTCCCTTTGGAGCTAAATGCAAAAATATCCTAATTGGCAAAAATCCTATTTTTATTAGCAAAAACACCCCCATGTTCAATTTTATTAGCGAAAAGCCTATCTTAATATCCTTCATATATCATAGGGAGGTTATTGTCAAAGTTTTAAGTGAACACGGGGGTTATTGCCAATTTTTTAAGTGAATAGGGGTGTTTTCGCATATTTTATTGGGGTTATAATTGTCATTTTGGTTTTGGAAGTTTTCTTTTTTCTGATAAAAATTAGCACGGGGTTACTGCTAAAAAAAATAACATATGGGTTTTTTTTGCTACTTAGGAAAAGCATAGGGTTTTTTTTGCATTTCTCTCTCTCTCTCTCTCTTTTATTTTTTTGAGTATATTGAAACTTTCTAATTTCTTCAAATGAAAGATAATATAGAAGGAAGTACATTGTAGGTTCCGGAGCCATATCTTGGTTCTTTGAAAGCTTTGAGCATACAATTTGAAGTGAATACATTGGCCAAGCTGTGTGAAGAAATGATGGGACGATTTAAACTCAATAAAAAACTTTTTGACTCTGGCAAAAGCGTAGAGATATCATATCCTTGCTCTCGGTTCCATTCTTGCACTGTGTTTCTGAACAGATTACCCATTGATGTTAAGAAGCTTCATAACTTTCAAACATCAGGTCAGTATAGTGACGTGGACATTTATATCGAAGGCCATGGTCGAGTTACACAGTCACATAGAATCATCCTCGGCTTATGGAGTCTCCCTTTTAGAAAGGTAATGAGAATTAGTACCTTCTTTCTTAGATCATGTAAATAATTTGTTTTTACTAAGTGCATAATTAATGTAGGGAATAAATGAATATGCAGATGTTCACAAATGGAATGACGGAAAGTGTTTCCTCGAAAGTTTGCTTAAAAGACGTATGCTTCGAAGCATTCACGATTATGCTCGACTTCATGTATAGTGGAGAAGTTAATAAGGAAGGGGAAATGGACATCGACACATTGTTACTTCAGCTTCTTTTGTTGGCAGATCAATTTGGAGTTTCTCTTCTTCACCAAGAATGCTGCAAAATACTTCTAGAACATCTGTCCGAGGTACTGTGGTAGCTCAAATACATAATATTTTGTTATTTATAATGGAAAGAAGAAAGCCCTTAATTGGTGAATAGTAGAATTTACCGTACAGAGAAAGTGGTGGAGAACTCGAGGATTGAGAGACAATTTACGATTAGTAAATCATAAAATATTGATACTCTCATCTATATATTTATATGCAGGCATGGAGTTCTCATAATAGCAGAAGGTCATACATCAAGTTTTTCTGTTACCAAGTTTAAAGGACGAGGAAGGAGCTAGTTGTGACACATTATTCGAATAATTGTCTGAGATGGCTGCTTTTGAATTTTGTTGCAGGACTTGGTTTGTCCAATTTTGCAAGTGATTTCATCAATTCCTTCATGTAAACTTATTCAAGAAACATGTGAGAGGAAATTCTCGATGCATTTTGATTATTGCACAACGGCCAACATCGACTTTGTCATGTTAAATGAAGCAACATTTGGCAACATTCTTCAGGTTATTCTTTTTCGTAGTTTACAAGTAAATTCCCGATTATGGTTTAACTTTTCTTTCTTTTTGACTTAAATTATGATCTGTTTTTACAGCATACAGATTTGACAGTAACATCTGAAGAAAGAGTTCTGACTGCAATCTTACTTTGGTGTTTTCAAGCAAAAGAGTTAATTGGATGGGACAAAGTAGATGAAATGATTACGAATTCAGCACCCGAATTTGTTTTCGGTGAAAGGCTCAAATCGTTAGAAGAGTTTTTATGTTTTGTTCGGTTCCCGTTACTTCCTTTTCCCTTGCTTCAACAGGTATACATATATCCTCAATTCATCAGTTTTATTACTCCAGGATTTTACTATATTTTCTAAATGTTTAATAATATTAATTATGCAGTTGAAGAAAAGTAACCTTAGCAGACACATTCCTACTTTCGGTCAATTGGTATGTTAAAATAAAAATACTTCATCTTTTGTACAAATTCCTTCAAAAAATAAGTAATTATTTTAAAATCTTTTTTAGGTGAAAGAAGCCATTGCCTTCCTGGAATTTGGATTATCCTGGCCTGAGAAAGATCAAAAGTAAGTATATATTCGAGAGTTGATTTACGAGGGTACACATCATAGTACACGTATTAAGTTTCATGTTTATTAATGTGTTAGATTCCAGCACAGAAGATCGAGTTATAAAGAACTTCAATACATATGCGATGGAGATAGCAACGGAGTATTGTACTTTGCAGGCACATCCTACGGAGAACATCAATGGGTTAATCCCGTCCTATCGAAGGTTCTTTTTTTCTTAGAAAAAAATAAAATATAAAATACTGCTACATTTTTCTGGTGCTTACACACATTTCTTAATTATTTGTTGATTGTGGTATCTATGTATATCTTCAGAAAGTAAGTGTCAGCGCTAGCAGTCCACTTTCGAGATTCACTGATCCTAAGGTTTTGGTCTCCAGGACTTACCAGGTATATAAGTAATCCAAAATGAACCCGAAATTTTTACCTCTTTGATGGAAATACTATTTTCTTGTTTTTAATCGAATTTTATTATAGGGCACGTCTTTTGCGGGCCCTCGAATGGTGGATGGAAGAAACTCTGCGTGGTGGATGATCGACATTGGTCACGATCATCAGGTTCCGTGTTAAAAGGCAGGCAACATTTTATTTCCACCAGATAATAATATGTATTTTTTGTTGCATTAATTGCAGCTGATGTGCAACTATTATACACTAAGGCAGGATGGATCAAGGGCTTTCATTAGAAATTGGAGTTTTCAGGTATAAATTAGATGGATTTACATGACTAATTGGCACTTTGCACCCTCATATTGCATATTCTTTGGCAACATGCACCCTACTAGGGTGCAAAATGACCATTGTTTGCAAAAGATATGCATTTTGAGGGTGCAAAGTGAAGTGTTTCAATATCGGGGTGCAAAGTGCCAAAATTGTGTATTTCTGGGGTGCAAAGTGCAAATTACTCGAATTATATCGAAAGAATTTGCGCGCTCTAGATAGGGGTTATAGATAACTTATTCTTCGGTCGAGAAAAGGATCGAGTCGAAGATATATATATGTATGTATGCTGTTGTGCGATTTCTTTAGATATGAAATGTGATGCAGGGTTCTATGGATGGAAATAATTGGACGAACTTAAGATTACACGAGAATGATGAAACGATCGCTAAGCCCGGTCAATTTGCATCGTGGCCTATCGGAGGTCCGAATGCTCTTCTTCCGTTCAGATTCTTCCGGGTTGTTCTCACTGACCCCACCACAGATGCTACAAATCCATGGAGCTTTTGTATTTGTTTCTTGGAGCTTTATGGTTATTTTCGATAACAATTTTATGTTAAAATGTTTTGGCTTTGTTTGCTGTTCAATAATGTGCAGTTTTTTTTTTATCAAGTTAAAAAATATGAAGTATCTTCCAACTTGTTGTGTCAAATAGCAATTTCATTCGAAGTTGGTCTCATTGTTGAATGTTGATTGTTGTTAAGTTGATGTGGGAATCTTTCATCTTTACCATTTTTCTATGGGGTTATAGCAATGGTAAAGGTCCTTTGGTTTGAGAATGTTGGAAAATTTTCCCCTCCCTTTTTTTTTTGGTTTTTTTTTTTTCATTCTGGAAGACAATATAGTACTCTATGCTTCGTCCATTTTTTTTTATTGTCGTCTTGGATGATTTTACATGAATTAAGGAATATCATAAATATTCAGTTTTTTAAGCAAAAATTGTAAAACATCATTTTTAACAAATAATCTTAGCATTAATGATAAGCATTAGTAAGAAAGGTAAAATTGGTAAAATAATATTATTTTTACATTGAAATTTTAAAACGACAAATAAAAGTAAACACGAAAATTTTGCCAAAACGACAAATAAAAAAGATGAAGGGAGTAACTTATTACTAGTTTATTAATGCTATGCACAAATTTAAAAAATTAATATTAATTTACATTAAAAATAGTGGGTTATTTGCAAAGGAAAATCTAAAAGTATATAACTATACATTTTCTTTGCAATTCCCAAGGTTTAATTTATTTCTTCGAAGTGTATTCTAGGAATCTCTCATAATAGGAAATTGAAAATGAGATTCATTACAAAGTAGTGACTAATTCTTTTCATTATATCAATCTTATATTAATTAATTAAACATAAAATAACATTAATAACTATGAAGTTGTAATATATGAATAAATAAAACTAAAAATTATTACACTCTTTCACACTCTTTTTTTTTTTTTTTTTTTTGTTAAAAAACACTCTTTCACTCTCAAAATATAGAAATCTTTTGGATATTATGCTCCATGCTCCCACTCCTACTCAACAATTAATTACCTAGGAACAAAAATAATATTTTTTGAGACAACTAGGAAGTCTGATGTGAGTGGGCCAGGGGAAGGACTGCAGTAGGGAACAAAGAGCAGGTGGCAGGAAGTCAACGCTGGGTGTTAAAGGTGGTCGGCGCGTAGCTGCGAGGGGTAAGGAAAACGCGTTAGCTTCAAGAGTGTCAACTGTCAAATGGGTTAGAGATTGGGCCAGGAAACTCTCAAAATGGAAAAGTGACTTTTTTAGTGAGCTGTAATTCCAAATTTTATGACCCGAATGAATTAATGGCCCAAGCGTTTAATGATGGTGGACCTGGACCAGAAAAGACCATTATTGAGGGACATTCGAGTAAAACAACAAATGGCCCATACGACGTCGTAGCTCAATTAGCTCCTGTGAATCGAGGAATGTTCTGCTGCAGCGCCGGCGAACGCCGCTCATTCTGGGAAAAAAAATTACTTTAAGTTTTACTGCTTGCTTTTCTACATTCAGATGCCTTAGGTGCAGCTATAATCACTTACTAATTTTTTTTTCCCTGGTTATTTTTTTTATATGAGTTGGGTTAAACCTGCAAAAGAAGAATTAAACGGGCAAAAAAAATCAGTTTAGATGATAAAAACAAGTATATTCGGTCAATAATGAATTCGATCGGGTCCAATTGTACATCGAATCCAATTGGATCAGATTGAACTAGTAAATAGTGGTCAAGAAAAAAAATATGATCCGACCCGGCTTGGTTCCAATTCAATTTAACGAAGCATAAATATAGATACAATTTAAGTAGCCAAATGAAGAAAAATAAGGTATTTCAAACAGTAAAGTGGGCGCAATCCGAGATTTGGGAAAATATCCGAATGTTTCTTAGTTAGTTCCTTGAAACAGACACTGTCTTGATGAATCATCTCTCCCCAGTTCATTTGATTAGCGAAGAACGTAGTAAGTGAAAATCTCCTTGAACCAAATGGAACCTGAGCTGCCGCACACCATGAATGGGGAAAGTAACATTGGTAGCGACATCCCTATGGTGGAAAGACCCACTTATCACTCCAAACTACTTGGAGATAGGAAACTCCGAGAAGCTGTGCGATTCGATGAGAAGACCCTATTTGATCTAGAGAAGATAACAATAGTTGAGGAATCGGATGATTGCCCCTACCCGACGATAACTTTGGATGACAGTTTGCTATCTAGCATACGACAACCATGGCAAGAAGCCTTAATAATTAAAACGATGGGGAAGACTGTAGAAACCCCAAAATTCCAACACATTTTGAAATTTCAAATCTTGAAATCGAATTTAAATCAAGAAAACTATTGAGAATTTAAGTTAGTTAATGAGTTTCATCTGGAGACCTATTAATATACTTTATGAAAATATTGGGGTCAAATTGTGAATTTTCATAGTTAAGGGGTATTTTGTAAAATCTCATAAACAAATTGGTGAAAATAGCCTAAGGGTGACAAGTATCTTAGCCTAAGGGTGACAAGTCTCCATGCCTAAATGAGTTGGCATCAAATTAGAGTACATTAGTGTCACTTATGTGGGTAAATTCAATTGGATGTGGAACACTATTTATAGCTTCTAATTGATGAAAGAAAATTAGTTTAAACTTCCCTTCTCCAAATAACACAATTTTCGGCCCCCCTACCCAGCAGCCTCAGTTTTTCTGTTGTTTCGAGACCATAAACCGTTGATCATCCTAAAATTTTAACTGAAGGTTCTAAACACCTAGGTGTACGTTTCCACCATTCGGATCATCAATATCGCAACTAGAAAGGAAAAGGAAGCCCCTGGAAGTTGGGGTAAACTTATAAGTGTTTGGTGATTTTTCAAAAATTCCCACGAAAAAGAAAAAGGTGAGAGTGGAAGTTTGAATAACGAGGAGTTAATCTCGACTCGTCGTTATTTAAATGCGTTAAAGTTTAGTTATATTCTCCTTTGATAAACTTTTAATTAAGTAGTTGATAATTTCGTAACTTTAAAAAGGTTGGTTGTAAATTTCTATTACGTGTAAGTTTTGGTGGTATGCATGGTAATTGACGTGTGATTTAGAAGGGGCTGATTTTGCAAATTTAAGCTTGGAACGTGATGATAAGTTATTTGTTGATTGCTATTAGAATAATCCTATGTTGAATTGATATTTATCCGGGTGTAGTACTTTATCTCATCTGGATAAATTATTTGATTGCTATTGGAATAATTACGTGTTCTTGTTTTGGGCCCACTTGGCTTGCGCGGTTATGTGATTAAGTTGAATAGCACGGCTATTAACTCGATCATGAGCCCCTGTCCTGACTCGTATATTCAAGAGACCGAGTCTTTGAATATACGTAGTCATTTTTGATGCATTGACTAGTCATGCATAAGGTGTGTGTGTGGGGGAATATCAAGAGGTGTGATTGGAGGAAATTATGAGGCGTGTTTGGGAAAACAAGCTTTGGAAGACTACAGACACCGAGACATATCATTTTATACTGTGCAGTAATATTTTTTTTATTTGCTTTGATTGGTATTTGTTGCTCTTTTCTTAGAAATTATTCGAATCACGCACGCCCACCTCACTAAGTTGCATGTCAACTTACGCAATGTGTTTCATTGATTTTTTAGATTTTCGGATAGCATAGGAGCCAAGAGGATTTCCATCGTCAGAAAACTAGAATTTTGAAGCTCATAAATATGTAAATTAGCTACTAGTAACCTATATTTTGTAAAATATCCACTTGTGTAAATTTACTAAGTTTATATTAAATATTGGTTAGGTAATTTTTAGCCGGGGCGTTACAAAGACATGGAACTATAATTGGTTGTCAACCAAACTCGACACAAAGTGGAAGCTTAGCGGCGATTTTGAACTTATTGACTTGGGTTCAGGCTGCTTCATCCTTAGGATACATGACCAAGTGAGGAGAGAATACATCATCAACGAAGGGCCTTGGATGGTGGCAGGGCATTTCTTAGTTGTTAGAAAATGGCGACCAGATTTTTGACCATCCTCGGATCGTATCACAACCGCTATCACTTGGATTAGAGTCGATGAACTTGCGGCAGAATAATACAAGGAAAATCTTCTTTTTGCTATTGCTAGAGGAGTAGGTAACCCAATAAAGATAGACCATGACACATATTGGGCCACCCAAGGTAAGTTTGCTCGATTATGTGTTGAAGTTAATTTGGAGAAACCCTTGAAAAGAGGTGTTAAGGTTAACGGAGAAGTTTACCCGATGATTTATGAGAATTTTCCGATACTTTGCTACGGTTGTGGAAGGGTAGGCCATCGGATTTCAAACTGTCCATTGAATATGACCAATGGTAGCGTGACTACGGAGACAAATGAAAAGAAAGATAATGTTACACCGAGTGAAGGTAACTCAGCAGTGAGTCAGCCGAGTGGGAGTAACTTTGGAGTGAGTCGACCGAGCCAAAAAATTAACCCGGAGAACTATGGTGAGTGGATGCAAGTACAGAGAAGGAAAAACAAGACCACGCGTCAACATGTGATGCTTGTTAAGGAAACATCCTCAAACAAACAAAAAAATAGGTTTGAAAGTTTAGCACAAAAAAGTGATATGGAGATAGGGACTTTTGGTACAGAAAGCGCATACTGATAATACAAACAAGAAGATGGTGTCAGAAAGTCAACACTCTAAAAATAGGACCGCTAAGAAGACGTCAGCTGTAGGGGTTAAAAGGGCTGTCTCAACTAGGGCCTCTTCTAGTGGACTGACTAATGGGCTGAGTGACAATAGCATAAAGTTGGGCTCCCAGTTGTTGGGCCGAAATGACAGGGGGCAAGGACCTATGGAAACTACTAAAGAGGCTGAAACTAATTTCAACCCAATTACTAAGAAAAATGTCACTCTGGACATGGACATGGAAATAGAAATGGTAAATGCAGCAACCCAACTAAACCACCCCTCTATGTCAAATACTCATACGATTAACTCTACGCTACAAAAACATTTCTTCTTCTCTCAAGAGAAACCATTGACTCACTTGGATAAAAATCATGGAGAAGATACAGTTTCAATTGGAAAGAATGTTGGAACAACAACTCCTCTCTCAACTCGAAATCAGATTTCAGATTGTGAGAGAAACAACGATAAACCCTCTCTCTTGGCAGGTACGAGTCTCGGCAAAATACATAGATCAGAGGAGAGTGAATACGAATGTCAAAATGGTCTTCCTATTGAGGCTGGTGGAACAGGAACATCATTTAATGATGGGGAATTGCTGGATTCAGCAGATATTAGAAACATGGATGAGTTGGGTCATTGACTGCCCCAATTCAGCGAACCATCGCTTATCGTGTCAAATGAAAGTACTGACTTGGAATTGTCAAGGTTCCGAAAATTATAATTTTCGGACCAATTTCAGAGAGTTAGTCAAGATTCACTGTCCTGGTCTTTTGGAAACTAAAGTTTGAGAAGCTAGAGCTCAGTCTATTCGAGCAGCTTAGGGTACTCAAAACGGCGGACAGGGAAGGAGGAATTTGGATGTTATGGGATAAGGGAAATATCACGGTGGAATTGTCTTGGTTACCGCTGAATTCATCCTTGCTATTATTGGCCCCAATCAACATAATGAATGGTTGTGTTCGGGTGTTTATGCAAAACCAAACCCCAACCACTCACAGTGATCTTTGGAGTAGACTTGAGGAGATTGGCTCTTCGATTAATCTTCCGTGGCTTTTAACTGGAGACTTTAATGAGGTGTTATCTTGCAACGAAATGAGGGGAGGCAATACACCGGCTCTTAGAAGGTGCCTTAGATTCAAGGAAATGATTGATAATTGTGGTTTGACGGATCTTGGTTACACGGGTCCTAAATTTACGTGGACGAACCGTAGAAAAGGTCTTGCTAAGGTGCAAGGAAGACTTGACCAGTCTATGGCTAATACTAGTTGGCAAAATTTATTCCCGGAGAGAACCGTGATTCATTTACCACGGACGCACTCGTATCACCATCCAATCCTTACTCTCTGTGATGGAATCAATCTTGCTCGTGGAGGTAAACCTTTTCGATTCGAACTCTCTTGGACTACGGAACCAGAGTGTGGTGAAATTATTCAAAATACTTGGGAAAATTCTAACTCTATTTATGTAGCCATTAGTACCCTCCCTCCAATTCTTAAAGAATGGAACCGTAGTACTTTTGGTAACATTTTTGAGAAAAAAAAGGATCCTTCTTGCACGCATCAATGGCATACAAAAAAGCCTCTGCTTGGGAGAAAATAAATTCTTGAGTGATCTTGAGATTGAGTTGATTGGGGAATACAACAAAGTTTTAGCGCAAGAAGAGCTTCATTGGTTTCAAAAATCAAGAACCCAATGGTTGGAACTTGGAGATCGAAATGCTAGATTTTATCACATGACAACCTTATGCCGTCGCCGTAGGAATAAAGTTACGAGCCTCAAGGTGGATGGGGTGTGGGTGTCGAACGATGAAAACCTTCGGCTGCATGTTTTTGATTACTTCTCCTCACTTTTTCGACGTGGAGACTGTAATGGCAACCGTAATATCAAAATCAGTCCCCTACAGAAGAGATTGGCTGAGGAAGAAAGGAGTTTACTTGTAGAATCGATATCAAAAAAAGAGATCAAAAGTGTGGTACATACCCTTAGTCCTCATAAAGCACCCGGTCCTGATGGTCTCCAAGCGTTCTTCTATCAAATGTATTGGAATTCGGTGGGTGATTCGGTCTATAAAGTGGTGAATGATGCTTTTATCCTTGGGTATTTTCCGGAAACACTTGGTGAATCGTTCTTGTGTCTCATACCCAAGGAACAGAGCCCCGACTCAATCACAAAGTTTCGGCCAATAGTAGTTTGCAATGTTCTCTATAAAATAATTACAAAAACAATCACCCAACGATTGAGATCTTTTATGCCGTGCCTTGTGAGTCTCCAAAGTAGTTTCATTCCGGGTAGGGGAACACATGACAATATCCTTATGATACAAGAACTCCTTCACAGTTTACGGAAAAGAAAGAAAAACAAAATTGGAAGCATGGGCATTAAGCTTGATTTAGAGAAGGTCTATGACTGGGTTAGTTGGATTTTCCTTGAACAAACTCTTGAATTTTTCGGAATACCGAATTCCTTAGTGAGACTCATCCTCCATTGCGTCAAAAGTGCAAAGCCACGTAATCTATGGAACGGAGAACAATTGGATGCTATTGAACCTAATTGCGGTCTTAGACAAGGAGACCCCCTCTCGCCTTACCTTTTCATCCTTTGCATTGAAAGATTATCCTACATGATTGAAGAGAGGGTGAGGAAAAAAAAGTGGCAGCCTCTTAGACCATGTAGAGGAGGTTCAGCTCTATCCCAATTATTCTTTGCGGACGATCTCATACTTCTTGCAAAAGCCACCACAAAGAATGCTAGATGCATCCGATGGGTTTTAAATGAATTTTGTGACTCTTCCGGTCTCAAGATTAGTTTCCAAAAATCGAAGGTTTTTTTCACCAAGGAGGGTGGTGGTAGAATAGAAAGAGAAATCTCCTCCATTTTGGACATTGGAAGAACTAGTAACCTTGAAAGATACCTCGGAGCTCCTCTTATCCATGGTAGGATCTCCCCGAGTCTTTTTAAGGGCATCATTGATAGAGTTGCTAATAGATTGTCGGCTTGGAAAGCAAAGCTCCTCTCCCTAGCGGGACGGACAACTCTCATCAAGTCGGTTACTTCGACAGTCCCTAACCATTTGTAATCAACTTGATAAAATCAACCGAAGCTTTTTTTGGTCCTCAGATACAGCCCACTATAAGCTCCACCTCGTGGGATGGCAAAAAATGACTAAAAGCAAGAAAAATGGGGGACTTGGAATTAGAGAAACCCGGAAAACCAATATTGTTCTTCTTGCAAAGGTTGGTTGGAAGACAGCCTTTGGGGGGACACTTTCCGGTGTAAGTACTTAAGAGACTCTAATTTGCTTGATTATAAAATCCGGAATGCAGATTCAAACACTTGGAAAAGGGTGGTAAGAAGCATTCATGAAATGAAAAATTGCATTAAATGGAGAATTGGAAATGGGAACTCCGTCTCACTTTGGCACGATATTTGGGTGGGAAATGAGTCGTTACACTCGCGATTACATGGGTCTGTCCTTGAGGAAGAGAAGAATATGAGGGTTTCGGATATATGGGATGAAAAGGGTAATTGGGCCCTTACTAAAATCAAGACCACACTGCCCGAGGATATTCGAGAGGAGATCCGGTGTATACCAATCCGTATGATGCAAATCCGAACGATGTGATAATTTGGGGTGAATCGCCTAACGGAAAATTTAGTTGCAAGTCAGCATATTCCTTCTTAAACGATGGGATAGAGCCGGAACATGGAAGAACAGGGAACACGTGGGACTGGATATGGAGGATCAAAGTCTCCGAGAGAATGAGATTTTTCATATGGCTATGTTCACACAACAGTTTGGCCACCAACTCACTACAATTTAGAAGAAAACTTGCGGACTAAGATCTGTGCACAAGGTGTAGGCTTTACCCTGAGTCCATTACTCATGCCTTGAGGGATTGTGCTTGGGCCAAAGAGGTATGGGAATTTGTTATCTCCCCTACACAAATCACGAAATTTTTCCATGTTGACACCGAAGTTTGGTTGAAGGAGAAATTAACAAAACTGGAATTTGAAAATATTATTATGCCGAACGCCCCTTGGCATATTATGTTTATTGCTGTAATGTGGGTCCTTTGGAAATCGAGAAACAAATTTATATTTCAAAATACACGTGAACCGGTGAAACAAGTTGTCTATCTTGTGAGGAGCTTGGTCGAAGATCTTATGCGTGCCCCGATGAAGAGGCAGAAAGGAAAGAGAGAAAACTCATCGAAAATTAAATGGAACAAACCAAGACCTGGAGGGTACAAACTAAACACCGATGGGAGTGTTCGGGAGTCCCTGAGATTGGCAACAGCAGGAGGTCTCATTCGGGATGACTCGGGAGAGTGGTTGGCTGGTTTTATTTGCAAATTAGGAGATGTACCGATTATTCTTGCGGAACTCCTTGCGGCTAGAGAAGGTCTCAAAATGGCGTGGGAAAGACGCATCCAAAAAATTGAGCTTGAAGTAGACTCCGAAATTGTTATGAACCTCATTAATAATGCAGATATTGATTGCCACCCCCAAGGGAACATTATCTTGGACTGTAGATTGTTCATTCGAAAGCCTTGGGATTGTCGGGTCATACATACAAAACGAAGCGGAAATGAATGTGCGGATACCCTAGCAAAGATGGGCCATACAATGGAGGAGGATTGTAGATTTTTAGAAGAGGCACCCCCTGCCTTAGTCCCTCTTCTTTTAGAGGATGCAATGTAACATATTAAATTATTAGCTTGTAATCACCAAAAAAAAAAAAAAAAAAAAGGTTGAAATACTAGATTAGATAAGTAGCCCATTTTATTATTATTCAGAAAGGGTATATTAGTCATATTTAAAAATTTGCAGTATTGCAGTGCTGCTGTAATATGACTTGTGGGCCACCCACAAGCTGATTTGTTGCAGGGATAAATGTCAGACTTAAATGCACGATGTACGATTTAAGCTTTATCCTTTGTGAATAACACTAATACTCCACTATTGTTTTTATATACACATATTATTTACTATTATTATAAATAAACAAATACATATATATAACACAAATACAAAACCCATCACACTTCAAATCCACTATTCAATCTTCTTCCTCACAAAACCCAAAACCAGAACTTCTTCATTTATTTAAAACAAAATGCACACAGTACAACCTTGTCTCTTTCCAGTCATGGCAATTTTCTTTACTTATACAGTCTCTATCCAGTCCTCAGCCACATCAAAAATGAAAAAATAATATACTAACTCTGAAAGTTCGTATATTAATTTTAAGGTAAGTACATGAAATATTTTCGGAGTTTTTTCATACATGCTATATGCATGTACTCTGGTACTGAAAAATCAAAATGAAAAAATTAATTCGAAAATAAAATTGTACCACCATATTTGTATTCTCCTTTTTACCCTATTCCTACACTTTAATTTCTCTTCATATTTATTCTCTACTCCTTTGTCTCCCACTCTCTGCATTCACTTAAAAAAACTACACAAGTAGGTTTAAAAAAAAAATGGACTGTGATTCCATAAAACCAGCGGTTCGGTTCATGAGATATTCGAGTTATGCATGCTTATTTCTAGGATTGGTTTCACAGTGTGCTGGTTTTTACATACTGTTGGACGGAATTATCTATCCTTACAAATACATTAGAATATTCATATGCATGATTCTCCTCTTAGTGGCTGATTGGGCGTGTTATTATCCTTATAGATTAGTTCTTCATCTTCTTGATGATATGGAGAAAGAGGCTGAGTCTAGTAGAGTGAAGAGATTTTTCCCCCTATCTTTAAAAATGTTGTACACTATATGGTGGAAGTAGCATTACCAGTTTTTTCCGGGCTGTATGGGGATTTAATTAAAATTCCACTCACTGTCTTATATTCAGCTGGGTTTTTGGGGTTATCGGCAATATTTATATCACTATAATTTTTTACTACCAATGACTTTGGAACTGCGAAGACTTTCGCGTCTCTTGTTCTTAGTATGGTGATTTTACTAAAAACAAAAATGTCGTTTATGACTATTATTACAATTTTAGCCTTTCAACTAGTTCCAACACTAACTCATCTGATTATGCCATTTTTGGTGTATCTTAATGGATGGACAAATGAAACTGCTGGTGGTGTTGAAGATGCCCCTAATGATACTATTATTGGTAATTAAACTTTACTATTACTCTATCTAGATTGGCGGATTATCGATGCATTTACCCTATTTAATTTGCTAGTGGTTTGCTTTGGCAATAAAATAAATTCTTTGGTGTTATCTCTTACCATATGGTTCATATGCATTGTTTTACTAAATTTTAACCTTGATTTAATTTTTATTGCGACTGTTTTTAGATGTACCGGGTGATAAAGATGATAATGCACAATCCAATACAATCATTGGTGATACAGCTACAACTGAAGATAGACATGGTAGTCCACTTCCACTTTATTCTCAGTTTAGATGAAATATATTCTTTTACTTTATTTAATTTTTTTAAATAACTACTTGATTTAAAGTTGATTTGATTTTGTATTTTTTTCTGATTTAGTAGAGGATGATGATGATGATTCTCATTCCGATGAGTTCGGTGGGGATGAAACTTCGTTCGAAGATGCTAATGCGATCAAACACGATTCTGAATTCAAAGATAAGCATGATGATGGTAGTAATGATACTGCTATTGGAAATTAAACTTTACTCTTAATTCTATTTGGACTGACATATGTTAAACTTGATTTAATTTTTATTGCGACTGTTTTTAGATGTACCGTGTGATGAAGGTGATAATGCCCAATCCGATACAATCATTGGTGATACAGTTACAACTGAAGATAGACATGGTAGTCCGCTTCCACTTTATTTTCAGTTTAGATGACATCCATTTTTTACTTTATTTAAATTTTTAAATAACTACTGGATTTAAAGTTGATTTGGTTTTGTTTTTTTTCTGATTTAGTAGAGGATGATGATGATGATTCTCATTCCGATGAGTCCGGTGGGGATGAAACTTCGTTCGAAGATGCTAATGCGATCAAACACGATTCTGAATTCAAAGATAAACATGCTGAATGTGGTAATGATACTGCTATTGGTAATTAAACTTTACTATTGACTCTATTTAGATTGACTTATTATCAATGCATTACCCTATTTGCTAGTGGTTTGCTTTGGTAATAAGATTTTCTTTCGGTGATATTGTCTACCTTATGTTTCATATGCATTGTTTTACTAAATTTTAAAGTTCATTTAATTTTTATTGCGACTGTTTTTAAATGTACCCGGTGATGAAAATGACAATGCACAATCTGATAAAATAATTAGTGATACAACTACAACTAAAGATGGACATGGTAATCCACTTTCACTTTATTCTCAGTTTAGAGTCCACTTTCACTTTATTCTCAGTTTAGATGAAATCCATTCTTTTACTTTGTTTAAAATTTGTAAATAACTACTGGATTAGAAGTTTGATTTAATTTTATATATGTTCTGATTTAGTTGAACATGGTGTTGATGATTCTCATTCCATTGAGTCTGGTGGGGATGAAACTTTGTTTGAAGATGCTAATGCAATCAAAGACAATTCTAAAGTCAAAGATGAATTTGCTGATGGTGTTAATGGTACTGCTGTTGGTAATTAAAATTTAATTGGGTTTAGACTGACATATTGTTGGATAAGGATGAAGATGAAGGCACTAAAGAAAGTATGATAAGGGAGGTTTTGATGCATTCCAAAACTTCATAAATTGGCTAAGTATGGAGTAACTTAGCTGATAAACTTATCAGGGAATTTTGACTAAGTAATGAAGACATCAGAAGAGTCAAAGTTTCAAGGTCCAAGACTTCTGATCTGCTGAAGTAAAGTTATCAGACTAGTGAAGATCAGCCGACTCAAATCAGATTTGTTCAAGTTTGAGATCAGCCGAGTTCACCATCAGACTTGTACTTTCGTCAGCCAAGTGAAGAAGATCATGAAGTGTTCCCAACGGTAATAAATGCCCCTTGGTGTAATAAATGCTGAAGTACGAGGATATTTAAGACAAATGATTGAAGAAAAGCTTCGCATCAGCCAAGTGCATTTAATGCTGCCTGCAGAATAATACTGTTTACAGTACGGACAGACTGCAAAAGAGCCGTTCGCGGATTTTAAGGACCAGTACTCGAGGAATTTGAATCCTGTCTCTCTTCAACGGACACTTTTCAATCCTCAAGTATAAATAGCTGAAAGAGACGAAGAAGAAACAAGCAACACACTTTCTGAGAGAAATTTCCGAAGCAAAATTCTTTAAGTCTCAAGAACAGCTCACTCATCAGCTGAGTCATTTGTTGACGAAAGCAGAGTTGAAGAATCAAGAAAAATACATCTTCTGAGTGATTTTGTAAACAAGAGTGTTGTGCGGAGTTGTGATCCATCTTTGTGAGTGATCAAACTTCAGAGGATAGGTTTTCTGTGTGATTTCCTATTGCGAACTTGTGGTCGTTTCATTTGTTGTTCGACGCAAGCAGAGTATACTGTAAACTTTGTGATTATAGTATAACCCAAGATCTGTGTGACTTGGAAGAGTGGACTAAAGGATATTCAAATCCATATAACCACTATAAAAATTGATTGTGTTTTTACATTGCTTTTCAAACTTGCATATTTCCTGATTGCATAAAAACACATTAAGTTAACTGTTTGAAAAGAAGTTAAAAGGAGTTTATAAAACTGGGGAAACATTTTTCAAACTGCTAAGATTACTTGTGAAAAACACTTTGAAAATCCGCTGCAAGTACTCTAAGTATTAAAACTGATTTCTGCAAAATCAGCTAAGTAACTATCAGACGAGTGGTCAACAAGACTGTTCCAAGATTTGTTCGCGAACAGAATTGTAACTTACTAATCTAATCAGCTTAGTCTGTTCAGTGAGAGTAAAGTTTTAAAGTTAAATTTGAAGAAAAATTTTAAAGAGGTTTATTCACCCCCCCTCTAAACCTCTTCTGACCACTTGGGACCAACAAGTGGTATCAGAGCAGGTGGTTCATTAGAATCAGCTGCCTGATCAACGAGCTTGATCCAAGTGTTTTTCAAAGGTTTTTAAAAACTTTTCAAAAGAGCATCTTTTTGAAAAATCAAAACTTTTTGAAAAATGGATTGTATCAGCCATGTTCCCCACATTGCTGGTATGTCTTTTGAAGACTGGAAGATTAGAATGGAAATCTTTCTAGCAGCCTACAATGACAACATGTACACATGTATCATTAAAGGTCCATTCAGATTCACAAAGACCATAAAAATCAATGAAGTAGATACGGTTGTGGAGAAAGACCTTCACGAGATGACTCCAGAGGAAATCAAGCTTTACAATCTAGATAAAGTTGGGAGATTCATCATGACTAAAGCCCTGGATAATGATCGGTTTGACAAGGTCAAACATTGCAAAACTGCAAAGGAGATGTGGGACAAAGTCAGAGATATGAGCGAAGGCAATGATGCTATTAAAGAGCATCAGCTCAGTGTTGCCTTGGAGAAGCTGGACAACTTCAAGATGAAGTCTGGAGAAACCATTGATCAGATGGATACCAGATTCACCAGAACTCTGAATGAAGTCTTAAAGTTGGGAAAGACTTTCACTGACAAAGAAATCTCTGTCAGAGTGCTGAAGGCTCTACCTTCCAAGTTCAACATGAAGGTGACAGCAATGGAAGAATCAAGAGATCTGGGCAAGATTTCTCTTACAGAGCTGTTCTCCGTACTCAAGGCTTATGAGTATAAACTGCCTAGAATGGGAATTGAAGAAACCTCAACTTCAGGACCCACAGCTGCACTGGTTGCTGCTGAAAACCAAAGAAGACCAGCTCAAAGAAATGCTGAAGTGGACTCATCTGATGAAGCCACTCTACTCAACAAGAAGGAGTACACTGCTGGAGATGTTGCACTGTTGATGAATAATTTCAAGAAGTTCTACAAAAGAAAAATGAAGAACAAATACAACAATGCTTCTTCTTCTAAACCTAACTTTTCTTCTCAAGATAAAGATGATTATAAATCAAAACTAATGTGTTACAACTGCAGGAAATTGGGACACTTCATTAAAGACTGCCCATATCCAAAAGCAGAGAAGTACACTGAGGAAGAGAAGAAAGTGAGAAAAGAAAGAAAGCATCAGAGAGGAAAAGCAATGATGGCTGAAGCAGAAAAGCTGACTGCTGTCTACTCATCTGATTCAGATTCAGACTCGTCTGATGAAGAATCTTCTGATGAAGAAAAACCTGCTCTCCTGTGCCTGATGGCAAAGGACTCTGATGACTCTGAGGATGAGGTAACTCCTCTTAATGATGAATTATTTAATTCATTTGAACAAATGATGCTTAACAATACTGGTATTGCTGAAGCATATAAAAAGCTTAAGGAAGAGATGATCCTGCTAAAAGAGCAAAATAGTTCACTGAAACTCTTAGCTGAAAAGCCAAGGGAATCAGCTGAATATAAACAGCTTGAGCAAGAGCATGAATCTCTGAAAGCTGAGTGTGAGGTTTATAAAGGAAAAATCATGGAACTTGAGAAAATTATTGAGTCTCATGACAAGTCTACTGTTGCATCCATGCATACATCTAGTAAACAGGAGACACCTTTAGAAAAGGAAAAATTAGAATTGAATCATACTGAAAAATTCATATCAGCTGACAATAGTAAGGTCATTCTGTATGTTCAAACTTCTAAACCTGCCTCATCTGAGAAAGTAGTAAAGGAGAAGAAATCTCCTAAGGCTAAAAAGAGCAAAGAGCCTAGTGTAGGAAATCAGACTAGTAAGACCAAACAGCAGAGCCCTAAGAAGTCTGCTGATAAAGCTAAAGTCAATCAGACTAGTGGTAAAACTAAGTCAAAATCAAATGAGCAAGCATCTAGTAAACCAAAGAAGCATAAAAACAAGACATATCAAAATGCTTGGTATGGAAATGAGTCATATTATGTGCAACCTGCTGCATATCATCCTATGTATCATGCACCTCAATTTCCTAGTTACTATGCACCCTATCCTGCTCATCCAATGCATGCATACCCTGCTTATGAACATTATTCATATCATACTGATCATCAACATGACTTATCTGATAACTATGATAAAAATGAAACTGTTCATGCTCCTAAAACTCAGAAACCTAAGAAGCCTAAGACATCAACATCTTGGGTTGTCAAAGGTGGAACTAATCCTTCAGGACCCTCTCAATAAGGGTACCTAAAACAATTCTATTTTTGTTTTGTAGGTTAGGATTAGGAGTAGGAGTAAAGTAGAGAAGATTTGGTACTTGGACAGTGGATGTTCAAGGCACATGTGTGGAAACATACATGAGTTGACTGATGCAGTTGCTGTGGATGGTCCAAAAGTCACTTTTGGAGACAGCAAAGAAGGCAAGATTAAAGCTAAAGGAAGATTAATCAAGGGAAACATAGAGATATCTGACGTCTCATATGTCAAAGGCCTAAAGTATAATCTGCTGAGCATAAGTCAATTTTGTGACAAGGGATATTCAGTCATCTTCTCAACAGATAAGTGCTATGTTGAACAAATTGGTACAAAGAAGGTTATTTTATCTGGAAGACGACAAGGAAATATCTACATAGTTGACTGGAATTCTGCTGATAAGAATTCAAGTGTTTGTTTGGTGGCATCTGCACCAAGTGAAGTCAGTTGGCTATGGCACAAGAGGATGAATCATTTAAACTTCAAGACCATAAACAGATTAATCAAGAATAATTTGGTAGAAGGGATTCCAAAAGCAGTCATGAGCAAAGACAAGCTCTGTGACGCATGTCAGAAGGGTAAACAAATCAAGTCATCATTCAAAGAAAAGAAGCACCAATCTTCTGGAAGAATATTGGAGCTGTTGCATATGGACTTATTTGGACCCATTGATCCAGTCAGCAATGGTGGAAAGAAATACTGCCTAGCTGTTGTGGATGACTATTCAAGATATACTTGGGTGATTTTCATGAAGAAGAAAAGTGAAACCAAGGAACATCTTACCAATCTGATGGAACTGATCCAGAATGAAAAGAGCATTAAAATATTGAAGATCAGATCAGATAGAGGGACAGAGTTTACAAACTCTACTGTTGAAGAGTATTGTAACATCAAAGGAATACATCATGAGTATTCTGCTGCAAGAACCCCTCAACAGAATGGTGTTGCTGAAAGGAGAAACAGAACACTGAAAGAAGCTGTCGGAACCATGATAGCTGAAGCTAAACTGCCTCAAAGATTTTGGGCAGAAGCAACAAACACAACATGCTTTACCCAAAACAGATGTATGATCAACAAAAATCAGAACAAGACTCCATATGAAGTTTGGAACAACAGAAAACCAAACATTCATTACTTTAAGATTTTTGGTTGTAAATGTTATGTATTGAATAATGGGAAAAATCACCTTACTGCATTTGCAGAAAAGGCTGATGAAGCTGTCTTTGTAGGATACTCATCTGTTAGTAAGGCTTATAGAGTTTTCAATAAACGAACATTACTAATAGAAGAATCTATCCATGTAGTATTTGATGAGCCAAGTCAATCTTCTGAAAAGAATCAAAGTGTTAATCAAGATCTGTCTGCTGATTTACAGAAGTTAGACGTTGGAAGAAATGAAGAATATGTTCCCATCATACTACCTAATCTAAGTTCAGCTGCTAACTCAAGTGCTGTTCAAAATCACAGTGCTGATTGTCTAACAGACGAGTTGCAAACAGCTGACAGACCAGAGACTGTTCAACAGACTACAAATGTTCAACAGACTACTACTGGAACTCCAACAGTAGTGTTGCAAGATCAAGACAGAGGACAACATCCTGATTTGCAACCTGATCTCAGATGGCTCAAGAATCACCCTCCTGAATTAGTCATTGGTGATCCTTTAGATAGAGTGAAAACAAGAAGAGCTGCTGCACAAGATGCCATGTTTGTCACATTTCTATCTCAAATAGAGCCCAATCAAATTGAAGAAGCTCTCAATGATTCCTTCTGGATAGAAGCTATGCAAGAAGAGTTGAATCAATTTGAAAGGAATGAAGTCTGGTACTTAGTTCCTAGACCAAGTCATCAAAGGGTAATTGGCACTAAGTGGGTTTTCAGAAATAAGATGAATGAAGATGGTATTGTTACCAGAAACAAAGCAAGACTAGTGGCCAAGGGTTATTGTCAAGAAGAAGGAATTGACTTTGATGAAACTTTTGCACCAGTAGCAAGACTTGAAGCAATCAGATTGTTTCTTGCCTATGCTGCTCACAAGAACTTCACTGTCTATCAGATGGATGTGAAGTCTGCTTTTCTCAATGGAGAATTGCAAGAAGAAGTGTATGTTGAACAACCTCCTGGATTTGAAGTTTATCAAGAAGAGGACAAAGTATATCGTCTGAAGAAAGCCCTCTATGGACTGAAACAGGCTCCAAGAGCATGGTATGATACCCTATCTGATTTTCTTTTAATTAAAGGATTTCGAAAAGGTAAGGTAGATAAAACCTTGTTCACAATTGAATGGGAAAATCATATATTACTTGTGCAAATATATGTGGACGATATTATTTTTGGTTCAACTAACCAACAGATGTGTGATAAGTTCTCCAAGCTGATGCAGAATAAGTTTGAAATGAGCATGATGGGTGAACTTAATTACTTTCTTGGATTGCAAGTTAGACAGTTGCCTGATGGGATATTCATCAGCCAAGCAAAGTACACAAGAGATCTGTTCAAGAAATTTGGTATGGAAACTAGCTCAACAGCTACCATTCCCATGTCTACAAGTCTTCGTTTGGATAAAGATGAAGATGGCAAATCAGTGGACATAACCAAATATAGAGGCATTATAGGGTCATTGTTGTATCTAACAGCAAGTAGGCCTGATATAATGTACTCAGTTGGAGTCTGTGCAAGATTTCAATCAAACCCCAAAGAATCTCATCTCTTAGCTGCCAAGAGAATATTGAAGTATGTTAAAGGCACTCAAGAATTGGGATTATGGTATCCTAGAGAATCTGGATTTGAACTTATTGGTTATTCAGATTCAGACCTTGCTGGCTGCAAGATTGACAGAAAGAGCACAACAGGTGCCTGTCAGTTCTTAGGCAGTCGTCTGATCTCATGGATGAGTAAGAAGCAAACCTCAGTCTCTATATCTACTGCTGAAGCTGAATATATAGCTGCTGGAGCTTGCTGTGCACAGATACTTTGGTTGAAACATCAACTAGAAGACTACAACATCAAGATCAGTGGAATACCAATCTACTGTGACAATACAAGTGCAATCTCACTTACTCAGAACACTACAAGTCATTCAAGGACTAAGCATATTGAGATCAAGCATCATTTCATTAGAGATCATGTGGAAAAAGGCAATGTTTTGATTGAGTATGTTCATACTGATAATCAGATTGCTGATATCTTCACCAAACCTCTAAATGAAGCAAGGTTCTCAACTCTAAGAGCTGAGTTAGGACTACTTAATTTGGAAGCATAAGCTGAGGGGGAACTCATCAGAAGACTGGAGTTCAACAACTTAGTTATCTATTATTATCTTCAAGGATTAACTCTCAACAGACTAGTTAACTTATGAATTCTTAAACTCAGGGGGAACGTGTAAGACTAGCGGTACTTCTGAATTAAAGATGAAATTTGTTAATGACAGTTAGTTGAAGTTATGTTTTTATCAGAAGACTCAACTATCGAAGATTGAAGTTATTTTATCTAGCTGGATTGACAAACAGCTGAGGAAGGTTATCAGCTATTGGCATTCTCTGATAACAACTATGTCATCAGGACAGTAGTCCATCAGATAAGTATCTATGTTACTCATCTGATTACTTTAATAAAAGCGGAACTATTTAAAACGTATATACAAAACACGCTTTTATAAGTAACTGTTGGGCGGTACATATTCCCGCTCTTCATTAAATATCTTTTGAATTCGAAAAGTCGTAACTGACGCCACACGATCAGCACTGACAGAAAAACGGATCTAACGGTTGGCGGATATCACGGAATTCAAGATACCCCAACTCTATAAATCCCCATCTGATCAGTCGAGTCGTTCTTTATGCACTCTAAGCATTCAAAAGTACTTGTGAGAAATTTATCTGCAATTCTCTGCATACTTCTCTTTGTTTTTCTAACCTTCAACAGATCAACGATGGCCGCTGAAGGTATGTTTCTCGTCTATGATTTCTACTACCAATCCGGTACGGATCTGATGAAAGAACTGCTCGAAAAGTTCAAAGCTGCTTCGCTGGTAAACTTCATGGAATACCACGAAGGAATTATCTGGACTGACCAAGTGATGGAGTACTACAACACTGCGAAAGCTGACTATAACTCACTAGCGATTAAGGCTACTGTGGGAGGCAAATCTATCACTATCACTCCTGCTGTTCTTCACGAGATGTTTGGGCTTCCTAACAGTGGACGACATGACGTCACTGTGCTGACAGAGGACAAACACCAACAGTTCTGGGCGATCTGCGCCAAAGAGGGATAAACGTTGTCTGGAAATATAAGGAAGAAGCAACTGAAGGATGAATATCAGCGGATGGCTGATATGGTGTCCAAGCTGATTGAGAACTGCACATTCTCACTGGATGCTGTTACCATGAAGAGGTTCAGCATCATGGCTGCCATATACTATGGACTGGAGATCAACTGGTCAATCATAGTCTGGTACATTTTAGCTGACTTTCTTGATGATAAAAAAGGAAAAGGCCCCACCACCAACCACAGAATCACTCTCAGCTATCTGCTGTCAAAGCTGGGTTGTGATATGAAAAATGGAAAAGAGATCCATAAATCTAAGGCAGTATCAAAGTACTTGCCTGTTCAAAAGAGGAAGGCTGGTGAGCCTGAGGAAGCTGATGTTGAGGAACCAAAGGAGGTTCCTGCCAAAAGGCAGAGAAAACTGGTCAAGACTGCTGACTTAGCTGCTGAGACCAAAAAGAAGAAGGCTGCTGACAAGCCTAAGGAAAAGATTCCTAAGCAGATGGAGAAAGTGACTTCTGCTGCTGAAGCCACTAAGATTGTGGAAAACATAATTGCTGATGTACGGACTGGATCCCCTGCATCACCATCAAGAACTCCATCAGCAGAGAGGCCTGCTGAAGGTATCTCTAAACGAACAAGAAGTCAACAGAGAGATACTGCTACAACCATTTACCGTGAAGGGAGAACCAAGAAATCTGCCAGAAAACAGATGACATTTATAGAAGAACCAACGGACTTGGAAAATGTAGCAAGGGAAGACCCTGAAGCTGCTGAAAGGCCAGCTGAAACAATTAAGACTGTTGAGACTGACAAAGCTGATGAGCAACAGCCAAGTCAAGTCACTTCAACAGCAGAGGTTGCTCAACCTCAAGAAGATCCAGACGTCCAAATCATCTATCCTATTGCTGCTGCTCCCATATCATCTGCTGGACCAGCCCCTGCTGATAAAGGCAAGAGAAAAATAGTGCTAAGGAAAAAGAAAATTTCCAAAGCTGACAAGAAGGCAAGGGAGGAGGCTGAACAAAGAAAACAGGATGAGTTGGAGGAGAAGAAAGCAATTGAGCTAAGCAAAGCTCAAGAAGCAAAGGATGAAGCCAGAAGACGCATGTCTGAAGCAGAGAGGAAAGCTGCTGAGGATGCTGAAATGGTTGTGGTATTGGAATTGAGTAAAGTTGATGCCTATGGACCTGTCCATGGCGGTGGCATCAAGATTGGAGAAGGCAAGAATGATGAAGAAGACAAGAAGAAGATATTACTGCCTGCCCCCAAACTCAAGTCAAAAGATAAGTTTGAAGTCAGAAAAGCTTTTGAGATAGTATATGCTGACAAGGAGCTTTTCAAGAAATTTGAGAAGTCTCTGGCATACTATGATCAGAAACTTATGTTGAGGACTCTGTTCAACCAAGAAAAGCCAAGGTATATCAGTTGGAGAGACAACAGGCTGAACAAGTCAATAACAGAACTTCAAAGCATAAAGGAGTTAGCTGATGAAGAACAATGGGTTCTAACTTGGCTGAAAACAAACTCCATCCAAAAGGCCCTTGATCCCAGCTATGTAAGAGATGTCATGCATAGTTATGCAAAAGGCTTTGCATTGGAGGAGGCCAAGAAAATCAAAAGCACCTTGCCTGACAAGAAAAAGAAGTCTGAAGATGCTGAAGAAAGAGCAATTAAGTTTGCTGTTATGACTGCTCTGAAGAGATGGGCTAAAAAGTCAAAATATCAGCAAGGTTGTTCAAGCGACTTGCCACTGCTGCCAAGTATTCAACAAATTATTTTTGGCAAGGAAGTACAACCGTACTATGAAGTCCCTAAGGGAAACAATGCTCCTGTTAACCCTTGGATTATTGTAAGGCAGATTAGACAGACAACATGCTTCAATGATGATGGAACCATTACTAATCTGTTCTACGATGATGTCACTGATGAGCACAAATCTGCTGATAAGTCCTTAGCTATTGAGCTGCCAGCTAAGACTTCTGAAGACCATCAGATGACAGACTTGGAGGAAGTCCCTGTTCAACAGGCGACTGAGGAAAAGGAAGCTGATGCTGATGCTTCTACTTCATCAGCTGATCAACACTCATCACTGATGGAAGCAATCCAGATGCTGATGGAAAACCAACTTAAGGACCTGGAAGACAAGCACAAGCAACAACTATTGAAGGTTAAGGAGGAGCTGAAAGCAGAGTTGGCAGAATCCAACAGACTTCAGCTGGAAACTGTTCAAGGATCAACAGAAGAAATCATCAAGAAGGAGATCAACAGTATTCCAATTCCTCAAGATCATTCATTGCAGTTAGTGCACAGTTTGAGAGAGCTGAACCAGAATGTAGAAGATGTGAAGGGTGATGTAAATCATCTTCACACTGCTTTAAAATCAGCTGAGCACAAGATTGCTGATCTGACTGCAACCTTCATTAAAGTCAGTCATGAAGAGAAGGAAATCAATCTGGGGATGTTGCAAGAAGTGGCAAAGGCTTCACAGGAAGTTCAAAGTGAAATTGCAACTATCAACCTCAACATTGACTACTTCAATGATAAGACTGATGTCATCAGCACGGACATTCATCATCTAATAGCTAGTCATGACGTTGTTAATCAGAACCTAAAGGCTTTGTGTGCTGGAGTGAAGATTCCAACAGTTGCTCTCAACCCTGCTGTTGAACCTTCTAATGTCATCAGAGTTGATGATTACAAAAAGGGGGAAGATAAAAGGGAAGAACCAGCTAAGGAAACTGCTGCTGAAGAACCAGCAAAGGAGTTTGCTGCTGAAGAACCAACTAAGGAAGAAACTGCTGCTGCAACTGAAGCCAAGGAAACTGAAGAAACAGCTGACAAGACTGAAAAGCTTGGAACGGTAGAAGAAGAAGAAAAGACTGAAAAAGAAGATACCAAGTACAAGAATACAGAATCTGCCAGGAAGGCCATGGAAGCTTTGAAAGCACTTCAAGAACAAGAACTTAAGGAAAAGATGGAAGCTGCCAAAGCAATCTTGGAAGAAGAAGCTGATGATGAAGAAGATGATGAAGAATCATCCTATGAATATGAAGAAGTGCTGGAAGGATCAGATGAAGAAGCTGATAGTTAAAACTTGCAAATTCCTTGAAATCAGTTTACTTTATCTATTTCTTCAGAAATCTCATCTGATGAACTTGTACTATGTAACTCTTTCTCAATATTAATGAAAAGTCAAGTTCAATCCAATAAACTTTTTCTATCTCAGAAAATTTTGAGGATTACAATCTTTAGTTTAGGTATTCAACAGGTACTTAGCTGAAGTTTTGTCATCATCAAAAAGGGGGAAATTGTTGGATAAGGATGAAGATGAAGGCACTAAAGAAAGTATGATAAGGGAGGTTTTGATGCATTCCAAAACTTCATAAATTGGCTAAGTATGGAGTAACTTAGCTGATAAACTTATCAGGGAATTTTGACTAAGTAATGAAGACATCAGAAGAGTCAAAGTTTCAAGGTCCAAGACTTCTGATCTGCTGAAGTAAAGTTATCAGACTTGTGAAGATCAGCCGACTCAAATCAGATTTGTTCAAGTTTGAGATCAGCCGAGTTCACCATCAGACTTGTACTTTCGTCAGCCAAGTGAAGAAGATCATGAAGTGTTCCCAACGGTAATAAATGCCCCTTGGTGTAATAAATGCTGAAGTACGAGGATATTTAAGACAAATGATTGAAGAAAAGCTTCGCATCAGCCAAGTGCATTTAATGCTGCATTTAATGCTGCCTGCAGAATAGTACTGTTTACAGTACGGACAGACTGCAAAAGAGCCGTTCGCGGATTTTAAGGACCAGTACTCGAGGAATTTGAATCCTGTCTCTCTTCAACGGACACTTTTCAATCCTCAAGTATAAATAGCTGAAAGAGACGAAGAAGAAACAAGCAACACACTTTCTGAGAGAAATTTCCGAAGCAAAATTCTTTAAGTCTCAAGAACAGCTCACTCATCAGCTGAGTCATTTGTTGACGAAAGCAGAGTTGAAGAATCAAGAAAAATACATCTTCTGAGTGATTTTGTAAACAAGAGTGTTGTGCGGAGTTGTGATCCATCTTTGTGAGTGATCAAACTTCAGAGAATAGGTCTTCTGTGTGATTTCCTATTGCGAACTTGTGGTCGTTTCATTTGTTGTTCGACGCAAGCAGAGTATACTGTAAACTTTGTGATTATAGTATAACCCAAGATCTGAGTGACTTGGAAGAGTGGACTAAAGGATATTCAAATCCATATAACCACTATAAAAATTACTTGTGTTTTTACATTGTTTTCAAATCTGCATATCTTCTGTTTGCATAAAAACACATTAAGTTAACTGTTTGAAAAAGAGATAAAAAGGAGTTTATAAAACTGGGGAAGCATTTTTCAAACTACTAAGATTACTTGTGAAAAACACTTTGAAAATCCGCTGCAAGTACTCTAAGTATTAAAACTGATTTCTGCAAAATCAGCTAAGTAACTATCAGACGAGTGGTCAACAAGACTGTTCCAAGATTTGTTCGCGAACAGAATTGTAACTTACTAATCTGATCAGCTTAGTCTGTTCAGTGAGAGTAAAGTTTTAAAGTTAAATTTGAAGAAAAATTTTAAAGAGGTTTATTCACCCCCCCTCTAAACCTCTTCTGACCACTTGGGACCAACACATATTATCAAGGCATTTACCCTATTTGCTAGTGGTTTGCTTTGGCAATTAAGATTTTTTTCCAGTGCTATCGTCTACCATATGGAACCGAATTTAAAGTTCTATATTTAATGTTTGTATTCACTGTAATTCTTTTCCCTGGCTATAACAAGAGCTTAGACCTTGCAAATTAGAATATCTAATCGACTTAGATAATATTCACACGTACGAGTGGTGTGGTCAAGTGTTGCACAACCTTATCGAAGGCATTCAGAAATTCAAATCAAGAGGTGCTAAGAATATCACAGGATGCGTGATGTTACTAGAGGTGATTTTTTTTCAATATCAATATATTACTTATTGTAATTACTTGGACACGTATTATCGTAATACTCTTATTAACAAAATGCAGATGGCATTCATCTCCGAATTAGTACACACCGACCTTGCATGCGGAAAGCTACTAAATGCAAACCTACCCATTATTGAACAATGGACACACCTTGAGGTGATAAATTTGCTTAGGGCTTTCAACTTAAAAGGAGGTTACCTCAACAGTGGGGTAAGAATTTTATGTCAAAGTGCTTATATTCCATAGTTTATTCAAAATTAATATTTCTTAACCACAAGGAAATTGCAGATTTGGAACAAAAAAAAAAAAAAACCCAGAGGATGAAAGTAAAGAACCACAACCCGAAGTGCCTGGGAAAAGTTCATCGATGGATTTTAATACACATTTGAGGTACTTGGACAATCAAATTCAAATGCTTCATCAAAGAATGAAAAATACACAACCTGGGGTGAGTACAATGTTATTTAATAAACACCATTATAAATTACAATTCAATATTTCAAGAGCATGTCATATTAACCAAATGTGAGAGAAATTGTAGTTTTCGAGTGAAAATGATGAAAAGCATGATACGGGAACATATTTGAGTCACTTAGGCCAACAAGTTGAAACGCTTAATCAACGAATGACAAATGCAGAAAATGAGATTAGTCAAATGTTGCTCCATAAATACCAATCAAATAGTTCCAACTCCAACTGTGATCATGGCAAAGATTTGGTCAAGTTGGTAAAAACAATGGCACTCATTGTATCTAATTTACCATATCTACATCAGAGGTTTGAGGGTACTAGTACATAAAAAGAACAACATACACATCAACATACTAGTACAAGGGGACATGGACAAAAAGAAAAAGAAAAACAAAAGGAAAGTCCGTTGTCTGATTCCCATGGCCTCAACCAAAGGTTTGAGAGTACTAGTACAGAAAAAGAACAACATACACAGCAAGATCCTAGTACGAGGGGAGATCGACAAAAAGCAAAAGAAAATCTAAAGGAAAGTCCATTGTCTGATTCTCATGGCCTCAACCCAAGCATTTTCGACATCATATGCTCCAATATGGCAGAAGATAAAGACGTTGCGGCCTACCTCTTATCGAAGAACCTGAAACAAGAGTAAGAATTTCATGTTCTAAAAAGTATGCATAATTTGAGAATTTTGTGTTTCATTCATTACTAATTATTTATTAAAATTAATCAGTTATAGAGCGGTGGAGATCTCCGATACTTGGATTGTTCTTAGATCAGGAATCAATACTTTGAACAAAGGGGAATGGATTAGCGGTGAAGTAAGTTCATATAAAAAGAATCCTCTAACTCGACCTACTTGACATTTTGGTTAAATATTTTTGTTAAATGAATTGCCATCTTATCAAGGTAATCCATGCTGTTGCCTATATGATATGGGCAGAAGAACGTGCATCCGGAAAGCCGACTAACCATTGGTTTCTACCAGCCATGTTCAGCGTATATACGCAATTTCGATGCCTTTAATTTAATTATAACAAAACTGATATAAATAACTACATATGCAGAATATGGTGGGAAAATCAAAATTTAGTATCGATAAAGTCAACAGGATCATCTTTGGTGACAATGGCTGTTTTCGGGGTCCCCCGACTACTAGTGAAACAATTACTATCCTCCTCAACGACACCGGAATACATTGGTACATCTGCACCATCGATTTGAGGAACAAAAAGATTATAATATCTGACTCGTGTTTGGTAGGAGAAAAGATTTCAACTACTAGACGTAACTATATTTCGGGCATGGTAGAATCCAAAATTGCTATATCTTAATCTTCCACAAATGAGATTCATGAGTCATTTTATGTCAAAAATCATGTTATTAAATTCTTTTTAATAGTGTCAAGAATTAGAGATGATTGCTAGATAGTGGGGTGAAGGAGATTTCATATATGATAATTGGGATTACAGATTTGATTATGTCAACAATCATTCTTTCCCACAACAGAAAAATTGGTGAGTAACATACAGCTTAAGATCTTCAAACTAGTTCTTATTTTATCATTAAGGATGAATTTAAGATTTTCGAAAAAACAGGTACGATTGTGGACTTTATGTATGCCTGATGATGTTGTTTTCGGGGAAATTAGATCGTGCTTTAAGTGAGGTAAAATCAGAGGGAGATATATATCATTTATTATTTAAATTGTATTTTAATTTTAAATTTAATTATTCGAATATATTGATTTTCACAAGTTGAATCAAAAAATGCCTGTGCAAGGCTGGCAGTTAAATTATACAACTGTAAAGCAAACAAAGCCGAAAAGGGGTATGAATATGCTAATTTTGATTTAAACTAAATTAAAAAGTTGATTTGTTTCTGGAATTTCTTTAATTATATACATTTGCTATTTATGCAGGATAAGGTATGGATTATGCATTGAAAATGGTAACCTGATGGTCTCTGTACCTGACTTTGACACTATAGATATCAACTTCGATGAAATTTTAGATAGGATAATGTCAACGGATGCTCTTGGGGGAGGATAAATGATCAAAATTTTCAACTGTTGGAGGGAAAGATGCCGGCAAATAATGAGTACGTCCAGTTGCGCAATAACGAGGACATACTAAATCTTCTTAAATTGTACACCGAGATTGGTCAGAAGTACATTGACATTAGAATTACGACGTCTGAAGATTCGAGTGCATCATAGTGAAGTTCATATTGTAAATCTACTATTTCTTAGGATATTTTTTTAACACAAAATTGTACAATACTACTTCAACTTAATTTCATATCTAATGGGCTTATGAATACGGACACTCAACTTGTTTAGTCCAAATATGAAAATTCACATTTGCATATGGGATTATATTCATATAGATTATAGTGGCAGGAAATTGTCAATTTAATAGGCACATATATCACATAATTTATTTTTTCTTATATCGCAAACTTATACAACCCAATACCAATTCCTAAATAAATTACTTATATATATTCATATAGACTAATCAATCAACACATATACAGAACAACTTTGTATTGAATTCAAATCAACTTCATTCTAGATGAAATCCACAATAATCAATTAACTTCCTATAATGATCACAACAAATTTATTCCACTAATTATAAACATGATGGATGAAGTACAATAAATATCCGAGGATCATTGGAAGCATCAAAATCAAGATAGGTCTTCATATATACCTGAAAACAAATACGGATCACTTGATTACGCAATGAATTCAAATACAGATGAAAGAAGCGGAGGAAGAACGAGTTAGAATATTTATTGAAGTTCTACTTTCCTCATTTTTTGACAAAGGATTAGATTCTTAAACGTGCCAAAAGATAATAACAAATCCATCAGAAACGAAATGACATTAAAGAATATTATTACATAACACAAATATTTAAAATAATCAAACCCGTTATTTTAGACCATTCTTTGTCAAGTTTAAAGAGGGGCTCCAAATTAAACTCATGGATAAAATGTAGATAAACAAGCTGGAGAAGTTCATTTGGACAAGTTGCATCAACTCGTCCAAATGAACCTCTGGCTCCTTACTCTGCACTGCTTAGTGGCTATGAATATTTCAAGAGGGGCTCCAAATGCAACTTATGGATAAAATAAAGTAGATAAAGGAGCTGGAGAAGTTTTGTTGGATGAGTTGTCATAAACTCGTCCAACAAAACCTCCCCCAGCTCCTTCGTCTTCATATTAAATGGTTTTGCCTCCCATCTGAAATTAAAAAAAAAAAAAAAAACCTTAGTTAACTGTTTTTATAATACTAATCATCAATTATTAAAGTTACATGAGTTCAGAAATCAACAAAACTACGTATCACCATGTTCGGTCAATATTTTTACAAAATTTTAAATCATAAAATCCAAACTACAACATTAACCCCAACAGTCCAAAAACTAACCCCAACATTCAAAAAATTGAAAACAAACAGAATAATCTAACTTATTCTAAAAATTCATAATATATAAAATCAAAACAATACCATATACCTAATTCAACATGACATTCCACGTACATCAGAACATTAAAAATGGACCTCAAATTATGAAACACAATGTAAATTCATTGACACTAATTCTTTTACAACCTAATACATCTGATAATTAATAACTAAATCTCCAGTGCAATGAATTCACACGTACATAATAATAAGTCCTCTAAAACAATAAAACAATAAAACAATAAAAATACAAAAAATAAATTACCCTAGCCACGTTCAATTCCCAAATAAAATAAATCGGCATTAATTATCATATTTTATAATAATTGATTTTTACCATAACAAGCTCAACCTCAAAAAAGCAGTTACAAATCGTGCCTTAATTATTTAGGCAAGTGTTACAAATACAATAATAAATTCAATCAAATTAATATTCATTTTAACCAAGACATAAATTCCAAGTAATAAAATAATTCACCAATTTAATAATTAAGCTATTTCCGACAAAAAAAAAATAAAACAATAAATAAAATGCAATTTCAAGAAAATTGTGGAAATAAATGGTAGCAAAGACAAAGGACAAATTGTGCAAATAAATGTTAGCAGCTAAACTTGTGAAAAGTGTGCAAATAAATTTTACCAGCTAAAATTCTGAAAATTATGCAAATAAATTTTACCAGCTAAAATAATGAAAAAAACGAACATCACCTAAGATTTTACCTCCACAAAGATACTCATCTAAGACTCAACATCTCTTATTTTCTTCTAGTTAATGGGATATCAGCTAAAATTGGATATCAAATTGCAATTGATCCCTAATTCTTCACTATTTCGAAGTCCTTCTTCCACAATTTCATATAAGAAGCTTCAATTGGACTTTTTTCGGGAGATTTTTCCTTGAAAGGGTTTGGGAAGGCCAGATTTTCCTTCAAAGGATTTGGGGTCGGATGTAATTGGGGAGATGTAAATCGATTTTGTAAGTAAATTGATTTTTATACGAATTCTATGATAATATAAATTCTAATATACGAATTGTATGAAAATTGAAGATATTATACGTATTGAAGGAGGAGGGCAACCAAGTAATTACCAAAAATGAGATTTTATGGTTTAATATATATTAATAACAAGGAGGGGCAAATATGTAAATGAAATAAATGAAATTTTATGATTTTATTATGTATTATTAATATACAGGGCAATTATGTAAAAGAACAAAATGTGACCGGGTTAGCAGGTCACAAAAATAATAATAAAATAATTGGAAAGTGTATTTTGGGCTAGAACTGTGGGCAGTTTTCCACAAGTGAAACTGCCCCTAGACACGCCCTACTTACATTTTCCACTTAAAAAAAAATCTTTCTCACTATCATAAAAACGGGGTAAATGCAAAATACTCCTTTGTGTTATGCTAAACCTGCAAGAAACTACCTTGTGAAATTTTTATTGCGTCAAACTTCCTTGTATTTCTAAAAACCCTGCAAAAAACACTCAATTTGTAAAAAATAGATTGTTTTGTATCGAGATTTCTCAAGAAATCATTTTAAAAATATATCACGTGAAGTTGTAGGGACCAACTAGAAGTGTTTTAAAAATTATTTCTTGAAATATGTTGATCCAAAACGACCTATTTTTTACAAATTGGATTTTTTTGCAGGATTTTTGAAAACATGAAAGGAAATTTGGCATAATAAAATTTCATAGGATAGTTTTTTGTAGGTTTAGCCTAACACAAGAGAGTATCTTGCATATTTCCCCCATAAAAACGTATATAAGAAACTTTAGAAAACTTTTCCTGCTAATTGACGACACCATGAAACTTAAAATGATATAATATCTGGTAATTAATTATAAGATTTCATTGTTTCCTTGAATTTACCACAAAAAATTCCAAATATTCAAACACATATTGGGCGGACCTTGACAATATATGTCGGAGACGAAAGTTTTTTTGGTAGCAATTTTCGAATTTTAGATAACAAATGCTAACTTAAGATAAAATAATGGAGTATTATAATATATTTATCTAAGTTTTTTTATAGTAAATTCGATATTTTCTTAATTAATTGATAAAATCATGATAAAAACTAACTCAAGATAAGTATTATAATTTGATGAAACAACAATTGAAATAAAATAAATAAAACGGGAAAAAAAATATGTCAATACATGAGCGGGTATTAATTGAATTTTCAAAAACAATAAAAAGTATCATACCATTAAGCCAAAATGGAGAAAAAATTGAATCACCACGAAAAAGGGTGTATGTTATGCCACATTAACTCCGGAGTATTGTGGTGATCGGAAAAATAATGAACTTGAGGATGAAATGGGAAGAAAATTATGTCAATACATGATTATTTTTTAGTGGTGAATGATATTGTGAATATCATAGGGGATAAATTGCCGCATTTATTAAAATATAGAGGATAAATTGTCACATTTATTATAATATAGGAGATAAATTGCAGCATTTATTATGGTATGTGGAGGTAAATTGCCACATGAAAATGTTAGAAAGACAATGTGAACCTTTTATAAAAATTACAAGAGAGTGAAATGCTCCTTTTCAAATCACAGATAAACAAATTGTCATTAACTCCCATATATAAGAAGATATAAGTATAATCCTACCACTACACTAAAATGGAGAAAAAGATTGAATCTCACCATTAAGGTGGATTAGATTGAAGTTAGATATTAAAAACATGTTTGATAGATTTGATTGAAGGCCATATTAAAAATATGTTTGATAGATATTTCTTAATTTGATTAAAAATTAAGAAATGAAGCCAGAAGAGTCATCGTATTTATGTCAAAAACTTAAACAAGGGTAAATGGAACTTTCTGGGAGGTGGCATAAATGTTATTCGTCTGTAGTAAATAAATAGAAATAGGAAAGGTTAGTAATATTCCTTGGAGCAAACGGTTGGTGCGACGTCGTTACTTTCTCTACCTACAATACAAACTCCTGAAGATGCCCACAAATACAATGTCAATGTATCAACCTTTCAATTTCGTCCTTTATGTTTTCAGTATTGTGTGTTCGTGCTTGGTGATACTTAGAATGCTTGCTTGCTTGATTCTTGCCTTCTAAATCTATGAATTTGGGTTGGATGGATTTAGGATACAAAATTAAATCTATGAATTTGAATGAATTTGAAATCCTGGATTTTAGTTCAATGGATTTCAGCCCAATTTTAAATGGATTTGAAATTCCTCCTAAAACTAGTCATTTGAAAAAGGTTCACGTTGTATACTTTTAAAAATTGTGATTTGATTCCAGATTTTCAAAAAATTTAGAATTACAATTCAGTTTTTGAAAAAAATTAAAATTTGATATTCGACTACTATTTTCAGAGATTCGAATTGCATTTTTGGTCCCTCAATTTTCAGAAATTTCAATTTTGACCCTAGATTTTCGAAGAACCCAGAATTACAATTCAATCCAGAATATTTAAAAATTAAAATTTTCAATTCGGAAACTGATTTTCGGGAATCAAATTTGCACTTTTGGTCCCTCAATTTTTGTATATAGTAATTTTGACCCTAGATTTTCGAAAAATCAAGAATTGCAATTCAGTCCAGAATTTTAAGAAATTAAAATTTTCAGTTCGGCCCCTGATGTTTAGAAATTCAAATTTGCACTTTTGGTCCATCAAGTTTTGGAAATTACAATTTGACCTTAGATTTTTGAAAAATCAAGAATTGCCATTCAGTTCAGAATTCTTAAAAAAAAATTCAATTCGGCCCCAAATTTTCAGAAATCCGAATTTACACTTTTGGTCCCTCAATTTTTAGAAATTACAATTTGACCCTAGATTTTTGAAAAACCCATAATTACAATTCTGTTAATTTCGGAAGATTAAAATATTTTCAATTCGGCACCTGATTTTCAGAAATCCAAATTTTCAATTTTGATCATTTAATTTTCAAAAATTCCAATTTGACCCCATATTTTCAAAATACCCATAAGTGCAATTCATTCCATAATTTTCGGAAGATTAAAATTTTCAATTCGGCACCTGATTTTCAAAAATTCAAATTTGCACTTTTGGTCACTTAATTTTTAAAAATTGCCATTTGATCCCAAATTTTTGAAAAACCCAGAGTTCCAATTCAATCCAATACTGAAGACTGCTACAACATAAAGGATTTTCAATTTGGCTCCAGATTTCTGAAATCTAAATTTGCACTTTTGGTCCCTTAATTTTCAAAAATTATAATTTTGACCCAAATCGATTTATGCGATTTTATCCCGATATCAACAACAAGAATTAACTCATAGAGCAAATAATAAGGCATGATTGGGAATTTCAAATAACACAAATGATATATACCATACAATGGATTCAAAGATTTGAAATCCTTTGACAAAAAATTAATCCAAACAAGAGATTGCAAAATGAATTAAAATCCCTCTTCATTTCAAATCCATCCATCCAAATGGGCCCTCAAGGATTTTGGCAACAGTGTAATCCATGTTTCAACGCAGCTATAAATACTTCTACACAACTTACATTAATAGGAGTGTATTGATCATACCCTGGGATATATTCGTTTTCTCTTTCTTCTCCATATTTTCTTTTCTATTTGGACAATGATTCCAATCATCTCTTCTATTCTTTCTTTTACCTCCAGTTTCAAGTTTTATCTTTATCGCTTCTTCGACCGGATAAATTTTTCTGTTTTTGAAGAAGCTCATCGAAAGTTGTTGTTTGCTTTACTGCTAAAGACTCCTTTAGACACTAGTATAAGAGGGTATGTGATGTACCAAGTCTTCGTCACCCGACGTGGCACTCAAACCATTATTATTAAAAAGCTATATATTTAGATAGCTTTAAATTTTTAGAACAAGATAGAAAATCAAAATATATAAGAAACTTGTTCGACATTTTAATTGTCTTTAGTTATAGAAAGGTTGCACAACTAGAATATGCAAGAATTTCTTGTTCTTTGAAGTTCGAAGAGAGTCAACAAAGTTTAATTGTTTGATCAGATTAAAAAAAAAAAGTTGTAGTAGAACGCATTCTAACCTAAAAAAAAATATTGACATTTTTTCCCTTAAGTGAACTTTTGTTTCTCTCGAACCACCGGTTTTGATCGGTTCATACTGATCATAAAGGAAACTAACATTGTAGGGGTTAGTCGGATCAGACTGCTGCCTACTTAGTGGTTAAATCGATCGGATCAATTGGTCCGATTTTCAAAACACGGCATACTAGTTAAGCAATAATTAAAATGCACGATAACATATATTAATAATGTCAACACAAATTTATTGTCATTACACACCACAACTAAAAGTCTTACATCAAGAGACTTTTAATTTGCACAAAGATAATTAAACACCCCCAAACCCCCAAATGTAAAATGATAAAACACATTCTTCTTACAACGGAAATATTAACCATAAAATCCATAACAAACCACCAGCCATGAAAACCCGGAATAAGCTTATTCATAAGGACCGTTGCACGTGCATTCCCAAAGAAAACAATAGCCTCCGCTTCCCCCATCTCTGATGCAAATATCGATGCAGCTGGTTTTGAGAAAGCACACTCCCACCGTTGGGCCTATCTCTGTTAACAATTCATCAATTGGTTAATTTTTCTAAAAATTGTTAACTCTCTTCGTTAACAGGAACCGACAAAAAAGGAACACAACTTAACGATCTAACCAAACCGAATCAACATCTAAGGGGTCAAAATATGATTAAAAAGTTACAATGGAATGAAGATAAGGTTTGCACGAAGCAAAACATGATTGTAACATGTTATAATTGAAATAAAATGACATGCGAGTCAACTTTAAGGTAAATTTATCGGCCATAAAATATGTGGGACAAACTTTGACAGTAATCTATAACTATAGGACTAATTATGCAAATTTTCTCTCAACTTCCGTCCGAAATTGAATTTTCCATCAAAAATTTGACGGAAGTACCAAATGTATCGTGAATAACTAACATGTGGTACTAAATGTGTATATTTTTAAAATTATGGGGCCATAACCATAAAGTGTGGTTACTTGTGATACCAAAAGTGAAATTATCTCTATGATTGTAACATATTATAATTGAAATAAAATGATATGCGAGTGATGTATATATAGTACTAACCAGTTATTGAATTATGCAATTTTTCTCTCAACTTTCCGTCCGAAATTGAATTTTCCATCAAAAAATTGATGGAAGTACCAAATGTATCGTGAATAGCTAACATGTTGTACCAAATGTGCATATTTTTAAAGTTATGGTACCATAACCAAAAAGTATGGTTACTTGTGATACCAAAAGTGGAATTATCTCTATGATTGTAACAAATTATAATTGAAATAAAATGATATGTGAGTGATATATGTATAGTACTAACCAGTTACCAAAAGAAGCAACAACACCAAGAAAACAGTTAAAAAGCGGCCCATATTCTTTCAAAAACTTGAGAAGGTTTTTGTTAGTAATTTATGTGAATATGGAATAGGATAGAAAATGGGTACTTATAATGAAATGAAAAAAGTGTTGGAATTTTAGAAGTCTTTAAACTTCAAAATAAAAAATAAACTTTGTAACGTCAAATGCATTAACAGCCCCTTAATGTGCCATTATGTGGCTCTTAATATTTTGACCATTAAGGTCTCTCAAAAACTTTGTAACTTCAAATGCATTAACAGCCCCTTAATGCATTAATAGGAGTGTCCTAGGATCTTAGTAACACATACTCACTAACAAGCTAGGTTGCATTCATGAAATACTTTCAATATTGTTATTGGGCACTAGAGATAAAGTCTGGTTCTTTGTCTTCCTATGAACGTGCTCACAGACGAGGACGTCGACAAGGCCATTTGGGTTTTATCTTGGAATTGTGAGCAGCCGATAATACCTGCACGAGGGGAGGCAATCACTTTCTTAGAACAACGTCTAGTGGCGTGACTCCTCTACAAGCTAGTCGTTTTATATTTTTAGTTATTTTATGACATATTATAAAATTATATGAGATTTATTTCAAAACTATGATTTATTTAATATTAACTAGAATATGCTTTGCAAGAATTATTAAGTGATCATCTCAAATCTGGATAACAGACAGCCTTTTAATACAACAAAAAATTCATCATCGTGTTTTACAAAATGCAACTTTCAAGCTACCCCAACTGCATCATTCTTCTCAACTTGTGTATCAAACTTCAAACTTCTCGCGACATCAAAGAAATGAGCCACTGTTTGGTCGGGTGTACCCACAAGAACACCATGCCCCAGATCATGGTTATCGTTTCGTGTATCGTTTCTCTCTCGTATCGAATCGAATCGAGATACGTATCGTATATCGTAAGATACATATCAATTGTTAGAAATAATATAAAATATTTTCTCCACATATACAAGAGTTACAAAATATAGAAATTAGCATTTTTAAGTCAAACAAATTCAAGTTCCATTAAATTTTCAAGTCATAAAATAAAATCAAATATTTTCACAAATATAACTAAAATATATAAAAGATTATCTCCAAAACAAGTTTCACTCATATTAAGATATAGTATAATCTTTATTAAATGCATTCTTTATTGTTTTTGTAATTATTAGTCTTTTACTTCATATTTATTTTTAACAAGAATTAGAAATAAAACCCCACGTATTATTAGAATAGTTTGTAGGGCATGTCTAGCAATATTTCATGCTGATGAGAACTATTGCTAGTTCATGCTTTTTAACCACTCATTTAATATATTTAATTTTTTCACTACTTGGATAACCAGTAACATTAGCCGGTGACATTTTTAGTCTGATTAGCATCAATTACCTTAATGCCCTTTTGCCTTAATAAAAAAGAAAACAATTATTAGGTTGACATCTTCCCCAAATAATTTTTCTGCGGCTTAATCCCACTTTGCACCCTGCAAATGTATCAATTTGGCACTTTGCACCCTCGAAAAAAATAAATCCCACATTGCATCCTCAAAACATATATTGTATTTCACTTTGCACCCTGGATGAATTTCAAGCCAAAAGACAAGGGTATTTTCGCCACTCTCTTAAAAAAACAACACATTCCCTCCAAAATATAATAATGTGACATATATGTAATATTAATAGTATAATTGAAAAATTATCCATTAAAATAACTCTGGAAAAAATCATTTTTAGGGCAGTTAAATGAATAATTTACTACTCTTAACTCGACCTAATATAAAATATTATTCTAAATAATTATTTATATAACTTGAAATAAGAAAATATAATATCAATACATAAATAAAACATAGTCTTGTTTTTACAGTAAAGTGGTGGAGTATAAGTAATTATATGGCGCCAAACGACCATCAAAAATACTTGTCACTCGAAAATTCATCAAAAAAAATTCCGACACGATATTTTTCGACGAAATGTTTCGGTCCCAAGCCGCGACAAATTTTACGTTTTTCTTGTAGTGAGCTAAAAATTTAACGTTGTTGGTTAAAATTATGTTCCATACGAAATATAATATATGAAGGTCAATGTAACAATATATATATATATATATATATATATTAGAGCTTTGTGCATTTAAATAACTTTAGGATCCCTAAACTCCAACATGGGCAAAATTATCATTTGATATCGTTCTTTTTAAATTTATATTTACAACATGTGACATCTCATTTTTTTTAATGTTTTTCTCGAAGTTGTTTTAATGGATAATTATCAATTTTACTCTTAACTGCACATGAATTAAAACATTAAAACCCTAAATTCAAATTTATATTAACATGTGATGTCTCAATTTTTTTTTATGTTTTTTTCGGAGTTATTTTAATGGGCAATTGTCAATTTACTCTTAATTGCACATGAATCTCACATTAGTACATTTTGGAGGAAATATATGTTGATTTTTTAATGGAGTGGCAAAAATACCCCTGCTTTTTGGCCTAATATTCACCTAGGGTGCAAAGTGAAAGACAATATATGTTTTGAGGGTGCAAAGTGGGATTAATTTTTTTCGAGGGTGCAAAGTGCCAAACTGATGCATTTCTAGGGTGCAAAGTGGGATTAAGCCATTTTTCTGCAGTACTTAAAATGAGAAAAATACTCTTTGAATCTGGAAAAAGTAGTTCAATATAGAAAATGAAAAAGATTGTTGTTTTTTAGTACAAGAAATTGGGGAAGAACAAGTAATGCACATATGGAGATGGGTTTTGATTTGACAAATGGGGAGAGGGTAAATTGTATACATGTGTTTGCCGCCTCCATTCTGGTCGGGGGTGAAGGTTCCTTCACTGGTGAAGAACGCTTCACCGGACCGGTGGGCAAGGTTGGGTCCAGCCGGGTTGTTTCAGACCTGTTTCTCTGTAATTCGGGTCAAAGCGACCCGGATACATAATTCTGCATTATTTCTTCATTTTCGGTCGGGTGAAAGACAACATTCATGGAAATTTTGATTTAGAATAAGATTTCATGCTCAATTTCTGGTTTCATCAACATTTTTGCATTTTACAATATTTTCGAATTGATTAATAACCCTAAAATTCTATTCCAACATCCAATTGAACATTATACAATCCAATTGAACATGATACAATTTCGTTGGTGTACTAATGTCGATTTAGGATAGATGAAATTTCGCCTCAATTTCCCATTCTCTTCACTCAATCCCGCACACAAACATGGCGGCCTTTAGAACACTATCAAATAGCTTCATCTTTGGTCATCTCTCAAAACCAACTCCAATATTATGTCATCTTCATCTCTTTCATTTCTTGTAGAGGCATAACTTTTTTTTTCACTTTTTGAAGCAACTTGCAGAGACATAGCTGTGATGTTGATGGTGATAAATCAATAAAGTTAACAAGGGTAAAAATGGTGATAAAATTGTGTAAGAGAGAACATTGTAAAAATGATTTAAGGGGTAATTAGGACAATTTCCACAGGAAAAGAAGGAATTGCCTTTGCCGGTTTCAGGTCCCTTCACTGCCACATGGCAAGATTTGAGTGGAGAACTATTGGTAGTTCTGTCAATGTTGAACTACCCGTAGAAAAGTCCTAGTTTGTATTCCTTTATATTCACCTTCAGTTTTAATATGAATTTTTATTTTACGGCAAGGGTGGGGGTTTGAATCCCATTTGGAACTTGGATGGAAGCATTTCTATGGGTCTATCTAAGGGTCATTTGTGGTGAAGACCCCTTTGTGCGCAGAGTGTACAGCAATATGGTGGGAACCTGGGGCTTGGTGGAGGCACATCTTGCGATTTACATCCTTCAGGATTCTAGGGCAAGGGTTCTGAGGGTCCAGGATTAGTCTAGTGTAAGCTAGTACACCTGGGTTATCAAAAAAAAAAAAAAAAAAATCTTTCAATGTCAAGAGTATTCTTAACTTTTTCAACTCAATTCATCTTCAACATTTAAGCATCCAAGATTGATTGCCCAAAATTGCAGAAGATTTCCATTTTTTTTTGCTTCCAAATCCCATTTAAACCAAAATTATGGGTTGCTACAGTAATTAATTTGAGGTTTTGACAGAGATTGTGAAGAAAAAATGAAGAAGAAATCGACATTAGAGAGCAAGGATTTGATTGGAAAGAAGTATCGTATCTTTTGGCTGTTGTTTGAGTTTTAGTAGCAGTTTTTTTCTTTTTTTTTTTTAATTAAAAAAACCAGGACGCGAACCGGACCGGGTCGGGTCGTACCGATCCAACCCGATTCAGGGTGCAACACAGTTGAAAAATTGTATCGCGTGTATCGTTTTTGACTTGCGATACATGCGATACTGCATCGTATCGTAACAATACATTACGATACATGGCTCAAAACGATTCACCATCCGAGTCGTATCGTTTTAAGCCAGAATCGAATGGTATCGCACGGATCGTATCGCGAATCGTGCAGATACTAACTACCATGCCCCAGATTGAGAATATGGCCCTTAGTCCCTGCACACTTTACAACCCTGAAATTCCGCACGAAAATTATTAGCTAGTTAATCAAGTCTTGAACATGTTTAATGGCTTTTAACATTGAACATAAAAAAATAATGAAACTTATTCAACATATGAAACCTTTTGATTTCGTTGGTTAATGCAGGAAGAGGAGAAAATAGATAGGCAGGATCCACATTTCCTTGTATACTTATATCATTAGCATTTTATATGGTCTTAAACAATGAAATTGGAACATAGAAATTAATGCATGTAATGAGACGCAAAAACCACCCCACGAGTCAAATATTTGTATGCAATGAGCTCCAGACTCCACTTGAAAGATTATATATGCAGCTATTGCCTTCGCCAAATGAGATAGAATTAAGAGCCCTTAGCAAATGTGGTTCTTTATGGCAGTATATGTACGTGTTGTCCCCCGGCCCCTTCTACTATGTACGTAGCAATTGTCCAAGGAGCTCCCACAAATCCCAAAACCGCAGGCAGCTTGATTCCCTACCTGAAATAAAAAATAATTAAAAAACACTTTACAAATAAAATCATGGCAAAATTTCAACTTTTACTTTTTGAGAAAAAAAAAAAAAAAAAAAAATCATGGCAAAATTTCAAAAAGGTCTTGAAACTTTGGAATCCTTTCAAAAATAGACCTGTAACTAAACTAAACACACATTCATCCTTTAACTTTCTCCAAATTTCAATTTTAGTCTTCAATTAGTTTCTATTATTGTCATGCAAATATACATTTGTCCTATTACATTGGCTAACAGTGATGTTGATACTGGGCAAGTTTGTGTTTTATGCATCTAAATCTCCTTTCATGCTTGTGTTAGATGTTATTTCAATTTCATGCAATTTTTTGAGCTTGAGTTGTTTTAACCTTAGACTAGATCCAGCTAATTTTGCTGATAATTATGTGCTATGCTTGCAGCACATGCAAGGGGGCACAAACAAGGCTGCTTCAAGCGGCACCTCTTTGAACACCAGGAAGCTGGATGAGGACACAGAGAACTTGACTCGCGAGTTCAAATAATTTGTTTCTTATGTTGCTTCCACTTAAAAGTTAAACAGGTGTGTCCATGTGTAACAGAAGAAGATTTCAACAAAGAGGATCAATTACGAGAAGACGAAGAAATAAGAGACAAAGAAGAAGAAAGTGAGAATAATTAATTTAGGAATTAGGTCAAAATATGGTCAGTTTAATTCGGGTTATTTGGTAAACGGGCATAGACCTGAACCGACTTATTCTGAACCAGATTTGTTATTTAGTTAGTTATATCAGTTTTTATGTATTTACACTTTTATCCCAGATGTATGTCTATTTATAGGGATGCTTAGGCTGCTTATTGTACACCAATTCAGATTAATAAACTCAGCATTAATTTACACATTCTCTCAAATATAGTTTACGTTACAATAGATATATTCATATATGTTCAAGATCATAAAGTCTAACATGGTATCAGTAGAAAAACTTCTCTAAAGATACTACTTTTCTTCATCACCTTCAACAAATATTTCAGAGAATCAATCTCCAGATTTTCTTCAAAGTTCTTTCTTCCATCAGAGATTCATCATTCATTAACCGCTGCCAATTCTTCAAATCAAGTCTTCATACACCACTCCTCATTCTGTTCTTCATAAATCAAATTTCAATCAGGTATACCACTTTCAATATAAAAATTTTTTCCTTCATATTTTCTTGATTCTTTTACTTCAGATCAATCTATCAGTCTCATCATCATACTCAAAACTTAAATACTATATACACACATATATTTCTCCCCTTTAATCCCTCAAATAACCACTTTCTTGATCCATGTCTTCTTCGCCACCCACTGACTCCACCATTACCCCATCTTCTGTCTCAAGAACAAGACCTGAGATTGAGGATCCATCTACACCATTTTATCTACACCCCGCTGATGGACCAGGTGCCCTTTTAGTTTCTGAAAAACTCACAGACAAGAATTACCAAACATGGTCAAAATCCATGATACGTGCACTCAAAGTTAAAAATAAACTTGGTTTCATTGGTGGTTCCATACCTAAACCACCTGAAGACACCATTCTCTGCAATTATTGGGAACGTAACAACACCATTGTCATATCTTGGATCTTGAATTCCCTCTCCCCTGTCATCAATCACACTGTGCAGAATCACACCCTAGCCACTGTGTTATGGACAGAACTAAAACAGAGATTTCAACAAGCTCATGGCCCTCGCATGTTCCAACTTCACAGGACTCTTTTTACCCTGCATCAACAATCACTGTCAGTTGATGAATATTACTCAAAATTGAAAGCAATATGGGATGAAATTTGTAATTTCAGACCTAAATGTACATGTGGTCAACTTGAAAATTACTTTGACATCTTATATCTCTTAATTTTTCTTATGGGACTTCAAGAATCCCTCTCTCACACTAGGAGTCAACTCCTACTTATGGATCCTCTACCAGATGTACCTCGAGCCTATTCTTTAGTTTCCCAAGAAGAAACCCAGAAAGCCATCAATTCTACATCTATGTCAAATGAAACTCTCAATACTATGGCTTTTGCAAATAAGTCCAATACTTCTTATCAACCAAACAGACCTCCTACAAATACTTTCCCATCCCAAAACCAGTTTAGAAACCCTTCCCCTACCAACTATAGACCTACAACAAGACCATACTACAATACCCCTTTTCAAAGACCACCCAGGCCCTTTTGCACAAACTGTCAAATACCTGGTCACACAATAAATACCTGCTTCAAAATCCATGGTTATCCACCTGGTTACAGGGCTCCTGCCCCAAGATTTCCACCATCTACACAAAGCATAAACACCATGTCAGCTGGTTCAACAACTTCAGATTCAACACCCACACTACAGAATTTCATTCACACTTTATCACCAGATCAATACACAGAACTCTCCAAACTCTTTACTGCACAATTACCTAGCACAACAACATACACAGAACCCAAAGACAGTTCCACATCATCCACTTCCTGCACAGTCAATGTGCAGTCAGGTACATGTTCATCTACTCTATCTTCATTAACTGATGCATATAAAAATTGTTGGATTATAGATTCAGGGGCATCCAACCACATATGTAACAATCTTAATTACTTCACTAATCTTGTGCCTGCAACTAATACTACAATCACACTCCCTAATAATTTTATCATCCCTGCATTCTTTAAAGGATCAGTTCATTTAAATAACAAAGTCATATTACAAAATGTCCTTTATGTCCCTCATTTCAAATTTAATTTGTTATCTGTTAGTGCACTTTTAGATACCTCCAAATTTAGCATAAATTTTGAACCTAGACATTTTACCATCCAGGACCTGACTTCTTTGGAGATGATTGGCAAGGGTGATCTCATTGATGGACTATACATTCTGCACCAATTACCTCCTACTCATTCTTCATTTTGTAATAAAGTTTCAATTGAAACATGGCACAATAGACTAGGTCATTTAGCAATGGATAGGCTTCATTTACTTGATTCTGTAATTGATTTACCTTCTTTATCTACTTTAAATAAACATGTTTGTCACATTTGCCCCCTTGCCAAGCAGAAAATTCTCCCTTTTTCTACTAGTAATACTAAGTCTTCTAATTTTTTTGACCTTGTTCATTGTGACACATGGGGTCCTTTTAAAGTTTCTTCTCATAATGGTTATAGGTATTTCCTCACACTTGTTGAGGATTTATCTAGGTTTACATGGGTTTTTTTAATGCAGGCTAAGTCTGATGTTCACTTTATCATTCCAAGGTTTATTAAAATGATTTCCACTCAATTTAAGACTACCATTAAATCTTTTAGAAGTGACAATGCTAAAGAACTAGTGTTTTCTGATTTATTCAATAACTTAGGTATTTTACATCAATTTTCTTGCATAGAAACTCTCCAACAGAATGCTAGAGTAGAAAGAAAGCATCAACACATCTTAAACACAGCTAGATCTCTAATGTTTCAGTCTAATATGCCACTTACCTACTGGACTGAAAGTATTCTTACTTCAGTTTATCTAATCAATAGAACCCCCACTCCTCTTTTAAATAATCTCTGTCCTTATACCATTTTATTTCAAAAACCAGTAGATTACTCATTTTTTAGAGTTTTTGGCTGCTTATCATTTGCTTCTACAATTAAGGATCATAGATCCAAGTTTGACCCTAGGGCTATTAAAAGTGTTTTTTTAGGATATACAGCAGGAATTAAAGGATATAGGTTGTTAGACATCAACAACCATACAATTTTTCATTCAAGAAATGTGGTTTTTCATGAAACCACATTTCCTTTCAAAGATCAAACATTTTTTAACCAATTCACTGGACAGTCCACTACTGAAATTGACACACACAACATCAACTTTCATTTATTTGATCCTCCTTCTCATAACAGTCCACCTCCTGTTCTACCTATTACTCCTCATAGTTCTACCTCATCACAACTTTCACCAGTCATACCTGTTTCTTCTAATATCAGAAGATCATCTAGGCAAACTCAACCTCCCTCTTATTTAAAAGATTATCATTGCAATCTAACTAAAAATAGTAATAATAGATACCCTATTTCATCTGTTTTAGATAATTCATCAACATCTTCTACTCATCAAAATTTCATAGCTAATATATCTAGTATTTCAGAACCAAACACATATAAACAGGCAATTAAAAATCCAGATTGGATTAAAGCAATAAATGAAGAACTTCAAGCAATGGAGAACAATAAAACATGGACTATTCAACCTCTCCCACCTAATAAAATACCTATAGGATGTAAATGGATTTTTAAAATAAAAAGACACTCAGATGGATCAGTTGAGAGGTTTAAAGCTAGACTTGTTGCACAAGGGTTTACTCAACAGGAGGGGGTTGATTACACAGCAACCTTTTCCCCAGTTGCAAAATTAGTAACAGTAAGGGTCCTTCTAGCTTTGGCCATGGCTCAGCATTGGGACTTACATCAACTTGACATTACAAATGCATTCCTTAATGGGGATTTACAGGAGGAGGTTTATATAACTCTACCTAAGGGATACAACCCTGTTTCTACTTCTTCTCCTACAGGTATGGCTACACCTTTGGTTTGTAAATTGCATAAATCCATCTATGGCCTTAAACAGGCCAGTAGACAATGGAATCACAAATTAACAGAAGTGTTACAAGCTCTCAATTTTCAGCAATCAAGGTCTGATTACTCCTTATTTACATCTGGTCAAGATTCTACCTTTATTGCTATTCTTGTTTATGTTGATGATATTTTAATTGTTGGGCCTAATACTAACCTCATTTTGGATATAAAATCTAAACTCAGTTCTGTTTTTAAACTAAGAGACTTAGGACAGTTAAAATATTTCTTAGGTATTGAATTAGCATATTCTAACATTGGCCTTGTATTATCTCAAAGACATTATACTCTTCAAATTCTGCAGGATACAGGTTACCTAGGTAGTAAACCTGTCCACATTCCTATGGACCCAAAAATACCTCTAAAATCTAATGACAAAGATTTACTACAAGATCCTACCCCTTATAGAAGACTAGTAGGCAGATTAATTTACTTAACTATAACCAGACCAGATATTTCTTATTATGTTCATAAATTGAGTCAATTCTTAGAAAAACCTACTAATGCTCATCTAGCAGCCACACATCATTTATTAAGATACCTTAAAGCCACTCCTGGCCAAGGCCTGTTTTACCCTAAACTATCTAATATGGCCTTAACTGGTTTCTGTGACTCAGATTGGGGATCATGTTTGGATTCTAGAAGTTCTACAACGGGCTACTGTACATTTTTAGGAGACTCTCTAATCTCTTGGAGGGCAAAGAGGCAACCTACAGTTTCTCGTTCATCAGCAGAAGCTGAATATCGTTCTATGGCTTCTATAACTACTGAAATCATATGGCTATCACAATTACTACATGAATTAAAAGTTAACATAAAAGTACCTCCGGTGGTATATTGTGACAACACCTCTGCAATTCACTTGGCGCATAATCCCATCTTTCACGAACGGACCAAGCACATTGAGTTAGACATACACTTCGTCCGCGACCATATTGCCAGGAACAATCTCAAAATTTTACCAATTTCGTCTTCTGCGCAATTGGCTGATATTTTTACAAAGCCATTACCTCGCGTTCATTTTCAGTTAATATTATCCAAGCTGGGCATAAGGAATTTGTATGCTCCAGCTTGTGGGGGGTAACAGAAGAAGATTTCAACAAAGAGGATCAATTACGAGAAGACGAAGAAATAAGAGACAAAGAAGAAGAAAGTGAGAATAATTAATTTAGGAATTAGGTCAAAATATGGTCAGTTTAATTCGGGTTATTTGGTAAACGGGCATAGACCTGAACCGACTTATTCTGAACCAGATTTGTTATTTAGTTAGTTATATCTGTTTTTATGTATTTACACTTTTATCCCTGATGTATGTCTATTTATAGGGATGCTTAGGCTGCTTATTGTACACCAATTCAGATTAATAAACTCAGCATTAATTTACACATTCTCTCAAATATAGTTTACGTTACAATAGATATATTCATATATGTTCAAGATCATAAAGTCTAACAATGTGATGATCATCTGCATGTGTTGGAAGTTCAATTGTTTCATTTCATTGATTTCAGCAGTGCTATTCTGTGTTTGCACTGTGATTGCATTTCAGCCTTCTATTTTTGTCTATATTGAAGAGAATGAGAAGTTGAGCATTTTTTAAGTAAAGACTACTACTGTATTTTTCATTTTCACTTTTTGACAACTGTGTCAGTTGAACTGCCTCGGCTTTGACATGTGAAGATATGAAATGCTCTTGTTTTTTGGGTCTATATTCAGCATTCTTCTCATCGATCTCATCCAAATAGTTAATATCCATCCGATAATTTACTGGCATCATCATTGAATATTCATGGTGCAGTGATGCTCACCTGGAACTAGACCTCCCACCCACTGCCAATCCCCCAAAAGTAAACCAAAAGAAATCTCAAGGATAAGTGCAGATGGGTTATGATTGTTGTGTTGAATTAGATTATGTGGGCATTTTCTTGATTTTTGTTGGTAGTGATGGGTCATGGGTCATGGGTGTCGAGTGGTGACCCCTTGAGATGGTAAATATTTTAAACCAACACGCATCACCATTGAGCAACCCAAGACCTTGGTGTGAATGACATAATAGTGGAATCGGTTGGCTTCATTCCAAGATCTTGGCTTTTCTCATTTTATTCAATGAAATCCCTGAGCCTTTTGACCTAACATTTTCACTATGTCACTCACAGATGAGAAAGTTCCCACGGAACTGAAAAAGGCTATCATGCAAGCTCGAATGGATAAGAACTGACACAAGCTCAACTTGCTCAGGTTTGCTCTCTCTCTCTCTTTCTCTCTCTCCCAAACTCATTCTCAAAATTGTTGAACTATGTTAGTAACATTTTAAAAAGTCAATTTTTTAACACGGTTACACTGCAGATTATAAATGAGAAGCCCCAAATCATCCAGGAGGAATATGAATCTGGAAAAGCAATCCCTAATCAACAGATCATATCTAAACTGGAGAGGGCTCTTGGTGCGAAACTTCGTGGGAAGAAATAAAACAAGCAGGGAGGAGGAAAGTCAACCTGTTGCACTTTCATTGTCCTTTTTGACTGTTAAAATGGTGTATATGAACTGTCTTCGTTTTACTTCAGACACTTGCCACTGTTATTACGTGTGTCAGAATTCTAAACAATGAACTTTAGCTTTCCAAAACTTTTTGAGTTTTTAAAAATCGCACTAATTGGTACGGTACAAATTTTGTAAAAAATACCGCAGAACAGTACCATGTGCACCCCTATTTGGGATAGTGATTTTTACGAAAATTGCGACATAGGGGTAAATTACAACCAAGAATGCCAAAAATTAAGAGACTGGTTTGGTGCTCCATCTTCGATATTGAGGAAAGAAGAAACGGAACCTAGAAATTGAAATAATAGTTGACTGCAATAAGGACTAGTAATCCCTTTAAAATAGAACAAATAATACTTATCCTTTAAATAAATACTTGCTAGTTTTTCTTTTTTCTTTTTTGAGGAATAAATTAATACTTGGTACTTTGAATATTATCAGGATTAGGACTCTTTCATTTAAATTTTGACTATATACTAACTTAAATTTATATGACATGAGAACTTTTTTTATTTTTGAGAGTACAAATACCTTTTAATCCAGGGACTTCAACCTTAGTGCCTTACCAACGAGTTACAACTTCGAATTCGTTGACTGACGAGACCTTATTACAATTAATCCATACTTACATTTTCCAATTTATAAAAAAGCTTTCTCATAAGAAATTTCAGAAAACCCTTCCTGCTAATTGACACCATGAAACTTAAAATGATATTGTAATATATATATACCTGGTAATTAATTATAAGATTTCACTGTTACCTTGAATTTACCACAAAAGATTCCAAATATGTAAGCATGTAGGGCGGACCTAGTCAATTTACGTTGGAGACGAAAGTTTTTTCGATAGCAATTTTCGATTTTTCGATAAGATAACAAATGCTAACTTAAGAAAAAATAATAATATATATAATATACTTATCTAAGTTTTTTGTAGCGAACTCGAAATTCTTTTGATTATATAAAATGACAAAAACTAACTCAAGATAAAATAATACTATAATTATATTAACAACAATTGAAATAAAATAAATAATGAACTTGAGGGTGAAACGGGAAAAAAATAGGTCAATACATGAGTGGGTATTAATTGAATTTACAAAAACAATATAAAAGGGGATTCTAGGGTGCCGTCACGTCATGTGACGTTAGTTTATTTTAGACCATTAGATTCAAACTATATAATCACAACCATAATATATTTGAATTTAAAATAAATAAAAATTAAATTAACAATTGGTAACTTGTATAACCGGTTAATTAAGTTTTAGTATATATCACAATCTCTCTCCTAATTTCACATATCTCTACTTCTACTCTCTCCACTCTCTCCATCGCCTTCCACGAATCACAAATCTTCTTCCCAAAAATTGTGAGATTCACAACCTTCATAAAGGAGATACGAATTGATTCTAGAATTCTCGAACGGTATACAATCTCTATCTCCGAAAATTGGTAATTCTCCCCAAACCAATCCCGTAACCCTCATCGCTCTTGTTCGCGTTCGCCTACCATCGGAAGAAATTTGCGTTGTCCTCTGCTGCCACTGTGTGACTGAATCGACAAGCCCACTTGCCACGAAGTTTTATTCTTGCTGAATTTAGGTATTTCTTGCTTCTATTTCTCTTTTATGAACTCCAATCTTTTATCTTTTTGTGTTGCTAGTATTTATATTTTACCCCTTCTTTAAGAAAATTGTTTGGGGTTGTATGAGTTTTCATTCTTAGAATTTACATGTAATATTTTAACCTTAGAATTTACATGTAATTGTTTGGAGTTGTATAGTTTGTAAATTTTGTTTTTTGAAAAGTAAGCATATGTTCTGTTTTCTCCTTTTTTAAATTAGCCATGCCATGGTCTCAACTCATTAATCAGGCCAACCCAACCTGCAACAATTCAATCTTGATATATATTACTTTTGAGTCACAATTATTAAGAGTCAAACTTGTGTTGACTATTGCAACAAATCGTCGTTGACTATCCATTATAAGATAAATCAATCAAGATTAGTTTAAAGTTTAGATATCCAGACTCGAATTTGAATATTTTCGAACCCAATCGAAACAAGCTCAATTCATCTTTTCACGGGCATATTTATGATTCATTCTTCGTTTGAGCAAGTATCAATGGGTGGTATTTTTGATGTGAGGCAGAGCACATTAAGGACATGTGATCATATTGGATTCACTTTGGACTCACAGATATACTTACAATGCTGAACGAACATCGGATGTAGAAAAAGTGGTATGTAAAAGTACAATAACATCTTTAGTGTCGTTTAGATTATTTTGCCTACGTTAAATATTGCTTATTATCCATTTTTTTAGGTTCATACCAGTCACAATATATTTTTTAAAAAAAAGTGGATATTCATATCAACTAGATCGTTTTCCTCTTGAACCAGCAAAGTGGATCCCACGACAAGTTGGTAATAAAGATGGTGGAATATATGTGATCATTTTTATGAGGAATGTCCACAATGTGGTCAAATGACTTGAAATAAAAGTAAGTTTGTTTCATGCAATAAAAGCTTTAAGTTTACTTGATAGTTCATTGATGCAATTTTATTGATTTTGTCTGCAGTTTGATTCAGTTGCGATGCGTGAGAACATTGTGGTGGATCTTTTTATGAACTCTGGAAATGCATGCCATGCCACAATTATGAAAAACATATTAGTAGATTGAATTTTTTGTAGAGAGGAGTAATGGTTGTGGCCTTTTTACTGCGTACGGAGGTTTTCTCTATTTTATTTTAATTTTTCCTGATGATTAAAATATTTGCCCATTGAGTGACGTTCAAAAATAAAATGAATCTTTGTTGGAAGATCAACAGTTGCTTTTCTTTTTAAATTAAATATATTGACCTTCTAGATTATCTCAAACCTAATTAACAACCCTTAATTCTACCTTTTATGTAAAATTACATGGTCAAATAAATTACATTTATTTCCTGTAATTGGTTGCTTTAAAGATATTATGTAATTACATGATCAAATAATGCGATCCATGACTAAAGATTATTGATTTATCAAATGGTCTATGAGAAAAACTCGAAGCCCGTAATATATTTGTTTAATTTTCTAATTATTTTGTATTTTTTTGTTGGTGCAGAATCAAAGCCAAAGTATTATGACTAGTATTTTATTAGTATTTTTTTGTTGGTGCGATCCATAATTTCTCATATTACATAGTATAATGTCACATGTAATAATATTGACTTCACATACAGTACGGTCTCATATTAGTAGTAATTAGTCACATTATATAATATTAACATTAGTACTGACCAATTTTCGGATAATTTTTGACATTACATGGTATATGTCTCACATGTAGTAGTATAGACTCACATAACATAGTACTGACTCCACATACTTAGTACAATCTCATATTAGTAGTAATCAGCCACATTATGGAGTATTATCATTAGTACTAATCATTGGATATAATTATTCACATTAATAGTATTGACTCCACATACTTAGTACAGTCTCATATTAGTAGTAATTAGTTAAATTATATAGTATTAGCATTAGTACTGACCAATTTTCTGATAATTTTTCACATTACATGGTATATGTCTCACATGTAGTAGTATAGACTCATATAACATAGTACTGACTCCACATACTTAATTAGTACGGTCCCATATTAGTAGTAATTAGCCACATTATGGAGTATTATCATTAGTACTAATCATTGTATATAATTATTCACATTACATAGTATAACGTCTCACATGTAATAGTATTGACTCCACATACTTAGTACGGTCTCATATTAGTAGTAATTATTCACATTATATAGTATTAACATTAGTACTGAACAATTTTCTGATAATTTTCACATTACATTATATATGTTTCACATGTAGTAGTATAGACTCGTATAACATAGTACTGACTCCACATACTTAGTACAGTCTCATATTAGTAGTAATTAGCCACATTATGGAGTACTATCATTAGTACTAATCATTGTATATAATTATTCACATTACATAGTATAACGTTTCACATGTAATAGTATTGACTCCACATACTTAGTAAGTAATTAGTCACATTATATAGTATTAGCATTAATATTAGTACTGACCAATTTTCTGATAATTTTTCACATTACATGATATATGTCTCACATGTAGTAGTATAGACTCATATAACATAGTACTGACTCCACATACTTAGTACGGTCTCATATTAGTAGTAATTAGCCACATTATGGAGTATTATCATTAGTACTAATCATTGTATATAGTTATTCACATTACATAGTATAACATCTCACATGTAATAGTATTGACTCTACATACTTAGTACGGTCACATATTAGTAGTAATTAGTCACATTATATAGTATTAGCATTAGTATACTGACAAATTTTCTGATAATTTTTCACATTACATGATATATGTCTCACATGTAGTGGTATAGACTCATATAACATAGTACTGACTCCACATACTTAGTACGGTCCCATATTAGTAGTAATTAGCCACATTATGGAGTATTATCATTAGTACTAATCATTGTATATAATTATTCACATTACATAGTATAACGTTTCACATTTAATAGTATTGACTCCACATACTTAGTAAGTAATTAGTCACATTATATAGTATTAGCATTAGTATTAGTACTGACCAATTTTCTGATAATTTTTCACATTACATGATATATGTCTCACATGTAGTAGTATAGACTCATATAACATAGTACTGACTCCACATACTTAGTACGGTCTCATATTAGTAGTAATTAGCCACATTATGGAGTATTATCAATAGTACTAATCATTGTATATAGTTATTCACATTACATAGTATAACGTCTCACATGTAATAGTATTGACTCTACATATTTAGTACGGTCTCATATTAGTAGTAATTAGTCACATTATATAGTATTAGCATTAGTATTAATACTGACAAATTTTCTGATAATTTTTCACATTACATGATATATGTCTCACATGTAGTGGTATAGACTCATATAACATAGTACTGACTCCACATACTTAGTATTGTCCCATATTAGTAGTAATTAGCCACATTATGGAGTATTATCATTAGTACTAATCATTGTATATAATTATTCACATTACATAGTATAACGTCTCACATGTAATAGTATTGACTCCACACACTTAGTACGGTCTCATATTAGTAGTAATTAATCACATTATATAGTATTACCGACCAATTTTCTGATAATTTTTTACATTACATGATATATGTCTCACATGTAGTAGTATGGACTCACATAACATAGTAATGACTCCACATACTTAGTATGGTCCCGTACTAGTAGTAATTAACCACATTATGAAGTATTATCATCAGTACTAACCATTATGTATAATTCTTCACATTACATAGTATAATGTATCACATGTAATAGTATTGACTTCACATACTTAATATGGTCCATAATATTAGCATTAGTACTCACCAATTTTTTGATAATTTTTCACAATATATGGTATATGTCTCACATCAAGTAGTATAGACTCAAATAATATAGTACTGACTGCACATACTTAGTACAGTCCCATATCGTTTATTATAAAAATATAATTTACAGAATTATTTATTTATTTTATAATAATTTATTAATTTTTAATTTACTATTCATGTGATTAAATATTACAATGAATGTGGTCAAATAATAATATAGTACAATTACTTATAGTAATAGTATTATGACCTGTTAGTAACCTGATAAGTAGGTAACTTATTAATGATGTGTCATTATTCTATTGGTTATAGCTGACGTCATGTGACGTGACGTCACCCTAGAATTTTCCATAAAAAGTATCATACCATTAAGCCAAAATGGAGAAAATTTTGAATCACCTCGAAAATGGGTGTATCTTATGCCACATTAACTCCGGAGTATTGTGGTGATTCAATCACCACGGAAAAATAATGAACTTGAGGGTGAAATGGGAAAAAAAATATGTCAATACATGATTCAATTTTTCGTGGTGAATCACATTATAAATATCATAAGGGATAAATTGCCACATTTATTATAATACAGGGAATAAATTATAATAATTATTATAGTATATGGAGGTAAATTGCTATAAAAAAATGTTAGGAAAACAGTTTGAAACTTTTATAAAAATTATAGGGAAGTAAAGTGCTTTTTTTTTAAAATTACACGCAGACAAATTGTCATTAACTCCCATAAGAAGATATAATTATAATCATACCACTACACTAAAATGGAGAAAAAGATTGAATCTCACCATTAAAAAATAATAAAAATAAAATAAAAAGTGTGAAGCGTCTCAAAATGAATTACACCTTGAGAAAAGAAAGAGTATCTGCCAAAATAGAGAATTTTTTTTTTTTGAATCTTCCATTTAAAATTGCATTTAGAGATTGAACACTGCCAATTTACGCATTGGGCACGCATATTAATTTTTTTTCCTGGTTATTTTATTTATATGAGTTTTAACGTAGTGGGTAAACTTGCAAATGAAGAATTAACACAGGCAAAAAAACCAGTTTAGATTGTAAAAACAGGTAGAGTCGGCCGATAATGAATTCGATCGGGTCCAATTTGGATTTTGGAGTACATCGGATCCAATTGGATCAGATTGACCTGGTAAATAGTGGTCAAGAAAAAAAATATGATCCGACCCGGCTTGGTTCCAATCCAATTTTACGAAGCATAAATATAAATAAAATTAAGTAGCCAACTTAATTAGTTCCTTGAAACAGATAAGTTAAAATACTAGATTAAGAGGCCGACTGACCCCTCCATTTCCACGTTTCAATCTCAAAAGCAAAAAATAGACTGTTTGCCCCAAAATTATGGAATGACTTTTGCTTCTCCTCACTATGAAAAACTCAAGGCCAACAAAAGTAACAACTTTGCTACATTTGCCAATGTGGGAGCGCAAAATTCTTTAAACATTTAAAATTCCATTTTAAAATTCTTGAGAAAGAGTAAATTAGTCATATTTAAACATTTGCAGTGTTGATGTAAGGGCATCTCTAATGACTAGTGGGGAGATGTCCTAGAAGGTATGTAGGGGGAAGGGAAAAAAATTCATCTCTAATGACTAGGGGGGAGGGGGGAGAGGTATTCAGACACCCCCTCCCTCACATTCTATTTTTGATTTTTTTTGTTTTATTTGGTTCTTTTTTTTATCTTTATTTAAAAATAAAAAATTCCTAAAATGTGTATATTATTTGGAGGTAATTATTTTTAATTATAAAAATATAACTTTCATTTCATTTAATTAACACTATTATTTTAATATTGATTTGTTTTCATAATTTTAGGGTTGCATTTATCGCCAAAAATAATTCTTTCTAAAAAATTCAAAATAATACGATACAATCATGAAATCATGTTCGACTACAACTCTACGAATTACATACGGTGAAACATAGACCTCATATATAACCCCTAATACAAAAGAATATTGGCATGAGGTGAGGACTGAAATTCGCGAAAAACGTCGTCGGGCTCATTTGTTTGGAGATTCGTCATGAGGCTCGATCAATCTAGACGATGGCAGTAGCAATATCAACGACAGCAATAATGGTGGCAACGAATATGGCGGAGATGATGAATTTCCTTATATGAATTAATTTAATATTTGATGTAATTTTTTATTTTCTAAATTCCCTAATGTACTTTTGATTTTAAATTAATGTTAATTTTAAATTTATTTTTGGTGTAATAATAATAATAATAATAATGATAATAATAAGTAGTGAGAATTGAGAAGGATAAAATTTATAATTAAATGAGTTTGATAGAATGAGTCATTAGAGATGACTAAAAAACTAGGGAGAGGGGGAGAGGGAGAGGGAATGGAGGGGGAGAGAGAGAGGGTATTCCCTCTCGGAGTCATATTAGAGATGCTCTAACATGACATGTAGGGTACCCACCCTTCTGAAGCTGAGATGTGATTTGTTGCAAGGATGAACGTCGGACACAAAGGATTTTGGCTTTATCCTTTGTGAATAATACTAGTACTCCACTACTGTTTTATCTACAAATATTATATATTATTATAAATAAACAAATATTCCTATATACATTTATATATAACACAAATCCACTATTCAGTCTTCTCCCTCACAAAGCCCAAAACCAGAACTTCTTCATTCATTTTGGTACTAAAAATGCACATAGTACAACCTTCTCTCTTTCCAGTCATGGCAATTTCGTTTACTTATCCAGTCTCTATCCAGTCCTCGGCCACACCAAACCATAATTTTTATAGAGAGCGAAAAAATAGAATACTAACAAACTCTGAAAGTTAGTGTATTAATTTTAAGGTAAGTACATGAATTTTTTTTAGAGTTTTATCATACATGCATGTACCCTGGTACTGAAAAATCAAAACAAAAAAAATTAATTCGAAAAGAAAATTGTATCAACATATTTGTATTCTCCTTTCTCCCATATCCCCCGCTCTTTACTTTCTCTTTATATTTATTCTCTACTCATTTGTCTCTCACTCTCTGCATTGGAAGTTTGTGATTCCTTAAAACCAACGGTTCGGTTCTTGATATATTCGAGTTATGCATGCTTATTTCTAGGATTGGTTTCACAGTGTGCTGGTTCTTACATATTGTTGGACAAAGTTATCTCTACTGACAACTACAAAAACATTTCAATATTTGGATTGATGCTTTTCCTCTTAATAGCTGATGTGATTTGTTATTACAATTATAGATTAGTTCTTCATCTTCTTGACAATATGGAGAAAAATGCTGGGTCTAGTAGAGTGAAAAGATTTTTTCTCCATATCTTTGAAAATGTTGTACGCTATATAGTGCGCGGAAGTACATTACCAGTTTTCCCGGACTGTATGGGGATTTAATTAAAATTTCACTCACCGTCCTACATTCAGCTGGTTTTTTGGGGTTATCAGCAATATTCATATCACTGTATATGAGGGTTTTGCCCCTATTTATACTACCACTTTCTCAAGTGGATGGTAGATATCATCTTGATCTAATGGCTAAGAATAGTTCCTCAGAAATTTATAACTTTCTACATGCTTTCTAAAGATGTCCTACACTATTTACAATATTCTAGTTTGACATAGAGAGCTCCATTAAGTTTTGCACTTATGTACAACCTTTCAGACCCTTTAGAACTCTCCATACTTGTGTAGGTTTGTCTGGAACTCTTTACACTGATGTATATGCTATAGCTCCAAGAAGCATTTACGCTTCACAAATATGAGAAAAGTAACAATTAACCAAATAGCACATATCCACAAAAATAAAACAATTATGTAAGTAATCCACTAGGAACTCAAATTCCAAAAAATCAAACAGACAATTAGTGTCATAAAATGGGGGAAATAGTAATAATACTTGGGGTTTGGAAGATGTGATGCAAAATGTGGTGTTAGCGAACCATGGGCGCGACGGTTGCTGAGCAGAGGCTAGGTAGTTGACGTAGGTGTCCTAGGTAAAATATTAACATTTTCAACTGATTCAACAAGTTAAATGGAGAAACAGTAACAATTAATAAAGTAGCATACAACCACAAAAATAATCAAAAGAGACGGGAGGAAAACATCAATAATCAACTGGGGTTTGATAGATCTGACTCATGAGGTGGTGTAAGCAAGCAGTTCATATTGACAACAGGGTTGTGGAGGGCAGAAATTGTGGTGGTGGTGGAGGTGGTGGTGGTGATGGTCGGCCGAATTAACGATGGGGATAGGGGTTGGCAGAGGACTGGGTGGGTATCTAGTAGGTATATATTTGGGGGGTATTTGGCACTTTGCACCCTCCAATCTAAAGTTTAGCACTTTAAACCCTCAATCAGTTTCCAGCAAAAATTGCCACCGAAAACGATTTCATGCAAACCAACCATATAGTTTTTTTTTTTAAGAAAGAAAAGGAAAATAAATTATGTTTTTTGCAAGATTCTTTTACTTCGCCACCACCATCACCTTCATTAAATCACCATCACAATTCCTAAATTTCAGGCATAACATGTCCATACCCTGTTAATGTAGCGTTTAAGACCTTCCTTAGCAGTCGAGGTATTTTAAACTTGTTTTTTATTTGTATGAATTCTGAAAAATGAATTCGCTTACCCTTTTCATGTGTAAATGATCAGGCATGTGACTGTGGAAATAATTGCCACCTTAGATGGTTGAATTATCTTTGGCACAATCAAGCATTGAGATTTTGGATCGAGATTATGAAGATGTTTAAAGAAGAGCTGTTTAGGTTACGTTGCTGAATTAGAATTTATGAATTTTATATTAATGTTTTTTTAAAGTATATGAACAGAGAAATTATTACCCTCGTAGGATTTTAGCCCAAAAGTGATAAAGGGTGCAAAGTGCTGCATTTACCATAATTCGAGGATGCAAAGTGTCAAATATCAAATTGAAGGGTGCAAATGCCCATTTCTCCTATTTTGAGGGTGCAAAGTGTCAAATACCCGGTACTTGGTTAATTCGATTTGATAGGTAGCTGGAGTAAATTTTTGGCAATGAGTATAAAGGGGAAGAAAGAGTGGTCGGATGAAAATTTTGTTCTCGAAAATTTCAAAAGAATTCGAAAAGTTCATGGAAAGTTTCAATACATAACGACCAAAACATGTCACAAAAATGAAACTTTAATCCAAGTTTGCAAGATCATTAGAAAGATGGAGATGAAAATAATTATTCTAGTATTAATAATTGTATTCTGCAAATTTTAATAAAGAAGGAAAATAAAATACCTATTTTCCCCTTGGTTTTCTTGACCCATATGGTCAACTATGTCGGAAAAAATGAGGGGGCGCAAGTTCTTGAGCTTTTCTTAATTCGAGGTGTGTTAAGTGCTTATTTTACGTTTCGAGGGTGCAAAGTATCGATTTCTCATGTTTCAGGGGTGCAAATTGATGAGTTTTCTTAATTCGAAAGTCGAAAGTGCAAGTGCCAATTTTATGTTTTGCGGGGAGGGGGGAGGGGTTGCAAAGTGTCCATATATCTTGTTTTGGTGGTGCAAAGTGCTAAAAATCCAAAACGAGTTACGTATTTTGCCCCTAGAAAAATACTAGAGGGTGCAAGTTGTTGGGTTTTTTATATTTTAAGGATTCCAAATGATATTTCTGTATTTTGAGGATGTAAAATTCCTATTTCTCGTATTTTGAGGACGCAAAGTGCATAAAACTTGTCCAATGGCATTGTTTTGTTTACCCAAATGTCTTTGTACTCACAAACTAAATTACCAAAATATGCCCTTACGAAATTTGGTTTCCCCTTTTAAGAGAGTTTCTCATCTAAAATATATATTCAGTATATGTCTACAAAATTTGGAGTTCTTCTTAGAGATGTATGAGGTCCTGAGTTCAAGTCCTAAAATGTGTTAACTAGTAAAGTTTCTTTTTATCGATTTTATGAATTTTTTTTGAACAATATATGGTTAAACATATGATTTGAGCGCACGGACTACATAACTATTAACATGGTATCAGTTATTTAATAATGAATTTGATATCAATATTTATAATATATATATAGTAGGGTATACACAAATTTAATATAGTGGTTCAAAGGTATGATATCCCAAAATTTAGTCGTACAATTTTTTGTTTATGCAAACTGTAAGAGCATCTCTAATCCTGGGGGCAGGGGCATGACTCTTAAGCCTTGGGTTAGCCCTGCCGCTACCTTTGCCTAGTCGTCTCTAATCATGGAGCTTCCCCCTCCAGTTAATTCCACTTAAAGTCTTCCCCTCTTTATAATTATAAGAATAATAATAATACTACAAATAATAATAATAATAATAATAACAACAACAACAACAACGATAATAATAACATAATTAAATTAAAAAATTTAGTAAAATCTTAATATAAAAAAATTGCACTTTTAAAAACATCGATGCAATTCACGGAGTACAATATGAAATACAATTTTAAAAAACAAAATGAAATACAACAAAGGAAAACAAAACGATTTTTTTTGTTTAAGTGTTTGTCAAACTGTATTTCGAATTAATATTTTGCTTAAATATTTGTTAAATTGTGGATAAATTCAAATAATATGTTTAAGTGTTTCTCTAAGTGTTCAAATTGTAGATGAATTTAATTCGTAGTGTTTAAATTGAATCATATGAAATTTATTTCCAAAAATTCATAATAAATAAATATCCAACTTTAGTCTAATTAAATTTGTAATCAAAGATGAATTATCTTTAATTGTAATTTATTAAAATTTGATGATTTACTATAAATAAGTTATTTTTTTAATTTGAATTATAATTTATTAAAATATTAATATTTACAAAAGTGTGACAAATAAAATACCCACGTATAAATTAATTAAAAAAAAATTCAAAATTTTTTTCGCGGATTAAACAGGGAAAAATATATATTAAAATCGCTATTGCCAATTGCGAGTTTAAGTAGCAAAAATAAAAATATAAAAATAAATAAAAGAGATGTTTCATGTGGCGCCACCTAATTTGTTGTTGTGCACGCACATGTGCAACGTGTGAGTGCTCGCGAGGCAGGGGAGGAGCTCCTCTACCCCATTCCCTACCCCAAGCTCAACCATCATGGTTGAACTTGATTTTTTTCCCAACCCCAAGCCCTCCCCCTAGCTTTACCCCCAAGATTAGAGATGGCTTAAGTTACTTAAGCTACGGTAGATTAGACTTGTGATGAATTATCGAATCATAGTTAAACTATAATTAGAGAAATTAAAATATAATTTTACTTTTAAATTACAATGACACATCTCGCGTTTTCATATCTTGTATAAGTAATATTTATTTGATTTATGTCTAACTAGATTGCGTCTTGAACATTCTTATGAATATTTAAGATTTTGTACTCTTATGCTAGTACATTTCTTCATATTTTGTTGGATAAAATTACAGTATTAATTTTAGTTTTCTTTTTATTATAATATCAATTTTGATACCAAGAAAATCTAGGCTCCCCCAATCAAAATGTGGTCCAACCCGAACTCATTATTGTTTAACCAAATTCTAGCTCAGGGACATACTTAGATCATTTCGATGGGGGAGTCAAGATTTTCTTGGTGTTTAACCATATTCTTTTATAGTTTACTTGTAAAAATAAAAGGAGAATTTTTTTCTTTGTTGAAAATTATTTTTTTAATACTTGGTAGTCTTTAAAATATTGCTCAAATTTGCATAGCAAATTATACTTTCCTTCATCTTTGAATCAATGAAATCAGGAAGTAAACACTTATTAAAAAATAAAAAGAAAATCCGGAAGCAAACACTTATTACAAAATTAAAAGAAAATCAACAAGCAAACATAAAACACCTGTGCGGCTCTGCTGAGGCGCTTTTAGTTTGAAAAGTGGGACCCATTGATTCAGATTTCTTTCGAGCTGGAAATAGCATGAGGTCATCGCTATTACATATATACCCTTATAAAAAGCAAAACTGAAACTCTGTCTAACTAGGAAGAGTAAATATGTCAATACAGCAAATGTTTATTCTGGCATTAATTTAATTTATCTGGCACTATCACTAACTTTTTCTTTTTTTGCTGTGTATATTAATTACGATGAAATGCCATGTCATGTGCAAACTGCAAAATCCCTTCTCTCCAGTGAGAAAATGTACAATTCATGCTATCTTTTCTCAGTGCCTAACCTTTGGTCATCATCTCCGATTTCAAGTGCGGTAATTCATAACTTCTCTTCTTCTTCTGTGTTTTTTTTTTTTTTGAAGTTTTTTGGGGCTTAATTAAGTAAATATAAGCAAGGTTTTTCCTATTTCATTTGTTTCTCTTTTTTGCTAATTTTCTGAAGAGAGCTAATCAAGTAATTAACTGTAAGGCGAAATGAAGCTAAAAATTGGATTACTGATTGAGATAAATAACTTTATAGCGGTAATTGGTACTCCATATGTATAAGTAAGGTTTTTTTCCCCCTTTAGAAAGGAAATTGTGGTGTTTCTTAGGTTAGGCAAATTGGTCTACAATATGAACTAATTAAGATTATGCAAATTTTCACTAAAGAACGCTTGACAACAAGAAGAAGTAAGAAATTTCTGATACATGTTTTGATTGAATATTTGAATGATGTTAACTCCTTCAAATTTCCAAATTCAGCAAATTCAGTATATTGTTGATTAAGTCGGCAAAACTTTCATTTTGAGAGATAAGGATTTGGTCTCTGGTGTGACGAAGAGTTTAATGAGAACATCGAAAATGGAGAGAAAAGGATAGAAAGAGTAGTTGACGATAACTATTATGATTGGTGGAAAGAAATATATACTAATTTATGCCTTTAATCTCTCCTGTGCCTCACCACATTAATTCCATGTGGAAATTTGCTGTTGTTTTTCAGGACTTATTTGAGCTAGAAATTGCCTTTGCGGTCCAACAGCAGATTGATATACTGTCTATCTTGATAAATATAGTTGTGAATTGTATTGAAACCTGTTGTGCAAATCTTTTGACAGGCCTCAATCAATGGCAGGTGCATCATATCATTACAACCATCAGGACTTGTCTTTAAACCTACAAAGTTGCTGAAAAATAGCAGAACCATTTCCCCCTTTAGTATTATAGAACAACGAAAGGTATGGTTGCTTTTAGAGCTGAAATTGATTGTAAATTTGAGAATTCCGATTGTGATGTTATCATTGGGAATTCCCTCAATTATCAACATCCGATGCTTCAGAAAACGTTGAAATTCGGGTTAAAAGAATATGTTGACATAATGTAGTTTTTTTACTAGACGTGCAGTTCATCTATCTCAGCAATTCTGACTGACCATCCTACAATATCAAATATGGAGGTGGACAGCGAAAATGTTGGCCTCGTCAGTTTGGATCCATACTTGGAACCTTATAAAGATCATTTTAGATACAGAATGAGGAGATATTTAGACCAAAAAAAGCTCATTGAGAAACATGAGACAACTGTTGAGGAATTCGCACAAGGTAATGCTGGAACAGAAATAGATTTCTTCATCTGTTTATAATGAATATTTAATAGTAACACCCGAGTTTCAGATTTTCTCTTGGTTGAGATAGTGCTCCATTTTGAAATTGAACATATCTGAACGTTACATTACTTTCTGTTGTTCATTTTATGCAATATTTTATGTATTTTTTTCAAATCAATGCGACTTTATGAGGTCCGAGGACCTCATGAATCGAATGTTTTCAGGTTATACAAAATTTGGATTTAACCGAGAAGAAGGTTGCATTGTGTACCGTGAATGGGCCCCTGCTGCACAGTGAGTCAGTTCAGTTCAGTTCAGTTCTTAGATATAAGAGTTCCTCGTTAGTGTATGATTATTCTTGTTTTGAATTTTCATTTGATTTTCATGTCACGAAATGAGTTTCTGCCATTACTCGACGTATTTTATTCATCTCAGGTCATAGTCATAGCCTCACAATTAACTTTTTTTATAACTAAGGGAAGCAGAAGTTATTGGTGATTTTAATGGTTGGAATGGTTCCGCACACAAGATGGAGAAGGATCAATTTGGTGTATGGAGTATCAGAATTCCTGATTGTAATGGGAATCCAGCTATTCCACACAATTCAAGGGTCAAGTTCAGATTTAAGCATAGCAATGGAGTTTGGGTTGACCGAATCCCTGCCTGGATAAAATATGCCACTCAGGATTCTACAAGATTTGCTGCCCCTTATGATGGTGTGTACTGGGACCCACCGCCTTCACAAAGGTATATCATATATCAGCATCAACTAAATCATTATGGTTGAAAGCGAAACCTGTTCTGCTCTAGATTTTCTGTAGATAAGTTGTTGTAGGTCTTTTCACATGGTTTCCACAGTTTTCATCAAGAAGATAGTCTTTTGTCACCAATTGAAATAATTTCTTGATAGGAAGCTGGGGCATCAGTTCTTCCCTATGAAACATAATTAAAAAGCAGTAAGCAATCTTTAATTTCAATAACCTTGCAGGTACCAGTTTAAATTCCCTCGTCCACCTAAGCCCGAGGCACCACGAATATATGAGGCACATGTTGGGATGAGTAGTTCAGAACCCCGTATAAATACATACAGGGAGTTTGCAGATGATATTTTGCCTCGCATTCGAGCAAACAATTATAATACAGTCCAGTTGATGGCTGTAATGGAGCATTCCTACTATGCATCATTTGGGTACCATGTAACAAACTATTTTGCAGTGAGCAGTAGATCAGGGACACCAGAAGACCTTAAGTATTTGATTGACAAAGCACATAGCTTAGGCCTTCAAGTGTTGATGGATGTTGTTCACAGCCATGCAAGTAACAATATTACTGATGGCCTTAATGGTTTTGATATCGGTCAAAGCTCTCAAGAATCCTACTTTCACACTGGAGACCGAGGTTATCATAAGTTGTGGGACAGCAGAGTATTCAACTACGCGAATTGGGAAGTTCTTCGGTTTCTTCTGTCCAATCTAAGGTGGTGGCTAGATGAGTTTAAGTTTGACGGATTTCGATTTGATGGAGTTACCTCAATGTTGTATCATCATCATGGAATAAATATGGCATTTACTGGGAACTATACTGAGTACTTTAGTGAGGACACAGATGTTGATGCCGCGGTTTATTTGATGTTAGCCAATAATCTAATTCACAGTATCTTGCCTGATGCAATTGTGATTGCGGAAGATGTTTCAGGCATGCCTGGAATTGGTCGGCCTGTCATTGAAGGCGGGATTGGTTTTGACTACCGCCTAGCAATGGCCATTCCTGACAAGTGGATTGACTATTTGAAGAATAAAAAAGATGAAGAATGGTCAATGAACGAAATAACTTGGAGTTTGACAAATAGGAGACACACTGAAAAGTGTGTAGCTTATGCTGAGAGCCATGATCAGGTTTTTGTTTCTCCTTCTCCTTATATTTAATCTCATTAGTAGACCCAGTGATTTGATATCTCAATTTCTTATATTACTTTTTGGTTTGTGCTATGAGTAATTGAGTAGGCTATTGTGGGTGACAAAACCATTGCATTTACCCTGATGGACAAAGAAATGTATTCTGGTATGTCCAGTTTGACTGAGGCTTCTCCAGTAATTGAACGAGGAATTGCACTTCATAAGGTCTTTTCGACCCTTTTGTGCACATTGTCTTGGAGATTTTGGCCTTCGTGTAAAATCGTTAATTTCTTTTGCAGATGATTCATTTCTTAACAATGGCATTAGGAGGAGAGGGTTACCTTTGTTTTATGGGGAACGAGGTAAATAGACGCTAAAGTTTCGAATTTCTTGTAGACAGTATAGTTTTTGGCAGCAAGAATATTGCTTACGCGCTGATGTATGTGGACAACAAGTTGAATTGTAATACAATCTATATTTATTGTAGTTTGGACATCCAGACTGGATTGACTTTCCTAGAGAAGGCAATGATTGGAGTTACGATAAATGTAGACGCCAATGGGACCTCGTGGATTCAGATCATTTAAGATTCAAGGTACATTGCCCATTGATAATAAATATGTTTGTCATGGGTTTGAGCTTTTAATAGTTTGATTACTATAGAAATATGTAGTTGACAACCATCTCAACCTATTGCCGCATAAACTTTCCTAGTTAAATATTGGACCATTGGCTTTGTATTTACTTGAATTCATGAAATGGCTTGATAGAAAATTGAAATGTTATCTATAAAAAGTTTGAACCTTTTTTACTGTACATTAGGTTTGCTCTAGTCCAAATTCTTGATATGATCAATATGAATCTCAAATATATACCTTGAACGAAAAACCAAAGTTCCATCCTATCCTATCTGTGATACACTCATCACATCATACTGTGCACCTTTCACTGAAATTGGCCTTTACATATTTATCATTTGGATAAGTGTATCTCGAACCATCATATTCTAACTTGTGATAGAAAACTGCAGCTTCTGAATGCCTTTAACAAAGCCATGAATTTTCTGGATGAAAAATTTAAGTTTCTTGCATCGCCAAAACAGATTGTGAGCAGTGCGGATGAAGATAACAAGGTAAAAGTACTTTTTTTGCACAATGTTATTAAGCTTTTGCAAGATACTTTTTGTTTTTGGTGCATGGAATTAATTTGCTTGAATTTGAATAAGTTAATGTTTACATATATCACAGGTTATTGTTTTTGAACGTGGAGATCTAGTGTTTGTGTTTAACTTCCACCCAGAAAATACTTATGAAGGGTATCTACTCTTCTTGAAGCACTTTACTTGCTTAGTTCCTTTTCTACATATTTTCGTGATGCTCAATTGTCTAATCATTTTAAGGACTAATAATCACCTGCACGATCCTTGCAAGGTGGTGAAATTACTGAATCATTCCGTTGGGTTTTCAAAAACTATACAAACACCTTTGCTGTTAGATTTAGTCAATAATAGTTTAATGCTTTCTACAGAATGACATTTTAGTCTTGTAAATCATAACATTGCAAGACAACAACAAAAAAAAAAGAAAAACCTTGAATAATTGAGTCAACACTGAACTCTTATAAATTTGAATGGATCAATCTATATTGTAAAATAATACCCAAAAAAAAAAAATTAACCAAAAAAAGAAAAAGAAAAACTAACTTCACCTGCCTGACACCTGCAAATCTAATTTGTGCAGGAATACCAATACAACCAAGTAATGCAGCACGATAATATTAAATTACTATTTCTCAAGTTTAATAATATATGGAATTTATTTTTAAGGATAAAACTATAAAGTATGGGTGTCATTGACATTCCAAACACTTCAAAGAATGTTTCTGTAATTTCACCAAAGATATGGCAGTGTGAAGGTAATTATCCCGTTTTTAATATAAGATTTTCTTATAACCTTCATATATCTACATTTTTATACAGGTATAAAGTTGGTTGTGACTTGCCCGGAAAATATAGAGTTGCTTTGGACAGTGATGCTTGGGAATTTGGTGGACATGGAAGAGTAAGGACCTTGTACTTAAATAAAAATACCTCCCCCTTTCCTTCCCACCAAAGAAGTTTACCCCCTTTGACCAAGAAGTGATTATTGTTGATTTGTCTTAATTGTTGTGGAGGCAAAGTTATAAATTATGTAGAGTTCTTTCTTTTTTTTGGGTTTCCCAAGGGTTTAATCCCTTTGGGAACCTCTCCCAACTGGGATTCGAACCTGGGTTCACAACTTTGTAGTGACTAGTCCCTTCCACCAGACCAATCACCTGTTCCTGTTGGTGTAGAGTTCTTTCTAAATCTCTTTTGTTAGACATTTTAAACATGCTTAAACTTTACAAGAGTATCATCCTACTGCTATTTCCTGTAGTGCAGAATCTGTGACTTATGGTGATTGATTGGTGTTAGCGAACTCATATTTTTTAGTGCCCCTTTCCTATTACTGGTCAGCCTTGGAGCTTATTATCTGGTTGACATTTGATTACTTTTTTTTCGGCATATCTTCTTCAAATAACTTTCTTATTTTCATAATTCTTTGATATGAAATTTTTTTATTATGGCAGCTAGGCCACGATGTAGACCATTTCACAAACCCTGAAGGAGTTCCAGGTGTTCCAGAAACAAATTTTAATAACCGTCCCAATTCCTTCAAAGTGCTTTCTCCTCCTCGTACATGTGTGGTATGTTCTTAAATTCTGTCCCATTAAAATTTAATCTTAGGTCTTTATTATGTCTTTGTTCATTTGTAATGTTGCTGTTACACGTTAATTCTCACGCAATACACACCTTCACGTACTTGATCAGGCACCTCGATCCCTTGACATAGCGATATCACCTCATTATTCCTATGGGATTTTGCACTGTGTATTAATCCATCTAAAGTGGTCTCTGAATGTTAAAAATTTGTTTACTACTCTTGAAGGTTGATTCACTTCATGCATTCATTGTTTCCCTTTATTTAGTCCCTGACATCACACATCAAAGTGTATTTCTTATATGTGGTTTTCTACTTTCTGAAGGTTTATTATCGAGTTGAAGAGGACTTAAACGAGATAAACGAAAATGATGAGTCGAGTAGCTATAAAGATGCCGGTGCATCTGAAATGCTACATGACCAGTAATAACTTACTTTCTTATTTTTAATGCATGAAGAAACGTATTCTGCTGAAAAGAAAAAAGATGGCTGACCTCTTCTGCTTCTATTAGGATTGGATAGCTGAAACTTTCTCAAACTAGTTCTATAAGCTTCCCTCTTTTTGTTTCTGCATAATAAAAACAGAATGTTTCATCTAAATTCAATATAAAGAACATACGAATTATGTAGTCGTGTTGCGTTTCCTATTTCTTCTTGTTTTCGAAGTGTATTTAGGTCCTAAACCTGATTTAATCACTTTCGAGGCACATCGAATACACTACGTGTGATCTCTTCTAGCTAGAAGTCGAATTTAGGTTTGTTATATTGTGGAGACTAGTTTATTTCACTATATTACTCATCTACTATCATTAGGTAAGAATGTCTATGAAATAATTTGAAAGGTTTTGGAATATAGATTTTACACCACAATCAAACAATACATAATACTATAATAGTACAATAATAACACAAATAAAGAATGGACATGTATAGGAAGTGTAAAGATTAAACACTTGGTCGCATAATCATTCGACTCAACTCACGAGTTGAAAACCTTTTCATTTGAAATTCAGGATAAAAGTATCAACCAACACATGTACTTACCTTGAAAATAAATGATCTCAATTATTAAAGTAACAACTTTGAGTGGAAATGGTTATATACTTATATGTACTAAAATTGTGAAACAAATATTATTAATTTTTGTCTAGTTAATCTTGTTTTGTTAATCGTGTAATCTTGGCAAATTACGTCCAATTTCTATTATAATTCACGTCATGCAAGCCCTGGTTTGTACTATATGTTTGGGCTCAATGACCTAGGGCTGTTAATTGGTCATATTTTGGTTGATTAGGCTCGATTCAGACTTGGATTCATTTATGTTAGATTAGATTCGGGTGGAATACAAATTTTGCTCCGATATCAAATTTTCAAGTCCCACAATCTTGATCCGATATTAGATTTATTTTTTATCCAGTAAAATCTCTACTTTCAACTAATATTTATCAAAAAAAGTTTGATATATTTATAATTTAATTTAATTTGACTAACACTTTCAAACTTTCTTAACTAATTTTTGGACTCACAACGTGGCAGAAAGCAATATTTGTCCTTTACCTTTTGCAAGAACGCGAAGATGGTACATTTGAGTTACAACAAATAATTTTCATCATTTATGTTTTCCAATTTTAGTCTTCTTTCCTGCAATTTTTGTCCTAAACATGCATGAAGTAAAATTAGTATCTTGAAATTGCCACACATACAAATAAATTGAGGATTTTGTGTCACTGGATGCCACACGATCGTGACCCATCACGTTATCTTGCTAAATCAATTTAAATCGGAGGGAAAATAACACTATATCGCTCTCCACTTCTTCCCATACATACTGATTTTGGGAACAATCTTCTTCTATTTCTTTCTTCCCCAAAAATCGTGGCAATTTTTTTATTTTTGGCGAATTTAGGATTAAAATTACGGATTAAGAGGCCAAAAATTGCAACAACTAAAAACATGTAGTACATAAATTGCTTATCTAAACTATAAGTATCTCATTTTCGCATCCCTACAAAAGTTAAAGGACCAATATTGTTATTTTGTCCCCAAAACATTTAGGATATTCTCCCACAAGGTCGGGTTATAGTCCGACCTTTGAAAGGTAATGCTCCTATTTCTTTCAAGTTCTACTTCAAAACTTAAGTAAATTCAAGCCGAATTTGCCTAGTGAAAATCAAAATCTCGTCATGAATTCCTCGAAATTTTGAAATTTTCTCTCAAATTCACCCCTATTTTAACATAATCAATTAACTTCACAACACATAAAAAAATCTAAAAAAAAATCAAACTCATTCATACTTTTTCTGCACATAAACATAAAAAATCTTTCAAACATCTCAAATCCAGAACTCTTAGAATCAAACAAAATAAAGACTTTAAACAATATTCGCAAATTCATATATATATCGATATTTTTCTTCTCCATTTCATTTTATTCACATTAAAATGCAAGGGGACATGAATGCTAAAATAAAGTACTCCTCCATTTTTTTCTTTTATTTGTAGTTTGAAGGATTGCACATAAATTAAGAAATGTAATATATAATCACTTTTTTAAGGAAAAACTCCAAAAGTTCTTTTAATCAAATAATCATAATATATATTATCATTAATTACAACCACTAACAAGAAGGGTAAAATTGGTAGAAAATAATTAATTTTGCATTGAATTCTTAAAACGACAAATAAAAGTAACAATTTTTTTTTTTGTCAAAGCGACAAATAAAAAAACGGAGAAAGTACATAACATGATCTTAGCTTTTGAGGGTAAAGAAAGCAATCTATTCCCTTCATAATATGCCAAGTTAAGTACACACCCCTAGAGGGCCTTTCCAAAACGAAAACAAACCTATAGATTACGATTTGTTTGGCTGCGCTCGAGTTGGCGGAAAAAGATCATTTGTTGGAGAAGGTTTTGGCAAAATATTAAACGACGAACAAATTCAACCAAACACATCAGAGAGACTACTGATGAAAACCTCGTTCAAATTACACTTCCCACTAAAATTCATCGTCTATGAGAAAAACAGCAGGATCGACTCTAGAGGCATAGCCGTATTTAGAAGTACTATACTTCTTGTGCACACCCGTAAGCTTCCCATTTCCTGCCTTCTGATGAAAACTCACCATAAGTTTCGCACATTCCCTACAAAATAAAAAATCGAGTAATTATTCGTATATTGCTTAAATAAAGTTTCCACATTTACTAGAAAGAAAATGACTCACAAAAGTATGTTTTCAGTGTAATTTGTATGCCACTCGCTCGTTTTACTCCACTCTTTACGTCCACTGAACGTACATTGAGCCGTAAATATTGCAGCAGCCGCTAGAAGAGAAGGTGGGAATCTAAGCATCTCGTATTCAACTAGGCAAAGTTCGATCATGAAGTAGGATAGCAGCTCCAACTAGTTCAATTTTCACAAAACAAATCAGTACTAAGTTAAAATATTTATATCATGTAAAATTAAGTTATTAATCAATCATATCTACCTACCTTCTTGTCAGATTGAGCCGCTTTCAAGAAACGCCTCATGAAAACGTATGGAGTTGGCACCGACATATTGAACTGTAAAGTATTAACCATCAATTTCTCCTGCAGGCAAAATCAAGACCATTTAAAATCCCACAAAATGTAGTAAGATTCAAGAATTAAAATATTTATTTAAGTATAATGTACCATATCAAGAACTTCTTTTCTGGTGTAAGCTTTGTCAGATATTAATATAAGATCCTCGACTACAGGTACCGAAACTTCTTCGTACTTGCAGGCAAGAAGCAATGCAGTTACACCAACTAGCTGTAATTTCTTTCTCACTACTGATTGGACAGCTAAAAATCTATCGATGAGATTGACCGTTAAATATAACGTCTCATCCATTAATTCAAACTTGTAATGCACCTAAACATACAACTTCATTAGAATATAATTACTTAATTTGTTTTAGTTTATAAAAGAGAACGCTTTAAACTCGGTTTTTATTACCTCGATCAGCCAGTCGATAAGAATAGCTCTCATTCTTTCATTAATGTCAATTTGATTTGACATATAGTTTGGTGGGACACAACTCGAGCTCTGCAATTACACAACCAAAAAGGTAAGTGTTATTACTCGAAAGCGTGCGAAAACTAACCGATATTTAAATTATTTTGTTTTGGAGATTTTACCTCTGCCCTTTTGTAATAAGCATATATATCATCAATGTACTCGGTGATCGCAAGTGGATTCTTCTTATCTCCACCGTCTATATCCAATACCGAATCCTCACCATCGACATCCTCCATCTCGACTTCCACAGCATCCTATGTTGATTTAAAACATAAGAAAAATGTATTTAACTTATTAAATATACGAGTTAATTAAAGTCGAGGAAAGAATACCATTCGATCAGTTTCTTCCAACATAGCTTCCGTGTGTTGCACGAACATTGGAACATTATGGCCATCCATTGTCTTGTTCTCGTCTACATCGATAATAATGGGATCCTTGGACTGGTTTGTACTTAAAACTGGTTGAACTTGTGACTTGATTTCCTAGAACAACACACACACAAAAACACAGAAACCGAACTCAAATCTAAATTCGGGAATATAAAACTACTGAAATTACTTCTTTATATTCTAAAAGAAACACACCCCCTTAAGTAGTGGCTTCTTTTCTTTTCCAACCAATTGTGCAGCAGATTTTCTGAATAAACATCAAAAACCAAATTAAAAGGTAAAATCTTTAAATTATCAATCATAATAATAATTTAAAAAAAAAAAAACATACCTAGTGACAGGACGATGAACCGGAATCTTACTACTAGCAGCATTTTTCCTAACCAAAATCAGCATTAAAATAAACAAATCAAGGATTGTCACATTAATGTAAAATTAAAAAAATTATTTAACAAGGAATAAAGTTTATGAATTTCATACTGTGTTAAAACCCCTCTTTTGTGAACAGCACAAGGGTATGGAGCAGCTCCTATGATGTTCTTATTGATTGTACTCAAAGCCCTTCTATTATTCCCTATCCCTATAATTAACCAATATAATTAAATTACTTAAATCAAAATAATTAGAGTTTATAATCAAAGATTAAAAAAGAAAACAAATTTGTAAGAAATTTAAAATTACCTTGAATGTTTGATGGTCTGATTACACGCTGATGATTCTCATCTGATCCACCCATCTTGATTATCTTTCAAAAATAAGCTACTGGAAATTATAAAAGATTTAATCATATACCCTTTTAATTAAGATTATAAAATATTCATGAAACGAGGCTAAAATCACAGAACCCATATCATAAATTCAAATAAAAATCTAAAAATTAAAATGAACCTCCAAATCAAGAATCCCAGAAAAAGCCCCCTATCAATTCAACGATATATTCCAATGAAAAAGAAATAGGGGCTATAAAGAAAACTCCATCAAAATCAATCAATGGATGTATTTACGGATTGAAATTGATAAATTGAGTCTGTATATTTCACTCTCTCTCTCTCAGTGTGTGTGAAAATTAGTGTTTTTTTCTTGAGTAGTGTTGAAATGAATTTCAGAAGGGACGTAAAGAACGGAAATATGTCTGCATATTAATTTTTTTTTCTCCCTATCTTTAACATTTTGAAAGCAACGGCTAGTACAAGAAAGGTCACAACGGAATTTTTTCTTTTGGTAAATTACATCTAGCCCCCTAAGAGTAGGTGTAATTGCACGTGAACACCCTTATGGAATAATAATAAATACAACTGGAAAAGTATACATGTTGTAATTTTTTTTTCTTGGTTGATTTATAAATTATATATGTTGTAAATCACTTCTTTGTATGGATCTAAATTTTGATATGTTTTCACAAAAGATATCGAAAAGCTTTTGTTTTTCAATTAATCGAAGAAAAATATAGAGTAGTTTATAATCGAACATATTTATTTGGATTATAATTTTTTCAATTATATTTTCCAAATATTTTCAAAAATCTCAAAATAATTCTAATATCTAACTAACTGGAACTTAATGAAGAATGGAATCTAAATCCATAAATTTTTGGAGCCCAATTGCACTATGGTCTTCTCGATAACTGAAAATATGGTAATTTTTTAATTCTTTTACGAATGAAATTAATTAGTCGTAATTTCAATTTAGGTGATTTATAATTTTTTATAGTGAATATATGTAATCTTTTGTGATTTTCCTTTTTTGTATGGTTTGACGAAAACACATGAATATAGATGATTTAATAAATAAATAAAAAGTATTATATATTTGAAACAACTTAATTTTCATATCGAGAATTGAGTTTTGTAATTATAACACTTGTAATTATTTGAAATTAAAAATCATCGCAATTTTGTTTTAATTTAATATTTTGAGGGGACTTTTTTGTTTTGTTGGTTTGTAGACTGCATGGTTCAATATTTTTTTTTGAAAAAGCCTGGTTCAATATTATTTGCTCAAATTTTGTTAGTTGTGTTTCAGACTTAGATGGAATGGTAAAATACCAACAAGTGATTGGTCTAGTGGAAGGGACTAGTCACTCAGGTTCGAATCCCTGTTGGGAGAGGTTCCCACTTTATGTGTCCGACGCGCCTCGAAAGGGATTAAACCCTTGAAAAACAAAAAACAAAAAGATGGATTGGTAAAATTGTAAATGAATCGAATTTGTGTTCTATATTTTGTACTCATATTCACTTAGCATAAACAATGTGTTCTTACTATTTTGTCACATTTTATTTTAGTTTGACCTAAATTTCATTTTTTTCCCTTTATTTTTGAAGTTTACAATGTGATCATATACAACGCAATTTGGCTGGTTTTCATGAAACTCTGCATTAAATAGTAACACTTTCAATATTTTGTACGATAGTTAATAAACAATTAAAAAATATTAAAAGTAAGCTAATTTTTAATTTGACGTCATTAAGTTAGCATCAACCTTACGTGTTAATCCAAACATTTACTGCATTCAGATTTCAGAATCAATTCAAACACATTAATTAACTTTCAGACTACACTAAACTAATTAATTATGAAAACACACAATCAATTTGTTAACTTTATTACATAAATATAATGTAAACACATTTAATACAAATTAACTCAAAATCAATTAATTTCTCGTGAAGACCCTGACTTAGTCATCGAATCTTTTGAACCAACCCGGTCAAATATATCCTCTAATGGTGAGGGGAAGTGGTGCAATTGTTATATGACCAAATAAGGAAGTATAATTTTCCCAAATAAGATAGGTGATCCACTTTTTCGGGTCGGTCCGGAAAATAATCAGTCAAACTAAATATGTGATACAGGCATAATTAATTTTTTATTTTTAATTTATCGTGTAAACCGAACGCACTCTAAATCAATTTAAAAACAGTCCAAACTGGCTATAGTCAAAGACTTTAAAGTAATCAGGGATAGAGACAATTTCAAGAGAAGAAAGTTATGTAATAAAATTATAAAAAATGCAAGATACTTTGTGTGTTTTAAGAAATCCGGAGGAAATTATTATGTGATATTTTTATTCCACAAAATTTATTTGTACTATTAATTATTCTGCATGAAATTCCTAATATAGAGTATACAAAATAGGTTGTCAAAATTTGTATAAATAAAGGATTTTGTGGTGAATATATAATAATAATAGAATATACCTACATTGAAGAACTGGCAACCCTGCAACTTTTTGTAGGGCAGCTGTCCCTTAACAAACCAAAGATGCCGTTGCACAAATTCCTAAATTATCACTATAATAAAATAATAAATTATACCACAGGACAGGACCACGTATTAATCAAAGTTTTGAGTTAGACAAAATTACTTTATTTGCATAAGGACACCCAATTGATGTAGGCTAGGTTTAATTAAACGAACATTATTGAGGTTTGATTTCATTTTGCTTATCGAATTTAAGATTGTGTTTGAGTTCAAATTTTAATTTTAAACAAATTAAGTCCACACAAGTTCTGCAAGGCCATATGTTAAATGTGTTAATGGCAATTTAATTATATGTGATATGTTCAATATTCATTTTATTCCTTATGATTTGAAAATGAACATTTTACTCCCTATAATTTTATAAAAACTTCACACGTCTCCTTGATATTGTTTAACTTAAAAAAATATGAATTAAAAAAATTTCCTATCTTATATGTGGCTCTTTATCACCTGCATTATGATAAATGTGACACTTTACCCTCTATGTTACAAAAATATTTTTCATATCACTTTCAATTTCGACAAGTGAGTTGCTCCGATTGAAGGAGGTAAATTTCTCCTTTAAAATTTTTATAGGGCTAAAGTGCTCTTTTTCAAATATTAGGGAGATAAATTGAACATTATTCATATTACAGGGATAAAAAAGACATTAGCTCATATATAAATTGAGCTTGAGTAGCCTATATATTTTTTTCATTATTTTTTAGTTTATCGAGCCAAGTTTTAAATATTATTAGACAATAAATGTTATTCAAATTCAATTTTTATATATGATGAACCAAACCAAACTCAAATGAGATTTTGAATTGACGTGCAATTTTTCGGAAATATTGGAGCGAGTCGAGTCACGACTACCTACCATGCACGTTTGGTCCCTAACTTTTGGAGACCACAACATTAGTAGCAATAAGTTTTAATTTTATTTCTTATTTAATTTTGCACGAAGCTTCATCTCTAAACCATAATTTAATTTGAATAAATAATTAATGAGTAACTCATGATGAATATTAGATTAGGATCAACGTGAACCTTGTAAAATATAAGAGTATAAGAGTAAGATAAATGCTTCTTGTTTCAGCATTGTCGACAAATTATATATATAGTAAGAAATTAATTTTGCATAGAATCGATGCTAAAATTTAAACATATTATGTAGTTAAATTTAATTAAATAGTATGGTTGTAATTTAGATACTGTATTTGACATGCTTAGTAAAAGAGGGAATGTAGTAAATGACAGAATGAATATAACATATTTGTGTTTGGGGATTCTTAATTTGTAGTAGTTTAATACTAGTTTTGTTGGTAAATATATTTTGTACTATTTATATGTTGGGCATTAGTTCCTTATAATATGTACAGATATTTTTACTGTTTTTCTAAAAGAAATATATTAGGCTATTGATAAATAATGCGATCATTTTAATTTAAATGAACTAACATTTATCAACAAAAAAATCAGCATGGACAAAATATTTATAGGGATGTCCAAGTGATCCTATTGAATCAAGCAAAATTTCTTCCCATCTGATACATGAAAATAGGGTTGAGCACGGTTCGATAAACCGACCGAACCGAACTGGAATCGAAATTTCGGTCCGGACCGTTTACCGAACCGAAATTTCGGTTCAGTAAACGGTTCTCGGCCGAGAACCGATCCTTGGGAGCGGTCGGTTCTCGGTAATACCGGTCGATTTATCGAACCGAACCGATTGGACCGATTTTTTTTTTTGAAAATTAATGTTTTTCAATTACGATTTTGGAGATTTATAACTTTTAAGTTTGAATGGTTTGTATAAACTTAATATTATTTTTCAAAAATAATTTACCTCTTTGTATTTGATTAAGATTATTTTATGTTTGAGACTTTTATGTTTATGAACTTTGGTGATATATTGAATGTTACGCGATAAATAGAAGGGGGGGCTTTTTTGTATGGTTTGTGTGTTGTAAGATATATATTTTTTTTGTATATTGTGCAATAAATTGAATTTTTGATTTTTTAAAAATAAATAAAAATTAAATTTTCGGTTTTTTGGACCGAACCAGAACCGGACCGAACCGTTCGATTTTTTACCGAACCGAATCGAAATTTTCGGTTCGGCATACACTGTGTGTGAATGTGTTTATTAACTTTTTTTCATTTTAATAATAGTGTATGCATGTATATGTATGTTTAATAAATTATACTTCCTCCGGTGTATTTTAATTGAAACATTGTTACTTTTCACATAGATTAAGAAATTTCATGATTAATCCTTTCACATGGTGAAATGTCAAAAATACCCTTCCTAAACTAGTCCATACATGTTCTTTCTACTTTTTTCAATTTTTTTATTAATGACTCTTGAACTCCCCAACCTAAATGTAATAGAAGGGCAAACTTGAAAAAAATTGCGTTGGAAACCCAAATATATCAATTAATATGAAATATAAAAAATTGACAAATATGCCAATTTAATATAAACCGGGAGGGAGTAAAATGTTTGTGACTGAAAAATTTAAGTTGGTATTCTTCTAGAAAGAATATAAAAGAAATTACAAATTGAGAAATAGGAACCGAATTAACAAATCCCTTAAAAGGCATAGTATATATAAATAAATGACCTGAGCGCTCTCTTTTTTGAAAACCTCCTATTCTCTCTCGCGCCGTCTCTTTTCCCTCTTTCTCTATCTCTCGGATCTGTTGCAAACCCTACTCTACGGTGAGTCCCCCTCTTGTACCCTACAATTACTACTACTACTCTCCAGTTCTCTTTAGCTGAGTCCCTCTTTCACTTCCAGTCATTGAATTTCACGCCTCGGGGGTTGAAATGATTTATTTGAATTTTCATTTTTCTTTAATTTATGTAATTGAGGGTTTTGCATATATGCTTGTAACTGAATTTTGAAATAATTTGTGGTTTTGGGATTTTTTTTTACTTATTATCTTGGGTAATTAATTAAGGTTTAAGTTTGTCTTGCCTTTTGAATTTCTGTTATTTAGTTTTTTTTTTTTCTGGTTATTAAATTTATGGAAGTAATATACGAGAATTTAATTAAGAGAGTTACGCTCAGCATAAACTTGAAAAATAATTAATTTGGATTTGGTTGTTGAATGTCAGCTAACAACCCTCACAAAATTTTCTAAGAGAAATGTGTTTTACTGAGAAAAGTTGGCCAAAGTGGCAATTAATGGAACTCTGAATTATCTTTAGTTTGTTTGGTGGAAACCAGTACTATTTTTGTCAAATGATTTAGTTAGAAAAAGGAAAAACTTTAGATTTTAAGAGAACAAAAATGCATCTTTGAACTTGAGGAAAAAAAAAAAACTGTCGTGTTCTACTTGCACTAAAATCCTAGATTCAGACAAAGCCTAGATGTTCTTCCTCTCCTAATTAGGACAAGCTAAATGCTTTTAAAGTTGTTATTGAACCAGCAGCCTTTGGTACTTTTGAAATATTTATTAACTGGTTGATTCGTTTGGGGAATCTTTACATTAAAACTTTCGTACTTGTAGTCCTTTGCTATGAGAACTGTTACAATTTTGCAGAAGTAGTTGTTAACTAATTTGCCTTCCATTAGTGTCCGGGCCCTTTTTTGGATACCGTGGTGGAGTTACTTTCAAGAAGGTTTACTTCTATCGACATCCCAAATGATCAATACAGAACGTAACAGTAATGGAGTTGTTGATAAGCAATTAGCTGGCAACCTAAAAAAAACTGCACTGAGAGATGTGCAGAACGAAAATGTAGGACCAATTCATAAGCAGCAAGATAGTGTACCTCATGGAGGAGGGAAATCAAGCGTTGACGCGGTTAAGGTTTGTGGGACTAAGCGACTTACACCAGAGCGCCCTTCGAGTTCCCAGAGTCTTCCATCTGTGGCCTATAATGGTACAAATGAGAATGTCATGAATGCACGCAGGAGATTCGAGCTAGAACTTGGGAGGGGAAGGCTTCAGAACAATGTTGAAAAATTTTCAGATTCTGTACAATCCAAGAAAATGGTTCAATCGCAACAAGAAATCCCTCAAAAGCCAAGTCAGGTGAGAGATAGTATAGTTGCATCAAATAATATGTCACCAATCATGGCTTTTTCAAGTGCTAGTCCTTCGGTTCCCAGTTACTTTGGTAAGCAAGCTGCTAAGGTTTCCCCCGTGCTTCCTCGTAATGTTGATTCTAAGAGCACCACTGATCAGCTAAGAACAGAGCGTTATATTCGCCTTCAGAAGTTTCTGAAGCAATGTGACGAGGCCAACCAAAGAGAGTATATTCAGAGTGAGTCTTGTGTTTCATGAATTTGGTGGATGTTCTGTGTGCTATAATTTGACGGTCACAGTTAATGCTGTTTGTTTCATGTGATTGCATCAGAGCTATTGCATTTATCCCCTGCTGAACTTAGTAAGCATGCCGTGGATTTGGAGAAGAGGGCAATCCAGTTGACATTAGAGGAAGGTTTGTTTTTGTTTCCTCCTAATTATATGCCCATTTCTATGACCCTTTGGCAATTGGCATCACTGTAACTAAACTGCCAGAAAGCATATTACATATTGGCATGCAAAATGAATAAATTGGTCAAAGATTGGTGTACTAGCTGACAATTGGCTATATTCTGTGAAATAATCCATGTTATCTCATTTCTTGTTTAAAGTTTTAATTAATAACATTTATGGCATTTCGTGCTAGAAATGAGTAATACCTCTAGTACCTAGCTATTGTGGCAGTGCTTTAAAAAAAAATCCTTCTGAAGAAAAAACGTGTCTTTGTTTCGAAGTTGTAAAAGGTTTTATTTCCCCAATATATCTCAAGATATATGCATATATGCATCTAAGTCAAACTATGGAGATTTTTGTATGTCTTGTCAAGTAATTAATAAACAGTCATGTTCATGTATTTGATGCACTGAGTGCTCAGGATGCCAATTGTTCAGATGTACATGATGCAAAACATGGAATAATAATATACAAATCTTGTTAATGAACAGAATTGTTTAACGTAGAAAAAAATTACCATGAAGAAAAAATTCTTCATTGGGGAATGATAATGACCATGGCTGTTGACACGTAGTAAGCTGATGCATTGCAATAAGGTGTGCCAAGAAGGACGTTTAAATTAACTTCAAGAGTTCTTGACATTATATAATGTAGTCGTAGTTTAAGAAATATATGTAGCTGAAAGAAGTACATGATTGATGTTTCGCACCATGAATAACATGTGAGTTTAAGAATGGATGTCAAATGTCATCTTATTCATTGTCCATGAACTTATGTTCAACTGTTGGTGCCGTAGATGAATTCGTAATCGGTCTTTTATCAGGGACAGTCTGAGTTACCTCGGTCACCAACTCTACAACATGGAGTGTGTAAAGTGGTATAATTTGGTTAGAAATAATGTTCGGTCTCTGATTTTACCATATATGGGTGGAATCTTTTCAATTACTGTACCAAAAAAAAAATCAGTTAAATTTTGTGTTAATGAATATCCGTGCATCTAACTTAGAGATTCCCCTATTTCATTGAACCGTTCGACACATGCATTTTGTCATAAGGCTTGAGATCTCTGAAGTATAAATAAAAAATTATGTAATTAAATTGTCTGGCAATCTATTTGCGTTTTGAGGGCAGGAAAGATCTCGTATTATATCTGAAGTCTAATCTAAGAGTATTCACAAATACTCCAATGTGATTTCTAGTTACCTTTTTCGAAGTTCACTATTTTTTTTGGTTATTCCCTACCCTTTTCCAAACTTCACTGCTTTTCGGTTGTTCCCTACATACTTATTCTTCGGATTAATCATGCTGTTACATATGTCGCCTTCTTGTCTAGTTATGTCAAATTATCTAACAAGTTATTGAAATGCATACTTGTACCTTTTGTTTATGGCAGGAAATGAAATGCAGCGGAAGATGTCGTTGAATATTTTGCCAAAACCTTCTCCAACAAACGATCTTTTACCGCCAACTCGAGCGCCGCCAAACAAATCTTAATCTATAGGTTTGTCATCGTTTTGGAAAGGCCCTCTAGGGGTGCGTACTTAACTTGGCATATTATGAAGGGAATAGATTGCTTTCTTTACCTTCATTTATGCCATTAGTTGTAGCTCAGAAACTAAGATCATGTTATGTACCTTATTAGCATTCATGTCCTTCATGAAATAAGCAGTTTGTTAATTACAAATGTATTTGTTCTCAGATTCCTATCTTATTTTTTTTGTAGTTTTTTAATAAATTCTCTTTGTTTACTTTCAGCCTTGCTTTTAATGTGAATATCATGAGATGGAGAAGAAAAATATCGATATGAATTTGCGAATATTGTTTAAAGTCTTTATTTTGTTTGATTCTAAGAGTTCTGGATTTGAGATGTTTGAAAGATTTTTCTTGTTTATGTGCAGAAAAAGTAGGAATGAGTTTGATTTATTTAAATTATTATATAATATTTATTTTCTGTGTAGTGAATTTAATTGATTATGTTAAAAATAGCTATTGAAAAAATATTGGTCCACCCTTTGAAGATTTTTTTGGTTGTGGTAGGCAAACAGTACACTTATCAACTGAAAAAACCACTTGTAAGCTGTTCTAGATAGATCCATAGGCCTATCTATCAATCAATGTCTTCTACAAGCAAAGTCAGAGCTCCATTCTAATTTCAGTTTTCCACTCCATATAGGGGTTGGGGGTTCATGGGGTGAGTTTTAATTCGGATTTAATTCAGTATTTAATTCGATTTATTTGAATCGTAATTGGATTAAAGATTTGATAGATTTGAATCGATTATAAAGATCCTTATTTGAAACATGTGGAGTGAATATGGATAAAAGTTGATTTCATCAATTAAAGATTCTAATGCGTTAAGTACTAAAAAAAATAATCTATATGTATATAATATTTTACTTTTGTAAATAGTACTCCATTAATAATTAATTAACAAGAATTGAGTTAAAATTTCATTAATACTTTCTCCGTTCCAATTCTCTTGGTATAGTTGACCAGTCAACTTGATTTAATTTATAAAAAATTATAATAAATAATTTAATTAATATATATCATTAATAAGTTATTGAGACTAATTGTCCTACATTGGTTGAAAACAATAGTTAAGTCCACCTTATAAGGCATTGGACAATCCTCACCTTACAAGCTAACTTTTGAGGTTGAGTTAGGCCCAAGTCAAGTAAGTGGACTTAGCCCAATCCATGTGGTGAATTCTAATATAAGTTAATAATATCATATGACACCATATATATTTATATTTAAAAGGTTCATTACTTCACAAATGTGAATAATTTAATATGATAAATCACTTAAAGATTGAAAAATTGACCGGACATTATAGCAAATGGAGCAAAATAATTGGAACGAAGGGAGTATTATCATATAACAACGTGAGTTAATTTATTAATATCATTTCAATAATTTCTGGCTTGTTTATGAGAAGATCAGTTGGATTCTTAAATTTTAGATTCAAGCCAGGTCTGACCCAATTCGATTTCATTTATATGGAGCCATATTTGGGTCAGACTTGATCCTACTTGGATTTGAATTGTTAACAACTCTAATCACATGTTTATTTTATTTGTTGTTTTTTCTTTTCTGTTAATAAAAATCAATCGTGAAAAAAAAAAAAAGCACAAGAGTCTCAATTATCATGTAAAAGAAAAATGTTGGGGGTTTGTTTGGATTAAGAAACTTTATGGATCTTAATTACAATTTAATGGTGATATTTCGATGTCATATATATGTGACTATTATGTGCGTATTTATTAAACACAAAAAGGTGTGATAGATAATATTTGTCACAATCTAAACGTGTTTGAAGAAATTTCTCATGAATTATGATATAGACAGTCTTCAGTAATATTTAATATTATTCTGAATTGAATTAAACTGCAAAAAAAAAAAAAATGATTTGTAAAAGAATAAACTGATTTTGACTAGAAAATGTATGTCTGGGCCCCGACACTCTTGGGCCCATGATGGTCCAATCAATGGGCATATATAAAATTTGATTCGCATTCACACCTGTCTTGGAAAATCAGTCCAAAGTTGCTAACCCGTGAAGGTGTAATTCTTACCTAAATGAAATTGGTTGAACTTTTTTATTTTTTTTTTAAGGGAGAAATTGGTTGAATCAAAAGCTTATACATTGTAAATACAATGGATTGAAGTTTCGTTTCGTTTTCGTCGATTAGCTTAATAAAAGAAAAAAACTTTTCGAAAATCTTAGAAAAATTAGGAAAAATTATGAGAAAAGTTATTAAATTAGGAAAAAAAAATTCAAGACAAATATAGAGTTTCAAAAATACATTTTATTTTCGTTTTGATTTAATAAAAAAAAATTCAATGTTTGGACGAAAAGATGAAAGTAAATGATATTTCTAAAAGAAAAATTATTGAACTTGCATTGTCATCGTACTGGTTCCATAAAATAAGATTTGTGTTAGAATCCCCTCATTAAGCACCGTTCTCTCTCTCGAAAAGTCACACACGTGGCAAGTCGCATCAGTTGAATCATTTACCACACAACACCTCTTTGTTTAAGAGATACTCTCTTCGTCCCAATAATCTTGCTCCCTTTAGGATTGACAGGAAGTTTTAGACAATTTGTTAAAAAAAATAAACTTTTGTTATTTTTTGAGAGAGAAATGGAGTCATGTTTTGGGATGTCCCAAATAGAAGTAGGAGCAAGAAAAGTGGGACGGAGGGAGTACTATTTTATGCTTATGTTAGTACTGCTAATTAATGTGATACTACTATAAACAAATAAAATTATTTTAAATAAACTTTTACATACTAATATATGGTTGATGTGAGATTATAAACTCAACTTTTTCTTAAATACAGAGGGTAGATACAATTTCTTGTATTTGTTGTGCCATATCATACGTTGACCGGATGCAAATAATTTTTCTTCTTCATATAATATGATAAAATTTATGTGCATTTCAATTTATTTTAATAGTATTTCTACTTTGGGTTACAAAACCTATATAAATACATCAAACTATTTGAAAGATCTCATAGGATTGTAACCTTTTTAATTTGGCATGAATTTATATCACAAACCCTATTTCTTGCTATTTGTAATTAAATTAACATTTACATTAGCAAGATACTAGTCAATATACCAACAATTTCCCCAAATTAGAGCTAGGCAGTAGGCACTAAGCAAATTAGATTACTTGAGAATTTAAAAAATTTCACCTAACTTTAAATAATAAAAAACGAAAACGTGTACATATTTTATTTCAGCATAGTTAGGTGCATTACTAGCTTAAATTATATATATACATTAGCTTTAAAAATTAAAACTTCTTCCATTTTCTCCACCTAATTTAAGTCACGCAAACTTCTAATATAGAAAAGGTAAAAGAAGGGAAGAAGATACAATATAAAATTCTTGACAAAATCTTATTGGTTCAAATTCACACGAATCAATCGTATTGCATTTATTTTGTGATGAATCATAATTTTCCAAAAAAATATTATTTTATCCAATTTTAAAATAATTTATCATATAGTTATTATTTTGTATTTAAAGTAACAATCCAGAATACAATTTCCTAAAGTAACTTCTTGTTGCTTCGTTTACATTACTTTTAATTGTCAAGGAAATTATTAGTTATATAAACAACAAATTAAGACAACTTAAATAAATTTTGAGATAAAAAACTCTCTTTTATTTATTGATGAGTTATCTTTGTTCCACGTAGACTGTGTGGAAGACACAAAAAATAATATTCGAAATTCTTTTTATTTACCACTCAATTAAAAGAGGACCACAAATATGTTATTTATTTAACTCTAAAAATAATTACTAAAAGGATATAAATGTAATAGAGCCCTAACTTCAATAATAAAAAAAAAATACATTTGTCACTTTTCGTATCTCTCCACCCGCCCAAACTTCTCTGTATAATTTATCGCCATGGATCCGTACAAGGTACAAAACTTCTCAAAATTTGCAATAATCTTCATTTGCATCAGATTAATCCGTTAAATTTTGCATTTATGATTGCTAAGCTATTTTCTCTCGCTTTGATTGCCGACTTCTTTGATTTTTCACCTCATATTGAAATGAAAAATTATGGATTGTTTAATAAAATTCTATTCTTTTTATTATTAGCGTTTGCTGTTTTTGGGTGAAATTTTGTGGTGTTTGAGTTATTTGATTATGGTGCAGTACCGTCCATCAAGTGCTTTCAATTCACCTTTCATGACCACAAATTCTGGAGCTCCGGTTTGGAACAATAACAACTCTTTGACTGTTGGAGCTAGAGGTATTTGGTTTATATTGTTTTGTTTTATTCATTTTAGTTTCCATGTATATTGGTGTTTATTTTACTGTTTGATTGGTTTTTGATTTATAGATATTGAATGTTAAGAAGTTTGTCTTGTTATGGAATCATATAGATATTCTAAATTGATTTTGATTTATATTGAGGCTGAAACGTTGACAAATTGTTAGGGCTATTATTTAGAAAATATTGTGTATGTGTGTGTGTGTGAATGTTAATTTTTCGTTTTTTTTTTTCTTTCTTCTGGAGTTAATTCCATGTTATGCGGTATTTGGTATAGATTTCGGTTAGGTTCAACAATCTGACTATGGGAATGGTTATATGTTGTGTTGTATGCTAGTTTTCCTATCTGTTGCTTATGATGATCCATCATTGTTTTTCCTTCTCTGGGTTTCTTCTCAGTTGTTTTATAGTACTTCATAGCTTTGGTTTTACCAATGTAAAGCTGCCCGCTGTTGAACAGGCCCAATCCTCCTTGAAGACTACCATTTAGTGGAAAAAATTGCTAATTTTGATCGTGAGAGGATCCCTGAACGTGTTGTCCATGCTAGAGGTGCCAGTGCCAAGGGGTTTTTCGAGGTGACTCACGACATCTCTCACCTTACATGTGCTGATTTCCTTAGAGCTCCAGGAGTTCAGACACCCGTTATCGTCCGATTCTCCACTGTCATCCACGAGCGTGGCAGCCCTGAAACTCTTCGGGATCCAAGAGGCTTTGCAGTGAAATTTTACACTAGAGAGGTATTCTCTTGAAGTTTTGCTTCTTGTCTTTCGGCCGTTGTATTTTTTTCTTTTATCAGAGTGGAATTCTTATTGAAATACGTAAAAGGTTGTGTTTTGTTATGATATAATGCGATCTATTTTAGTAGGGGCTCCTTTTCATCGATGCAGGGAAACTTTGATATGGTGGGAAACAACTTCCCAGTGTTTTTTGTTCGTGATGGAATGAAATTCCCTGATATGGTTCATGCATTGAAGCCCAACCCAAAGTCCCACATACAAGAGAATTGGAGAATCCTCGACTTCTTCTCTCACCATCCGGAGAGTCTTCATATGTTTACATTCCTCTTTGACGATGTAGGCGTTCCTCAAGATTACAGGCACATGGATGGCTCTGGTGTCAACACATATACTCTAATCAACAAAGCTGGGAAAGTACATTACGTGAAATTTCACTGGAAACCTACTTGTGGTGTGAAGTGTCTTTTAGAGGACGAAGCTATTAAGGTTGGTGGAGCTAATCACAGCCACGCCACCCAAGATCTCTACGATTCAATCGCAGCTGGAAACTATCCAGAATGGAAACTCTTTATTCAAACTATAGATCCTGATTTTGAAGACAGATTTGATTTCGACCCACTTGATGTAACCAAGACTTGGCCTGAGGACATATTGCCCCTGCAACCTGTGGGTCGCTTGGTGTTGAATAAGAACATAGATAACTTCTTTGCGGAGAATGAACAACTGGCATTCTGCCCTGCTATTGTTGTACCTGGCGTTTACTATTCTGATGACAAGCTATTACAAACTCGGATATTTTCTTATTCCGATACCCAGAGGCACCGTCTTGGGCCAAATTATTTGCAGCTTCCAGCTAATGCTCCTAAGTGCGCCCATCACAACAATCACCATGAAGGTTTCATGAACTTCATGCACAGGGATGAGGAGGTACTGTGCTCTCGTTTTCTATTTTCCATTCGGGAGATTCTTAGTTGAATTCAATTTCTGTGTGTGTGCATGTGTCTTTCTTCCTTTTTGAATTCAACTCGTATCTACTGTGTCTTGAATGGCAAAATGTATTACATTGTTTACCCTGTCACATGCATGTTTTTTTACTTGGATGTTCATATTCCGACTTTTTCCAGGTAAACTATTTCCCATCAAGATATGATCCTTGTCGCCATGCTGAGAGGCACCCCATTCCTCCTGTGGTATTGTCAGGAAAGCGTGACAGGGTATGTATTTTAGTTTGATTGATTCTGCCATTTGATTCTTTTTCTCTAATCTGTCCAAAAGTAAGTTAGTAAATGAATAAACTGAGGTAATCATATACCCAGATTTGGATTGTAGAATTGATTTGAATTCGTTAAGTTGGAAACTAGAAACCTTTGCCAAAGCATCATAAATGAAATCGTTCATCTAGTAAAACTGAAGCAGTTATCGTCGGTATTGATTTTTATGACACTTACTCATAGTGATTGACTTATTTATCCTCGTACATACTTCAAAGAGTAAAGGAGGACAAGTCTACATATAAAGATAGACCAAAATAAGGTGCTTTATTGTTTACATATGTCAGGAAAAGATTAATGATCCACGCATTTTGTCTAGTTAAGCCTTTCGATCTGGATTTTAAACTTGAAATGTTTGACGTACTTTAACCAACATTTCCATGATTGTATTTCTATACTGCCATATGAACCTGAAAGTTGAAACCTTTGCCTTTGTCGATCCATCTAATGAGATGAACCTGTTTCTTTTTTAGCTCGAACTAACTTTCCAAAACAATTCTTTCGTGAATTTTAACTAATTACTTAATGCAGATCTGCATTGAGAAGGAGAATAACTTTAAGCAACCTGGTGAGAGATACCGTTCCTGGGCAGCAGACAGGTAACCTACACTATCTACTAGTTTTAAACAATAAAAATATTTTTTAGTACACAAGACTTATTTCTTTCTTTTGCTCAGACAAGAAAGGTTTATCCGACGATGGATTGATGCTTTATCTGATCCTCGTCTCACACATGAGATTCGTAGTATCTGGATTTCATACTGGACTCAGGTATGCCTTAAAAAAATCGGATTTGATTAAGTTGGGACTCAAATTTTTTACTTAATTTATTTTGGTTCGATTCATGTAGGCCGACAAATCCCTTGGTCAGAAACTCGCTTCTCGTCTCAACGTAAGACCAACAATGTGAGAGTTCGGAAAGTTGTAAGGAAGAGATGATCTCTGGTGGTTGGAGGTACAAAGTCGTTAGTAGTTCTTCAATTACTGTTTTTGTGTACTTAATGTAATGGAACAAATCTTCTATCTTGTGGTATTAAAACAAGATAAATATCTTAGAAAATAATATCGATGATTTTATTTGGTAGTTCTACCTACATAGCTGTCTAATAATTGTTGTAGTTTCTTAAATATTTTGTGATAATAATAATTGTTGTATTTTCTTATATAGATAACTTGAGAACTTGTCAAAGGAAATTATTATATGCATAACAGACCCAACTTCTTTTTAACTTTCTTTTAGAACAGAAAACTTATACCAACCATGGATCAAAATTTCGGTTCAAACGAATGTTTCGATCAGTCAAATATTAGAAATTTTTCGAGACTATTCGGAATGTTTTGGAAACACTATGAAAAATTTGTAAAAAAAGTTACTAAATTTAGGAAAACAACAGAGTTTAAGACAAATAAATAGTTTCGGAATTACATCCTGTTTTTGTTTTGCCTGATTCAAAAACGTAAATTTTTGATATTTTCGATGGAAAAGATGAAAATTTTGATCCATGATACCAACTGGTTATTTAAGAACACTTTATTGCCTATTGTGAATCTAAAAGAATCTGAGAATATCAAGGGGGGATTCAGATGCACGATGGAGCCTCATTCTTTATGAATTTTGTATTAATATTTGTATACCTTTCAATAATTGCCCCTGTCTTCTCTTATTAATTAGTTAGTTCTTTTCATTTAAAATTGTATTATTTAAATATTTTACAAAGTACAAAGTTGAATCGTGCTCTCCTAAGTCCAAACAATAGTAGAAAGATTCTCATATTTGATACCTTTCACCAAACCTTGGGTTCATATTAAAATAACACTAAGTCACTAATCGATTGGCGAACAAAACAATATCCCCATAATGTAATAATAATTAAAATATGAAATTTGAACCAAAACTCCAGTTTTGTGGCATGTTAAAAATATTAATATTATTTTGTCCTGGTGCATATATACTCTTTCCAAGATAAAATTAACCACTCATAATTGTGATTTGTGCTTGAATAAAGACTCCAAGGGAGACTCAATATTTTAAATTGCAATATAACTTTCAATGTTTTTTTTTTTTTTTTTTTTGATAATTTAATTTATCATTCAATTTGTGTCTTAATGGGTCTTCCAAAGTGACAAATGACGTACGTTCTCACAACCTTTTATAACTTTTTAGATAATTTTTTTAAAATTATATTTTCATTAAACTCAAAAGATCGGTTAAGCAAATTAAGTCAATTATCGGGTATCCCCATCACAAAAATCATCAATCAGAAAAAAAAAAAGGAATACAACAAAACAAATAAAAAAAACTCAAATTAACGACCCAAACGATAAGATTATGAACCCCGAAGTTGGAACCATGGGGAAAATATCTAAATCTCCACTACGGCCAACAATTCCAGAATCTAAGGACTTCTTCAAAAAGATCCGAGCAACCCTTAACAATTAAAATTTAACTACGAACTTTCACTTTGTAGAGGAAATCGATCGTAGAAGTTCGGAATATAAATGGCAAATTTGTTAATTTGAAAAATATCTAAATTAAACGTGCTTACATTTTCATGAGGATAAGAGTCAAACACGCGAATTTGTCCAGATCGTGTGGTTAAGAATTAATAAAGCTCATCATGCGAACAAGAAGGAGTCTATTATAAAAAAAGATGACTCATATAACCTGGTACAATCTTAAATTTTACATGAATTTAGCACACCTCAAGATCTAGGTCAAGAGGGAAGAATAAAGAATTATCTAAGACCTTATTGATATTGATAGACTTAGTCATAATTTTCGACTCTTAAATGAAATGAAATTATAATTTATCTACTATAAGTAAGTCTTGACCAAACAAAATGGAATAAAAACCAGCAACTGCCAATTTTGTACATTATACCTTGAGCAAAAGAGTGGTGGAATGGAGATTATAAATATACTAACGTAAACGAAATAATTTGGATCACTTTTCCATACCTTTAATTAATGACACATTATTTTATGTAAGTACCTACCTAATTGATAAAGAAGAATAAAGATAGAGATAAAAAAAAAGGATTAATTCTTGTCCCTCACGCATTTCTCAGTGTCGTGGCTACCAATTCCTTCAATCATCATATTCATATCTTTTAGGATATGTTTCATATATATATATATATATATATATATATATATATATATATATATATATATATATATGTATATGTATCTAATCATTCGTTTAGTAATTAATCAAGTGGTATGGGTCCAAAGAACAGCCAAATCGTATAATATATCAGACCATGTAATTATTGAAATTTTACATGTCGAACTATATTTGATGTATTATGGATTTATGTCATTATATTACATAGTCAATTTGCTATCTATCTTAATTTAAAATAATATAAATATTATGTTAATAAACTCCAAATTACAGTATATATAGTTTTTTTTAAAATCATATCAAAGAGTAACTCCATGTGTTACTTTTATATTAGCAAAAAACTACACGCGTTAACAAGTCTACTCGCTCTAATTAAGTACGAGTATTCTTCATGATTTGCAGGGAAAGTGACAAATATATCTCTATATAAAATATTTTTTCTTTAGAATAAAATGTAAAAACTCGATTATCCATTTAATAAATTAATAATAACCTCGTAATTTAAAAGTTAGCAATAATCTTCTGTAAACATAAAATTCGGCACAACCTTGTTTGAGTAAGTCTTAATTTCAAAGGAGTGTAGTGAACTAGTAAATTGATAACATGTACGGGAGTTTTTTGCTAATAAAATATTAACGCATGGGTTTTTTCATGAAGGGTTCTTTGCCAATTAAAACTATCAAAGGGGGTTTTTTGCATTTTGAACCCCCTAACTTTTTTCTAAAACATTTTTACTTGAAAGACAATGGCAGTACACATGACACATGCGTAGTTACTTGATTAAGTCGATATTTACTTCTAAGTTTGTTTATTAAATGGCCATGATCATTCAATTAATTTCTCTCTTATTTTTCTAACTTCTCAAAACATAGATTAGTTTTTTATTTTAATTTCATTTTCCCATTTGCATTCAATAAGCCTGTAAAAATTGTACATCAAGCAAAATCACAAACTATGAAACATTTGTCATGAATTACCATTGCTTTGAAAGGTCTTCAATCTAGTCTAGCTTTTCAATTCAAAAAGGGAAATAATATAAATAAAATACTAATTTTTATTTTACAGGAAACTAATACTAAAGAAATATATATTTTTCCTTCTAATCGTGATTTAATGTCATATACTATTCATGTGGACACTTATATAGTATTTATTTCATTTGTAAAACTATTTTATTCATTAAAGTCTAATTGCTTAAAATAGTCTAAACATATTTAATTCAATTGCAATTAAACATTTTATTTTATGAACATTTACCCTAAATTTGGAAAATCACAATTAAAAAAAAATCATCTAGACCAATTTATTTGATATCTTTTTAACGAAGATATAGCTCGTAGAACATTCAACTTTTTCGCATCAAACACATTACGTAACGTGTCAGATATGTATAACAACCTTATCTAAATTATACACGTGTTTTCTTTATATCGAATACCGAAAATATATGTGCATCATACTTAACAACTTGATTTAATACTAAAGAAATATATATTTTTTCTAATCGTGATTTAATGTCATATACTGTTCATGTGATGTGAACAACTAGTATTTATTTCATTTGTAAAAATAATTTATTCATTAAAATCTAATTGCTTAAAATAGTCTAAACATATTTAATTCAATTGCAATTAAACATTTTATTTTATAAACATTTACCCTAAATTTGGAAAATCACAATTAAAAAAAAATCATCTAGTCCAATTTATTTGATATCTTTATAACGAAGATATAACTCGTAGAACATTCAACTTTTTCGCATCAAACACATTACGTGACACGTAGAACATTCAATTTTTTCGCATCAAACACATTAATTACGTAACGTGTCAGATATGCATAACAACCTTATCTAAATTATATACGTGTGTTCTTTATATCGAATACCTAAAATATATGTGCATCATACTTTACAACTTGATTTAATACTAAAGAAATATATATTTTTTCTAATCGTGATTTAATGTCATATACTGTTCATGTGATGTGAACAACTAGTATTTATTTCATTTGTAAAAATATTTTATTCATTAAAATCTAATTGCTTAAAATAGTCTAAACATATTTAATTCAATTGCAATTAAACATTTTATTTTATAAACATTTACCCTAAATTTGGAAAATCACAATTAAAAAAAAATCATCTAGTCCAATTTATTTGATATCTTTTTAACGAAGATATAACTCGTAGAACATTCAACTTTTTCGCATCAAACACATTACGTGACACGTAGAACATTCAACTTTTTCGCATCAAACACATTACGTAACGTATCACATATGCATAACAACCCTATTTAAATTATATACGTGTATTCTTTATATCGAATACCTAAAATATATGTGCATCATACTTTACAACTTGCATCAAAATCTTGGATTTCACATTCATTATTATTTCTTTCAACATGATGATCTTGAGATCCCTAATCAATGGACCAACAAAAAAACCAATATTTTAAGAATTTCTCAGTTTCAATAGATAGTTTTTCTTGGTACAGTTTGTTACAGCTGAGCCAAAGCCGCGGGAATCCCAAGGGTGGGGGTAAACTTGTGGTGAGGCCCACGTGCAACATTGGTTAAAACAAAGGCTTATTTTCATTTTGTACCCTCAAATTAAGTCAATTTGATACTTTATATGCTAAAAGAATACATATTCTACTTTGCACCTTAAAAACATATTAATGACTTCACTTTGTACGACGTCTTCAACCACCTTATCATTGCCTCAAATTTCATTCTCAACTACTAGCAAGAAGATGTTTGTTTTTAAGAAAAGAAAAAATGTATAATCTTTATTGAACACGCAATTTTCTTCATTATGAACAAATTTGAAAATGATTTTCTCTATTTAAAACTCGTACCATATTTTATGCAAGGTGATAAATGACAATCCAAAAATAATTTTTGCAGCATTGTCGCAAACTCTTGGGTCATCCCATTGGATGAAGCAACAACCTCCAACTTTATGAATTTTTTAATAGACAAAATATTTAGGCAACACAATAAATTTTTGAGAGTGAAACTACTAAAGAAATACTTATACCACCACTCGATTATGTATAAAATATAATTTTCTTTTTAATATTAATAGAAAAATATGTTCAACATAATGTAAATACGTTTATAAGCTACTAGAGGAACAAACTCTCATAGACATTTTTGGCTCTCTATGATTTTGTAGGTTATAAAGCCAGAAAACAATAAAAACTTACTTAAAGTTTAAATAGATAGAAATATTGGGGCATCTCCTATGTTTAAATGTGAGGTTGGATTTAGATTTAGGGGGGTGCATTTGTGAAGTAAAATGAATAGAGGGGAAGAAAAGGCAATAACCCCTTGGAGGTATCACTCACCGCTTGAAGCGATGAGGCAAGTGAACTATACCTTGCCTCACCGCTCACGGTCGTTTACTCGCTAGGCGGGCGAGTGCAACGCACTCGCCTGCCCAGCCAGCAGGTGGCCGACACTTGTCGGCTACCTGTTCATCCCTTTACTTTTTTATTTATTTATTTTATTTAATAAAAACCCTTTGAATTTTTAAAAAAATTCTTTAAAATACCTTCTTAAATAAAATGTAACTCTTATTTAATCTTAGTTTTATTTAATTTGTGTACTATTTTTAAAAAGTTAATTTTAGTATAAAAATGTAACTCTTATTTAATAAAATCAAATTTAATGTTAATTTAATGTAACTATTATGTTGAAAAATTTAATGTCAACTATTATGTACTTTAAAAAAAAATTATTGGTTGTCAACTATTTAATTGTTGTATTGTTGTGTTTTTTTAAAAAAAATATTGGTTGTTATTATTATTATTAATGTCAATCTTAGATTATATCTTATTGTTATTTATTATTTATTTATTTATTATTGTTTAATTTTTATTATTTTTATTATTGCTATTATTATTATTATTAAGTGAGAGCGGGGAAAATGAGAATTTTAATTAAATGGAATTGATAGATTGAATCATTTTAGATGACTTCTGAAAAGGAAAGGGGAAGCTGAACTTAGAATCTGAGGGGAAGCTGGACTGAGTGAGGAAAACCTGGACTTGGACTGAATGCATCACTGGAGATGCCTTACATTCATTTAAAAATAAGAGCAAAAAATGTAGTGTTCATTAGAAAATAAAAGGAAAGTATTCTTATATACCAAACATGCTCTTTCTTAACAAGTCGAAATGTTTTTCCAACGACATTAAGGTGGATAAAGTTGTTGAGGCATGAGGATACAAAGTCGAGTCATAAGATATTTTGAGGTTATAAAGTGAAATTATTATTAATTGTAGTTGCAATGCTAAATAAAACTAACTTTGGGGTTGCAACGTGAGAATAAGCTGGAAACAAACAAGAATCTTCCCATCTCCCCTATCCTATATCAACAAACAAACCCACAACCTTGTATTCATTCAGCCTTTTCTATTTGATTTTGACCTGTAAATGATTTGTATCATTACATAATAAGTACAACAGTTGTTACTTTGTGGATGGGGTTTCATTTCACAACAAATCCATTTGCACAAGAACCACTACACTTCAGCTGATTTGGGTTGTAAGAAGAAACAAATTATCTTAAAAAAGAGGAAATTTACAACTCTTCTTGGAATATTCAAGAATCTTTTTTACACAGTGAGTTGCTCTTAGCTCTTTTTCTTTGTTCTTGTTGGCATAATATCTTTTGATATTTTGTTATGATTAAGTCAAAGGTGAAAGCCCAATTGATGGAATAGATAAAAAGATTGTTCCTTTGACAATTTCTTAGAACCATTTTTCAACTTGGTTTCCTTTATAGATTCTCCTTTTCTTAGTGCAAATTGGCTTATTGCTTCAATTTCTTCAAGATTAGAGATTGAAAATGTTTTGATTCTTAAAAGCTGAGAACTTCTGCATAGTAGATTATCTGTTAGAGACTAACTGGGATCTGATAGAAGGATTTCTTTATTCTTGACATTCTGTAGAAATATTGGTTATGGAGCAAAGAATTCTTCCTCACAGTACAAATTTGAGCACCCAATTTGATTCGTTTACGGATTTCGATTACATAGATGAGCTGATGTTAGAAGAATGTTGGTTATTAGAGACTAATTGCTCTGAATTCACAAATCCCATTTCAACTTTTGAACCTTCCTTCTCTTTGCCTACTCTTGAAGCAAATCAAGAAGAGAGTCAAATACCTCAATCTCAAGAAAAAATTCCATCCGAAAGTTATTTGTTCGATTGGATAACACCTAGAGTTCCCACATCTGTAATGGACCGATTAATTTGGGCACTTGGTTACATGAAAGATTGTTCAAGAGATGAAAATGTACTCATTCAAGTATGGGTACCTGTTAAAATAGGGGGAGGAAAGTGTGTGTTGACTACAAATGGTCAACCCTTTTCAGTTGACCTTAACTGCCAAAAGCTTGCTCGTTATCGAGAAATCTCTGCGAAATATCAGTTTCCCGCGGAGGAAGATTCTAAAGAGGTTATGGGATTGCCTGGAAGGGTGTTTAGGAGTAAGGCTCCTGAGTGGACTCCTGATGTTCGATTCTTTACGAGGGATGAGTATCCAAGAGTGAATTATGCTCAGCAATATGATGTTAGAGGTACACTTGCTGTTCCTGTTCTTGAACGAGGGACTCGGAATTGTTTGGGTGTTGTTGAAGTTGTGTTGACTACACAGAAGATTAAGTATCGTCCCGAGCTTGAAAGTGTTTGCAAAGCTCTTGAGGTGTGACACTCTTTTTTTTTACTATTTTTTTCCAATTATTTTTTAATTCTGCAAAGTGTTTGTTAACTTGGAGTTTATACAATGTAAATAGTTGGGAATATGCATTTACCCCCTCGTGTTTAAGCTATTTCACACTTTACTACCTAACCATTTTGTTTTGACATTTCAACTGCATTAAAATTTATTCTATATACTTAATCTTGTGTTAGAAATGACTATAAGAACTTGGAGGTGGTAGTGGAAAGTCTTTGACGTAGAACGAAAATAGTCATATCAACAGATAGATTTTCAATTTTTACGAGTTTTTCTTTGGTATGTCAAAGCTATGGATTAATTTTCTCAAAACCAGAGAAAAACTCAAATTTATCCGTGGCTTTCGGTCTTGCTTTTTCTATGTTTCACTGTTTAGAACTATTTGATATGTTAAATATGAAATTACTTGCTACTTTATAGGCTGTTGATCTCGGAAGTTCCCAAGTATCAAGCTCTCAAAATCTTAAGGTAATTAGATACCTCTTTGCGATTTATCCTTATAAATTACGGTAATAGTTCATTTGTAATAATATTCTTCATTCTTTTGTAGATGTGCGATTTCTCTTACCAAGCTGCATTACCCGAAATTTCATCGGTTTTGAGAACTGCATGTCAAACACATGGATTGCCATTGGCTCAAACTTGGGTGTCGTGCATTGTACAAGGGAAACAAGGATGCCGACATTCTCAGGAAAGTAGTTTCGAAAATTGTTTTTCGACTGTGGATTCCGCTTGCTATGTAAATGATCCTGGGAATATTCTCGGTTTTCACGAAGCTTGCTCTGAGCACCACTTGTTAAAAGATCAAGGCATAGTAGGGAGGGCATTCGGAACTAATCAACCTTGTTTCTCACACGATGTAACTTCTTGTAGTAAAACCGAGTACCCTCTTTCTCACCACGCGAGAATGTTTGGTCTAAAAGCTGCTGTTGCTATACGTTTACGTAGTATTTGCACTGGCTCAGTCGACTTTGTTTTGGAGTTCTTTTTGCCTGTAAATTGTACGAATCCCGAGGAACAAAAGGGTATTCTCGACTCATTGTCTACTATTATACGAAATAATTGTTGGACTTTACGAGTTGTCACTGACAAAGAGTTGCAAGAAAAATCTTCAAAAGTTTTGTTCGATTCTTATTCAAGAGAAGGCATCACATTTGCAACACATCCTTCTACATCTGACTATGATACCTCACTCTACGCGAAAAAAAAAGGACAGAAAAGACGAATCAAGGCAGAAGAAAATATTACATTGCAAGTTCTTCGGCAACACTTTGCCGGGAGCCTCAAAGATGCTGCTAAAAATCTTGGTGGTAAGTAGTAGAATTTCTTTTCTTGATATTGTTTACATCCCATTTAACTATTTATTTTTTTCGACTAATTTTTCTCCTTTTTTATCGAATTCCAGTTTGTCCCACGACTTTGAAAAGAATATGTAGGCGGGAAGGAATAGAGAGTTGGCCTTCAAGAAAAATCAAGAAAGTCAATCACTCCTTAGAAAAGATCCAACGCGTGATCGATTCTGTCCAGGGTACTTCTGGTATTTCAAAGATCGAATCCCTCTACTCAACCTTCCCTGAAATGTCTACTCCCCAAATTCCAAATCCCAAATCCAATGATCATGTAAAGCCATTTGATGAAACTGGCCTATTGAGCCCCCCTTCCTCCTCTGGTAGTCAAAGTTCCACCTTAAGCCAATGTTTCTCGAGTGGGACCCAGCCAAATTCTCATACGAGCGATGAAAATCGTGAAGATCCTCTGGTGGTTAACGAGGAATATGTCAAAGGCATACTTGAACGGGCCACAAATAATGAAATGGAGCTGGTTCCAAGTGGTCCAAGAATCAAAGTTAGTTTTGGGGAAGACAAAATTAGGTTCCGTATGCAAAGTACATGGAAGTATGAGGATTTATTGAAAGAAATCACGAGGAGATTTGGCATAGACGATGCGCGTGGCTTTTATCTCAAGTACTTGGACGATGATGAAGAATGGGTACTTTTAACGTGCGATGCTGATCTCGAGGAGTGTATTGATGTAAGCCGCTCATCGCGAAGTGATATAATTAAGCTGTCGTTTCTTCGGGATCCACATTCACAATTTGGCACGTCGTTTGATGTTATTAGAGGTCATTTGGGATTATAGTAAATAGTATTAGTGTATATGTAAAACTTTATGTTGTGTTTAATGGAAGAATATTTGAACATTTTCAAATGTAGAAGTGGCATTCGCCCTTTGATTCACAAATCACAACTTTGAATATTTGCACTTTGAATAAATTTTAATTGTAGGTTTATAAATTTAATTTAATTTAATTTTTCTTGTGATAACTTGTTAATTATGTTTTGTGGAATCTCATGTGGGGTAAAGGAAAAGTTGGGTGTAATATATAATGGAAATTAATCTCAAAATTCATTGGCTTAATCTTTGGAGTTGCAGGGGTCTTTGATTCCAGGACAAGTTGTGTTAAAGTTAAGGTTGGTGGATCAGGAACACTCTGTCAATACCTTATAAATATATCTTCCTATAGAAAAATTACCAAAAATTATAATTTCAAAATTAAACTATCAAATTTAAAAGTGCTAATTAGGGTTTTCGGTATTTTTGCATCTTGGAATTAGAAAGTTTTGATACTTGCATCCTGACTAAAAAGTTTTGGTACTTTACACCCTGAAAATTTAATTTATTTGATACTTTGCATCTTAGCGTGTGTTATGATGAAAATTTTCATTAATGGAAGGGTAGGGAGTCGTTTTTGAAATTTTTTAGCACTTTGTACCCTAAAAATATAGATTTTGATACTTTACACCATAAAAATATTGAATGTTGACACTTTGTAGCAATTTTCAACATCGAATATTTTTGGCACATTTTTTATTTTAATTAAATATCTAGCTATAAGTGATTAAGTAAGTTTTTTTTTTCCTTTTTGTAATTTAAGAAATTTAACATGCTAATAGTAAATATTTTTAGATTTTTATGTATGTCGTGTAAAAAAAAGTTAGGATCGATTGCATGTGAATCTTATAGAAACAATATCATTCAATATAATAACATGATAAACATATTTTTTAGATGTAATGTAACTAATCTAGAGGATACTTGAAAAGTGAATAAAGATAATTTCTTTTATTTTTTAATCTAAATTTTACTGAGAGAAAATATTAGACATTCATGAGTGTTTTAAACGAAAACACATTAGGGAGCAAAATGCCATGTAATTATATTTCTAGGGTGAAGAGTGCCAAAAAATTTAATCGGAATGAGAAGTGCCAAAATTTTATATTTTCAGGGTGTAAATTACCAACATTCTATATTTTTTAGGATGAAACAAGTACAACATGAGATGGTTAAGAGCGAATTTGCCCAGATAATATGGATGCCAGAAGAATAAAACTTATCATGCGAACAAGGAGCCTATCACGAAATAAAATGACCCATATAACACGGGGCTCTGGTATAATCTTAAATTTCACATGAATTGGACTAAGTCTACTAAATAATTTAGGTTTAACACACCTCAAAATCGAACTCAAGTGGTAAGAATTATCCAAACTTTATAAAATGAATTTAGTCGTGATTTTTGATTCACGTCGTATGACATTTAGTCTTAAATTAAATGAAAGTATATGTACAAATTCGTATGTTATAAATTATCTACTATAAGTCTTGACCAAACAAAATGGAATAAAATCCAGCAACTGCCAATTTTGACATTATACCTTGAGCAAAAAGAGTGGTGTAATGGAGATTATAAATAGACTAACTTAAACGAAATAATTTGGATCACTTTTCCATACCTTTAATGACACTTTATTATATGTAAGTACCTACCTAATTGATAAAGAAGAATAAAGATAGAGATTAAAAAAAAAAAAAAAAGGATTAATTCTTGTCCCTCACGCATTTCTCAGTATCGTGGCTACCAATTTCTTTAATCATCATATTCATATTTTTTAGGATAAGTTTCATATATGTATCTAATCATTCGTTTAGTAATTTAAAATGTTACATTATTGTTTGATCTCACATTCAATCTCTCAATTTAAATATCAACTCCATAACAAAGAGTAAATTCAATGTGTTATTTCTAACTAGAAAATTACATTTTTCATACCAAATTTTTAACTACTTTAGATATTTAATATCAAATCTTAAAAAAGATACATCTAATATCAAAATTGAAGGATCTTTGTTTTTCACATTTAATATCTCTATTTCTAATTGGCAAAGAACTCTCTTTGTGTTAATTTTATATTAGCAAAAAAATTACATGAGTTAACAATTCAGTAACATTTAACCGAGCGCTCTAAATACGAGCATTCCTCATGATTTGTAGGGAAAGTGACAAACTTATTCTTATATATAATATTTTTCTTTAGAATAAAATGTGAAAAGTCGATCATCCACCTAAAAATTAATTAACCCTGTAAATTTTAAATTTTGCAATAATTCTCTGTATACATACTTTACAACTTGCATCAATCTTGGATTTCCCATTCATTATTATTTCTTTCAACATGATCTTTAGATCCCTGATCAATGGACCAATAAAAAACCCAATATTCTTAAAAATTTCTCAGTTTCTATAAACATACTTTACAACTTGCATCAAAATCATTGTTATTTCTTTCAACAGGATCTTTAGATCCCTAATCAATGGACCAACAAAAAACCAATATTTTAAGAATTTCTCTATAAATAGTTTTTCTTGTATTATTTGTTACAACTAGGGGTGCACATGGTTTTCAAAACCGTACAGGACCGTTCCGCACCGTATCAAATCGTACTTAATGTTAGGTTTTTTTCTTCAAAATCGAAGGTCTTGGTATGGATGAAAACCGTACCGAGTATTTTGGTATGGTTTTGATTTTAGACTTCCATACCGTAAAAAATCGTACCGTACCGAAATAGAAAAGAAACAGGAATTAACTATTCATTTTTTTATATTTACAATTAAATTTTTATAAATTTATAATTCAAATATAATCGAATACTATATTATTTATAATTTATATTATAGTCCATCATAGTTTATTATTACTACATTGTTCGCGTTCAATTAAAAAAAGATATGCTTGAATTTATCACAAATTAAACTTGTTATATGTTGAAAACTTAAAATGCAAAAATTCTAGACAACAAATACCAAATAGTAAGTTTCTTCACATAATAAAAATAATGATCAAATAATTAACCAATTAATTTTACTCAATTAGGTCAAATTATATCGTTAAATTTGTGGACATTTTCTTTTCCAAAGCTTTATTTAATGTAAAAAAATAGTTTGTAAGATTTTATATAATTGTCAACTATTTAATCGACTATATAAGAAAAATTGCATAAAAAAATTTTGTTTGAAAAAACCGCAAAACGGTACGGTACGGTACCGGAACCGTAAAAAATCGAGTTTGTTGGTATGGTCCATAAAACTCTAGTTTGGATTTGAGTTTTTAAAAACCGCACTAATTGGTACGGTATAAATTTTGTTAAAAATACCGTTGAACCGTACTATGTGCACCCCTAGTTACAGCTGAGCCAAAACCGCGGGAATCCCATCAGATTTAAATTCAACAAGTGGTATCAGAGCCACTCATGTTCGATTGAGATTTTCAAAAACTTATGTTTATGATATATGAAAATCTGGATTTGGTTCTTAAGTTTGTTGATTAAGTTTAAAAGATCTAGATTATGCATGTTTGGATTTTTTGCATGCTATCTTGATCTTGTTTGTGAAAATTAAATTTCATGCTTTATAGATCTTGATTATGCAAATTAGGGTTTATTGATTTCTTGATCTTGAATTAAAGATTATGGTTCATGTCTTATATTTATGCAATTAAAGTTATTGTTCTTTCGCATGATACCTTAAGTTAGATTGTTGGATAAAGATGAAGATGGAATGCACTGAATTTTATTAGTTAATTAATATGTCGGTGCCAACTCCATACGTTTTCATGAGGCGTTTCTTGAAAGCGGCTCAATCTGACAAGAAGGTAGGTAGATATGATTGTTTGATAACTTAATTTTACATGATATAATTATTTTAACTTAGTACTGACTTGTTTTGTGAAAATTGAACTAGTTGGAGCTGCTATCCTACTTCATGCAGCTGCTGCAATATTTACGGCTCAATGTACATTCAGTGGACGTAAAGAGTGGAGTAAAACGAGCGAGTGGCATACAAATTACACTGAAAACATAATTTTGTGAGTCATTTTCTTTCTAGTAAATGTGGATTCTTTATTTAAGCAATATACAAATAATTACTCGATTTTTTATTTTGTAGGGAATGTGCGAAACTTATGGTGAGTTTTCATCAGAAGGCGGGAAATGGGAAGCTTACGGGTGTGCACAAGAAGTATAGTACTTCTAAATACGGCTATGCCTCTAGAGTCGATCCTGCTGTTTTTCTCATAGACGATGAATTTTAGTGGGAAGTGTAATTTGAGCGAGGTTTTCCATTAGTAGTCTCTCTGATGTGTTTGGTTGAATTTGTTCGTCGTTTAATATTGTGCCAAAACCTTCTCCAACAAACGATCTTTTTCCGCCAACTCGAGCGCAGCCAAACAAATCGTAATCTATAGGTTTGTTTCGTTTTGGAAAGGCTCTCTAGGGGTGTGTACTTGGTATATTATGAAGGGATCGGAATAGATTGCTTTCTTTACCCTCACTTATGCCATTAGTTGTAGGTCAAAAACTAAGATCATAATGTAATTTCTCCATTTTTTTTATTTGTCGCTTTGACAAAAAAAAAATCGTTTCAAGAATTCAATGCAAAATTAATTATTGTCTACCAATTTTACCCTTCTTGTTAATGTTTGTTATTAATGCTAATTAATATTATGATCATTTGATTTAAAAGGACTTTTGGAGTTTTTTCTTAAAAAAGTGATTATATATAGGAATACATTTCTTAACTTATGTGCGATCCTCCAAATCTACAAATAGTAGAAACTACAAATAAAAGAAAAAAATGGAGAGGTACTTTATAATGTTAATACCATGAAATGGAGAAGAAAAATATCGATATATATGAATTTGCTTGTCTTTATTTCGTTTGATTCTAAGAGTTCTGGATTTGAGATGTTTGAAAGATTTTTTTATGTTTATGTGCTGAAAATGTATGAATGAGTTTGATTTATTTAAAGATTTTTTATGTGTTGTGAAGTTAATTGATTATGTTAAAAGAGCTATTGAAAATTATCGGTCCACCCTTTAAAGAATTTATTGGTTGATAAGGCAAACAGTACACTTATCAATTGAAACAACCCCACTTTTAAGCTGTTCTAGACAGATCCATATGGCATATATATACATTATTTATAATTCAATATATACATTAAGGCTGCGTTCGCTTGTCAGAATTAGCCCCAATTGAGATGAGATTGGGCCATGACTAAATTTAATTGAGGGCTAATCTCTTGTTCGATTGGGCTGAGAAAATGACGGGCTGCCCGGTGTTTTGAGACCGATTTGTGGGCCAGACCACATTATTTGTCCAATTACAATCTGGTCTCCCACCCTCCGATTAAAATTTAATGGCCCAAGTTAAGAAATCTGGGTTCAAATTGCCCTTCCTCTTTCATTAAATTACAAAAATGCCTGAGACAAATAATAATAAAATAATTCCATGAACCCACCATTTTCTTCCATTTACAATTGAATTTACAAGGTATGTATGGAGGTTGTGTATGATTCGGTAAACTCATCGAGTTATATCAAAATCTAAGTTTAGATCCGTATCAAATATCTAATCAACTTTTTGATCCAGTATTCGACATGAAGTAAATTACTTAATTATATAAATTTTGTATTTTGGAATTACCGGTGGATTTACCTAACTAAATATTAAAATTATTTGTTTTCCATATTTTTTTAACTATAGAAATCGTGTGTTTATAACCCACATACCTAAAGTCTAAAATACTTAAGTTTTTAAGTAGAACTTGAAAGAAATAGGAGCATTACCTTTGAAAGGTCGGACAAATCCGAGCTTGAGGGAGAATATCCTATATGTTTTGGGGACAAAATAACAATATTGGTCCTTTAATTTATGTAGAATGCGAAAATGAGATATTTATAGTTTAGACAAGCAATTTACGTACTACATATTTTTAGTTGTTGCAATTTTTGGCCTCTGATCCGCAAATTTTATCCTAAATTTACCGAAAATAAAAAACTGCCACAGTTTTTTGGGGTGGGCTTCTCTAGCAGGAGTTTATGTTGTGGAAAACTCCCTAGAGTTTGACCCAAATTACGAGAGATTATTTAGTACAACCGCTGCACCATGTCATCAAGTACACGTGGTGCAGCCCACCAATACACTTGGGACATGTGGATTGATAATCCACATCACCCCATATTCTAACCATGTTCCAAAAAAATAGGGTTTCAGAAAATTGTGTTCACATTACCAGAACATGGATGATGTGGATTATTAATCCCCATGTCCCAAGTGTATTGGTGGGCTGCACCACGTGTACTTGATGACGTGGTGCAGCGATTGTACTAAATAATTTCTCCCAAATTACACATGAAAAATTAAAAAATCATTTTAATGGTACCGACTATACAAGTGATAGTTAGCAGGTTGAATTTTTATTTTGAACGAGAAAGTACATTTTTACCCTTGTTTGTCTTTGGAAGAAAATCTTCAGGTGTTCTTCTTCCCCAATATACCACACCAACCCAATTTTCATCTTCCCCAAATAATCCCCAATTCTCCAGATTACAACTTTTACCATATGACCCTTGACAAGAAATCATGTCGTATACCATTATTGGCTGCAAAGATGTAGGGAAATCAATTAAGTTTTCTTCTAGGATGAAAAATGGACATTGGATCTTAAAATTTTAGAAAAGAACTTTTAAAACCACAATTTTGTGGTGTATTACTGTACTTCGGGTTGTGCTTTTTGTGGAACTAACTTTGATCAGTATTTTATTCATAAGTTTTATAAATACGTGATATAAATTAGCAGTGCTCTTATTCTCTTTCTAAAATTAGATTTTTGGGACAACTAATTTCTGGAACAATTTATGGTTATAAGTTCATCAATAGATGTAAAACCATATGGAGAGAAACTAAAGCCTCAATCAATTGAACTTAGATTTTCGATTTCTGGTTTTATGAAACATAGTTTTTCGATCTAGTTTATAAGTTCATTCTCATATTTCACAAATATATTCTCTGAAAATTCTGAAACAATTTTTAATTTCATCAATAAATTTTTTAGAGAAGAATCGGCTTTGGGAGATAGAAATGTGTGAATAAAATTGGGGAGAAGTCTTTGACTAGGTAACTAAATTCGTCCCCTCGGGTTACGTGCGCGCTCTGAGAGCGCGAATCAGAGCGTAAATGGGGATTCGCGTATAAATTCGCGAATTCAACAAACCAAATCCGTGACTTACGCGCCTTCATTAAGTGTTTTGTCAATAGCCAATAAAAATAGAACACATGTCTACTACTTGCAATTCCTAGACATTGTCCTTGTCATTTCATAGGTCTGCATCTAACCAGCTAATTATGACGACGTCTGCAACACATTTTCACATGTCTGCTAATTTTTTTACTTTAGTCATTTTTTTTTATACATTTAAGCTTTTAAGGTCGATAATTAAGACTAAATTCTTCATTAAAGTAATAAAATTGTGCATACAATAATTTCTTATAGTAGTATATTATTTTAACTTTTAAATTAAGATACTAAATATTTTCCATGAAAATGAAAGTTGTTTAGTTAAAAAATATTGACTTTTACACTAAACTTGATTCTTATTTCACTATACTTGCTAAAATCAAATACAATAGACATTTGGTAAAAGGTCACAAAATTTTATATATATCAACTATTAAAAAACTTAATAAAAGAAAAAGAATGTGGTTAATTTGGTGTAAAAAAATATTTATTTTTTCCAAATATTATAGATTATTTGAAAAAAATGCAAAATACTATGAATAAATTAATCATAAATATTAAACAAATCAATAAATTTAGACGCTCTTAAAGCGCTCTCATTCTCGGATTTTTACAAATATGACGCTTCGCGCTCTCGTTTACGCTCCACGCTCCCGCTCCGCAAATTAGTTACCTAGGACTTTTTGAGAAGAAAAACAAATTGGGGAAGAAGCTTTGAAATAAATGAAAATGAGGGATAAAATGGACACTTTACATTTCTTTCCATGACCTGTGTACCCGGTGGAAAGTAGTTTATTTTTCACATGTCATCCATTGAATGGGAAACTACCAAGAGTTTTCCCACCCCACAACTCCTCCTAGCCAAATCGAAGAAAGAAATGGAAGAAGATTCTAAATTTTTTGTGCCAATAATCAGTACGTAAGGGAAGAAGTAAAGAGCAATTGGGTGTTAATTTCTCTCCAATTTAAACTGATTTGGCATCCATTGACACAAAATCCTATAACTTTTGGGCTAACAATAATTATAAGATAACTGGGCCTAATTTAATCGATCATAACCGCCTGGCCCAACTCCTCAATTAAATCAGCCTTCTTAAACTCCAAGTCTTCAATTAGCCCATTCTCCACGGCCGGCCCAGAACTAATTAAAACTGCCCCAAACTCTTCAACAACCCCACGCGACCGACCCGGATTCCCCATTCACCAGTTCATCCTTCTCTTCTTCTTCTTTGTACTTTCTGTCTTCAAGCAATTTAGGGCGTATTTTCTGTCTTCAAGCAATTTAGGGTAATAGACGTAAGACACCATCTTCACCCACGACCTGCTGTCACCACCAACTTTTCCGCCCTCCAGTACCCCAGTCCTTCGCCAATCCTCGTCCCTGCCACGACTTCGGGTGACCACCACCACCACCCACGACCCTGCTGTCAATATGAAGTCAGACCTCAGGTAATTATTGCTGCTTTCTTTTTTGCCGCTTTTGATTTTTTTTGTGGTTGTGCTATTTAGTTAACTGTTTCTACATTTAACCAATTCATTTGAATCAGTGAGAATATTTCTAAGCCACCTCTCCGCCATCGTCGCACTCATGGTTCGCCAACTCCATCTTCTGCATCACATATTCCGAACCCTAGGTACTATTGCTATTTCCCCTCTTACAACTTTTGATCATGTAATGTTCCAAGTTAATAAACTGCTTAGAATTGCTTCACAAACTCAAGTTGGATACTAAGGGCTGAACCAACTTAACTTGGACCGTGCAACTCCCACTCGCCAAAATGCAGAAAAATAAGACGGCTCCCAAAAATGAGAAATACGACAAAATACCCAAACTATAAACTTAATTGCTATTAATAGTTGTAGTTTCTTATTTGTTCTGGCTCACCTAACATATACGATTAATCTGAAAAAGATATCAAACTTTGGGAATCTTCAGTTGTTAATGTAGGGCAGTGAACAAAGTTGAGGTATAATGTGGCAAATAAGGTGAAGGCACTACTTGTTGCATTATGAATCTTTTATTCTTAAAATATCTTTGCTCTTTGCAAAATGAAAAGTAGAAATATGGTTATTTATACTATTAACTTATCATGCTTGTAATCTGGTTTCAATCCTTTATGTGGGGTATAGAAAATGAAAATAGTTGGCAATAATTAGCCTAATTTACATAAAATATGTGTTTAATTGCACTTATTTTATTCAAAGATAAACCTGCATTGTCTCCGCATCATCTGCATCTGAGTTCATGTCATGAAATATGCTAGCTAATATGATCATTATTTTTGAGGAAAAATCTGTTGTGCTTCCTTTGTGTTATGGTTTCATTTTGATTACACGTATATGTGATGTTGCAAGGGTTAATCGTAAGTGGTCATCTCATCCAATATAAATATGCATTTCTCGTGATCTGCTGATTTGGTTAGCATGTTAGCAATCTGTACGGAGGATGTACATCTATAAAACTTATATCTCGAAAATACAAAACTAATTAATTCAGACAATTGATGTTTTAGTAGGAAGATCACCTTTTGTTTCTTAGTAAACTCATTAAGGAGATGAATTTAGAGAAGAACTTGATGACATTATTGTATATGTCACTTCCCTCGTACTGTCTTTTTATGATCTATGTCCTTTAAGATGATATCCATTAGCAGGAGACAAAAGGTGTTATCCTTATGGAGAAATGATCCTAGGGCACTTCCTATGAAGCAAAATGGCCTGAATAAATCTCTATTATTGCTTTCTACCTTAATCGTGCTCACACACAGAAGAAACCTGAACAAAGGAATAAATAGTAATTAGGAATTCTGGATGTACTTAATGGAGATTGAGAAGGGTGACCTGGAAGCACCCGAAGGCTTAGCCTCATAGATATTTATATCAGAAATTAAATCTCGGAAACTGGTTTATGATTCAAGATTTTCATCCTGACTTTAGAAGTTTCTTAAACCAATTCTGATTGAATTACAAATAACACATGTACATATACATAGGAGAATGAAAGATAATGTACCTGATTGTTAAAAGATGAGACAATAAAAAGGATGAGTGATGATGCACCAAGTAATCTGATGGAGAAAATCTGCGAAGCGATTCGGTGGGAGTGGGACAATTTTTTTTCTTTCAAAAAGGATGCATTAGGCAAGACAATGGATAAATTTGAGTGGTAGGAGTTGGTCACTCTCAAGTAAATGTTAACAATCAACGATCTTGTATTGAAATGAAGCATGATACTTACATTAATAGGCTATGGCTACTTTAACATGCATCTTAGGAAATATGTGCGATTAAGTTGGATAATGTTCAAAGTATAGCAGCAATGAAGTAATAGCAAAAAATGCAAAAAAGTTATTACCATTTTAAGGCGTGTTCCTGCTTGCCAATGTTTATGTATTTAAATTAGTCGAAAGCTTCAAAAAACACCATATGCTTGAGTTTAAAATGAATAGACGTGTCAGATTTGACATAAACCATAATTAAACCAAAAGTATACAATTTCGGGCATTTTGTCAAACTTATAAAGTGCAGTATCATACAAGAAATCTTATGGAAATATCGGTATAGGAGTCAGGGTAACTTATTAAGTAAGCAACACTAAAATAAATATCTGTAATGTGGATGCCAAAACTTTGCCTACACACCTCCCAACATTTTGAACATATCTAAAAGCAGACATTTTGAGAGTAGGGAAAAGAGAAGATGAAGTAGGAACTTTAAGTGTGTTATGAAATTTCAAATAAGAAGTTTTGATCTGGAAAAGGAAGATAAAAGTGGGCATGGATGACACAGATAAAGCAGGTGCATCTATGGAGGCCACGGGAGAGCGGTTAAGGGAAATTGAGAAAGAGAGACGCGTGTGACTTGGATTTGTACAATTAATTAAAAGAAATTGAAATAGAGGGACACGCGTTACTTGGTTGATTTCTGGAGAACATTTTTTATAATTAAAAAAAATTCTAACTTATGTAAATTTAGCATTTCAGTCAAGGAATGGAAGTTATAAGACTGATCACGAATATATTTATAAGTAGATTGAGCATGTAATAATAATTGTTTCATTTTTGTAATTGTGTGCTATTTAATTAATTATTACTGTTTCTCCATTTTGATAACTCTTGGTAAAGTTAGAAACGAAACAATAAAAATTAGATAACTGGAAACAAAGTTATCCAATGGTTATCACACTTTGTAGACCAACTTATATTCTACTAAATCCTTATAAGAAGTTTGCTAAACAAATAACTTTCTTGTCTAATGATTAAAGTCGGAACTTTTTTCCAGACCAAGACTTGCTTCTTTTACCTTGAGGATAGGATCATTTGGTTTCTGTGAATCTTATCACGTGTGGTAAATCTAAATGTTGTAGTACCACGTTTATCAACAATTAACCTGAGATTCATGCTTTACAGCATATAACTTTATGGAGTTGGTTGATTGATTATATAATGTCCATCTACGAATAAATCATTGTAGAAAGCTAAATAAATGTTGCATTGTTTTATTTTTTTCTTGTACATTGCAATTTACCAACACAAAGTCATTTTGTTTACTTTTGGCTATTTGGTTGGTTTATGCGCTTGTTACTTTCCTCTCTTTGTTAAAGTTGTATAGTTGTAATCGTGATAAGCATGTGATAAAGAGAATTAGTTTTCAAACATAATTTATATATTTTGGGAAGAATTATGACCTTAATTTCGAGGTGATTATACGAAGAATTAAGATGGTTCATACTAGCTTCATTTGGATATGTTTGGTTCGATATAGCTTAATTCGTATTATCTTAACCTTTTCATGGTTGAAATTTAAAAATCCATGTTTATCTTAATTATAATTTTGCTTTGTGCCATATTCTCTAGTCATTAGATTTGTCACACCAATCTTCCGTCTTTTCTACTTATTATAACTTCTGAGGAATCTGATGGTGATTGATATATATGTCTATATTGACATGATAGATCAAAAATGAACGCTGTGATTTTAAAAAGAGGTTGGTTTTCGAACTGGTTAAAGTTCGAGGAAGTTCAAACTCCTCAGATTAAAGATGATGAAGTTTTGATTACAATTAGTGGGATTGGTGTAACGAAGAATGATCTATTTAAAGGCATCGACGTGTGCCCGGGCATCGAATGCTCTGGTATCATTGCCAAGGTTGGGAGAAATGTACAAGACTGGAAAGTTGGAGAAAGGGTAAATATCATATTGTTTCCAAACTAAAATTATAGAATATATTTTATAGAGTAGGAAAACACGTGTTTTATTATTGTATGACTTAGTTTAGTATGATACAGGTATGTGCTTTACTTGATGGAGGAGCCTATGCTGAACAAGTGGCTGTATCTACGATGTTTCTCCTTCGAGTTCCGGAATCAATTACCTTGGAACATGCTGCGTGTGTGCCACATATTGCATGCAATATATGGTTGGCTTTATTTACAAAAGAAGATACATTGCCACCGCTTAAGGAAGAAACAATATTGGTGATCAATCTTGTTATCACTTAAAACTCTCTATATATATATATATATATATATATACATAACAAAATAATTCATATTTTATGTTGTTTTTACTTTTTTTGAATAATGACAGATTCGTGAAGCTGCAAGCGGTATTGGTTCATTGGCGATACAATTTGCCAAATACAAGGGTATGAAAGTAATTGCAGCTGCAGGTATAATGATAAATCCATTCTTTTGTATGTTTGTTTAGTAACAAGTTAAGACATATATGTTGTCATTTACTCATTTTCTAAAAAAAAAGTTCTTGCAATTTTTTAGGAACTGATCAAGATTTAGCGAATTGTCAGAGATATGGTGCTGATGTATGCATTAACCACACAAAGAAAGACTTTGTTGGGTTGGTTAAGGAAGAAACGGAAGGGCTAGGTATGAATCTTTACATTACATTTTATAAGTAATCCTTGCCTGACTTCCAGATAGATATCATATGAAATAGTTGGTTCGTGAAAAGTATTGAAAAGGGCTTTTGTCATTCTAGATGACCAAACATTTTGTCCAAATTTATGAATGACGATGACTAATGAGTTACTTCTTGTGAAAATGCATATTAATCACATCTTAGTCTAGATACTAATGCTCATACCATTGTTAAGCATTGTTAGGTTTGGACCCTAGAACCTTGCAACAAATTTGTTTTCCATAACTTGAAAGGAATTTAGATTTAAAAGTTTGAGCTATTGTTTAAGTTAAACATATTATTTAGGTAAGGACTGACGTTGCTTCTTTTCCTATAAGATTTGACCTTCATACATGGTGTGAGAGAGCACTAGCCTCCTTTCATACAAATTTGTTTTGGATTATAGAGTTGACATTTCCTATAATGACATATAAACTATTTCAAGAATCTTTATTTATAAAATATTTTCTTTACCACTATCCTTGAACAATTGGTGGCTAAACATTAAGATAATTCATGCTTATGAACTTCCATTTTTCCTATCCTATTCTAACATGTAACTTTTAAAAGCTTACATATTTTATGTTTATATTCAAAGCTATTCTTCTTTTGTGCCCACATGGTTCTAATTTATTTTAGTATTCTTTATCTACAAAATCTTTTCTTTACCACAATCCTTGAACCATCGGTGTCTAAACACAGAGATACTTCATGCTTATTAACTTCCATTTCTAACATGCATCATGCAGTAACTTTCAGAAGCTCACATATATTATTCAGTGTCATTCTTCTTCGGTGCCCCCACTGTCTACAATTAATACTGAAGTTTAATGAAATGTTGCAAAGTCGTGCTCTATATATTATAGACTTTATCTATATACTATTCATATAGTGCCCTTTAACAGGTTTTTGTCCCTTTTTCTTTGAAAACTCTATCACAAAATTGTGGAGTTATCTAGTGCTTAGCTAGCTGTGCCTCATGATTACATGCCAAATTTGTTAGGTGCTTAATTTTTCTTCACTATCCCTTCAAACTTTTATCACCACCTGCATGTAAGTTGAATCCAAATGATAGGTTTTTATTTGAGGATTGTAATTCTACATATAAAATATATCAATTTAAGTTTAAGCGATAAAATTTGGCTGGTGCTGAATTTTTCATCACATTTCCTTCAAAATTTTGCCAGCATATATCCACATACTCAAAATGATATATAGGTTGCCTCTAGAAGTCTGACAGATACAATGGACACCAGTGATGCCTTTAGATCATTATGTGTTACATACTCTTCCCTCTCGTATATTGATGTTTGTTATTATATGTGCAAGTGTGTGAATGTGTTCATGTAATTTTATTGCATTCTTTAATATAGATAATCTAATGATTGATAGAACTGACAATTGTGTTAGTGTGATTATAGTTTTCACCAAGAAAAAAGTTTAGGAGTATGGGTGGCAATTTAGGTCAGTTCAAAACCTGTGAATCCTTCCTAAAACTTGGCCACTTGGGTTATGTTTGTAAGGTTTGTATACAAACCGGATGATGTCGAGTTAAATTTTGAGTAGGTCAAAAAATGTTTTTATGTGGGTTGATATAAAATTCCAATATTAATGAGGTTATTGATTCCATGATATTTTAAAAATTTGTAACATTATCGATTTTTATTTCTATTTTTAGACAAATTATGTAGACATGGTTTTTTTTCTTTCTAATTTGTCACTTGACCAACTTTTGCAGGTGTTAATTTTGTACTTGATTATGGAAATCAAAATCTTTATCAGAACTTATTGTGCTGTGATAGACGGGGTAAAGTGCCAATTATCAACCTGCATGGTTTTGAGAAGATTCTGTTACCGTTTGAATCAATTGGACTTAAGCATCTTCAATACTATGGTATGCATATCATATATTAATTACTTGCCTTTTTTATACTTCCACTAAATATTTATTGTAACTAACACATTGTTTTTCTTTTGCAAACAAGTGGTCGATATACTATCGAAAAGTCGGGAGGAGAAGGCTAAAGTCATTGATGAAGTACGGAAGAATTTATGGTCTGTTGTTCAGAACCTCGACGTTGAGATTGAGGCTTCATATTCGTTAAGAGATGCACAAAATGCTAACAAGGCTCTAAAGAGAAGTAATTTGGCGAACTTCATTTTGTTTAACATACAAAATAAAACGATTGATGAGAGTAGTCGTCGTAGAAAAAGGGTATAATAAAAGGTTGAATTAAAGAGAGCACATGACAAGCTGTATGAATATGTCACTAATTATTGTATAACTTTTGATTAAGGTGATCTCCTTTTTAGGAAAGTGAAACAACGATCTGTATGCATTTTAGAGTACTATTAGTTGATTGTTGGTAATCTTGTATATTTCCCTCTATTTTGCTGCTGTTGTTTGAATGTAGGTGTGCTTTTAAAATAAAACTATTGATTGATGCGATTGTGGCTGGTGATGGGTTGTGATTAATGAGTATGCATTAACAAATAGGTTTAATTGAGGATACATTATATATGATAACTGATAAGAGTCAATTATAGAAATGGGAAATTGCTTTGTTTTCAACAATGTGAGCTTTTTTTGACAAACTTTTGGCTGTGGGCACTATCTTCGGCTTCCCCTCTACAATGTACAGACAATTGTAGATACTGAACAAGTGCAAGTATATTATACTCTAGAATAACATGAGTTTATTACCGGCCATTTCTCAAAATATTTTTTCGACCGTTTTAACAAGTAGTTGATTATCATGTCAGCAAATGAGAACCAATATAGAGACAACAAATAATTTGTACAAATCGTTATCGAAAGACATAAATTTGCTGGTAAAATATCATTTTTTGCTTTTTAAAGTCGCTACATTTCGAAGTGACATTTTTTTGTGAGAACTTGGTATTATACATTTATTGTATCATAGTCATCAATTTCAATCTTTATTGCTGAAAATTTTAAATTATAACCAAAAATCCTCAATTTATGTCCTATCTTACCAAAAAAATCAATTTATGTCCTATCAAAATGGAAAATCAAATTTTCGCCAAAAATATAATGTGTTGAGTGACATCTAGAAATTTAAAATCAAATATTCTGACTCCAAAATATACTAGTACAAGTCATGTTTATAAACAAATAAATAAGTCAAAGTCACAATTATATTTACCTCAAAATTTTCTCTATACATCACAAAATGTCATCATCTTCTACTAGATATATTATACTACACACCCAATTTATTCCACCATGATGGATTCCTCAATTTTTACTTTTCCTTTGTTATTGTTTAGGACCCATATGGGACTTCAGTACCACATGAGATTCCACAAAACATAATTAACAAGCGATAACATGAAAAACTAATTTAAATTTGTAAACCTACAATAAAAAATTTATCTATAGTGCAAATACTCAAAGTTGTGAATCAAGGGCGAATGTCACTTCTATATTTGGAAATGTTCAAACTATTCTTCCATCAGACACAACACAAAGTTTTACATACACACTATTGTATCTACTATAATCCCAAATGACCTCTATTAATATCAAACGACGTGCCAAATTGTGATTGTGAATCACGAAGAAATGATAGCTTAATTGTTCGTATCACTATGCGATGTGAGACATACGTCAATACACTCCTTGAGATCTGCATCGCACGTTAAAAGTACCCACTCTTCATCATCATCCAATTACTTGAGATAAAAGCCACTCGCATCATCTATGCCAAATCTCCTCGTGATTTCTTTCAATAAATCCTCATACTTCCATGTATGTTGCATGCAAAAACTAATTTTGTCTTCCCCAAAACTAACTTTGATTCTTGGACAACTTGGAACGATCTCCATCTCATTATTTGTGGCCAGTTCAACTACACCTCTGACATAATCCTCCTTAACCATCGGAGGTTCTTCACGATTTTCAATGCTCGTATAAGAATTTGGCTGGGTCCCACTAGAGAAACATTGACTTATGCTGGAACTTTGACTACCAGAAGAGGAAGGGGGGTTCAATAGGCCAGTTTCATCTAATGGCTTTAAATGATCATTGGATTTGGGATTCGGAATTTGGGGAGTAGACATTTCAGGGAAGGTAGAGTAGAAAGATTCGATCTTTGAATTACCAGAAGTACCCTGGACAGAATCGATTACGCGTTGCATCTTTTCTAAGGAGTGATTGACTTTCTTGATTTTTTCTTGAAGGCCACCTCTCTATTCCTTCCCACCTACATATCCTTTTCAAAGTCGTGGGACAAACTGAAATTCGATAAAGAACTAGAAAATTTAGTCGTAAAAAATAAATAGCTAATTGGGATGTAAACAATATTAAGAGAAGAAATACTACTACTAACCACCAAGATTTTTAGCAGCATCTTTTAGGCTCCCGGCAAAGTGTTGCCAAAGAACTAGCAATGTAATATTTTCTTTCTGCCTTGATTCATCTTTTCGGTCTTTTTTTTTTCATGTAGAGTGAGGTATCATAGTCAGATGTAGAAGGATTTGTGGCAAATGTGATGCCTTCTCTTGAATAAGAATCGAAGAAAACTTCTGAAGATTCTTCTTGCACCTCTTTGTCAGTGACAACTCGTAGAGTCCAATTATTTTGTATGATAGTAGACAATGAGTCGAGAATACCGTTTTGTTCTTCGGGATTCGTACAATTTACAGGCAAAAAGAACTCCAAAACAAAGTCAACCGAGCCAGTGCAAATACTATGTAAGCGTATAGCAACAGCAGCTTTTAGTCCAAACATTCTTGCGTGGTAAGAAAGAGGGTACTCGGTTTTACTACAAGAAGTTACATCGTGTAAGAAACAAGGTTGATTAGTTCAGAAAGCCCTCCCTACTATGCCTTGATCTTTCAACAACTGGTGCTCAGAGCAAGCTTCGTGAAAACCGAGAATATTTCCAGGATCATTTACATACCAACCGGAATCCACAGTCGAAAAACAATTTTCGAAACTACTTTCCTGAGAGTGTCGGCATCCTTGTTTACCTTGTACAATGCATGATACCCAAGTTTGAGGCAATGGCAATCCATGTGTTTGACATGTAGTTCTCAAAACCAATGAAATTTCGGGTAATGCAGCTTGGTAAAAGAAATCACATGTCTACAAAAGAATAATGAATATTAGCACAAATGAACTACTACCGTATTTTATATGGAGATATCGCGAAGAGGCTATCTAATTACCTTATGACTTTGAGAGCTTGATGCATGGGAACTTCCGAGATCAACAGCCTATAAAGAAGTAAGTAATTTCATATTTAACATTTCAAATAGTTCTAAACAGTGAAACATAGAAAAGACAACCCCGAAAGCCACAGATAAATTTTCAATTTTTACGAGTTTTCTCTAGTTTTGAGAAGATTAATCCATAGCTTTGACGTACCAAAGAAAAACTCGTAATATTGAAAATTTATCCGTTGATATGCCTATTTGTACTTCTGTTCTACGTCAAAGACTTTCCACTACCACCTCCAAATTCTTATAGAATTCTCGTTTCTAACACAAGATTAAGTATATAGAAAAAATTTCTATGCAGTTGAAATGTCAAAACAAAACGGTTAGGTAGTAAAGTGTGAAATAGCTTAAACATGAGGGGCAAATGCATATTCCCAACTTTTTACATTGCATAAATCCATTCCTCTATGTTGACAAAACACTTTGCAGAATTAATGTTGGAAAAATATTGCAAAAAATTAGATGTCACACCTCAAGAGCTTTGCAAACACTTTCAAGCTCGGGACGATACTTAATCTTCTGTGTAGTCAACACAACTTCAGCAACACCCAAACAATTCCGAGTCCCTCGTTCAAGAACAGGAACAGCAAGTGTACCTCTAACATCATATTGCTGAGCATAATTCACTCTTGGATACTCATCCCTCGTAAAGAATCGAACATCAAGAGTCCACTCAGGAGCCTTACTCCTAAACACCCTTCCAGGCAATCCCATAACCTCTTTAGAATCTTCCTCTGCGGGAAACTGATAATTCGCAGAGATTTCTCGATAATGAGCAAGCTTTTGGCAGTTAAGGTCAACTGAAAAGGGTTGACCATTTGTAGTCAACACACACTTTCCTCCCTCTATTTTAACAGGTACCCATATTTGAATGAGTACATTTTCATCTCTTGAACAATCTTTCATGTAACGAAGTCCCCAAATTAATCAGTCCATTACAGATGTGGGAGCTCTAGGTGTTATCCAATCGAGCAAATAACTTTCGGATGGAATTTTTTCTTGAGATTGAGGTATTTGACTCTTTTCTTGATTTGCTTCAAGAGTAGGTAAAGGGAAGGAAGGTTCAAAAGTTGAAATGGGATTTGTGAATTCAGAGCAATTAGTCTCTAATAACCAACATTCTTCTAACATCAGCTTATCTATGTAATCGAAATCCGTAAACGAATCAAATTGGGTGCTCAAACTTGTACTGTGAGGAAGAATTCTTTGCTCCATACAAATATTTCTACAGAATATCAAAAAAAAATATCCTTCTATCAGAATTCCAGTTAGTCTCTAACAGATAATCTACCATGCAGAAGTTTTCAGCTTTTAAGAATCAAAACATTCTCAATCTCTAATCTTGAAGAAATTGAAGCAATAAGACAATCTGCACTTAGAAAAGGAGAATCTATAAAGTAAACCAAGTTGAAAAATGGTTCTAAGAATTGTCAAAGGAACAATCTTTTTATTTATTCCATCAATTGGGCTTTCACCTTCGACTTAATCATAACAAAATATCAAAAGATATTATGCCAACAAGAACAAAGAAAAAGAGCTAAGAGCAACTCACTACGTAAAAAAGATTCTTGAATATTCCAAGTAGAATTGTAAATTTCCTCTTTTTTAAGATACTAGGAAAGTGTACGTGCATTGCACGTGATTAATTAATTTTCTATGTTAGTGGAATCGTATAATCATTTTTCAATATACTATCTTAATGACATATCATATAATTCTTTTGACTAAATCACTATAATTACTACTATGTTGTTACCAAAAATTATCATAAATACTTATAATTAAAACTTGAAAATAAAAAATGAACTATAACTATTAAGTATTTTTAATCTGAAATTACATGTCTACAATATTATTATTCTAAAACAACAATTTGAACGAATGAACAATATCTATTGTTTTCTTCCTTTACTAGATATTTCCATCTCAACCATTTTTCACAGGTTTAACCCATTTTTTTAATCGATTTAACCAATTTTGTATGTTATACATATCTTTTACTAAATTCATCCATTTTCAATTACATGTCTAATCAATTTTTAACGAATCTAACCCATTTTTACCAACTCTCCCCGATTTTGTAGTGTAAACCTGCTTTTACACTAAGTTTACCCTATTTTTTGTTATTTTAACATGTTCTTTCATCGATTTCCTCCAGTTTTACTTGAGTTTACCATTTGTTTTTGTGTTATTTTAATCCGTTCTTTCATTGATTTACCCTATTTTTTGTTATTTTAACATGTTCTTTCATCGATTTCCTCCAGTTGTACTTGAGTTTACCATTTGTTTTTGTGTTATTTTAATCCGTTCTTTCATTGATTTCACTATTTTTTGTGCTTTATCCCAATTTTTAATCGATTTACTCATTTTATCCGCTTTAACCCAATTTCACCTATTCTTTTGCTAATGTACACTATTTTCTCAACTATTTCACATTTATTTTTTCAATTTAACTCGTTTTTTGTTCTTGTTTTTTTATCGATTTGACCCATTTTTTGTTATCTTGTGTTTAGTCGATGTCATTCATTTTTTACCAGTTTACCCGTATTTTGTCGATTTACCTCATTATTTTATCGACCGTACCATTTTTTGTTGCTTTAACTCATTTTTATTCGATCTAACCCATTTTCCCATTGTTTTGCCGTTATCACCAGTTTTAACCACTTATATATTTTGACTTTTTTTTAGCCTAAGCTAATTATAAGTTTTTTAGTTAACTAAATATGATTACTTAATTTAGTTTATTCGTATCGAAGAAATGTGATTTCTTTGTAGGCTTTTTAATAATTGATCATTTATTAAGAATTGTCCAAATTAAGATACATCGATTGCGCTTGTATTTACACTGAGTTTATCATTTTTTTGTTATTTTTTCTTCGACCGATTCCACCCAATTTTGTGTTTTTATCAAATTTTTTAATCAATTCACTCATTGTTTTCGATTTAACCCAATTTTAGTCGATTTTACCTATCCTGCTTACCCCATTGTTTTATCAATGGCACCATTTTTTTTATTTAAGTCAATTTTCTTCTATCTAACCCATTTTTTTCTCTGATTTACCAATTTTTTTATATCATATATATATTTTTAGTAGAATCTTACCCGTTTTCATCAATTTTAACCATTCTATGTTTTGACTTGTTTTGCCGTTATCACCAGTTTTAACCACTTATATATTTTGACTTTTTTTTAGCCTAAGCCAATTATAAGTTTTTCAGTTAACTAAATAGTATTTTTTTTTAATTCATATAGCCTAAATGTGACCTTTTGTTTTTAGATTCTTTAGTAAATGATAAATTCTTAAGAATTTTGGAAAGAAATATCGCTTGTACCTATTTTACACTGAGTTTATCATTTCTTTTTTATTATTTTAGCCCATTGTTTCACCGATTTCATATTTTTTTTTGTGGTTTATCTCATTTCTTAATCAATCCATAATTATCTCAAGTGTAACCAATTTCAATCGTTTTTTACATTTGTTAATCAATTCACTAAGTTTCTCCGGTTGAACCAATTTAGTCGGATTTTACTTATTATTTTGCGTATATAACCTATTTTCTCACATATTTCGCCTTTTTTTTTGCCAATTAACTCATATATTTGTTTTTGTTCTTTTATCGATTTGAGCTGATTTTTTGTTATCCCTTGTTTAGCCGATCCATTCATTTTACCTATTTTTTTGCTTGTTAACCTTGTTTTTATCAATGGCATGATTTTTTGTTTTTGTTTCAACCCTTTTTTTTTTTTTTCTATCTAACCAATTTTCTCATTGATTTTACCATTTTTATCATATATTATTAATCAAAATTTTACATTTTGTACCTGTTTTAACAATTTCGATGTTTTGAAGTTTTTTTGCTTAAGCCAATTGTACATTTTTAGTTCTCTCTAGTGTAACCCAATTTCAGTCGATTTTCACATTTGTTAATCAATTCATTATTTTTCTCTGATTGTACTTATTTAACTTATTTTCTCACATATTTCACCTTTTTTTTTTGCCAATTAACTCATTTATTTGTTCTTGTTCTTTTATCGATATGTTCAGATTTTTTATTATCCCGTGTTTAGCCGATTTCATTCATTTTTTCTACCAATTTCACCTAGTTTTTGCTTGTTAATCTTGTTTTGTTGTTTTATCAATGGCACAATATTTTTTTGTTTTAACCTGCTTTTCTTTCTATCTAACTAATTTTCTCATTGATTTTACTATTTTTTTTTATCATATATTACTAATCAAAATTTTACATATTTTGCCGGTTTTAAGAATTTCTATGTTTAAAGTTTTTTTTCTTAAGCCAATTATATATTTTTTAGTTAACTAAATAGTACCATTTTCAATCACGTGGAACGAATTCGACATAGAGGTTCCTTAATGTTTTTTAGGTTCTTCAAATATAACTTCTTAAGAACTCTTCAAAAAAAGTTTTAATGAGTTGCAAAACTTTAAAAGATAATTATAAGTTTGTTATATAAGAGACTTCTTGTCTAATAAACTTTTGTAATTCTTTTTTTTAGGATTTTTTATTTTACATTTTTGTCATAAATTTAAATATCACAATGTAATTTTAATAGGGGTATTTTAGTCTTCACAAAAAAGGAAAGAAATTTCTTTAGGTCAACTCGTACTTTTATATTTATATAGATAATTTGTTTTTAATTATCAAAAAAAAAAAAGATATAATTTGTTTCTTCTTACAACCCAAATCAGCCGAAGTGTAGTGGTTCTTGTGCAAATGGATTTGTTGTGAAATGAAACCAATGAAACCCCATCCACAAATTAACAACTGCTGAACTTATTATGAATAAATGGATTTGTTGTGAAATGAAACCCCTCTACAGGTCAAAATCAAATAGAAAAGGCTGAATGAATAAATGTTGTGGGTTTGTTTGTTGATATAGGATAGGGGAGAGGGGAAGATTCTTGTTTGTTTCCAGCTTATTTTCACTTTGCAACCTCAAAGTTAGTTTTATTTTCAATTGCAACTACAATTAATAATAATTTTACCTTATAACCTCAAAACATTTTATGACCGAATTTGTCCTCATGCCTCAACATCTTTATCCACCTTAATGTCGGTGGAAAAACATTTCGATTTGTTAAGAAAGGGCATGTTGGTATATAAAAATACTTTCCTTTTATTTTATAATAATGAACATTATATTTTTTGCTCTTAATTGATTCTTGAATGAATATAATATTTCTATCTATTTAAACTTTAGATAAGTTTTTATTCTTTTCTGGCTTAGTAACCTACAAAATCATAGAGAGCCAAAAATGTCTACGAGAGTTTGTTCCTCTAGTAGCTTATAAACGTATTTATATTATGTTGAGCATATATCTTTATTAAAAAGAAAATTATATTTATACATAATCGAGTGGTGGTATAACTATTTCTTTAGTAGTTTCTGTTGCCTATATATTTTGTTTATTTTGTTTATTAAAAAATTCATAAAGTTGGAGGTTGTTGCCTCATCCAATGGGATGACCAAGAGTTTGCGACAATGCTGCAAAATTTATTTTTGGAATGTCATTTATCACCTTGCATAAAATATGGTACGAGTTTTAAATAGAGAAAATTATTTTCAAATTTGTTCATTATGAAGAAAATTGCGTGTTCAATAAAAATTATACGTTTTTTTTTTCTTAAAAACAAATATTTTGTTGCTAGTAATTGAGAATGACATTTGTGGCAATAATAAGGTGGTTGAAGACATCGTATAAGCTGAAGTTATTAACATATTTTGAAGGTACAAAGTAGAGTATTTATTTTTTTAGTACATAAAGTGTCAAATTGACTTAATTTGAGGGTACAAAATTAAAAATACCTTTGTTTAACCAATGTTGCACGTGGGCCTCACCACAAGAGTATCTCCACACCGCGGCTTTGGCTCATCTGTAACAAACTGTACCAAGAAAAACTATTTATAGAAACTGAGAAATTCTTAAAGTATTGGTTTTTTTTTTTTTTTGTTGGTTCATTGATTACGGATCTCAAGATCATCATGTTGAAAGAAATAATAATGAATGTGAAATCCAAGATTTTGATGCAAGTTGTGAAGTATGATGCACACATATTTTAGGTGTTCGATATAAAGAACACACGTATATCGTTTAGATAAGGCTGGTATGCATATCTGGTACGTTACGTAACGTGTTTGATGCGAAAAAGTTGAATGTTCTACGAATTATATCTTCGCAAAAAAGATATCGAATAAATTGAACAAGATGATTTTATTTTCAATTGTGATTTTCCAAATTTAGGGTAAATGTTTATAGAATAAAATGTTTAATTGCAATGATTTAAATATGTTTAGACTATTTTAAGCAATTAGATTTTAATGAATAAAATAGTTTTACAAATGAAATAAATACTAAGTGTTCACATGAATAGTATATGACATTAAATAAAAGGAAATATATATATTTCTTTAGTATTAATTTCCTCTAAAAATAAAAATTAGTATTTTATTTATATTATTTCCCTTTTTGAATTGAAAAGCTAGACTAGATTGAAGACCTTTCAAAGCAATGGTAATTCATGACAAATGTTTCATAGTTTGTGATTTTACCTGATGTACAATTTTTTCAGGCTTATTGAATGGCAAATGGGAAAATATGAAAAATAAAAATAAAAAACTAATCTATGCTTTGAGAAGTTAGAAAAATAAGAGAGAAATTAATTGAATGACCATGACCATTTAATAAACAAACTTAGAAGTAAATATCGACGTAATCAAGTAACTATGCATGTGTCATGTGTGCTGCCATTGTCTTTCGAGTAAAAATGTTTTAGAAAAAGTTAGGGGTTCAAAATGCAAAAAACACCCGCTTTGATATTTTTAATTGGCAAAGAACCCTTCATGAAAAAGCCCATGCGTTAATATTTTATTAGCCAAAAAAACTTAAACTAATTGGCGATGAGGAAAAAATTAATATTAAAATGACTAAATAATTAAGATTAAAGATACCAAACATGCATATTGAGCTTCAGGGGATTCGAACACTGGACATGTGAGTTGAGAACCTCTTACAACTAGGCCACTTTCGTTTGTTGTAAATATTTACATATATTTAATACTAAAATCAGTAAATAATTAAGACTAAAGAGACCAAACATGCACATTAAGGTTCAGGGGATTCGAACATTGGACATGTGATGTGAGTCCTCTCAACTGTTACCACTAGGCCACTATCGTTGGTCGTAAATACTTATATATACTATTTATTTTTAATTCTGGGGGGACCATGCCCCCCCCCCCAAGTCCCTAAAGAGGTCCGCCCTGTGCCAAATTTTATGTTTACAGAGGATTATTGCTAACTATTAAATTTACAGGGTTACTACTAATTAGGTAAATGGATAATTGAGTTTTTGAACATTTTATTCTAAAGAAAAAAAAAAATACTTTATTGAGATATATAATATATTCATCATTTTTCCTGCAGATAATGAGAATTGCTCATATTTAGAATGAGGGAAATACTGACTTTGATTAAACTTTGTATTGAGAAATACTGACTTTGATTAAACTTTGTAATGAGGGAAATACTGACTTCGACTATAACGTAAAATAGATAATGCAAATCATTCAAAGATCCTCAATACATGGGTTCAACTTTGAAGGAATTGGTAGCCACGACACTGAGAAATGCGTGAGGGACAAGAATTAATCCTTTTCTATTTTTTTTCTTCTCTATATTTATTCTTCTTTATCAATTAGGTAGGTACATGGTACTTACATATAATAATGTGTCATTAAAGGTATGGAAAATCGTTCCAAATTATTTCGTTTACGTTAGTATATTTATAATCTCCATTCCACCACTCTTTTTGCTCAAGGTATAATGCCAAAATTGGCAGTTGCTGGGTTTTATTCCATTTTGTTTGGTCAAGACTTACTTAGAGTAGATAAATTATAATTTCATTTAATTTAGGAGTCGAAAATTATGACTAAGTCTATCAATATCAATATAAGGTCTTAGATAATTCTTATCTCTTGATCTAGATCTTGAGATGTGTTAAACTCAGATTATTTAAGTGGACTTAGTCCACATGATGCAATTTACTCATATTTCCTCATGAAAATGTATGCACTTTTGGACACTTTTCAAATTAATAAATTTGCCATTTATATTTTGAGCTTCTACAATCGATTTCCTCTACAAGGTGAAAATTCTTAGTTAAATTTTAATTGTTATGGGTTGCTCGGGCTTTTTTGAGAAGTCCTTAGATTCTGGAATTGTTGGCCGTAGTGGAGATTTAGATCTTTTCCCCATGGTTCCAACTTCATGGTTCATAATCTTGTCATTTGGATCGTCAATTCGAGTTTTCTTTATTTGTTTTATTGTATTCCGTTTTATTTTCTTTTTCTGATTGGTGATTTTTGTGATGGGGATACCCCATAATTGACTTAATTTGCTTAACCGATCTTTTGAGTTTAATGAAAATATAATTTTAAAAAAATTATCTAAAAAGTTATAAAAGGATGTGAGAACGTACGTCATTTGTCACTTTGAAAGACCCATCAAGACACAAGTGTTGGAAAAATTCCAATGGTTATGTGGGCCTAATATGTTAATTTAGTGTGTATTGCTATTATAAAGTAAAGTCCATAATTATGTGGTCTAATTATGATAACTTTTGGACTATAGGTATTAAGTTTATCATGGAATAAAAGTGTAGATACCAATTTGATATTTTCAATTTGATGAAGGGCCAAATTGAAAATAATAAAACATATACTAACCCTACTAGGTTATTATATATAAGGGGTTATGATCCCCACTTGTACACAACACAATAACAAAATATAGAGTTACATAACTCATATTCTCTGCAATCCCTTTCTGCATGAGTATTAAGGTTCTAATGTGTGTATCAAGTGGAAGATCATAAAACCCATCATCACTATCATCAATAACATCAAGATTACTGGCATGAATCAAGGTAAGTTTCCGCTGCATTAAAGTTTTAGATCTACTTTTAATCTCTTGACAATCGACATGGTTAGGCAATATGGTTTTCGGTATTAAATCGAATTAGATCTAATGATCATTATGTTTATGTATTCGATTTAGATACAACAAGTGGTATCAGAGCCACCCATGTTCGATTACTTGAGATTTTCTAAAACTTATGTTTATGATCTATGAAAATCTGGATTTGCTTATTAAGTTTTGTTAATTATGTTTAAAAGATCTTGATTATGCATGTTTGGATTTTTTGCTATCTTGATCTTGTTTATAAAAATTTAGAATTTCATGCTTTGTGTTTCTTGATTATGCAAATTAGGGTTTATTGATTTCTTGATCTTGTTTCTAAAGATTAAGTTTCATGCTTTATGTTTATGCAATTGAATTTGCTTTATGGATTTATTGATCTTTCGCATGATACCTTAAGTTAGACCTTGTAGAAACACGTTTTCTTGACTAGGATTATCGATTTTCGGTTTAGATATATCGTTATAGATTGAAATTCTGGCATAATTTATTTTCTTTAGATTATTTATAATGCTTAAGATAACAAATAAATTGACTCAAATATCAAGAAAGGGAATAAATTGGGTTTTATGTGTTCTTCACACTCTGCCGCCAACCGCTGCAAGCCCGCTCAAGAATAATCAACCTTTGGAACTTTTGGTTTCTTTCGGCCGATTGGAAAGATTGAAATCCAATTTCATTTACTATCAATTTTGGCATTCTAATGTGGGTTGAAACCAAGAATATGGTGTTTCTATAATCTTGGGATTTATATCTTGACTTAGATTTCATTGAATCAAGATTCCAGCGATTCTTCTGTGAATTTTAGAAGCGGGCGAAGAAGAAGAGACCCGAGTTGCTTTTCGGATTTTTGGGTCGGCAATTTTGGTTACGGGTCGGACTCACTAAGTTTGAATCAGATCTGTCTGGAGTCTGGGTTTGTTTTGCTATGGCTGTTTGGCCTCCTGCAAAATCCGAAATTACTATTCCTAAGGGCCTGTTTGGCCTAAAAAAAAAAAAAATTAAGGAAATTGCCTGGTTTGGCAATAACTTTCGAATAATTTTAATACATAACAGTGACTTTATGAGTCAGTCTGACATCCAATATAACCAATTGAAGCAACATGTCGCCAAAGTGACCTCTCTTGTGTAGATTGGCTTATAGAGAATGTTAAGATGAATTTGTGTATGCAAATTCATGCGAATATTAAACCGACCCAAAGGAAGGATAATGTTTGGCCGAATTGCATATACACCTGTGGTGATGAATGTGTGATTATTATTAGGTGTCCATGTGGGTAATTAGTCGATCCAAAGATAGACTCTTTATTTGACAGGATTTATTTTCAACATTCGATCACTACAACAAGAGTACTACTTACAATTAATATTACTGTCCAAAGACTTGATATTAATGTTGTGCTAGGTATCTTGCTTTGTATTTAATAATTATTTGAATTAATGTCTTTCATAAAGTAAATAATTATTCTATAATTATTCAATATGTGAACATGTGCCTAACTTAAAATTCGTTCTTTGTAACAGCTATAATGTCTGCTATTACTATATCAACCAATTCACTATTTGAGAATAATGATCTCATTTCCATGCTCAATGGGAATTACTTGGGCAATAAAATAAAAGCAGAAAATAATGCTGCTAAGGGTTCTTTCTTTAATTTGGTTTGTTCTGAAGTTAATTTAGCTTCAGTACCAATAAACACTTGGTGGTTAGATTCTGGTGCTACTACCCACATAAGTGTTTCTATGCATGGTTGCCTAAGCTACCGGTTGCCTAAGCTACCGAAAGTCAAATGATGTTGAAAGACACATCTTTGTGGGCGATGGAAAATCGGTAGAAGTAGAAGCAATAGGTCATTTTAGGTTATTGTTAGGAACTGGTCATTATTTGGATTTGAAAGACACTTTTGTCGTGCCATCTTTTAGACGAAACTTGGTTTCTGTTTCTTTACTGGACAAATTTGGTTATCATTGTTCTTTTGGAAACAGTAAGTTCAGTCTTTCTTTAAATTCCAATATTATTGGAACGGGTTCATTAAGCATGTATGATAACCTATACTTACTTGATACTATTACTTCTTATAATGAAACCCTGCATGTGGAATCACGTGGTACTAAACGCAAATTAAATAAAGAAAATTCTTCAAAATTATGGCACAAGCGCTTAGGTCACATCTCAAAGTCTAGAATTGAGAGACTTGTGTCAGAAAATATTCTAGATTCACTCGATTTTTCGGACTTCGATATTTGTGTCGAGTGTATTAAAGGAAAACAGACCAAACAAAGAAGATTAGGTGCCAATAGATCTTCAGACGTCTTAGAGTTGATTCATACAGATATTTGTGGACCATTCCCTTCGGCTTCTTGGAATGGCCAACGATATTTCATATCATTCATAGACGATTACTCACGTTTTGGGTACCTGTATCTCATTCATGAAAAATCAGAGTCTCTGGACATGTTCAAAGCTTTTAAAGCAGAGGTTGAGAACCAACTCAACAAAAGAATTAAGTCCGTCAAGTCTGATCGTGGTGGTGAGTACTACGGCAGATACGATGGTTCAGGTGAACAACGTGCAGGACCATTCGCTAGATTCCTAGAGGAATGTGGAATCGTCCCCCAGTACACCATGCCGGGGTCACCTAGCATGAATGGTGTAGCTGAAAGACGAAACAGAACACTTAAGGACATGGTAAGGAGTATGATCAGTCATTCTACCTTGCCAGAATCACTCTGGGGAGAAGCACTAAAGACAGCAGCTTACATTCTGAATAGAGTACCAACTAAAGCAGCCGCCAAAACACCTTATGAGCTTTAGACAGGCCACAAACCTAGTCTAAAGCATTTTCACATTTGGGGATGTCCTGCTGAAGCTAGGCCTTATAGGCCCAAAGAAGGAAAATTGGACTCCAAAACAGTGAGCAACTACTTTATTGGATACTCTGAACGATCTAGGGGCTTTAAGTTTTACAATCCCACATTAAGGTCAATTTTTTAAACGGGAAACGCAATATTTTTTGAGGATGTTGATCGAGTTTGGGGGGAGAAATAAGGTTAGAGACATTGTCTTTGAAGAAGAATCAATTACGGAGGAGGAATCAATTATGACTCCTCCTACTACTTCTGATACTGTTCAGATTTTCATTCCTGCATTTAGTCGAGAAGCAAATTTGAATTCTCAACAAGACAATGTTGATCGAACCCCAACTGAAGTTGAGATGATTGATCCTGAAGTTCAACCTCAACAACCTCAAGTTCAACCTCAACAACCTCAAGAAGAACCACCCTTAAGGAGATCCACGAGAGAGAGGAGAAATCCTATACCAGATGATTATATAGTGTTTCTCCAAGAAAATGAGGAACATAATGGATCGACGGAAAATGATCCAATCAACTTCCGTCAAGCCATGCAAGATATTAATTCTCTCAAATGGATTGAAGCCATGAACGATGAGTACAAGTCTATGCAAGACAATCAAGTTTGGGATCTTGTCCCATTACCTGAAGGAAAGAAACCAATTGGTTGCAAATGGATATTTAAAACCAAGAAGGATTCACAAGGTAATGTAGAAAGATATAAAGCTCGTCTTGTAGCTAAAGGCTTTACTCAAAAGGAAGGCATCGACTATAAAGAAACTTTCTCTCCGGTATCTTCGAAAGACTCTTTTAGGACGATTATGGCTCTTGTTGTGCATTTGAATCTTGAGTTACATCAGATGGATGTTAAGACGGCGTTTCTAAATGGTGACATTGATGAAACGATCTATATGGTGCAACCGAAAAACTTTGTGTCTGGAGACCCAAAGAAGATGGTTTGCAAATTAAGAAAATTCATCTATGGACTTAAGCAGGCTTCCCGTCAATGGTACTGCAAATTTCATCAAGTAATTGTCTCATTTGGTTTCGAAACAAACACTGTTGAAGATTGTGTTTACCAAAAGTTCAGTGGGAGTAAATTTGTATTTTTGGTTTTATATGTTGATGACATACTACTTGCCACAAATGATATAAATATGTTGCACGAAACCAAGAAATTTCTATCAAAGAAATTTGATATGAAAGATCTTGGGGAAGCTTCTTTTGTATTAGGAATTCAGATACATCGAGACCGCACTCGAGGTATTCTTGGATTATCACAAAAGAACTATATTGAAAAAGTGCTTTTAAGGTATGGCATGTTGAATTGTAAACCAGGAGACACCCCTGTTGCAAAAGGAGACAAATTTAGTCTCGATCAGTGCCCTAAAAATGAGCTTGAAGTTAAAGAAATGCAAAAGATCCCCTACGCTTCAGTAGTTGGAAGTCTGATGTATGCTCAAGTTTGTACACGTCCCGACATAGCCTTTATTGTTGGGATGCTTGGTAGATACTTACGCAACCCTGGGATGGATCATTGGAAAGCAGCCAAGAGGGTTTTAAGGTACTTGCATAGAACGAGAGATTACATGCTCACATACAGAAGATCAGATCTATTGGAGATCATTGGGTATTCTGATTCTGATTTCGCTGGATGCCAAGACACTAAAAGATCCACATCAGGCTACATTTATCTACTTGCCGGTGGAGCTATTTCCTGGAAAAGTGTCAAACAGATACTAGTGACTCCTTCCACCATGGCGGCAGAATTTGTAGCTTGTTATGAGGCATCTAATCAAGGATTATGGCTGCGGAATTTTGTCACTGGGCTGCGCATTATGAGTGGAGTTGAAAGACCACTAAAGTTATATTGTGACAATAATTCAGCAGTTCAATATTCTAACAACAATGGGAGTTCAACTAAGTCAAAACACATTGATATTAAGTTCCTAGTTGTGAAGGAAAGGGTACAGAGTGAACATATTTCTATAGAGCATATTGGGACAAACTCCATGATTGCGGATCCGCTTACTAAGGGATTACCACCCAAAATTTTTCATGAGCATACTGCTCACATGGGTGTAATATTCTGTAAGGATTTCATGTTTTAGTGGGAGTTTGTAGTTTAGTTGCTTTATACATGGTAATTTTGGATCCATTATTATATTTGGATATTTCTGCAGAAATAAAGTTTTCAGTTTTTGCACTCTGTACGATTATGTTAAGTTTGATCTCAATAAAGAATAAGGAGGATCAGTTGAAAATAGGCATGTTTAAGATCACATTACATGTAATTTTCATGCTACGCTTCATGATAGATCTATGTCATTTGGTTTTGTTGGTATATGTGATTACTGATGGGTTTAGTTACGCTATTTGTGACGAAAGCTCCTTTAGTCCTTTGGCGACTAAATCAATGGACGAGATTGTTTGGAATACCTAAGGAAATAATAGCAAATTTTGAGCTCATAAGGATATACACATTTATCTGATAACATATGTGGCTCAAGTGGGAGATTGTTGGAAAAATTCCAATGGTTATGTGGGCCTAATATGTTAATTTAGTGTGTATTGCTATTATAAAGTAAAGTCCATAATTATGATAACTTTTGGACTATAGGTATTAAGTTTATCATGGAATAAAAGTGTAGATACCAATTTGATATTTTCAATTTGATGAAGGTTCAAATTGAAAATAATAAAACATATACTAACCCTACTAGGTTATTATATATAAGGGGTTATGATCCCCACTTGTACACAACACAATAACAAAATATAGAGTTACATAACTCATATTCTCTGCAATCCCTTTCTGCATGAGTATTAAGGTTCTAAGGTGTGTATCAAGTGGAAGATCATAAAACCCATCATCACTATCATCAATAACATCAAGATTACTGGCATGAATCAAGGTAAGTTTCCGCTGCATTAAAGTTTTAGATCTACTTTTAATCTCTTGACAATCGACATGGTTAGGCAATATGGTTTTCGGTATTAAATCGAATTAGATCTAATGATCATTATGTTTATGTATTCGATTTAGATACAACAACAAGTTGAATGATAAATTAAATTATTAAAAAAAAATTGAAAGATATATTGCAATTTAAAATATTGAGTCTCCCTTGGAGTCTTTATTCAAGCACAAATCACAATTATGAGTGGTTAATTTTATCTTGTTAAAGAGTATATATGCACCAGGACAAAATAATTTAATATTTTTAACATGCCACAAAACTGGAGTTTAATTATTATTCCGTTAAGGGGATATTGTTTTGTTTGCCTATCGACTAGTGTTATTATTTAAATATGAACCCAAGGTTTGGTGAAAGGAATCAAATATGAGAATCTTAAATCACCAAAAAAAAAAAAAAAAAAAATATGAGAATCTTTCTACTATTGTTTGGACTTTGGACTTAGGAGAGCACAATTCGATATTTCATTGGGAGACCACAACTTTGTACTTTGTTAAATATTTAAATAATAAAAGTTTAAATGAAAAGAACTAACTATTTAATTAGAGAAGACAGAGGCAATTATTGAAAGGTATACAAATATTAATACAAAATTCATAAAGAATGAGGCTCCATTATGAATCTGAATCTTCCCGTGATATTCTCGGATCCTTTTAGATTCACAATAGGCAACGAAGTCTTCTTCAATAACCAGTTGGTATAAGTTTTTTTGATAAGTTCTCAAGTTGTGTCACTATGTAATAGTCATGGATAAAAAATTTCATATTTTACTTCGAAAATAATGAAAAATTTGTGATTTTGAAATAATAGAAACGAAAATATGATTCATTTCCAAAACTTTATATTTATCTTGAAACTTTCTTTTTTTCTTAATTTAGAAACCTTTTTTCATAATTTTTCTTAGTTTTTCCAATAAGTTTTCGATATTCCGTTGACCGATACATACATCGGAAACAAAAATTTGATATGTAGTAATTGTTATTCTTACCCTTAGATTAAAATTTTTTAATTTATATGTTAGGCATTAATTATTAGATTTTCTTTTTAAAAAATTGTGTACTAACGGTATAAACTATTTAAGAAACTACAACAATTATTAGCAGAATATAGACAGCAATGTAGGTAGAACTACCAAATAGAATCATCGATATTAATATTAAGATATTTATCTTGTTTTAATACCACAAGATAGAAGATTTGTTCCATTACATTAATTACACAAAAATAGTAATTGAAGAACTACTAATGACTTTATACCTCCAACCACCAGAGATCATATCTTCCTTACAACTTCCGAACTCTCACATTGTTGGTCTTACGCTGAGACGAGAAGCGAGTTTCTGACCAAGGGATTTATCGGCCTACATGAATCGAACCAAAATAAAAACTAAGTAAAAAATTTGAGTCCCAACTTAATCAAAATCGAATTTTTTAACAAATGAAAGGCATACCTGAGTCCAGTATGAAATCCAGATACTACGAATTTCATGTGTGAGACGAGGATCAGATAAAGCATCAATCCATCGTCGGATAAACCTTTCTTGCCTGAAGCAAAAGAAGGAAATAAGTCTTGTGTACTAAAAAATATTTCTATTGTTTAAATCGAGTAGATAGTATAGGGTACCTGTCTGCTGCCCAGGAACGGTATCTCTCACCAGGTTGTATTAAAGTTAGTTCGAGCTAAAAAAGAAACAGGTTCATCTCATTAGAGGGATCGACATAGGCAAAGGTTTCAACTTTCAAGTTCATATGGCAGTATAGAAATACATTCATGGAAATGTTGGTTAAAATACGTCGTTTTTTGTTAACATTTCATGTTTAAATCCAGATCGAAAGGCTTAACTAGCCAAAATGCGTGGATCATTAATCTTTTCCTGACATATATAAACAATAAAGCACCTTATTTTGTTCTATCTTTATATGTAGACTTGTCCTCCTTTACTCTTTGAAGTATGTAACGAATATATAAATAAGTCAATCACTATGTGTAAGTGTCATAAAAATCAATACCGACGATAATTGCTTCGGTTTTACTAGATGAAAATAGCGACAGACACGATTTCATTTATGATGCATTGGCAAAGGTTTCTAGTTTCCAACTTAACGAATTCAATTCTACAATCCAAATCTGGGTATTTGATTACCTCAGTTTATTCATTTACTAACTTACTTTTGGACAGATTAGAGAAAAAGAATCATATGGCAGAATCAATCAAACTAAAACACATACCCTGTCACGCTTTCCTGACAATACCACAGGAGGAATGGGGTGCCTCTCAGCATGGCGACAAGGATCATATCTTGATGGGAAATAGTTTACCTGGAAAAAGTTGGAATATGAACATCCAAGTAAAAAAACATGCATGTAACAGGGTGAACAATGAAATACATTTTGCCATTCAAGACACAGTAGATAAGAGTTGAATTCAAAAAGGAAGAAAGACACGCGCACACACAGAGACTGAATTCAACTAAGAATATCCCGAATGGTAGATAGAAAACGAGAGCATAGTACCTCCTCATCCCTGTGCATGAAGTTCATGAAACCTTCATGATGATTGTTGTGATGGGCGCACTTGGGAGCATTAGCTGGAAGCTGCAAATAATTTGGCCCAAGACGGTGCCTCTGGGTATCGGAATAAGAAAATATCCGAGTTTGTAACAGCTTGTCATCAGAATAGTAAACACCAGGTACAACAATAGCAGGGCAGAATGCCAGTTGTTCATTCTCCGCAAAGAAGTTATCAATGTTCTTATTCAACACCAAGCGACCCACAGGTTGCAGGGGCAATATGTCCTCAGGCCAAGTCTTGGTTACATCAAGTGGGTCGACATCAAATCTGTCTTCAAAATCAGGATCTATAGTCTGAATAAAGAGTTTCCATTCTGGATAGTTTCCAGCTGCGATTGAATCGTAGAGATCTTGGGTGGCGTGGCTGTGATTAGCTCCACCAACCTTAATAGCTTCGTCCTCTAAAAGACACTTCACACCACAAGTAGGTTTCCAGTGAAATTTCACGTAATGTACTTTCCCAGCTTTGTTGATTAGAGTATATGTGTTGACACCAGAGCCATCCATGTGCCTGTAATCTTGAGGAACGCCCTCCGGATGGTGAGAGAAGAAGTCGAGGATTCTCCAATTCTCTTGGATGTGGGACTTTGAGTTGGGCTTCAATGCATGAACCATATCCGGGAATTTCATTCCACCACGAACAAAAAACACTGGGAAGTTGTTTCCAAACATATCAAAGTTTCCCTGCATCGATGAAAAGGAGCCCCTAATAAAATAGATCGCATTATATCATAACAAAACACAACCTTTTACGTATTTCAATAAGAATTCCAGTCTGATAAAAGAAAAAAATACAGCCTCCGAAAGACAATCAGAACTTCAAGAGAATACCTCTCTAGTGTAAAATTTCACTGCAAAGCCTCTTGGATCCCGAAGAGTTTCAGGGCTGCCACGCTCGTGGATGACAGTGGAGAATCGAACAATAACGGATGTCTGAACTCCTGGAGCTCTAAGGAAATCAGCACATGTAAGGTGAGTGATGTGATGAGTCACCTCGAAAAACCCCTTGGCACTGGCACCTCTAGCATGGACAACATGTTCAGGGATCCTCTCACGATCAAAATTAGCAATTTTTTCCACTAAATGGTAGTCTTCAAGGAGAATTGGGCCTGTTCAACAGCGGACTGTTTTACATTGGTAAAACCAAAGCTATGAAGTACTATAAAACAACTGAGAAGAAACCCAGAGAAGGAAAAACAATGATGGATCATCATAAGCAACAGATAGGAAAACTAGTACATAATACAACATATAACCATTCCCTTAGTCAAATTGTTGAACCTAACCGAAAACTATACCAAATATCACATAACATGTAATTAACTCCAGAAGAAAGAAAAAAAACGAAAAATTAACATTCAAACACATACACGTAATGTACTCATTCATACTTTTTCTGCACATAAACATGAAAAATCTTTCAAACATCTCAAATCCAGAACTCTTAGAATCAAACAAAATAAAGACTTTAAACAATATTCGCAAATTCATATCGATATTTTTCTTCTCAATCTCATGGTATTCTCATTAAAAGCAAGGCTGAAAGTAAACAAAGAGACTTTATTAAAAACTACCAAAAAAAAAAGATAGGAATCTGAGAACAAATACATTTTTAATTAACAGGCTGCTTATTTCATGAAGGACATGAATGCTAAAATAAGGTACATAACATGATCTTAGTTTCTGAGCTACAACTAATGGCATAAATGAAGGTAAAGAAAGCAATATATTCCCTTCATAATATGCCAAGTTAAGTACGCACCCCTAGAGGGCCTTTCCAAAACGATGACAAACCTATAGATTAAGATTTGTTTGGCAGCACTCGAGTTGGCGGTAAAAGATCGTTTGTTGGAGAAGGTTTTGGCAAAATATTCAACGACATCTTCTGCTACATTTCATTTCCTGCCATAAACAAAAGGTATAAGCATGCACTTTCAGTAACTTGTTAGATAATTTCACATAAGTAGACAAGGGGCGACATATGTAACAGCATGATTAATCCAAAGAATAAGTATGTAGGGAACAACGAAAGTGATGAAGCTTGGAAAAAGGTAGGGAATAACCAAAAAAAATAGTGAACTTCGAAAACGGTTACTAGAAGTCACATATTGGAGTTTTGTGGATACTCTTAGATTAGACTTTAGAAATAATACAAGATCTTTACTGCCCTCAAAACGCAAATAGATTGCCAGACAATTTAATTCCATAATTTTTAATTTCTACTTCAAGGATCTCAAGCCTTATGACAAAATGCATGTGTCGAACGGCTCAATGAAATAGGGGAATCTCTAAGTTATATGCACGGCTATTCGCTAACACAAAATTTAGCTACCACCTCCAAGTTCTTATAGTCGTTTCTAACACGAGATTAAGTATGTAGAATACATTTTAATGCAGTTGAAATGTCGAAACAAAATGGTTAGGTAGTAAAGTGTGAAATAGCTTAAACACAAGGAGGAAAATGCATATTCCCAACTTTTTATATTGTATAAACTCCATTCCTCTAAGTTAACAAACACTTTGCAGAATTAAAAAATAATTGGAAATAATAAAAAAAAAAGTGTCACACCTCAAGAGCTTTGCAAACACTTTCAAGCTCGGGACGATACTTAATCTTCTGTGTAGTCAACACAACTTCAACAACACCCAAACAATTCCGAGTCCCTCGTTCAAGAACAGGAACAGCAAATGTACCTCTAACATCATATTGCTGAGCATAATTCACTCTTGGATACTCATCCCTCGTAAAGAATCGAACATCAGGAGCCTTACTCCTAAACACCCTTCCAGGCAATCCCATAACCTCTTTAGAATCTTCCTCCGCGGGAAACTGATAATTCGCAGAGATTTCTCGATAACGAGCAAGATTTTGGCAGTTAAGGTCTACTGAAAAGGGTTGACCATTTGTAGTCAACACACACTTTTCTCCCCCTATTTTAACAGGTACCCATATCTGAATAAGTACATTTTCATCTCTTGAACAATCTTTCATGTAACGAAGTGCCCAAATTAATCGGTCCATTACAGATGTGGGAGCTCTAGGTGTTATCCAATCGAGCAAATAACTTTCGGATGGAATTTTTTCTTGAGATTGAGGTATTTGACTCTTTTCTTGATTTGCTTCAAGATTAGGTAAAGGAAGGAAGGTTCAAAAGTTGAAATGGGATTTGTGAATTCAGAGCAATTAGTCTCTAATAACCAACATTCTTCTAACATCAGCTTATCTATGTAATCGAAATCCGTAAACGAATCAAATTGGGATTATATCGTATCGTATTTAATTCAAATTTCAATAACTTTTCAAGTTAAGTTTAAGCCGAACTTCAAAGACTAAGACTAACAAACACGAACATTTATTCAAAATAAATTTGATATGTGTAACACAACAAACTCAGTAGAACTTCATCATGAACTCTATTTAATTTTTAAACCTTAAATAGAATATCAATTTTTAATTTCGGGGGAACAAATCTCAGAGATTATAAAGAAATATCTGGACTGATTGCACATTGTAGCAAGAAAATAATAAATAGAATAGAATAGAATAGAATAAAAAGATTTGTTCAATAATTAGAATATTATATTGCAAGAAATAATATATATTCCAAATGTTCATGACCACAGTTCTGCTAACACACTTAATTGCAGGCTTGCAGCCATTATTTTCCTCCAGAAAAAAATCCAAAGATCTAAATACGGAATTCAGAATATTTCAAGAGACTTCTTCAGCAAATACAATTTCGTATATGAATTGCACTGCAGAGGAAACGACAAAAGTCAGCAAAGAAGTCACCAAGAATGTTACCATACAACGCAACTAACAAGCTCAAGGAAAGTTTAAACCAGATGCTAGAGTATTCGACAACTTCAAATTTCAGCGTTTCCAAATACGAACCCCAAACTTGTTTATTTTGCAAAGCCCATTATATAAAACTAGCACAAACGAGCAGCAAAAAATGCTTTGGGAAAAAAAGGAATAATACTATCTTAACACTTTATGAAACAAGAGCAAACCAATTCTATTGTTATTTATACAAGTGTATACTGCAATGAAATCCAACATATAATTTGAAGCATTAATTCTTCCAGATGTATTCAAACTAGTAAAAGCAAGGAAAATTACAATAAGGCATGCCTTGTACCCTTGTCTACCTAGCTAACTAACTGCCCAATAAATCTCAAATTCAATTTCATAGATTACAATGTTGTTTCATGTATTTCATCTAAGCAAGCAAAACAAGAATCTAGGTTTTCAAGAAAACTACAAAAATACATAGTCTTGTTGACGGAGAGCAAGATGCTTTGGAGGGACTCCAATGGGCATTTGTTTCCATCTTGACAGCTTAATATAGGACTTGCTTCTTTATAATAGGCTGTTGATCTCGGAAGTTCTCGGAAGTTCTCAAAATGTTAGGTAATTAGAAAATCGTGAAGATTCTATGATGGATAAGGAGGAATATGTACAAAACACCCGTGCCTGAGATTATGTATCATCACCTACGCAATAAGCAGGCCTTCTAAATACTCCATCGGGCCTTCTCAATACCCCATCAGTTCAATCTCACTTCCCCGACCTCCTCCTCGCCGACCTCCTCCTCACAGACCTGCTCCTCGCCAAAAATCATCTTCAGATATCCTATCAGTCCTTTCGAATACCCTATCAGTCCTTTCCAATACTCTATCAGTTCTCAATTCCTGGACCTCCTCCTCGCCCACCTTGAAATAGTGAGCAAATGTTTTAGCTATGCAAACTGCTAAAATCCTCAACGCAGGGACGCTGGACACAATGAACCAATACTTCATTTTTGAGCGTTTCTCCGAGACATCGTTTACGACAATATTTACCATGTTTGCTGTGAAAGTATCGCACAAACCTCCATCTTCCTTACTATTGAGTATAACCATCACACATCCTAAGGATGCAATGGTTAACCCACCTACCCAATAACCGGTCCTATCTACCATATAAATGCTCGCAACCGTACAAAACACAGGAAACACAGATGATGTGAATAAATCGACCGCACAGTTTAGCCATATACCACATATATATCCCGATTTCTGTAATCCACCACACACTTCTAACATAATTCTATATAATATAAGGTAGACAACCGCAACAACATAAAGTAAAATGGAAATAAAATACATAAAAACCTGAAAATAGAAAAACCCAAAATAATCTAAAAACTGACGAGAACTGTTTCTAGTAGAAATATTCATCCAATAGGAAGAATTTTTCTTATTAACTTCAAACTCACTTTTGAATGCTGAAGATTGTATGAATGTGGTAGAAGCATAGTAGAAGAACATAAAAGACGCAAACCCGAAGCCAAACCATTTCCTTCGATTAATTTTGAAAAGGTCGTTCCATGATTTCTTGGCGAGGCTGCGAATGTGGGAGCAGAAACCAAGACCTTGTGAGTTTTCCATGGTTTCTGAGTCGGGTATAAGGTGGTTTGGGTTTGTTTTAGGGTGTTTATTTGTTTGGCAGAGGTACACGTCGGAAAGGCGGAACGGCGGAGGCGCAGTAACGGTAATAAGAGAAGCGAGTGAAAATGAGGTAGAAGCGTCGGAAAGGCGGAACGGCGGAGGCGCAGTAACGGTAATAAGAGAAGCGCGAGTGAAAATGAGGTAGAAGCGGCGAGTGCGGGCAGTGAAAATGAGAACAGAGTTATCGGCCAGTGAAAATGAGTTTCAGTTCTAATTTGGGCAATTGGGCGGGCTAGGGTTACTTGGTGTGTTTTTAATATTAATTAACTAAATTAATATTTTTAATATTAATTAATATAAAGAAGGCCTACGTAATTTAAAATTTTTATTTTCAACTTCAGGATTTATTTCTACAAGTTGAATTTCTTTTATTCAAAAGATAAAATTGGTGAATATGGATTCACTTAAATGTCATCAGAATCCCGAATAATTATCAACATGTGCTTATATTAGTAGTAACTAATAAACTGGAGTAAGAATTATTTTTTTTTCCTTTCAATTTAATATATTTGATTATCATGTTTAGGTCAGTTTGTGCATAGCACAGCTTATGCTAATAAAAAACAAAGAAAAACAATGATAAATATAAGGCTAAAATTAGGACACGGTGTTAAACCCGATCAATTTATGAGCAGAACTTGAGCCTAACAGGACTCAGCCCGAATAAAGTCCGAACATAAATATTACGATTAATTATTTGTATTGTAGTTATAGTTACTAATTATTATTTTTATTAAGTAAACTTACAAAAAGTTATGATATAAACTCACATATATATTGGTATATCAATTTCGTACTAATGACCAAAATCCAAAAAAAAAATTAAATCAAAGATAAAAAAAAATACGGTTCAGTAAATTGGAGTATTGAGACTCTAAAACTCTACTGCATGTTCATATAGATCAAACGCATCTTAAAAAATATGGGCAAATAACTCGATCTTTCAGTTAAAATATTATTTAATAATATATACTCGTGTCTTAAGTAATATCATATGTGTTTCGGTAATCTAAATATGTTATACCACAAGCTATTTGTGCCTACATTAACAAACCCGATATAAGCCCGATATATATCCGAAATCCGAAAAATTACATGGGCCGAGTTTGAGCCAAAGAAAACAGAAAATTTTGAGCCGAGTTTGAGCCTATAATTATAAAACTCGATATTATTTGAGTTCGAGCTACTTAAAGCTCGACTCACATTGCCTGATTCACAATCTAGCTAAAATATAGTAGTTCACGGGCTTACCAGCAATTTACTTAGTTAATGCATTATAATACTTTGAACATGTACATTGATAATCAAAGAGGATCCTAATTATTGCGCGATAGGTAAAGAATGGCGGATGTGCGCAAATTAACGTCAACTCCCACGAATATAGATATTTTTTCAAATTTTATACTAATCTTTTTTTAATTTAATACTAATAATTAATTCACTTAATATCTTATAATAATTTCGATTCAATATAGTTTTTGATGTAACAATGTATTTACGATCTTAAAAAAAATAAGTTCAATGGTAAAACAAAGCTTGAGAGAAAGAAATGAACAGAAATAGCACTAACTGATCTCTCACATCCCTAAAGCATATATTGATTTAGGAATAGGCCAAACCATGACGTAGAGTTTTTAATGAAACTACTAATTTAGAAAAGCTAGGGATATATTTTACCCGAGTATTAAATTATCCAGGTAAGACGAAAAGATGAAGCGAAAATGTTTGATTTAGAAATAAAATGACATAATTAATAACATAATACTAATATCTATCTCATTAATCGAAGACATAAATAAACATATTGAAAAGTGTGGGTGGGACTGAATTACTTTTTCTTTTTCTTTTTTTTTTTAAATCTTGAATTTTGGGTAAATACTTTTTACTCAGTTCCTTCATTAAGTTTATAATTTCTTCACTTCACTTACAATATAAAATTTATGGGTTTTTGGCGAGTTAATTATTTGTGATATGTCTAATAGGTACTGTGATGTTAAAATAGATAATTTACCTTCCCGTGAAATGAAATAATGAACAATTTATCTCTCTGTGATATGAAATAATTAATGAGTAAATTATCTATTTCCTAGTGGAAGTGTTATACACACACTCATTCATGCGACTGATACTTTATTTTTATATGAAATATGATCAATTTAACTTTATCTTTGACAACATACTCACGTCACTTTACCTCCTGAGATATGCATTAATAGATAATTTAACTTTATGTGATATTGCACAATAGACATTTCACCCCCTTTATACAAATATAAAAATGTAAAAATCAAAAGAAGGACAATATACTTTTTTTATTTTTCTTATCACATGGAGTTAATTTACTATTCACTCCAAAATTCACTCCCATAACTATTTTCACTCAATTCATTTATAAATCATTTATATTCATGTTGGTTATAAACTTACGCGCGACCAACACGTCAGGATTAATATTAGCACAACATTCATCTCAACAAATTCATATAATTGAGGCTTTAATGCTGAGCGGGAGAAGATACATTAGTCCTATTGTACATAAAAATCTTGATTTATTTTCTTTTCCAATATACCTAATCAAAGAACCGTAAATAAGAAGTTGATCATGCATTTGTTCCAAACCTGTTCTATCATCATAGTTATCTTAGTAGAAATTACACATAAATATGTTGTGGTGGAAACAGGATCGAAGAACTAAAATTAAAGAATTTAATCACTTTGACATAAAGATAATAATTCGATTTACGAAATTTAGAAAGAAAATAATTATATAAATTGTGAAGAAAGAATTGTCTGAGGACTAATTTAATCAAATGCAAGATAAACTGAATTTTCTTCCATTATATTTAACAAAAAAACTAAAGTGTTATAAAAGTATCATATTAAAACTAAAACTTCCTCCTAAAAAAATTAAAACTAAAACTTGGAGCTAACCTGGCCTGTTATTAAAAGGACTCGAATAGTAATACATGGCCACATACACTTCATGTGACGGAAATATCACCTAAACACTTGACCAAAAATTCATTATTGTTATGAAATCAAGCCTCGAGAATATAGTAAAATAATCATTAAAGCTTTGTTTTGATTTCGATCAAGTAAGTTAAAATTTAAAAATAAAAGTTATATGAAAAAAACAATTAGTGCTATATATGTTGGAAATACAATTTAGTACTGCAATTAAAGTAAATAAATTAATCGGAACAATGTTACCGAAATCGGGTTGAGTCGCGGACCACGCTCTCTTTAGGCAAATTTTGCGGCTCTGCCCGGATTTGTGTGCTAGCCGTGTATAGCCTCAATTGCCCCAGGATAAAACAAGCCCAGATTCCGTTCTGTCTCGAATTTCAGTGCACCTAGAAACTCGAATATACTATCACCCTTAAATTTACTTACTGCTTGGAATTCCTAGAAGTGTAGTATTACTATACTACAAAAATTGCTTTGACTTTTGTAAGGTAATTTTGGCGTAGGTTTATGGAAATAAACAAAAGCTCTCTGTTGGTTAATTTGTTAAAGGGAAAATAGAGAATTCTTTCCAATTTTGATAGAACAGGAAAGGGATTTTCTAGGGTTAGATCCCGATTGTAGTAATTGACATTAGGTTTACCTTAAAATTATAATATTTGGACAAATATTTTTACCTGCTACCTGGAATAAAACCAAAAAATGAGTTGGACCAAAAAACCCATTAATTACAAATAATTACTTAAAAGAAAAGAAAGAAATAAACTCCCATACCCCCCCCCCCCCCCCTCTTCCATGGCCGTCTTTTCTTAGTCCTCTAGATTTTCTAGAATGGAACGGTAGGTAAATTTATGTCACATGGGCTTGCCTTTTCTTTTCTCCACATAAGGCACAACAAAGCTTTCATTAATTCATTAAGAAATAATTTTAAAATTCTTTAAAGCTTTACAATTTCTTAAAAAACAAATTCCAAGACAGTTATTTATAAATTGCAGTCGCTCTGGGGAAAGGGGGAGAGGCGGGGGAGGGATGAGGATGGTGGATGGGAAGGGTTAGTGGGTGGGGTGAGGGAGAAAAGGGTTTTCTTTTGCAAATAATCAATTTTTTAAAAATTATACATTCAACCCCAATTTTTGAATATTTATTTGATAAGTACGATTTAAATCATAAATCGAGTCAAATTAATTTAATCTTTGACATCACCAAGAAGTTTCAAAGATAACACTTCACCTGATGGTCGCGAGATTTAAAATGTATGAAATAAAATCGATTTATTTAGAAGTTTATACTGAATTGATAAATTGGACTAAATACATAAATATTTAAAAAATAGGACTAAATATATAATTTTCCAAAAGTTTTATTTTTTAATTATTGTCAAAAGACCCTCTCTCGATTAATTATGGCCAAAAGACCCTCATCTCCATCACCTCACCCCACCCCTTCTCCCCTCTCCATCCCCTGCCCTGACGCAGCCCAATTCATCTACTTGACTCTCCTTTCGTAGCGGCCAACTGTTAGTAATTCACTCAACTAATATTTTTTTTCTTTGCAATTTATTTTTGTCATTGAACCATCCACTAATTAAGTAAACTTATTGACTAAATCAATGGACAATTAGGCAGTAGTGTTGGTTATGAATCGCGACCGTCGTGACGGGGGAGGGGGAAGGTGCTGCGACTGGAGATTGAGGTGGGGAATAGTGGATTGTTGGGATGAATGATGATTTAGTGTTTTTTTTTTTTAAATTGAGGAGTATTTTACTAATTTAAGTTTTTTAACATTTTTAATGACGGGGAATATATAAAGTACAATAACCTGCTGTACAAGTTACCCTTAAAAAAATTAAATGGCTGAGATCAAAATGACTTTGATCCAATAGTCATTAAAGGGGGACCTAATGTGTACAAAACACAAGAGGTACTAATTTTAGAAAAGCCCAACAGGAAATTGTGAGACAAAAAGTAAAGTGGAATCAATAGTGTTTTTAGTAGCCCACTAAGTTTGCCCGGAGCATGAGTGAGTATATTGCAACTCTCTATTGTTTTTAATATATAAATGAAGTAAAGTGCAGCTCTATTTATAGGCCAAGTTCACAATTGAAAATGAGGAAATTATGGGATAAGCTCACGTGTGAAAGTGGCTTAACCTGATCAAATCACGTGTGAAAGTGGTTTAACCAAATGTTCAACTTACTCACATGTAATTTGAAGATGAACACTTTACAGTTTACACCCTATATAATATTACAAAAGTTTCACATTAACTCCATAATATTTTTACAATTTTTAAATATACAAATTGATAAAACTGTCCCTCTTATGTACTTTGACACATTCAACTTATAAATCTGCACTTAATTTCCTATTTGATTTATTATAAATGTGACATTTTTTCCTCTCCCCTAATGATACTTTTGTCTTTTTACGTATACAACGTCCACTCTCAGTAATTTACTAATTTTAATAGGGGGTAGCGTGATCTTTTTAAAATCATGATGAGTTAAATTGAACATTACGCATAAACAATATAAATCTGACATTACAATTTTAAAATATACAAATTGACCAAACTGTCCCTCTTATGTATTTTTTCACAGTCAACTTATAAATGTGCACTTAATTTTCCATGTGATTTATGATAAATGTGACACTTTACCACCCCCTCCAAATGATACTTTTGTCTTTTTACGTATACAACGTCCACTCTCAGTAATTTTAATAAGGGATAGAGTGATCTTTTTAAAATCATGATGAGTTAAATTAAACATTACGCATATAACATGAGATAAATTAACATTAACCTTATATATTATTAATTATATGCTATGGACTTCTCTTCAAGAGCTTGTTTTGATTCCAAAAACTAACTTAATTTCATCTTCAACACTTAAATTTGGGTGATGGTGGATTTTGTGGTACAGGTGTCCGATTTATAACATTGTTAGAAGAAACACATTAGATGTGTAAGTTCACCAACCTGAGTAAAAGTTTTTTTAAATTCTCTTTAACAATATTTTAAAATTAAGTGGGTTAATAATTATTTAAAAGTTTAATTGATCCACAAACGTGTTAAACATGTAGCAGATGGCGGATTTAATTTAATTGACAACCTTGTCATATAGGTGTTTTCCTTTTTGAGTGTTAGGCCATCTCCAGCAGTTGAGGGCTAGCCCTGGGCTCTGGAGTCCGGGCTAGCCCAGGGTCAGCCCGGGGCCCTGCTGGTCGTCTCCAGCAGTTGGGGCTCCGTGGGGGGAATTACTTCAATTTTTTTCTTTTGCCCACTCTCACCTATTAATATTATAGATTTATATTTTTTTAATATTAATATTAATAATAATAATTATATTAGTACTCGTAATTTAATTATTAATTATATTAAAATATTAATATTAAATAGAATATTTAATTAAAGTAACTTAAGAATTAATACATAATACGCAAACTCTCACCTATTAATATTATAGTTTTATTTTTTTAAATACGGAGTATTAATTAAAATAACACATTAATTACAACAATACACAACATTAATTACATAACATAATCAAGGAAAATAAAATAAAAATAGTCCTAAAGCTCCTTATAAACCTCATAAACATAGTGTTGGAAAAAGTAAGTTAATAGACCATTTTGGACGTAATTTAAGTGGGACCCACTTTGAGTAAAGAATCGGGTCTTGACGGAATTATATTCTACTCCGTGAGTAGATTAAAATGGCATATGGTACGTCCAAATCGGAGTACGAGTGAATGAGAAATTAAATCTCAAAGTTCACACATGTAATGGAAAAAATTGGAAAGAAATAGACTAATCCCACATTGGAAGTGTGATAAGAAAAACTTGGGTTTATATATGATTTCTAAACCATAAGGGTTAAGAAATTATTACTAGAAGGCTCCCTCCTTGCGCGCAGGGGGGGTGCAAATCTTGGTTTGGATTACTACTCGGCCCTTCAAGACTTGTGCGTGCCCGCGACCTGCGCACACGAATGTCGTCCCCAAAAAGCCTACTCGGTCGAGCCTAGTTTTGCTATTTTCTTCCATGCTGTTAATAAAAATAACACATTAATTATTTGTATGTGTGTTAAATTAAATGGACTATTTCTATAACACATTAATTAAAATTACATACAACACACATAAATCATTAAAAGAAAAACAAAAAAAAAAAAAAAGGAACGGCCGATCAGGTGCCGCCACTTGGCGGCACCTGTTTTAAATAGGGGCGCCCTTTCTTCTTCATTAACTCACGCGAGGCCGCGGGCTGGCCTGCGGCCACGACCCCTCTCCATCTCCAACCGTTTCTCCCGCCCAGCCCGAGCCCGGCCCCGCAAGCACCATTGGAGATGGCCTTAGGGGCTAGAACTCTCTTATTACTAAATATTCGCGTCCAAATATCAAATTAGTGCTAATTATTGTTTTACGGTCGCAATTTCCCCGTCCATCGATTGACACGCGAGATTTTGCATGTATATAGGAAATCATTAATAGTTTAATACATATAAGTAAATAAATTCGAATGCCTAATTCTTGCACTATAGGGATCTCCATAAAATCTCAACATTCTTTCCCCTAAAAAGAAATTCAATACATTTCGAAATTTGTATTCTAGAACACTCTACGGAACTATGAATATTAAATATGTTCACCTAGACTGAAATTGGTTTGGTCCGGTTTGGCCTATCAAATTGGACTAAATCTTGTTTGACAAGAAGTCTCAATTCTCATATTCTGGTTTCGGCTCAATGTAAAAATCAACCCAAACTTCACCCCCTCATGAAGCGACAGTCTCTGACATTGTCCTAGTGCTTTTCTCATATTTTAAATGCTTTTTTTCCCTTTTTTCTTGCTTTTCGTTTTCTCTTTTGTTATTAGAGTAAATTGCGCTTTTGGTCCTCCTTATGAATTGATTTTTGCACTTTCGTCCGTTTTAAATTTGTAGCAGATTGATCTCTCTTATCAATGTAGTATATCACATTCGTCCCTCTTAAACTTTTTTGTTTCAAATTCGTCCCTCTTATCAATATAATGTAACACATTAATCCCTATTAAATACAAAATACATCACTTAAATTCAAAATATATTCTAAACTGGACGAAAGTTTATGTATTTTGTATTTAAGAGGGACTAATATCTTACACTACATTGATAAGATAGACGAATTTGCTACAAAAAATTTAAGAGGGAAAAATGTGTTATAAGAGGGATGAATGTGACACATTACACTGATAAGAGGGACCAATCTACTACAAAAAATTTAAGAGGGACGAAAATAAAAAATTTAACCCATAAGAAGGACCAGAAATGCTATTCACTCTTGTTATTAATTAAACAATGTATATTAAACAACAGATTGTCATGTACCAAAAAAAATTAGGAGATTGTCACTGACAAATTTTTCTCAATTTCCCGGAATTAAACAACCTATTTTTTTACAATTAATTTTTTCATTAAATTTACATTCTATTTATAATAACATAAATTATTATAATAATCACAATAAAATAATTACAATTTACAACCACTTCTCAATCACCATTATGATATCATCCCAAACTATTTACTAATTTTTTTTTTTATCTCAAACTCTATCAGCTCGCTGAATTTCATCCCGTAATTTACCATTTTGTATGAAATTAGTCCCAATATTAAATTTCTACTGTTCAAGACTTCAATCTAGTAATTAGTTTGGAAAGAAATTTGGGCTTTGATGAAAACAAATGCATCTACACCCACGGCTAGTCAATATTCATTAGATGAACTTAAGGGCAAATGTAAGCGTATTAAACAACAATGGAAGTGATATTATGATATAATGAATAAACAGACCGGTTGGGGATGGGGTGAGGCAAATCGAATTTTCTTTCCTCCGGAAGAAGGTTGGGAAGTGCACATCCAGGTAAATCTCGTGATTTTTTTTTCTTTGGACGTGTTCGACATTGGACAATGTCATTTCATAAAATGTTTTGGTTTTATTAATGTTGTGCTATTCAAGTAACTATTTTCTAATATCATGCACTATGTGAATGAAGTTTACGATTTTTGCAGTCAAATAAAAACACCCTATATGCTTTGTCTAACTTAAAAAAATTCCCCTACGCTATTTTAACTCCCAAAAAATTTCCTATGATTTAAAATATGTGCCAAATACACCGCAAAAAAAAAGTGTGTTTCAAACACCAAAAATTGCAAGTATTTGTTCATATTTTGCTTTTGATATGACAATTTTACCCCTGACATCGAAAGACAAAAACACCCCTATACTTTGTTTAACTCCCAAAAACCCCATATGTGTCATTTTAAATCCCCCAAACCCCCTGTGTTTGATTTTATATATCACACTCGACCCAAGTAGTATATACTTATTTTTTCAAAAAGAATAAATAAATTAAAAAAACACACATAGGGGTAATCTTATCATTCCACCAAAAGTCAAAAATAAAATTATAAGTATATACTACTTGGGTCGAGTGTGGTATTTAAAATCAAATATATGGAGTTTTTTGATAGTTAAAATAACACAGGAGAATTTTTGGGAGTTAGACAAAGCATAGGGGATGTTTTTGTGATTTGCTCATGGGAAAATGTAAAAATGATCGGGTAACTAATGACGGCGGACAAATTTGCCTCGTAAGTTTTTGGTCTGGCAATTTTATTTCATAATTCACAAAATTGAAGCAAATTTGAGATGTTTTCGGCCAATTTGAGAGAATGGATTTCACCCTCGGGCTTACGTATTTGAACTGAATTCTTTAAAATGTGAGTTTGGAAAAAAAGAAAAAATTATTTAATATGGATCATTTGTCATGCACATGACATGTAAAATCTGAGTTTGGCTTAATAAATATTGAAAATATTTTGAAAATAATACCAACAAATGTAGTTTAACAATTATACGTAAATCAGGATCCTGAAAGATTTAATACATGTCAACATAAAAATAATCGTCCACAATAAAAAAATATGTGATACAAGATTGCTATGAAATCGTAAAGTGTTTTTTTGTACTAGTACTGGTTCGTAGGCCTAAAATAGCTAGTGAAGTTGATTAGGTACAACCAAATATTTGTGTGGACTGTCAAATTCTTATATGAAAATGTCATTAAGAAACCTTAATATAAAAAATGTCTAAAATAGGGTAAGTATGATATAAAAAGTATAATCATGTCATGATTCTAAATTAATGAGAAATTTTCTACCAGCGCCTTTTTTTATATTATAACTAGAGTTAATGGCAAATTATTTTCTTAGCGTAATATGAGTAATGTGTCTAGTAAAATCATCTAGCTCCTCGTAATCTTCGTAGAAAAAGGTAACATGTATCACAAAACTCAAATTCGAATTTTATTGTAGATATCACACTGAAAATGACATATATATTATACATTATTTAATTTAGTCCGAGTTGTAATTAAACAGTCTAATAAATAAATAAAAAATGATTTGTTAAATTTGAAAAAAAAAATAGTACTTAAGTTACTACAATAATTCCACAAAATTATGGCCACAGAGTTATAGAAAACATCTTCTTCTGAGAGGCCAACACGGCCCACTGCAAGTGCAAACTCGTAGGCAACGGAATGTAAACGGCATCAACGTTTGGATCATCCAAAACAGCGTCGTAAGAATCGTAAGCTTTGGATGATGACGGGTAGCCGTTGTCCTTGGCGAAGGCTAAGGCTTTGTCGAGAGAGCTGCTGCCTATGGCAATGATGGTGGAGTTGGGCGAGAGAAGAATGGCTCTTGAGACTTTTCGCGCTATGTTAGCGCAACCTATTATTCCGAAACGTACCCTCGGCGGTGGCTCGGTCGCCATTTTTATTTTCTCGATTGGGGCTAATAGAGATGATAGCAACGTTATTACAACCGGATCGGACCGGTCGGTCTGACCGATTCGACCGCGAACCAGAGGTTGGTCCGGTCTGGTTTACCCCTAAAACCAGTTTGAACCGAGTTGAACAGGTAAAAAACCGGCAAACTGGTTCAACCCGATTTTGAATTTCCTTTTTTTTTTCTTTTTCATTTTTTTATTTTTTTTAATGTTAAAAATGAACTAAAAATTCTTGTAAAAGGTGGGATTTGAACAACTAACTTCTAGGGTGAAACATAACTTCCTTATCATTTGATCTATATTATTTTTGTTGAACTTTTAGTACAAATTAAAATTTATAAATTATAGAAACTTTTAGCCAAATTTATTTATAAATTAGATAATTAACTCAAATAAATATTTTACTCATTATGAATGAAAATTAATACTCAAATAATAATTTTTTATTAAAATTTGTTCTATAAAATATTTCTTTTCAATTTTATTTTTAGGATAAAGAATCAAATCGATATAATATGCAAGTTTGACTTTGAATATTATACTTTTATAAAAAAACATATTTTAAAATTTATGAATTTCTTAGTTTGTTGTATTTTTAACTTACACTTTTAAATTTTTATAAAGAAATATAATCATGTTATATTTATATGAGTATATAAATTAGAGCCATATTACGGTTATGATATAAATTAGAAAAAATTTATATGATTTAATTTTAGTATAATTTTTTTTTTATATTTTTAATCAATTGATGATAATGTTTAAATTTTATACATATTACATATATTTTAAAATTAAATATATTTATTACATTATTATCACATCGTTCGGTTTGACCAGTAAAATCAGTGGCCAATCGGCTCATCGGTTCACTGTCTGATCCAATGTTTTCAAAATCGGACCGGACAGTGAACCGGTGAGCCAACTGGTTAGTGGTTTTACTGGTTGAACCGATCGGACCACTGGTCGAACCGGATGACGTAATAATAATGTAATAAATATATTTAATTTTAAAGTATATGTAATATGCATAAAATTTAAACATTATCATACAATTGACTAAAAATAAAAAAAAAATTATAATATGATAAAATTAAAGCATATAATATTTATCTAACTTATATCATAACGGTAATATGTTACTAATTTGTGTGCTCATATAAATATAATATGATTATATTTCTTTTTAAAAATTTAAAAGTGTAAGTTAAAAATATAATAAACTAAGATATTCATAAATTTTAAAATATGGTTATGTATAAAAGTCTAATATTCAAAGTCAAACTTGCATATTATATCGATTTGACTCTTTATCCTAAAAATAATATTGAAAAGAATATTTTATAGAATAAATTTTAATAAAAAATTATTATTTGAGTATTAATTTTCGTTCATAATGTATGAAATATTTATTTAAGTTAATTATCTAATTTATAAATAAATTTGGCTACAAGTTTCTATAATTTATAAATTTTAATTTGTACTAGAATTTCAAAAAAAATGGTGTAGCTCAAATGGTAAGGAAGTCATGTTTCATCCTAGAGGTTGTGTTCAAATCCCACCTTGTACAAGAATTTCTAGTTTATTTTTAATGTTAAAAAAATCAAAAAAAAAAAAGAAAAGAAAAATCAGAACCGGGTTGAACCGGTCCATACCGGTTCGCCGGTTCACCGGTTTTGGACCGGTTCAACTCGGTCCAAACTGGTTTTTGGAGATACTGGTTTTAATGGGTAAACCGGACCGGACCGACCTCCGGTTCGCGATCAAACCGGTCGTACCGGTCCGTCCGGTCCGATTTTAATAACATTGGTCTGATCCGATTCTGAAAACATTGGATGATAAACGAGAGGTGGTGGTTGTGGTGAGATGAATCCAACTCCCAAATGCAGACTCTGGATTTTTGGTCATCGAACTAAAATAATAAAATAAAAATAAAAAATAAAAATCAATAAATCAAACAGTCAATTTTTAAAAAGTAATTATTACGCCAAACTTCCTTGTATTTTTAAAAACCTTGTAAAAAATACCTAATATATGAAAAATAGGTCGTTTTGGATCGACATATTTCAAAAAATAATTTTAAATATATCATGGGAAGTTGCAAAGACTAACTTGAAGTATTTTAAAAATGGTATATTGAAATAAGTCGATCCAAAATTACTTATTTTATAAATTAGATGTTTTTTGCAGGGTTTTTGAAAACACAAGGAAGTTAAACGCAATAAAAATTTTACAGGGTAGTTTCTTGTGTGTTTTGCCTAAGGGAGTATTTTGCATTTACCTCTAATATATGATGTGTTGGTCCCAAAAGTGGTCAATGAGATCTAGAGGGGGGGGTGAATAGATCTCATTAACTTTAAAACTTTTTCTCTAACTTTTTCTGTCAGCAGACTAAGCTAATCGAGAAAGCGTAAGACTTCTAAGCTGATCGCGCACAAAGCTTGAACAGCAGAGTTGAACACTATTCTGATTTCACTTATCTGATTCAGATATACTCAGAGTTTCAAAACTTGTATGCAGCGGATATATCAAGTATGTTTTTCAAACAAGTTTATCTTTCAAAGTCTTATCCCAGTTTTACAAAATTCTTTTCAAAACATTTTTAATAGTTGAATGCTCTTTTTGAAATATGCAAGAGAAGAATGCAGATGTAAAACACCGATATTTTATAGTGGTTATATGGATTTAAAATCCTTTAGTCCACTCTTCCAAGTCACACAGATCTTGGGTTATACTAGAAAACACAAAGTAATCGGGATACAATGCTTGCGCCAAACAACAAATGAAATGGCCACAAGTGCGCAGTAAGAAATCACACAGAAATCCTACTCTCCGAAGCTAGATCACTCACATAGATGGATCTACACTCCTCACGCTATTTTCAGTATAGGAGCTCACAAAGAAAACCTACACTAAGAAGCTATATCACTTCACACAGATGGATATACACTCCTTTCTTTTTTCAGTTGAAAGTCACTCAGACAGACAACGCAAGTTCTCTGTTCTTCAACGAAAAGCTTTGTCAACAGATGACTTCGCTTGTGATCAGACGACTCAACTGATGGATCTTGCTCTATAGATGTGATCTTGAATTGTGCAAGTCTCTTTTAGATCTTCAGTTAGTCTTCTATTTATACTCTTGGATTTGAATTTCTGCCCGTTGAAGATGAGACAGAAATTTGCAGTCCTCGAGTTCTGGTCCCCATTTTCTGGAACGGCTCCCTGCAACTGCTCACTGTACACTCTGCTGTACGGATATCTGCTTTCTGTCAGTCGCATTTAATGCACTCAGCATTGTTACCGTTGGTAAGCTTACTGACCATCTTCACTCTGCTGTTGGGAGTACTCTGCTGATGATCACTCTACTGATGATCACTCGGCTGATGGCTACTCGGCTGTTTCAAGAATGAACACATCTATCTTGACTCGGCTGATGATAACCAATCTGATCTTCACTGATCTGATATCCCACTCGGCTGATTCGGTCACATAGCTTCCAGACCTTGAGATAGGTTTCACTAAGCTTGTTCTTAGTTGATGACTTAACCTTTTGATCTTCAAAACCATTTTGGCCTTTTTGTCATCTTCAAAACCTTCTCCAATATTAACCAACATGATGCAATAACGAAATTGGGAGGTGAAATTCGACAGAAATAATCTCACGAGATACTTTAATACATATGATATCCCGTTATTGTCCCAAAAGAACCCGAAATATTTACATTAATAATTGACCACGACAGATTTTTTATTTTTTGAAATCGGTCCATAATATCATCGTTTCAAATACTACTAAATAAATTGCTTTCTAAAATGACAACTAGAGATTTAGCCATTGATCGTCCATTCTTTTTCGAATTGGGCTAATTTTTTATTTGGGCTTGGGGATTGTTGATTGGGCTAATTTTTTTTGTCCAGCTGAATGCTGATTTGTTTGAGCAATTGGGTAGGACTATCAATTGAGACGAGCCTATTTGAAGCCCAATAGCTAGGGCAGAATAAATTTGACCCGAACCCGAATAATTATGACTTGAAACTCAGTTTGATTCATTACATTAAAACCAATTATTTTATGAGTTGAGTTTGAGTCTTAGGAGGCTCAACCCCAATAAAGGCCAAAAATATATTTTTATCTTATATTTTACTACTATAATTTATTGGTGCTAATGTTATAAGTATAATATTTATTATTTTAAAAAAAAAAAACTTACAAATAATCCACCTCATATAATTTATGACTTTGTAAACTGATTGCCGACACACATATAAATTATAACTAAAATTTTCGTAGATCAAAGAGAAACGTAACCAACAAAAAGAAAAAACATGAAAAAGTTGAAACAACTGCTGAAAAATTGGGAGTCTTGGGCTCTTGACACTTTACAAATTTATTTAATATTTTATGTCATGGACTATAAGTATAAAATTTATAAATTCTTGTGCATTAAATAAAATTAGTCTATATGTTGCATTTAAAGAATGCCTAGGTTTTTTGTTTGTCAAATAAAATTTTCTAGAATGAGCAAAACTGATATGAGCTTGATATAAACATGAAATTTGAAAAATTACATGACTTAAGCTTGAGTCTATATGTGAAACCTGATGGTATTTGAGTTTAACTTTATAGACATGAACCTCGATAATATTTGAGTTTGAGCAATTAAAGGGTCTACTCACATGACCCAAATGATAGGCCTATAATTGCACTGATTAAGATATGTGTGCATAGTAAGTGGAATACAAATGAAACATACCTTAAGTAATTTTGTCTAACTCCCAAAAATCCCTCTGTGTTATTTTAACTCCCAAAAAATCTCCTATGATTTCAAATAAGTGACAAATACACCCCTAAAAAGGAGAGTGTGTTTCAATCGCCAAAATTGCAAGTATTTGTTCACAATTTACTTTTGAGATGATAATTTTACCCCTGACATTGAAAGACATAAACACCTCTATGCTTTGTTTAACTCCCAAAAAACCCCTATGTGTCATTTTAAATTAAATCCCCAAACCCCCCCCCTGTGTTTGATTTTATATACCATACTCGATCCAAGTAGTATATACTTGTTGTTTCAAAAAGAATATAAAAATTAAAAAAAAAAACACATAGGGGTAATCTTGTCATTCTACCAAAAATCAAAAATAAAATTGTAAGTATATACTACTTGGGCCGAGTGTGGTATTTAAAATCAAATACAAGGGTTTTTTTGGTATTTAAAATAACACAGGGGGATTTTGGGGAGTTAAACAAAGCATAGAAGGTGTTTTTGTTTTTTTTTTGCTGTTTATTATGCCTACCATTGTATTAGTTAAGTACCAAACCAACTATTGGTAGAATCCATATCTTTTTAATACTATAATTTATTGAAATAAAGTATTACAAAAAAATTGAAATAAAGAATATATCATACTATTATTTACTGGTACATCTAAAAATTGACAAACTAGCATAGCAATGTTGAATAATGTGCTTCTTCTAATATACACTGGACGTTGTGCTGCTTTAATTTGGGCTTCAGATTGGCTAAAACCCAACAAAATTTAATGGCCCAAAAGAAATTTTCGCCTTATCGATCCACAAATGAATCAATAACTCCGGGCCGCTTTTAAATTATTATGTGCCCGAGTACCGCCCTCATTGTCCCTAGCTCCACGGTCTCCATGGTAGGCGTGTCGAGGAGCCCGGTAGTCGTAATTGTGTTGTCGATACGCATTTTGTTGATCGTGCTTTAATTTTGTTTTCAACTCTTTGGGATTCATTTCAATACTTTTAACTTGTTCTAACGTCTCCTTAACCTCATCCATAGTAGGCCGATACTTCTGGTCGGGCTCAATACATTTTGGAGGGGTGTAGGCCCATAAGTCTTGGATCTATTAATTTTCTCAGCTTTTTTTTATCCGGAAGACTAGGCCGGGCCCATTCCACTAAGTTACTTTGCCCACAGGGCCGGTTTAAATCGAGCACTCATAGGCCCGTAATTAGCTCCAATAATACCACTCCAAAACCATATACATCGCATTTTACATACAAATGACCTGCAAATTAATAAATTTAAAAAAAAAAAAGATATTGTTATTTGTGAGTGAAGAAATTGACCAAGGCGATTTTTCAATGAAGACGTAAGAAATGACCTTGTAACAAGTAATTCTTGACTAATTATGAAGATAATTAAGATTCTTTGTATATAAAACTATTTTTTGACAAATTCTTTAATTAAATTTGTCAGCTGTCCTTAATACTACTTACAATAGCATTTAAAATACTATTTTGTTAGATTTTGGACTTGCAAAGTTAGGTCCTTTAGACCAACTCCAAGAGAGCTTTTAAAACTCAAATTATAAGAATTTTTTTAAAAATTCTCAAAATAGGCAACTCCAAGAGACCATTTATATTTTATCAACCTCTTATCTTTTTAAGTTTGGACTCTCATATTTGAGAGGCCAAACTCAAAATTTATTCCTGCCATGTGCAGAAAAGTACAAAAGCAAACTGTACTTTTTGAATAAAAAATTATCTCCCCTACAAAGAATTTACTCCATCTTCCTACTTCCCAAGTCCAGCCACCGCCGACCAAACCCAACCCCACCTCTAACCCGAATGCAAACCACCAGATCCCGAACCCGAAACCACAAACCAACAGATCTGAAAAATCAAAACCCTAACCCACTCCGTCGCCTTCCTCCGTCCACCTTCGGCCGGCGGAGACTACACTACCCAAGCCCAAACCCACCTCCCACCCTAAAAGTGCTAACCCGAACCCAAAGCCCAAGCCCAAACCTATCCCCCACCCTCTCCCTCTTCCCGCCGCCTTATGTGCTAACCCTTCAACTATCACCGACGACGGCTCCACTACCGCCGCCGGCGATGATGACAATTGACACTCCCAAATGTATAAAGTCGGGAGTATGTGGAGATTTAAGAGATTTTTATTTTGTTTTGATTTTAGGGTTTGTGTGATTTGGTTAGATTATTATATATATGCTTTATTAAGACCTTGTTTGGCTAAAAATGTTTTTGCATTAACCAGAAATTTGATTTTCAGGTTAATGCAAAAATAGAGCCAAACATGATTAAAAATATTTTTTCCAATAAAAAATTTATACAATTTTTTGAATAAACATTAAAATTGAATTTTTATTTTTTAATTTGAAATCAATATATGTATTTTTGTTAGTTCTAATTATTATTTATAAATTAATAAAAATTAAAAGTAAAGTTGTTTGTTAAAATATAAATTAGTTGTTGGAGTGATGTGATGTGATTGTTTAAAAGTGAAATCTTAAAATATAAATTAGCTGTTGGAGTGAAGAGTAAAAAATGGTAATGTATAACACTGTTCATCATTTAAATTTTAAGATAAGATGCCTGAATTTAAACAGACTGTTGGAGATGGTCTTAGATGGCAATTCGCATGTAACTACAAAGGTTGTCGGCACGTACGGATATGCTGCTCCAGAGTACATGGCTACAGGTATTTAGTTTTTTTCACAAACCACAACAGTGATTTTTATTATTTCCATTTTTATTTTTCAAGATATATTAATTAATTATATAGTTTTTGAAGAAGTTAGGTAATACCTCGTTAGATTATTTTTCAATTCGTTTCACGATCCAAAATAATTTTTTCCTTCGTAAATAACTAATTAAGCCAAACAAACCCATAATTGTAAGGAGGTTTATTTTCTGTTTTAATCTCTATTAGGAGTTTTTAAACAATTTGATTTTGGATTTTGTTCGAAAATGTTACTTTCTTATTATTTTGGTCACCAAACGTAATTATTGATTTGTTTATGCATATAAATTATATACATAAACAAATCAAGAATTACGTTTGGTGACCAAAATAAAACGAAATTAATATTTTCAAACAAAATCCGAAATCAAATTGTTTTAAAATTCCTAATAGAAATTAAAACAGAAAATAAACCTCCTTACAATTATGGGAATTAGTTATTTACGAAGGAAAAAATTATTTTGGATTGTGAAACGAATTGGAACAAATTAACATGTAATACACCATACAAATAATCTAATGAGGTATTACCTAACTTTCTCTAAAAACTATATAACTAAGTAATATATCTTGAAAAATAAAAATGGAAAGAGTAAACAATCATTTTTGTGTTTTGTGAAAAAAATTAAGTGAATTTTTTTTAAATATAGTCTTTTAGATAAAAGTATTTCCCAAAATGACTCAAATTGAAAAGTATTTACCTAAATATACCTTTTGTGAAAATCGCAGCTGCCAACTGCGATTCTTCATTTTTACGAAATTATGAAAAATAAAAAATATATATATTTACCTGCGATTTTTGGTTTTTTTTTTTTTTTGATAAAATGGCTTGAGTTTTGTAAGTATTTGATATTTATATTAGTAATAGTACTTTAAATGAAATGTTTGTCTTTCATTTCATTATAAGTATGACATTGTGTTATCTCTTATATTAATAAATAATAAACTAAGTGTCTATTGCATTCTTATCAAGCATGTTTATATATAATCAGGTAAAATATATTTGTGCCAATGGCATTCATGTATTATTCAAGTATCGCTATTGGAGTATAATTATATTGCTACAGTGTGATCCATTTTTTTTTTATGTTAATAATGTTTATTTGAGATGCTTTCTGGCACTATGTTTGTAATGATCCATGCAAATATAAATGATTAACTTGTTATGTTATCTTTTTACTACGGAGATGAGTGGTATGCAAATGTAAATGATTAACTTGTTATGTTATCTTTTTATTATGTAGATGTACATGAATGCCTTTGGCATATATATTTTACCTGATTATATATAAACATGCTAATTTATAAGAATGCAGTAGACACTTGGTTTATTATTTATAAATATAAGAGATAACACAAGGTCATGCTTATACTGAAATGGAAGACAAACATTTCATTTAAAATACTATTACTAATATAAATATCAAATAGTTACAAAACTCAAACCATTTTATCAAAAAAAACCAAAAAGAAAAAAAAATTATCAAATATTGTTGTTGCTAACTGCGATTTTTGATAATTTTTTATTTATTTTTCATAATTTCAAAAAAATGAAGAATCGCAGTTGGTAGCTGTGATTTTTCACAAAATATACATCTGAGGAAATACTTTTCAGTTTGAGTCATTTTGGGATTTACTTTTATCTAAAGGCTATATTGGAAAAAATTCAAACTAAGTACCTATGGCCATGTACTCAGGAGCAGCATACATGCCGACAACCTTTGTAGTTACATGCGAATTACCATCACCTTCAGCAGTTGTGTTTTTTTTTCTCTTCAAAGAGCTAAAATTGAACTTATACATAATCAAACTCAAAAATTTTGCTCCAGCAGTAACTTGTAAAAATAGAAGACTATGTATATTGAAGGATTGGACTTGTATATATAAAGGCCCATGTATAAATTTACAAGGCTTCCATATCAGCAAATTAAATCTCCCCAACCACCTCTCCTGCCAAAATCCCCAACGGCTACTCCATTGAAGTGTAAATTAAATTTTAGAGTAGAGTAAAAAAATCAATAAATAGCTGATTATTTTACCTCAACAACACACCAAAGTAATTAAATCTGAGATTGAAACGGAGATGGTAAAAATAATTACTTTTTTTTTTCCTATCTTAATAAGAGAGCAGTGAGAGGGTGGTGAGAGACGGTTATCTCTTGTGAATTTCATCAGAGGTGGAACCGCCTGGTGATGAGACTGAGAAAGAGAGGGGGAGGGAATGGGTTTAATTTTGGGGTACAAGGTAGGGAGAAGAATATATTCTTCTTCTTGACTAGAATCGGTGTAGAGAAGAGAAAGATGCCGGAGATGGATTTGTAGAGATTAGATTAAGAGAGGAAGAGATGGGGCAAATGGTGAATACTGATTTGAAATTGAGAATTGGGAATGTGCTTGTAGTTTATTACTTTATTTTTTAGTTAGTTTTTTAAAGTATATTTTTCTTAATTAAAGTTACTTTATTTCTTAATTAAAGATGAATACTGATTTAAAGTTTCTTTTTCTTAATTGAGAACGTCCTTAATTGTGAAGAATTTAAAAAAAAAATAGATTTTTCTAAAATGATAGCTGAAGGTTAATTCCTTTTCTTTTAATTATAAATATTTTATACAATTTTGATGTTTAATTATATTTTCTACTTATGTGTAGATGAATTTCGAACAAAGAGGTTATTTCACTAGTATGCTTCACGATGGCGAAGAGTTTGTGGCACAAACTCAATTCGAGGATTATACTGACCTAGGATCCGAACCATCAAGTGTGCCGAAAGAAAGCGAAAAACAAAAAGGGAAACGCACCAATTTTTTTTTTCAAGGGATAAGGACCTCGCTCTCATAAATGCATACCTCACCACGTCTAAGGATTCGATCATTGTTAATAGCCCAAAAAGGTTCTGCATTGTGGGTGAGAGTGTCTAATCGCTTTCACGCAGAAGGCAAATATGATCGATCTAAAGATTCTCTTTCGAACCGTTGGGGCAATACCAATACATTTGTGAGTGGATTTATAAGTAATGGGATTGGATGCTATGAACAAGTTCAACAATTACAACAAAGCGGCACAATGAGACTTATAAGGTATAACATTAAGCTATTGTTTTTATTTTTTTTTATCTATGTTTAATTTATTAGATTTATAAATATGTAAGTGTGTTTAATTTACTTTATAAAAGAATTCATATTATGTCATTGCCGAAAGCATAAATGCTAATTACTTTGGACCACATCATGCTAATTTCTTATTGTAAATAACATGGTAAGTCATTGTAAAGATCATGATGTGGGTTTCGTTGTAGTGGAGATTAATTGGTGTTGACCTGTGAGTTGGGAACTGTTATCTATAATATGGGAAGAGAAATATGGAGAGATAGCTCACTTCTTATTAGGCGGCCGATAGCATAAATACGTATTATGTAAAGTGTGTTTAATTTATCTATTATATATAATAAACCATATCCTTTATCTTTTCAGATATTACGTGCCAAAGAAATGTATAACCATAAATACAATAAACTGTTTACTTTGGATCATTGTTGGAATATATTGAAATTTGAATTGCGATGAATTAGTCAATCATCAACTGCCAATAAGAAATCAAAAATGAGTTTTGGATATTGTTCTACGTCATCTTCTCCGATAACTGAGGATAGCACTATCAACCTTGAAGAAGACACTATGATAGAGTTTGACAGACTGATTGGTAGAAAAGCTGCAAATGCAAAGGAAAAGAACAAGAGTAAAGAACAAGTTTCGGACTCTCAACGCTCATTCTCGATTTTACAAGATTATAAAAAAGAAATTTGTGAAGCCAAACGTGTTAAACACGAAAAGTGGGAGCAAATGGTCAACAACCAATAAGAGCTTATAAGGTTGAGCAAGGCTGACAAAGAAAAGGTAGCATTGGAGAAAAAAATGAGAGATGACCAAATAATGATGACGGACACCACTCGAATGGATGAACGAACCGCAATGTATTTTAATAATTTGAAGGAAGAAATTATTAGAAAAATGATGTAGCTTATTTTATTTTTGTTAGTAGAATGATGTCATGTATTTCGTTTTAAATTTCATGAATTTATTATTAAGTTCATAGATATAACTTTATTTAATTGGAATACATCAAGATGCTTCATTTACTAAATATAAGTGTGCATTGATAAAGTGGATAACAATTAATAAAAAAACAACTTAAAAATAACTTTAAACTTCAAACATAATTAAAAGCAAATGCATATAGATGTTTCTTGAGTTAAGATAAAATTTCTATTCATCCCCATATATCTGCCAAATGTGCTCAGTAAGATCGCGTTTGAGCTGAGAATGATTACCTTTGTCTCTGACACGGTCATGTACTTGAAGAAACTCAATAAACTCATTTGTGTGGTCACGTGATATATGTATTTCTGTAGATGTCTCCGAGGAATCATAATCAAATGTGAGATTGGTATCCCTTTCATCTTCCATGGTCATATTGTGCATTGTGATACATGCGTACATTATACTCTTTATAGTTGCCAAATCCCAAATACGTACCCGTCCACGTACAGTTTGAAAACGTGATTGAAGAACTCCAAATGCTCGTTCCACATCTTTTTTTGCTGCTTTTTTTTGGGCAAATTTGTTTTGTTATTTCCTTGTGGACATGGAATCGTTTTGACAAAAGTTGCCCATAGTGGATATATTCCATCATCTAAATAATAATACATTGTATACTCATGCCCATTGATAGAATAGTTAATAGGAGACGCACGCCCAACAGCTAATTCACGAAAAACAGGAGATCGATCTAGCACATTGATGTCATTTAGTGCTCCTGGTAACCCAAAGAATGAATGTCATATCCAAAGATCTTGTGAAGCCACCGCTTCTAGAATAATTGTTGGTTTATGGATATGTCCGATAAATGTACCATGCCATGCAGTAGGACAATTCTTCCAGGTCTAATGCATACAATTGATGCTTCCTAACATCCCAGGGAAGCCATGTTACTTATTTACCGCTAACAATCGACTTACGTCTTCATTGTTTGGTGACCTTCTATATTGCTCACTGAAAACTGCATTAACCGCATCCGTACACTTTTGATAGCATGTCAAACCGAGGATTCCTGCAGCGTTACTTTTTTGTTTAAAGTAGTTATCATGAGCTTCAATGTCAGTCTGAATACGGAGGTATAAATCGCTTCTCATTCGATACCTCCTGTGAAATAAACGCGCAGGATACCTAGGGCATTCAGCGAAATAGTCCTTCCAAATTGTCTCATGGCCTTCTTCTCTGTTACGTGGTATCACTTCACGACCAAGAGTCGACCCACGCCGATGCAATTGTCATTGCCTTGCCCTTTCTTGTTCTTCTAAAATCACAGCTTCAAGAAGAGTAATATTGTTCTGTGAATCAAATGTTCTGTGAATCAAACATATCTTCCATTCCACAAAAAAAAAGACCATTCAAATCTAATGGATCCATTATATATAGAGATTTCAATTTTTTTAAAGAGAACTTATGATAAATCTGATGAAATGAGAGAGCAAATGACAACTATCTTATGGAGATGTATAAATATAGCCATTGGAAATATAGCCGTTAGAAATAGAGCCGTTGGGAATATAGCTGTTAGGAATATAGCCGTTGAGGATATAATCATTAATAAAAAACTAAAATTATTGGTCTGAGTTAAATATTTGTTTGAATTAAATATTTTATTAAATCGTTATTTAAAGTCATTTATTTCAAAAAAAATTATTTTTTTATTAATTTATTATATTTAAATAAGAAACATTAAAATGTGTATTTATTATTTATATTTTACGTGAAAATGTAAAAAAATGTTATTTATAATTTAATATTGAAAGAAGAATAAAATACAATAATTCTGAAATTTTAGATGATGACGGCTGGAGTGAATTGCTAAAACACTGTTCATCGTGTATAATTTGATATAGATGACTTCTTATAGAAAACATTACTGGAAATGCTCTATAATTTGATATAGATGACCACCTACAACCCACAATAAATCATCATCGATGTACTTTTTATTCATATTTTAATAAAAGTGTGAAATAAATTATATTTATTAACAAATGAATAAGAATACATAAACAATTTTCCTTAAAGTTTTTTCTTAAGATAAGATATAACGGTGTGTGTAGATGGGTTTTGACCCGGTTTCGCGGGTCTCGCGAGACCGAGCCAAAACCCTTTCAAGTGAATTTTTGCCAAACCTATAAAACCATAAAAAACCTATTCAAAAACCCACACTCAAACTCTTCAAATTATAAAACGATTTGACATCTACCACCTATTTCCCCCCCAAATCTCACTAAAAGGGACATTGATTTGACACCTATCACCTACCTTTTTCCCTAAACCCCATCATCCAAACCCAATCCAAGTGGGGTTTCAACTTATTCAAACCACAAAATCCTAGGGTCAAAACCCATCCAAATGAAGTCTCAAAAATTTCATCAAAATCACCAAAACCAATTTTTTAAAACCGAGACTCGTGAAATCGAGCCAAAATTCATCCAAATAGAATACCATTTTTTTAATTCCAATTCTAAAAAGTAAAGAAAAATGATTATCTAACAGCCCATATCTTCACAGCCCCTTGTACAGCCCCTATTTAATGCTTTCACACTTAATTTTGTTACCTGCTACCTGTTTAACAGGTTTCTTCTTGAAATAATATTTTTAATCTATTAATCACTCAATCAACTTTCAAAAATTACAAAAGAGACCAAAATTTTCCGATATTACTCATATAAAAAATAATTCAATACTTTCTAAATGATAATTGAACATTCACCAATATTTGGATATAAATATCCCAACTTTAAAAAATTACAAAAGAATGCCTAAATTATATGATATTACTCATATAAAAAATAATTCATTACTTTTCAAATGTTAATTTATCATTTATCAATATTTGAATATAAAATATCTCGAAAATTACAATAAAAATATAAACTCATAATTTAAAAGTATTTGCAATGCCAATAATTTAGATTTTATGACATAATATTTAATTTAGGGTTTAGAGTTTACGATTTTAGGGTCTAGGGTTTTAGGGTTTAAATTTAGGGTTTAGGATTTCAGTTTTTAGGGTTTAGGATTTTAGTATTTAAGTTTTATTTTATAAATAGAATTTATTTTTATTTGATAATTAGTTATGAGTTTTTTTTGTAATTTTATATTTTGGACTGTGATATTAAGATGTGATAATTGGCTGTGATGCTAGAATAGCCCAATGTAAAAACAGCGTTCCAAATATCCAATCTAAATCTTCCCTTCACTCTTCTTTCTTCTTCTACGGCCGCCCCAGAACAAAACCCAAATCTTCTTCTTCTTTAATTCAAAATCCCACCGCGGCGCCGCACCACCCACTCCATCGCGCCTCCACCATCTCTATCTCGGCCCAGATTTGTGATTCACAGAGGTACAGTCCATATTCGAAATGCCCAATTTTTTTTCTTGCTGTTTTCTCTTAATAAATTGGGTTTTTATTGCATTTAAAACTCCAAAACTTGAATGATGCTAAAGTAATTTTTGGATAGGGGACTGAGGCTAGGGGGTCTCTTATGTATTCTTTATAACTTCCGTTCAACTTCCTTGGATGGTTAGAGTGGTAGGAAGCATATTATTATTACATATGTATTCAAGACAAATTATTTTGATTCAATAATATTTCGGTTTTTTTTTGTACCGATTAAATCGAACCATACTGAATCGGTAATTTACTGAACCAAACCTAAATTTTCGGTTGGCAAACGGTAAGAGATTTCAGAACAAGCTGGTATTACAAAATTTGGTACGGTTCGATTTTACCGTTTGCACAGCCCTTCATATTTTATCTATTTACTATTCTGACAAGTAAAAATATTATATTTGTTAAATTACATTTGTTATATAACTATATTCATGATATGTGTATATATATACACACACAATACTTGTAGTATTTGCTTTTGTTGAAAGATAGTTTAAGAATGAAATATCATAAAAATATATTATGCTTGCATCTAAAAAATATCAGCTAATTTGTTAAAGAGCGCCCCAATTTAAAATATCGCCTAGGGCCCCGTAATATGTCAGGCCGGCCTTGTTTGTGGATATGGAATTGTAAAAATGCAAAATGTATTCACTCATTTATGCCACTCTGTTTTTCTTAAAACCGAACTGAATTTACGAACCAACTAAAAGTTCTTGGTTTAAATATCATTATTATTATTGATAAATGTGTCTTTTGTATCTTACTAGAATTTGAATTTTATTATTAGGAATAATGAAGGTTATTCATTACCTAAAACCTGGTGGTCCAGAAGTTCTAAGGATACTTGAAGTTTCAAACCCAATAATCAAAGATGATGAAGTATTAATTGAAGTAGCTGCAGTTGGAGTGAATGTGGAGGACATTTGGCGTCGATTGAGCGATTTAAAGTTTACCCACCCATACCTTGGACATGAATGCTCTGGTACAGTTATCGAAACGGGCGCAAATGTTTTGCATTTCAAAAAGGGTGACAAGGTAAAAGAAATTAACAAAGTTGTTTATGATTTTTTTTCCTCCCATTTAATATATTACTACTCTTATAATACTATTTTGTTATTCATTCAGGTTTGTGCTCTTCTTGGAGGAGGTGGAGGATATGCTGAATTTGTAGAAGCTCGTGCAACGATTGTGAAACATATTCCTTTGGGAGTTTCCTTGACGGAGGCCGCTACTTTACCTGTAGCGGTTTGCTTGACCATATATTGCCTTAAAGTATTACGACAAGCCACTCCTGACAAAAAAATTATGGTATTGAATTTGTTAACTTTTAAGTAATTAAGTTTCTAAATAATTACTTGAAGGATAAAAGTTTAAGTTTTTGATACAATTTTCAGATACATGCTGCTGCTAGTGCAAGGGGATTTGGCTTAATTGCTCTTCAGTATGCCAAGTACTGTGGTTGTGATGTGTTTGCATTAGGTAATAACTTATATATCGTTATAATTGTTGGCAATCTCGTGCATTTGGAATAAATTAGCTGAATTGACATCATAGAACATATGGAACTTGTTGCATATGTATCAAACTCGATTTATTCGGCACCTTACGTGGCCTAAAATTCATTGTTTTTAGCGCATGATAAAAGCTCCTTATAAGCATATTTTGCCTTAAAATGTAGTACTAACTCTCCTTTGTTGAAGTCCATCAAACTGCATATTTTTTGAATTGTGAAGTGCCCCAAGAACTTTTATGCTAAAAGTAAGAAAGTTGAATATCTATGTAGACTGATACCTTCTTTAGAGTGCATACGACAAACTGAAAAATGAACTACATTGCAAATCCATTTACCAAGAACTAACAACAAACCATGCTACTAATGACTATTTCGACACAAAACAGTTGTAAAGTGTGTACTTGTTGCGTGCTAGCTCGGAGATTAATTAAACTTCAGGCCTAATTTTGCTTATGATTCTGAACTAGCAAAACAGTTATAAATTAGGCCAGAATTAAGTAGCATACTGTGCTAAATTGCTTTTAAGATCCCAACACCTTTAGTTCCAAAACGAAATGTGTCGCTTCGATAGCTAGTTACTTGTAATTTATGCTACTAGCTTCCTTCTTGACTTCAACCAGCATAAATTGTCGTTTTTTTACTTCAACTCCATTATATTATGGCTGATTCTGATTTATGAAAACCTTGTCAAGATATAGGAACATGAGAATTCAGAGAACATGTCATGGTTGATTTTGCATGTGGGACTTGGATAGCTTATTCTTTTTAACTAGTCCATGCAATGGCATTAAAAAATCTCTTATGTGTATTATCTAGAATGAATCTTGAGACTACTTCTGGGAAAACTGAAATGTTAGCCCATGAAACTTTTTTTATGTGGATCTGATTCCATAACTGTAGTTTAATCAACGAACATAATGTTCTTATCACTAGAAGAGCATCTCTTGGGATTTCATAAAGCTTCTTGTTCTGAAAAATCTCAAACCTTGTTCGGATAAATTGATGGACTTTAAGTAAATGAATGTAGTTGCATCTCATAAAAAGTATCAGGCATGGTTCAGTATTTCACTTGTGGTATGCATATAACTTTTCGGCCCAAAACTCACCAGTTTGTTCATTTTGTGATACATATAAATCTCTGGTGTTATAACCGTTACCTTGTCCACCCTCCAAGTCCAATCTAAACTATTTCCTTTTATTCTTCCTATTCAAACACTTATTTTGCTTGAGTTAAAAATAAAAGTGTCCTATTGGATTTAAATTTACACGCTCATAAAAACTCTTCGTTTTGCCTTAGTGTTGGAAATAACTATATAAAGTATAAAAAAATAATTGTAGAGCTGAATGAATAAGGTATGGCATCATTAATGACCATGACCTTTCCAGCAATAAAATATGATAATAGTAGTGACTGATTGTTAGGGATACCAGTTAATTTTCAAAGTGAACCTTTTATAGTAAAGAGATCTGGAGTGTACTGATTGAGTGGAATGCAAATGCAATTAGTGGAGCGTGGTGTGAAGATTTATATTGAAATTTGTTGATTAGTTCCACTAGGTTGGGTATAATGTTTTGTGCTATCAATGTTATGCATATTGTACTAAGTTTATTTCTTTTAATACTCTACATTTTCTTAAATATACAGGAATAATTCAAAGTAGTGTCTCCTACAATCCGTAAACCATTTCTTCTCTCTGCTTGATTTAAAAACTTTTATTTGTCAAATTTATTATATATTTTTCTTTTCAATTTTTTTTTGTCTCAAAGGTAGGCGAAGAGTGGATGAGAAAAATAAATATCAGCATTGCTATTAGAGATAATAGATTTTTATCAGTAATGGATTTTTAATTGATCTCACACCGTACTCTCGCTTCCCATTTTTAAGGAAATATATCTTGAATAATAGATAATATTTTATAATATCTCGTTGCTAGAAATAGGAGAAAAGTTGCAAACTTGTGAAAGTATGGGAGCGAAGGTTTGCATCAACTACGAAACCGAGGACTTTTGCAAACGTGTCATGGCTGAAACCAGCGGGAAAGGTAATACTAAAATAGACTGCCTTCGTTTTCCAGAACTATTTGTACTGTTCATAAGTTTACTAGGTACTTTAATTTATATTGCAAGATATGTGTGAATAGTTAAGTGGAATACAAATGAAACATATCTTAAGTAAAATATCTGGAGCTAATAATGGTACCCGACATCTTATTAGAAAAAGGAAATTAATATAAATCTTACAAGCTTCGCTTTGTAATATTTGAATTATGTGATGGCCTGCTTTGAGTGGTTTGTGAATAGCATGGTCTGCATTCTGCTTTAGCTTTAAGGCTTTCTTGCATTGTTTAACACATTGTAACAGTGTATGAATACCAATACAGTAGTGATAGGCTGATAGCCCCGTTAATGTTGGTAATTATAAAAAATCTCGGTATTGGTGCTTCATGTTGGGGAAAATTAACTTTGTGTGATCACATCACACAAACACTATGAATTGCTTCAATATATTTTTATTAACTGTGAAATTATTTATTTTATTACTGTGTATTTTCAACTTCTAGCTCTATAAAGTGTTCATTCAACTATAACTTCCAACAACTTTATCCAATGGTAAAATAGTCATTAAGCTCGCCTTCTTAAAATGCAACCATCTGATTAATATATTGGTAATTCTTGAATGACCTATATTATTCTCTTTAACCTACAAGCTGAGTTCTTCTATTCTTTATTTAAGGAGAGTTAAAATAGTTTGTACTAGTATATTGTTAATTTTTTAACCATCCGATATTCTTTATTAAAATGTAATTTTTTTTGATGCATTTATTTATTATAATGACTTTTATCAATCCCTTGATATATAGGAGTGGACCTTATACTCGATATTAATGGACCACATTACCTTGCGAAGAATGTAAATTGTCTTGCTAGGCGTGGCACCCTTATTACAGTAGGATTCGAAAGTGGGTGTCGAGATTATATTGACGGTTCGGTATTTGAAACTATTGAAAAGAAGGAAATTAAACACATAGGTATGAAATATGCTTGAATCACGTCTTTATCCTTTATATATATATATATATATATATATATATAGTGTTATTTCACTCTCACTATTTTTATGTTTTCTATTGACCAAATCATAAATATATGTAGGAGCGGATGTATTGACTTTACCTGGAAAAGAGATCAGCGCGTTATTCTCCCAAGCTGAGGAACTAATTTGGCCACTATTTAAAGATGGACGTATGAAGGCTACAGTTGGTGCAATGTTTAACTTCTCTGCAGCTGCACAAGCGCAGAAAGCTTTTAATAGAAACAGAGTTGTCGGAAAAATATTATTAGCTCCTTAAAAACAAAACAGTGGAGTACCAAACCGTGTTGCAAATATTACCTATGTTTTTAATATTGTGTTGTGTGATATTGACGACATGTTAAATTAAATTTATATGTTACAAATATATGTTTTTATATTTTTTAATATGTTTTTCTGTTACAAATATATATGTTGGGTTGTTAAAAGAAAACCAATACAAGAGGTTAAGTATGATTGCTAAACTAGTTTCAAGGAACTTTTTGGCAGCATTTATAAGTTCAGAGGGCCAAATGATGCCAAACCTACAATTTAAGGCAGTTGTGTGATTTTAATTTTCCGGGCTAATTTATGATATTTCCTTACATGGGCTCAAAACTATATATTTATAATTTAAGGCAGTTGCAAATATAGTTCAGAGGGCTAATTTATAATTTAAGGCAGTTGCAAATTTTTTTCCCCCCCTTAGATTTTTTATGGCTAATCCCACTTCGCACCCTAAAAATAGGAGCATTTTTCACTTTGCACCCTACAAAATAATTTATTCCAATTTGCACCCTACAAACCACTATTTCATTTCAGAGCACCCTCAACCATTTTCAGCCCATTTAAGTAGCCTGAGTAAGGGTAAATTCGTCCATTCACATTATTAACGACCCCCAATTTCCCTCCAAAAATTATATATGAGCAAAATTGATATATCACCATAATAACTTAAAAAAAGGATAAAAAATAGAAAACAAGCTTTACGGGTACCATATTATCAAGTTCTCCTCTTTCTTCTTCAAATTCAGTCCAGTGCCGTCTTTTTTTTATGTTTGAAGAAAAATGAGTTGGATGCTAAGAAAAGAGAATGAATTGTGTTTGCCATATTATCAATTTCGCATCTTATTTACGTTTTGATTTTGATTTCGTTAACAACTCTATCATACTTGTTTGTAGAATTAGTAATTAGGGATAACTACATGTACATTATCAGAATTACTCTCTAGATTAGTTTCAATAATTATATGTAAAGTAAAAAAGAAGAAGGCAACACTGGACTCGACTTGAAGAAGAAAGATGAGCAATTGAGTAAACCCCGGTAAGACTTGTTTTCTATTTTTCATTTTTTATGTTATTATGAATATATGTCAATTTTGCCCATATATTATTTTTGGGAGAAAATTGGGGTTGTTAATAATGTGAATGGACCATTTTAACCTTACTCCGGCAACCAAAATGGGTTGAAAATGATTGAGGGTGCAATATGAAATGAAATAGTGGTTTGAAGGATGAAAAGTGGAATAAATTTGTTTATAGGGTGCAAAGTAAAAAATGCTCTTATTTGTAGAGTGCAAAGTGGAATTAAGCCATTTTTTATTCTCGCTAATTTGAACTTACATGGGCTCAAAACTACCCAACTACGTCTTCAAGACAATAAAAAATAAAAAGACTACCCAACCCCAACTAAATAAAAAATATTAGGACATAACCAATGTAGACAACACTACATAGAACCATTTTAATGAAGGCTAACTTTACAATTTAAGTTACATCTTATCCATAAAACAGCATTTAATATTATAAAATTGATGGCGACATTTTCAGAGGGAAATATGTTCTTGCAAAGAAATTATTAGACAATACTACCTCCAGCAGTTAATTCCTCACCAGATTCACATGTTTTCTTATAAGAGAACACACAATCTATTATAAAAAAATATATTGCACTTGTTTTGTTTATTTGTTGAATGAGTTCGACTGGACCCCTTAATAAAAAATAAAAAAAAGTTGTTCGACTGTACCTATTTGATTAGATTTTCCCGCAACCTATTGACATCACATTAATTATATGCTCTAAGCTATGTTCGTTTGGCCAGATTCTAATTGGGGCAATAATGAATTTAGGCTTACTAAAAAGTTTCAACCAATTAATTTATGGCCCGTTCGGCAGATAATTTAGTCTAAATTGGACCTTGGTCGAATTATTTAGTTTTTGGTTCAGTTGGCCTGATTAACTTGAAATTACAATTATACCCCCAACTTTATCCATGTAAGAAGGTGCACAACTCACTTAAAAATCAATAAAATACAGTGGCATATTTACAAGTACTGGGCATGCGCAACTCGAGATGAAGAATGCATATGCAAATAGTTTAGGAAATCAGTCCATGTTTACTGGGCAGGGAAGTACATGAATTATTTTAAAGATTTTATGTAAGTGACTATATGAACAACAAAGCATTAACCTCAAAACTCAAAGAAAATGAGTTTTGGATATTGTTCTACTTCATCTTCTCCTATAACTGAGGATAGCACTATCAACCTTGAAGAAGACAGTATGATAGAGTTTGACAAACCGATTGGTAGAAAAGCTGCAAAGGCAAAGGAAAAGCACAAGGGTAAGGAACAAGTTTCGGACTCTCAACGCTCATTCTCGATTTTACAAGATTATGAAAAAGAATGCTGTGACGCCGAACGTGTTAAACAAGAAAAGTGGGAGCAAATGGTCAACAACGAACAAGAGCTTATAAGGTTGAGCGAGGAAAAACTTGAAGCTGACAAAGAAAAGATAGCATTGGATAAAATAATGAGGGAAGACCAAATAATGATGATGGACACCACTCGAATGGATGAACGAATCGCAATGTATTTTAATAATTTGAAGGAAGAAATTCTTAGAAAAATGATGTAGCTTATTTTATTTTTGTTAGTAGAATGATGACATGTATTTTATTTTAGGTTCATAGATATAACTTTATTTAATTGGAATACATCAAGATGCTTCATTTATTAAATATAAATGTTCATTGATAAAGTGGATAACAATTAATAAGAAAAAACATACAACTTAAAAATAACTTTAAACAAACATAATTAAAAGCAAATGCATATAGATGTTTCTTGAGTCGAGCTAAAAGTTCTATTCATCCCTATATATATACTAAATGTGCTCAATAAGATCATGTTTGAGCTGAGAATGATTACCTTTGTCTCTGATACGGTCATGTACTTGGAGAAACTCAATAAACTCATTTGTGTGGTCACGTGATATATGTATTTCTGTAGGTGTCTCCGAGGAATCATAATCAAATGTGAGATTGGTATCCCTTTCATCTTCCACCATCATATTGTGCATTGTGATACATGCGTACATTATACTTTTTATAGTTGCCAAATCCCAAATACGTACCGGTCCACGTACAATTTGAAAACGTGATTGAAGAACTCCAAATGCTTGTTCCACATCTTTTCTTGCTGCTTCTTGTTTTTGGGCAATTTTTTTTTGTTTATTTCCTTGTGGACATGGAATCGTTTTGACAAAAGTTGCCCGTTGTGGATATATTTCATCATCTAAATAATATCCCATTGTATACTCCTGCCCATTGATAGAATCGTTAGCAGGAGACGCACGCCCAACAGCTAATTCACGAAAAACAGAAGATCGATCTAGCACCTTGATGTCATTTAGTGCTCCTGGTAACCCAAAGAATGAATGTCATATCCAAAGATCTTGTGAAGCCACTGCTTCTAGAATAATTGTCGGTTTATGAATATGTCCGGTAAACGTACCATGCCATGCAGTAGGACGATTCTTCCAGGTCCAGTGCATACAATCGATGCTTCCTAACATTCCAGGGAAGCCACTTTGCTTATTAACCGCTAACAACCGACTTAGGTCTTCGTTGTTTGGTGACCTTCTATATTGCTCACCGAAAACTGCATTAACCGCATTGCAAAACCTTCGGAGACTCTCTAGGGCCGTGCTTTCTTCGATATGTACATAATCATCTACAGCATCGGCTGAACAACCATAAGCAATCATCCTCATCGCAGCCGTAAACTTTTGGTAGCATGACAAACCGTGGGTTCCTGCAGCATTACTTTTTTGTTTTCAGTAATTATCATGAGCTTCAACGACAGTCTGAATACGGAGGTATAAATCGCGCCTCATTCGAAACCTCCTGTGAAATAAACAAGCGGGATACCTAGGGCGTTCAGCGAAATAGTCCTTCCAAAGTGTCTCGTGGCCTTCTTCTCTGTTAAGTAGTATCTTTTCACTACCAAGAGTCGACCCACGCCGACGCGATTGTCATTGCCTTGCCCTTTCTTCTTCTTCTTCTTCTTCTTGTTCTTCTAAAATCACAGCTTCAAGAAGAGGAATATATCAGTTTTTATTATTCGGAAAGTAGAATAAAAAATCCTCTGTCCTCTTTTCTGTAGGACTTTTCCATCTCCTTGTGAGATTTGTAAAACTCTAGGGTTTTACCTCTCCTTCTCCTCCGACGAACCTCGAAGCTTCCTTTCTTGAGATGGTTTCATCTCTTGTTTTTCCCTATCTTATCCACTCATCTCCCATTCTCATCTATCCAGAAGCACCACCATTCCCTATCACCCTTATTCCTTGCTTACCGCCGCCGCCACCACTTCAACTCAACCATCTTCACTCATCTTGTTGGTTAACTTGATCCACTCCGTTTCACCCAAAACTTTTGCAACTTTGCCACCACCACTACCGGATCCGACGCTATCAACACCACCAGATCCGCAGCCACCACCAGAGCCACCACCACCACCACCGGATCCGCTACCTCTAGATCCGGCTCGGTCTTGTTCCCCAGATCTGCCTCTAAAGCAGTCGGATGTATCCCCTAAGCTTTCATATCTATATTATTATGCTTTATTTATTTTTGTTGTTTTGTGTTTGTTTTTAAGTTTTTGTGGGAAATACTTTTGTGGTAGTTCACAATGGTCTTTGAAGATTGTGTTCTTTGAAGAGAATATCAAGTTTTGAGATGTTGGTCATGGTTTTAGCACTTTATTTTCATCCCAAGTTTTTTCTTGGGGTCAGTTCGAAGATTTGGCTCCAATTTTCACTTCGTCTGGGAATCAATTTGTTGCACAGAGATGTGCAATTGCTCATTTTCTTCATTTTTTCTTGTCTCTTTTTCTTGTTTTGTTTTCCCAAAATTTGGTTTGATCTTCATTGTTCACTTTCTTTTTAGTCTTTGTGGTCACTATATTGTATTTGTAGTATGTTTTGTTTAGAAATGGAAATTTGTTTAATTATCAAAAAAAAAAAAAAAGAGGAATATTGTTCTGTGAATCAAACATATCTTCCATTCCACCAAAAAAAGAATCATTCAAATCTAATGGAACCATTATATATAGAGATTTCAATTTTTTCTAGAGAGAATTTATGATAAATCTGATGAAATGAGAGAGCAAATGACTACTATCTTATAGAGATGTAAAAGTATAGCCGTTGGAAATAGAGACGTTGGGAATATAGCCGTTGGAATAGATCCGTTAGGAATATAGCCGTTGGTAATATAGCCGTTGAGGATATAATCGTTAATCAAAAATATTTTCCTTAAAGTTTTTTCTTAAGATAAGATATAAGATACCATTGATGCATGCACAATAAAACTCTCCCCTATCATGCAAATAAATCTGGAAAATGATGAGAAGAAAGAATAGGCAAGGGGTTTTTTGCAAATGGAAATTTATAAAAACGAATCAACTCAACGGCTAACTCGCATTTGACAAGTACGCTTTTATAAGTAAGCTAAACTGAGGAGTCCTCTTGTGCACGTGAGATTGGAGGAGATGGGAGCTGGTCAGCATGATGTGGCAGAACACGTGGAAAAGGCTTCCACCTCATCAACCCACCTTCACTTAAATAGCGTGCATTCCATTTTTGGCAGGATCATGAAAATTGTTGCCGTAAGTTTTCATCTTCTTCCTCAAGTCTACTCTCTGTTGAATTCCTTCATTGATTGAGCTGCTTCATCCACGTTTCAGGTAATACGAGGATCCCAGCTCAATTTTGGTGCAATCGAAGTCTAATTTAGAATTCCTTTGCATTGGTTCCCTACTATTGGATTGGATCATTTATTTTCTGGATATTGTAGTTATTGTTGAATTCTTGCATTGATTGTAATCGTGGATATAGCTCCATTTTTTTGGATTCATTTTTATATTGATGAGCTGAGGATTGAGTTGGTTATATTATTTGATTGAGTTGCTGTTACTAATTGTTCAGTAGCATTATATTTTGGATAAATTGATCTCAAGTGTAACAGTGGTATCTAGAGCCATTGATCTCTGCGCCATGGCTAATACAAGAGCTCAGGAGATTCAAATAGAGTTAGAAAAATTGAAATCAAGCACTGAGGAACAGAATTTGAAACATGAAGCATTGGAGAAGCGGATGGAAGATCATATGCTGGAGTTGAGAAGGTCTATAGCTTCTTTAGCTGATTTAGCTACCCAGAACTCCAAAGGGAAACAGTCTGTAGTTATAGGGGAAGAAGAGCATAAGGATCATTCTTATTCTGCAGGCCAGAACTTCTACAAAGGATCACAGAGGCACACTTCTAGAATGGACTTCCTTAGATTTGAGGGAGAAGGTTTGAAGAATTGGGTGTATAGGGCAGAGTTGTATTTTGAGTTAGAAGAGACACCAGACAACAGTAAGGTGAAGATAGCTGCAGTTCACATGGATGGGAGAGCTTTGATCTGGCATCAGTCCTTCATAAAAATGAGAAGAGGTGTTGTGTATTGGGAGTAGTATGTGAGTGCTTTGCAAAACAGATTTGCTTCAACACTGTTTGATGACCCAATGAGTGAACTCAAGGACCTCAAACAAACTGGTTCAGTGGAATCATACTTGGATGCATTTGATGATCTTTTTAACCAGGTTGACATCTTTGAAACATATGCTGTGAGCATATTCTTAACTGGATTGAAGAAGGATATTGAATATCTAGTGAGAATGTTCTCTCCTAGAACTCTTCAAAAGGCTTATGGTTTAGCAAAAATGTATGAGAAGAGCAACTTGGAAGCTAATAGGAAGCCTTTTGCTACCATTAACAAAGGTACAACATTACTTCCAACCCCTACTGTTAAACATATGAACAACAATTACAAAAACAACCCTGCTCCACTGAGGCAATCTAAAATTATTTCAACTGCTGCGATGACTGACAAAAGAGCTAAAGAACTTTGTTTCTGGTGTGATGAAAAGTTCTCTCCTGGACACTAATGTCCAAAGAGGAAACAACTTTTTATCATAGATTTGAATGGAGATCAGGAACTAGATGAAGTGTTGATTGATGAGAACAACTTAGAAGAAACTGCGGATCATGCTGAGGAAGGACACATATATGTGATCTCTTTACATGCCATGACTGGTATGCAGGACTTCTACACTATGAGAGTTACTGGTTCCTATGGGAAGAGTAATAGGAACATACACATACTCATAGATTCTGGCAGTACCCATAATTTTTTAGACTTGGATGTGGCCAAGAAGTTAGGGCGCAAGTTAACTACTACTACTCCTTTCTCTATGGGAGTTGCTAATGGTGATAAGGTGCACAATAATTTCTTGTGCAAAGGATTTGAGTGGAAGATACATGGTGGCTCTTTCTGTTCTGATGTACTAGTCATGCCAATAGGGGGATGTGACCTGGTCCTAGGGGTCCAGTGGCTTGTTACCTTGGGAGATATTAGGTGGAATTTTAGTAAGCTGACTATGGAGTTTGAGTTGAATGGTAGAAAAGTAGCTATGAGGGGTAAAACTCCTTCTATGAAGACAGTTATAGGCAGCACCATGGATAAACTTTTGTCTAATCCCTTGGAACTTTCCACGATGAGCTTAACTTGGCTTCACCATGAAGATACAAACATAGAGCTGAGTTGCATGGACACTAAACCTGACCATGCTAAGCATCCTGAGTTACAATTGATACTGGACAACTACAAGGATGTTTTTCAGGTTCCTACTGGACTACCCCCAAGAAGAATGCATGACCATGCAATTGTGTTGAAGGAAGGGACTCCACCAATCAGTGTTAGACCCTATAGGTATCCAGCTATGCAGAAGAATGAGATTGAAAAAATAGTGGCTGAGTTGCTTGAAGCTGGAGTGGCACAGTACAGTACTAGTCCATACTCATCTCCAGTGGTCCTTGTCAAGAAGAAGGAGGGTTCTTGGAGATTATGTGTTGATTACAGAGAACTCAACAAGGCTCCATCAAAGATAAGTTCCCTATTCCTGTAATAGAAGAACTTTTAGATGAACTACATGGATCAAGATTCTTCACCAAATTGGATTTAAGGTCTGGGTACCACCAGATCAGAATGAAGGAGGAGGATATTGGGAAGACTGCTTTTAGGACACATCATGGTCATTTCGAATTTTCAGTCATGCCCTTTGGACTAACAAATGCTCCATCTACTTTCCAGAGCCTCATGAACCATGTTTTCCAACATTTCTTGTGAAGGTTTGTCTTAATCTTTTTTGATGACATCTTAATTTACAGTGTTACTTGGCAAGATCATTTGGATCATCTTTGTTTGGTACTGGATACTTTGAGGTCTCATCAGTTATATGTTAAGGAAAGCAAGTGCAGCTTTGCCTTGAACCAGGTTGAATATTTAGGATTCATTATTTCTGAAGGGGGTGTTTCAGCTGATGAGCAGAAGATTAAGGCCATGCTTGAGTGGCCTTTGCCCAAAAATCTGAAGGACCTTAGAGGTTTCCTAGGACTTACTGGTTATTACAGGAGATTTGTTAGAGGGTATGGATGCATTGCAAGACCCATAACTCAATTACTCAAGAAGGACAAATTCCAGTGGACTGCTGAAGCTACCACTTCTTTAAGAGAGTTGCAACTAGCTATGACTAAGACTCATGTCTTAGCACTTCCTGACTTCTCCAATGACTTTGTCATAGAATCAGATGCTTCTGGTAGAGGGTTAGGAGCGGTCCTTATGCAGAACAGGAAACCAATAGCCTATTTCAGTAAAGCATTAAATGATAGACATGCTTCTCTTCCAGTTTATGAGAGGGAGTTACTGGCTTTGGTCACAGCTGTTGCGAAATGGAGGCCTTACCTGTTAGGTAGGCACTTTGTCATCCATACTGACCATCAAAGTTTAAAATACCTTTTGGAGCAAAAGATTGCAAGCCCTGCTCAACAGAAATGGTTGATTAAGCTCATGGGTTTTGACTACAGTATTGTATACAAAAAGGGAAGTGAAATAAAGCTGATGATGCCTTGAGCAGGCAAGCTTGTGAGGGACAGCCTGCCTTATATGCAATCACTATTGTCACTTCTTCTTTAGTGGAGAAAATCAAACAAAGTTGGCAACTTGACACTAAATTAAGTAGCATCATTGAAGATTTGCAAAAAGACCCTTCTACACATCCTAATTTTACTTGGAGCAATGGTATGCTCAGGAGGAAGGGAAAGATTTTCATTGGGAATGATCCACAACTGAAGTTGGAAATCATTAGACTCTATCATAATAGTGCAGAAAGGGGACACTCTGGCATGTTCAATACACTTCACAGACTTGAAAGACAGTTTTACTGGAAGAACATGAAGAACATGGTTTTTACATATGTGCAAGAATGTCTCACTTGTCAATAGTTCAAACCTACCAACCATCTTCCATATGGGTTGCTTCAACCACTTCCCATTCCTGATAGAGTGTGGCAAGATATATCAATGGATTTCATAGAGGGTTTCCCTAAGATTTTGGGTAAAGAAGTGCTGTTTGTAGTGGTGGACAGACTGAGCAAATATGCTCATTTCATAGCTTTTTCTCACCCATACACTGCCTTAAATGTTGCACAGTCCTTCATGGATTATATTTTCAGGTTACATGGAATGCCACATTCAATTGTGAGTGATAGGGACACCATTTTATGAGTACATTCTGGCAGGAATTCTTCAAATTGCAAGGAACTGAGCTGCTGCATTCTACCTCATACCATCCTCAAACAGATGGTCAGACTGAAGCGGTCACACCCCTTATGAGGTTGTTTATGGCCAACCCCCTCCTGCACATTTACTCTACCAACCCCTCACCTCTATTGTTGACACTGTTGATAGGAGTTTGTCAGCTAGAGAATCTACTATAAGACTTCCAAAAACTCACTTATTGAGAGCTCAAAATAGAATGAAGACCCTTGCTGACAAGAAGAGAGTTGATAAGGTCTTTCAAGTGGGGGACTGGGTTTTTGTGAAACTCCAACCTTAGACAGCTTACTATGCGTGCAAATACTCACAACAAACTTAGTCCAAATTTTTTTGGTCCGTTCCAGATTGTACAGAGAATTGGTGCAGAGGCTTACAAATTGGCTCTACCTTAATCAGCCAAGATCCATGATGTTTTTAACATTTCTCAACTGAGACAAAGGATTGGTACCACCCCTACTTCACCACTTTTACCTATCCTTCCTACTCAACATGGTTCTGTGTTACTTGAGCCAGAGAAGATTGTAGACCGCAGGATGTACAACAAAAATGGAGCAGCTGGCACTCAGGTTTTGGTAAAATGGTGGAATGCCCCTGATGAGGACAACACTTGGGAAGACTATTCCCAGCTCATTCAGAGGTTTTCCCATTTCATTCCTTGAGGTCAAGGAAGTTTTCATGGGGAGGATATTGATGCATGCACAATAAAACTCTCCCCTATCATGCAAATAAATCTGGAAAATGATAAGAAGAAAGAATAGGCAAGGGGTTTTTTGCAAATGGAAATTTATTAAAAAGAATTAACTCAACGGCTAACTCGCATTTGACAAATACGCTTTTATAAGTAAGCTAAACTGAGGAGTCCACTTGTACACGTGAGATTAGAGGAGATGGGAGCTGGTCAGCATGATGTGGCAGAACACGTGGAAAATGGTTCCACCTCATCAACCCACCTTCACTTAATTAGCGTGCATTCCATTTTTGGCAGGATCATGAAAATTGTTGCCGTAAGTTTTCATCTTCTTCCTCAAGTCTGCTCTCTGTTGAAATTCCTTCATTGATTGAGCTGCTTCACGTTTCAGGTAATACGAGGATCCCAGATCAATTTTGGTGCAATCGAAGTCCAATTTAGAATTCCTTTGCATTGGTTCCCTGCTATTGGATTGGATCATTTATTTTCTGGATATTGTAGTTATTGTTGAATTCTTGCATTGATTGTAATCGTGGATATAGCTCTATTTTTTTGGATTCATTTTTATATTGATGAGCTGAGGATTGAGTTGGCTATATTATTTGATTGAGTTGTTGTTATTAATTGTTAATGCATTATATTTTGGATAAATTGATCTCAAGTGTAACAGTTTTTTTAATTCCAATTCCTAAAAAGTAAAAACAGCTTTCCAAATATCCAATCCAAACCTTCCATCCACTCTTCTTTCTTCTTCTACGGCCGACCCAGAACAAAACCCAAATCTTCTTCATCTTTAATTCAAAATCCCACCGCGGCGCCGCACCACCCACTCCATCGCGCCTCCACCATCTTTATCTCGGCCCAGATTTGTGATTTACAGAGGTACAGTCCAAATTCTAAATGATGCTAAAGTAATTTTTGGATAGGGGAATGAGCCTAGGGGGTCTCTTATGTATTCTTTATAACTTCTGGTCAACTTCCTTGGATGGTTAGAGTGGTAGGAAGCATATTATTATTACATATGTATTCAAGACAAATTATTTTTGATTCAATAATTTTTCGGTTTTTTTGTACCGATTAAATCGAACCATTATGAATCGGTAATTTACCGAACCAAACCTAAATTTTCGGTTTGGCAAACGGTACGAGATTTCAGAACAAGCTGGTATTACAAAATTTGATACAGTTCGATTTTACAGTTTGCACAGCCCTTCATATTTTATCTATTTACTATTCTGACAAGTAAAAATATTATATTTGTTAAATTACATTTGTTATATAACTATATTCATGTTATGTCTATATATATATACACGCACAATACTTGTAGTATTTGCTTTTGTTAAAAGAAAGTTTAAGAATGAAATATCATAAAAATATATTATGCTTGCATCTAAAAAATATCAGCTAATTTGTTAAAGAGCTCCCCAATTTTAAATATCGCCTAGGGCCCCATAATATGTCAGGCCGGCTTTGTTTGTGGATATGGAATTGTAAAAATGCAAAATGTATTCACTCATTTATGCCTCTATGTTTTTCTTAAAACCGAACTGAATTTACGAACCAACCAAAAGTTCTTGGTTTAAATATTATTATTATTATTGATAAATGTGACTTTTGTTTCTTACTAGAATTTGAATTGTATTATTAGGAATAATGAAGGTTATTCATTACCTAAAACCTGGTGGTCCAGAAGTTCTAAGGATACTTGAAGTTTCAAACCCAATAATCAAAGATGATGAAGTATTAATTGAAGTAGCTGCAGTTGGAGTGAATGTGGAGGACATTTGGCGTCGACTGAGCGATTTGGAGTTTACCCACCCATACCTTGGACATGAATGCTCTGGTACAGTTATCGAAACGGGCGCAAATGTTTTGCATTTCAAAAAGGGTGACAAGGTAAAAGAAATTAACAAAGTTGTTTATGATTTTTTTTCCTCCCACTGTCCCATTTAATATATTACTACTCTTATAATACTATTTTGTTATTCAATCAGGTTTGTGCTCTTCTTAGAGGAGGTGGAGGATATGCTGAATTTGTAGAAGCTCGTGCAACGAATGTGAAACATATTCCTTTGGGAGTTTCCTTGACGGAGGCCGCTACTTTACCTGTAGCGGTTTGCTTGACCATATATTGCCTTAAAGTATTACGGCAAGCGACTCCTGAAAAAAAAATTATGGTATTGAATTTGTTAAATTTTAAGTAATTAAGTTTCTAAATAATTACTTGAAGGATAAAAGTTTAAGTTTTTGATACAATTTTCAGATACATGCTGCTGCTAGTGCAAGGGGAGTTGGCTTAATTGCTCTTCAGTATGCCAAGTACTGTGGTTGTGATGTATTTGCATTAGGTAATAACTTATATATCGTTATAATTGTTGGCAATCTCATACATTTGGAATAAATTAGCTGAATTGACATCATAGAACATATGGAACTTGTTGCATATGTATCAAACTCGAGTTATTCGTCACCTTACGTGGCCTAAAATTCATGGTTTTTAGCGCATGATAAAAGCTCCTTATAAGCATATTTTGCCTTAAATGTAGTACTAACTCTTCTTTGTTGAAGTCCATCAAACTGCATATTTTTTTATTGTGAAGTGCCCCAAGAACTTTCATGCTAAAAGTAAGAAAGTTGAATATCTATGTAGACTGATACCTTCTTTAGAGTGCATACGACAACTGAAAAATGAACTACATTGCAAATCCATTTACCAAGAACTAACAACAAACCATGCTACTAATGACTATTTCGACACAGAACAGTTGTAAAGTGTGTACTTGTTGCGTGCTATCTCGGAAATTAAGTAAACTTCAGGCCTAATTTTGCTTATGATTCTGAACTAGCTGCATTCTCAGTACATTTTTTTTACAACTTATGCAACATCTTTATATAAATTAGGCCAGAATTAAGTAGCATACTGTACTGAAAATTGCTTTTAAGATCCCAACACTTTACTTCCAAAATGATATGTGTCGCTTCGATAGCTAGTTACTTGTAATTTATGCTACTAGCTTCCTTCTTGACTTCAACCAGCATAAATTGTCGTTTTTTTACTTCAACTCCATTATATTATGGCTGATTCTGATTTATGAAAACCTTGTCAAGATATAGGAACATGAGAATTCGGAGAACATGTCATGGTTGATTTTGCACGTGGGACTTGGATAGCTTATTCTTTTTAACTAGTCCATGCAATGACATTAAAATCTCTTATTAGTATTATCTAGAATGAATCTTAAGACTACTTCTGGGAAAACTGAAATGTTAGCCCATGAAACTTTTTTTATGTGGGACTTGGATAATTTTTTATAATATCTCGTTGCTAGAAATAGGAGAAAAGTTGCAAATTTGTGAAAGTATGGGAGCGAAGGTTTGCATCAACTACGAAACCGAGGACTTTTGCAATCGTGTCATGGCTGAAACCAGCGGGAAAGGTAATACTAAAATAGACTGCCTTCGTTTTCCAGAACTATTTGTATCTGTTCATAAGTTTTTGCTATTAGATTCGAAGTCCTTATAAAATTAAGTAATATGTGATCCTGTTTATGAGGGTAATGACCTGCCTTCTGATTACGAGGAAATAAGACTACAGTTCCGAAGTTTCATAAGTTCTGCATAAGTTTTGAAGATTTATTAAAATGTACTAGTATATTGGTAATTCTTGAATGACCGATATTCTTTATTAAAATGTAAATTTTTTTGATGCATTTATTAATTATAATGACTTTTATCAATCCCTTGATATATAGGAGTGGACCTTATACTCGATATTAATGGACCACATTACCTTGCGAAGAATGTAAATTGTCTTGCTAGGCGTGGCACCCTTATTACAGTAGGATTTGAAAGTGGGTGTCAAGATTATATTGACCGTTCGGTATTTGAAACTATTGAAAAGAAGGAACTCAAACACATAGGTATGAATTATGCTTGAATCACGTCTTGTGTTATTTCACTTTCACTATTTTTATGTTTTCTATTGACCAAATCATAAATATATGTAGGAGCTGATATATTAACTTTACCTGGAAAAGAGATCAGCGCGTTATTCTCCCAAGCTGAGGAACTAATTTGGCCACTATTTAAAGATGGACGTATGAAGCCTACAATTGGTGCAATGTTTCACTCCTCTGCAGCTGCACAAGCGCAGAAAGCTTTTAATAGAAACAGAGTTGTCGGAAAAATATTATTAGCTCCTTAAAAACAAAACAATGGAGTACCAAACCGTGTTGCAAATAATAGTATTTTTTTTTCCCCTTAGATTTTTTTATTCTCGCTAATTTGAACTTACATGGGCTCAAAAGTCAAAACTACCCAACTACGTCTTCAAGACAATAAAAAATAAAAAGACTACCCAACCCCAACTAAATAAAAAATATTATTAGACAATACTACCTCCAGCAGTTAATTCCTCACCAGATTCACATGTTTTCTGATAAGAGAACACACAATCTATTACAAAAAAGTATATTGCACTTGTTTTGTTTATTTGTTGAATGAGTTCGACTGGACCCCTTATTAAAAAAAAAAAAAAAAAAAAAAAAGTTCGACTGGACCTATTTGATTAGATTTTCCCGCAACCTATTGCATTAATTATATGCTCTAGAGCTATGTTCGTTTGGCCAGATTCTTATTGGGGCAATAATGAATTTAGGCTTACTAAAAAGTTTCAACCAATTAATTTATGGCCTGTTCGGCAGATAATTTAGTCTAAATTGAACCTTGGTCGAATTATTTAGTTTTTGGTTCGGTTGGTCTGATTAACTTGAAATTACAATTTTACCCCCAACTTTATCCACGTAAGAAGGTGCACAACTCACTTAAAAATCAATAAAAACAGTGGCATATTTACAAGTACTGGGAGTGAATAGCAAATTAACTCCCCGTGTTATTCTAAATAGGCAATTAAACTCCCTATGATAAATAAAAGGGCAAAATACCTCCCTGTGATATTCTAAATAGGCAATTTAACTCCCTGTGTTAAGAAAAATGACAAAATAACTCCCTGTGATTTTATAAAAGAAGCACATTGCCTCCCTCTAAATTGCTTATTAATTCATATCACAGGGAGTTAAATTGCTCATTATTTCATTCACAGGGAGGTATATTGCCTATTTTTATATCACGATGAGGTAAATTGCTCATTATTTCATTTCACGGGGAGTTAAATTGCCTATTTTTATTTCACAGGGAGGTAAATTGCCCATTAGACATATCACATGTAGTTAACTTGCAAAAAACCCCAAGTACTGGGCATGCGCAACTCGAGATGAAGAATGCATACGCAATAGGTTTAGAAAATCAGTCCATGTTTACTGGGCAGGGAAGTACATGAATTATTTTAAAGATTTTATGTAAGTGACCATATGAACAACAAAGCATTAACCTCAAAACTCAAAGAAATATGAGGCAGTATCTTCTCTAATCCATGGAGAAAATAGCAGCATTTATTTAGCAATCAACAAAAACAATTAATTTCACCCTAACATACACATTTACCCAAACGAGTTCTCACCGAATAAATTGCTCAACAATTCAGATTTATTGCGCGATGAATATGACCTGCTTGTCCAGCTGAAACAACAAAAGGTTAAAAGATTAAAAGAAAATTATGAAAAACTCTCTTAAAATCGGTGAAGTTCAATATTTTAGCTATTAAGTTAGTTCACGTAGTTAACAATGGTGGGAAAAAAAAAATTAACGTGTCTACCATGATCTAGTATTACAGTAAACTAATTTTAATTATTTAGTCTAATATGTCGACATAATAACAATATAAAATATCTTTAATTGATATCACGATCTCATCTCAATCAATCTTAGATGACGATCATGGATAATTAAGCTTATAACATTAAAACTGAGGGTAGTAGGTAGGAGCTGCAAATTAAAAGTTTGTTTAATCGTCAACATTATAATTATATACTAATAAACTATTGAACTTACATGTTTAGCATATTAATTATATATAAATAGTGGTTCATGAAATCAAATTAATCCAGATCGATCATTAGTTGAACTTGAAATTAATTTGTTTATCCATATCATCAATTAATTCTGATCGATCAATAATAAGTATACAATTAATTATTAGTATGAAATATTCCGGTGGTTGCATTTTGGTTCTAATCGTCCTGGTGGCCATTATCATGCCGACAAGTAATACATCAACTCATGCTCAATGCAGGATTTTCAAATTTTTTTCATTATGTAATCAGCAGCAAGAATCGGTCTACGTACCAACTGTGGTGGTTCCTCCTGTTGTGATTCCTCCATACTATCAAGGTTCTGTTGTGGTTCATCCAGGTTCTGTTGTGGTTCCGTAGAAGTTCTCTAAAAGTGTGGAGCTCTGATGAATAGTAGCCTTGTTTTCCTTTTGTTTTTTTTTTTTCCCTCCAAAAACAAATAAAACGACGTCGTATTATTGCCTCTAGGTTGTTTGTTGTTGTTGTCTTGTTTTACTGATTATTGTTTTAAGGGTAAATACCACTTTTGGTCCCTCTTATCATTAACTTTTTACAGAGTGGTCCCCCTTATGTTTTTTTCCCACTTTAGTCCCTACTATGAATTATTTGTTTCACTTTAGTCCTTTTCAATCGTGCCGAGCTCAAACGAGCTTTTATCGAACGAGTTCGAGCTGAGTATCGAGTAGCTTGATATTTTACATGTATTTTTTTAATTTTAGCTTATCGAGTCGAGCTCGAACCGAGCTTCAAAAGTTATCGAACAAAAAATGATGTTCAAGCTTGTTTGATTAGTGTGACGAACCGAGATTTATCAAACGAGCTCGAGTCGAGTATCGAGTAGTTTGGTTTGATTTTCAGCCCTAGTTGTCTGCTACTTCTTCATTTCTAATTTTTGGAGCTTTGGGAGTCATGGATTATGTTGATTGGTATGCTTATTTTGGGGTTATTGTGTTTGGTTCGGATGTTGATGTTGTTGTTGGTGTTGGTTTTGTGGTTACTGGACCCGATTTGGTTAGAATTTTCCCGCAACATATTGACAATTGTCAATTACATTAATTATATGCTCTAAATTCACTATTTAATAATAATAATTTAAAAAAACTGGGCAATTCCAGTCTGAATTTTCATTTGAATTCACAATCCTCCTAAATATAACAAGCCCACAACACAACACAATATTCGTTCACGTTGTTCTTCTTTAATTAATCCATCCATCTATTGGTTGGGTTTGAGGCTGATAGACAATAGAATAAGCCCACGACTAATTGGAGAATTTGTCTTTATAAGCCCAAGAAAATTGGTTTATTTCCCACATGGATAACAAACGTAAAAAGAGGGACGAATATATAGAGAAGCAGAGGAAGAACGGATATGACCTTACTTGAACATGATTTGTTCTATAGGCTTGTACATCTGTAACCTTGAGTTATAAGGAGATAGGAAAATAAGTCTGGTGGATGAACCATGACTGTTTGACTAGAGCGTGATTAACAGATTCATGGCTCTTCTTGAGCCACCGGGTCAGTAGAGGATCGTTCTTGATGTGCTCTGCAGGTCAACTTATTCAAACCATAAAATCCAAGAGCCAAAATCCATCCAAATGAAGTCTCAAAGGTTTTATCGAAACCACCCAAATCAATTTTTTTAAACCGAGACCTGCGAAATCGAGCCAAAATCCATCCAAATAGACCTATATATTAATCAATATATCTTGAAAAATAAAAATGGAAAGAGTAAAAAATCATTGTTGTGGTTTGTGAAAAAAACTAAGTACCTGTAGCCATGCACTCTGGAGCAGCATATCCTTACGTGCCGACAACCTTTGTAGTTACATGCAAATTGCCATGCAGATTGTTTTTTTCTCTTCCAAGAGCTAGAATTGAATTTATAAATAATCAAATTCCAAAATTTTGGTCCAACAATAACTTGTAAAAATAGAAGAATATGTATATTGAAGGATTGGACTTGTATATATAAAGGCCCATGTATAAATTTACAAGGCTTCCACATCAACAAATTAAATCTCCCCAACCACCTTCCCTGCCAAAATCCCCAACCATCTCTCCTGCGAAAATCCCCAACGACTACTCCATGGAAGTATAAATTAAATTTTAGAGTAGAGTAAAAAATCAATAAATAGCTGATTATTTTACCTCAACAACACACCAAAGTAAAAATTAAATCTGAGATTGAAAGGAGAAAGGTAAAAATAATTACTTCTTTTTCTTTTTTTTCCTAGCTCAATAAGAGGGTAGTGAGAAGGCGGTGAGAGGCGGTTATCTCTTGTGAATTTCACCGGAGGTGGAACCGCCTGGTGATGAGATAGGGAAAGAGAGGGGGAGGGAATGGGTTTAATTTTGGGGTACAAGGAAGGGAGAAGAATTTATTCTTCTTCTTGACTAGAATCGGTGTAGAGAGGAGAAGGATGCCGGAGATGGAGTTGTAGAGATTAGATTAAGAGAGAAGGAAGAGATGGGGCAAATGATGAATACTGATTTGAAATTGAGAATTGGGAACATGCTTGTAGTTTATTACTTTATTTTTTAATTAGTTTTTTAAAGTATTTTTTTCTTAATTAAAGTTACTTTATTTCTTAATTAAAGATGAATACTGATTTAAAGTTTCTGTTTCTTAATTGGGAATGTCCTCAATTGTGAAGAATTTTAAAAAATTAGATTTTGCAAAATGCTATCTGAAATTTAATTCTTTATCTTTTAATTATAAATATTTTATACAATTTTGATGTTTAATTATATTTTCTATTTATGTGTAGATGAATTTCGAACAAAGAAATTATTTCACTAGTATGCTTCACGATGGCGAAGAGTTTGTGGCACAAACTCAATCCGAGGATTATACTAACCTAGGATCCGAACCATTAAGTGTGCCGAAAGAAAGCGAAAAACAAAAAGGGAAAAGCACCAACTTTTTTTCAAGGGATGAGGACCTCGCTCTCATAAATGCATACCTCACCACGTCTAAGGATTCGATCATTGGTAATAGCCAAAAAAAGTACTGCATTTTGGGTGAGAGTGTCTAATCGCTTTCACGCAGAAAGCAAATATGATCGATCTAAAAATTCTCTTCGGCAATATCAATACATTTGTGAGTGGATTTATTGGATGCTATGAACAAGTTCAATAATTACAACAAAGCCGCACAACTGAGACTGATAAGGTATAACACTAAACTATTGTTTTTATTTTAATTTATCTATGTTTAATTTATTATATTTAAAAATAGGGAAATTTACCTAGACACCCCCTGAGTTTAGGCCTAATTACAGAAACTTACCCTCTTATTTGAAAAATTACCAAGACACCCCCTCTGGCAAAATAGTATTACAAGAACACCCCTTACGGCGTTAAATTTTGACGGCAGAGGATGACTTCATCATTTTTTTAATGTTTTTCCAATTTTGCCCTCGGTGTGTATTTGTAATATATGTTATGTTACAGGGGGTGTATTTGTAATATTTGAAATTTGATTGTTGTAGGCTGAAAGTTACTGTTGTATGTGTAATGTATTTCCATTTCAATATCGAAACACCCAATAAATAAATAAATACCAATCCACCAAGCCACTAAATGATGAAAAAACACCCAACTATTTTTCAATGTAATGTTCCACTTTGCATTAGATCAAAATACATAAATACCTGGCCAGTAAATGATGAAAAAATCACTAAGTAAATCGAAAAAACACCAACAAAAGCACCAAATAACAAAAATAAAACCCAAAACCAACAAATAACAATAAAAAATAGCAGAAAAATGCAGCAGGAAAGCAAAAAACTATTCGGCCCGAACTTGTTCTTCACGGCCCGAAATTGTTCTTCGCGGCCCGAATTCACCAAACCCAAAGTTGACTTGGGGAAACTGAAATTAACACTATCACGAAGAAAAGCCCTCAAAAATCCAGTAGAAATCAGTTCGCTAACACCCCCAATTCGGAGATCAAAGTGGGCGCATAAACCCTAAATGCCCAATTCGATCCAAATCTTCAATCCCACCTCCAATCGGGCAATTAATTCAAGGAAAGTGACGAAATAAACAGAGAGAAGTGAAACACGAAGCAATTTTCCAGAATTAGAGGCTCAAATCCGCAAATCGCGATGAACCCTAGAATTTGGGGACGAACAAAAATCACTCCCAATCGCAAAAACCAGTCCATAATCCCAAAAATTTCTCCAGTAGGAGGATGCGCGATGAAGAGGCGAGTCTAACACAACAAGAATTACTAAAATCCGTCCACAAACAAGGGAGAAATCACGATTTTTGTGAATGGTAGTGAAAATGTGCGGGAATTAATTTCAGTTTTTTTTTGTTTGTAAATATTAAAAACAACTAAGGGCATTTAAGACATTTCACAATTTCCGTTAGCGTTGACTAACGGCCGTTAAGTCAAGGGGGTGTTTTTGTAATATTTTAAACAGGAGGGTAATTTCTTGTAATTAGGCCTAAACCCAGGGGATGTCTATGTAAATTTCCCCTAAAAATATGTAAAGTGTGTTTAGTTTACTTTATATAAGAATTCATATTATGTCATTGCCGATAGCGTAAATGCTAATTACTTTGGACCACTTCATGCTAATTTCTTATTGTAAATAACATGGTGAGTCATTGTAAAGATCATGATGTGGGTTTCGTTGTAGTGGAGATTAATTGGTGTTGACCTGTGAGTTGGGAACAGTTATTTATAAAATGGGAAGAGAAATATGGAGAGATAGCTAATTTCTTATTAGGCAGCCGATAGCATAAATACCTATCATGTAAAGTGTGTTTAATTTATCTATTATATATAATATACCATATCTTTTATTTTTTCAGATATTACGTGCCAAAGAAATGTATAACCACAAATACAATAAACCATTTACTTTGGATCATTGTTGGAATATATTGAAATTTGAATTGCGATGGATTAGTCAATCATCATTTGCCAATAAGAAATCAAAAATGAATTTTGGATATTGTTCTATGTCATCTTCTCCTATAACTGAGGATAGCACTATCAACCTTGAAGAAGACACTACGATAGAGTTTGACAGACCGATTGGTAGAAAAGTTGCAAAGGGAAAGGAAAAGAACAAGGGTAAAGAACAAGTTTCGAACTCTCAACGCTCATTCTCTATTTTACAAGATTATAAAAAATAATGTTGTGAAGCCGAACGTCTTAAACAAGAAAAGTGGGAGCAAATGGTCAACAACCAACAAGAGCTTATAAGGTTGAGCAAGGAAAAACTAGAAGCTGACAAAGAAAAGATAGCATTGGAGAAAAAAAATGAGGGACGACCAAATAATGATGATGGACACCACTCGAATGGATGAACGAACCGCAATGTATTTTAATAATTTGAAGGAAGAAATTATTAGAAAAATGATGTAACTTATTTTATTTTTGTTAGTAGAATGATGACATGTATTTTATTTTAGATTTCATGAATTTTATTATTAAGTTCATAGATATAACTTTATTTAATTGGAATACATCAAGATGCTTCATTTATTAAATATACATGTTCATTGATAAAGTGGATAACAATTAATAAGAAAAAACATACAACTTATAAATAACTTTAAACTTCAAACATAATTAAAAGCAAATGCATATAGATGTTTCTTGAGTTGAGCTAAAAGTTCTATTCATCCCCATATATTTGCCAAATGTGCTCAATAAGATCCTGTTTGAGCTGAGAATGATTACCCCTGTCTCTGATACGGTCATGTACTTGAAGAAACTCAATAAACTCATTTGTGTGGTCACATGATATATGTATTTTTGTAGGTGTCTCCGAGGAATCATAATCAAATGTGAGATTGATATCCCTTTCATATTCCACGATCATATTGTGCATTGTCATACACGCGTACATTATACTTTTTATAGTTGTCAAATCCCAATTGCGTACCGGTCCACGTACAATTTGAAAACGTGATTGAAAAACTCCAAATGCTTGTTCCACATCTTTTCTTGCTGCTTCTTGTTTTTGGGCAAATTTTTTTTTGCTTATTTCCTTGTTGACATGGAATCGTTTTGACAAAACCTGCCCGTTGTGGATATATACCATCATCTAAATAATATCCCATTGTATACTCATGCCCATTGATAGAATAGTTAGCAGGAGACGCACGCCCAACAGTTAATTCACGAAAAACAGGAGATCGATCTAGCACCTTGATGTCATTTAGTGCTCCTGGTAACCCAAAGAATGAATGTCATATCCAAAGATCTTGTGAAGCCATTGCTTCTAGAATAATTGTTGGTTTATGGATATGTCCGGTAAACGTACCATGCCATGCAGTAGGACAATTCTTCCAGGTCCAGTGCATACAATCGATGCTTCCTAACATCCCAGGGAAGCCACATTGCTTATTAACCGCTAACAACCGACTTACGTCTTCGTTGTTTGATGCATCGGTGTAAACCACGAAGTTCTCTGTCCTTTCAGGTAAGGCTAACATCGGTGTTGTCGTTAATCTTTTCTTGAGTTCTTGAAAACTGCTATCACACTTTTCGTTCCATATGAAGGGAGTCTTCTTTTGCGTGAGCCCTGTCAATGGTGTCGCGATCTTCGAGAAGTCCTTGATGAATCTACGGTAGTATCCCGCTAAGCCCAAAAATTGCGTACTTCTGTCACTGTTTCGGGTCTCTTCCATTCAGTAATAGCTTCCACTTTTGATGGACCCACCGCTATGCCTTCTCCTGATATAATATGTCCAAGGAAAGAGACACGGTCCAACCAAAACTCGCACTTGTTGAACTTAGCGTATAGCTTATTTTCTCGAAGTACTTGTAAAACTTTTTGTAGGTGTTCCATGTGTTCTTCTTCCGGGTTTGAGTAGATAAGAATATCATCGATGAATACCACCACAAACTTATCCAGGAAGGGTTTGAACACTCGATGCATTAAATCCATGAAAGCGGCTGGCTCATTGGTCAGTCCAAAGGGCATGACCACGAATTCGAAATGCCCATACCTGGAGTTGAGTGCCGTCTTGGGTATATCTTCCTCTTTGATTTTTAACTGATAATATCCTTGTCTTAAATCAAGTTTGGAGAAAACTCGGGAGCCTTGGAGTTGGTCAAATAGTTCTTCAATATGTGGCAACGGATATTTGTTCTTGATGATCACGTTGTTCAATCCTCTATAATCGATGCACATTCTTATCGTACCATCTTTCTTCTTTACAAATAAGACTGGAGCTCCCCAGGGTGACGTGGTTGGCCTGATGAACCCTTGCTCCAATAACTCTTGTAGTTGCGTCTTAAGTTCCTTAAGTTCGGCTGGCGCCATTCGGTAAGGTGTTTTGGCAATAGGTGACGCTCCAGGAATAAGATCGATTGTGAATTCCAGTTCACGGTCTGGTGGTAGGGTAGTTAATGCTTCTGGGAAAACATCAGCATATTCGGACACGATGGGTACCTCCTTTAGCTCCTGTTTGTCTTTTGGCTTGTTAATTAGGTAAGCCAAAAATCCTTGCCCTCCCTGGTGCAGTATTCGCCGAGCCTGTGCCACGGATAGTAGAGGCCCCTTCAAAAGTTTTCGATTACCCCAGAAATATATTTCAGGTTGACCGGGTATGCGCATTGTTACCGTTTTAAGGCGACAATCTACTTTCGCAAAGTAAGTAGAAAGCCAATCCATCCCAAGTATTACGTCAAAACCTTGGATGGGTAATGCGATTAAATTCGCAGGAAAATTGTTATTTTCAATATGGACGCTACAATTTTTTAACACTGATCCCGTAACACATGAAAATCCCATTGGTGTGCTAACTTCTAAGTCGAAAGGCAAAGATTCCGGTTTAATTCCCAAATTCGACCCACACTCTGGTGTTACAAAAGAATGGGATGCGCCAGAGTCAAATAAAACTTTGCAAGGATAGTGGGAAATTAAAATTGTACCTTCTACCACATCAGTGGGTTTGGGTCCAGTGGTGATTTCTCCCTCAACTGCAAAGGTTCGTCCAGGTACTTTTGGTTTTCCCACTTGAGACTGATCGTTATGCGATTTCTTATTTTCCATTGGTGTTGGTGGATTTGATATCAAAGGACATTTGTTAATAAAATGCTGACTACTCCCGCATCGAAAACATTTCCTTGTCTTCTTCCAGCATCGATCTTCGGTATGTCCTTATAAGTTACAATAAGTACATGTATGTTCTCGATAGGATATTTCCTTTTTCCCCTAACTTGCCTTGGTTGTACTTCATTCGGGCCCTAATTTCCTTTGAATGGTGGCATCATTTTTGTACCTCCTCCCGGTTGTTTGTTTTGTTGCCAGCTAGAGGGTTGAGGGTAGTTTTTCTTTGTAGTCACAGATTGATAGTTCATTTCTGCTAAGTCGCGTTCGATTCGCAAAGCTCTTTCTACTGCTTTCGTGTACCTTTCAATATGATGCGACATTAGTCTTTGGCGTATTTCTGGACGAAGTCCTCTAATGAATTTTTGTGTTCGCCTTGGTTCGTCATTGTTCAAATGTGGAGCATACTTCACTAGTCGACAAAATTGCGCATCGTACTGAGCGACCGTATTATTTCCTTGGCACAAAGCATTACAATCGTCTTCTCGTTGTTCCCTTACTAGTGGTGGAATGTATTTATCAAAAAATTCTTTGACAAAATTCGTCCACGTCTTTTCCACGCCGTTTTGGTCCCAGTTGCGTCGGATAGATCTCCACCAATCCCGAGCTGCTCCTTCGAACCGAAATACTGCAAGAGAAACTTTTTGCTCTTCTGTATAGTCTAAAACTTCAAAGATATTTTCAATTTCTTCCAACCAGCTCTCTGCTTTCCGATCATCGGGATCCCCCTTAAATTTTGGTAGTTGAAAGTGAAGAAACCGATCAAGTAGTCGGTCTGAAGTTGTCGGGTTTTCTAGGATAGGGACAGGGTTAGGAGCTGGATTTATTTCAGGAGCTGGATTTAGTTGGGAGGAACTTGCCGGAACCGAAGTGGTTTGTATGGCCTGAGTTAACATTCCTATAGCCGTAAGCATTTGATCTATCTTTTCATGGAGGGATATGTTCTCAGGATTATCGTTTGAATCCATATTACAGCATTTAAGTTAGCTTGATGCATTAAAAACCAATTGCATATTAAAACTAATAATTAACATTAAGCAAAGTTCTTTTTATTTTTTTAGGCAAAACTTTGAGACTATACCGTAAGTCCTAATATTTTTAATCTAATATATTTTCATACATCGAAACTCAAACCAAACCTTTTTTTTTTTTAGACTATAACATAAGCCTCAACACATAAACTACTTCTGCTAAAGTATTTACACATATTAGCATCTACATACTAGTATATATACACATTAGCATATGCACATATTCACAAACAAAACAAGGTTCGATATGCTTAACTAGGGACCAGGACCCGTAACGGATCCTGCTGAGCTTTCTCCAAGCTAACGTCACTGAGTTCCACGGGCTGTCCTAAAACGCCATCATATTCTTTTATACTGATTAAGATATCAATTTCTTTGTTCACAAACTTCGGTATACTATTGCTCAATTTATTCACTGATTAAGACACTTAAGTGATGTTATGAAAGTCCTAGGTTAATTTCCATCTTCTCCTATTTCAAATTCTTATGTTTATTATGCTTTGCAAGTTATATCCCATGCCGAGGACCCTTTCCTGACTCTGAACCTAAGCTCTTATACCATCTGTAACGCCCCAACTAAAAATTACTCAACTAATATTTAATATAAACTTAGTAAATTTTTCACAAGTGGATAATTTACAAAATATAGGTAATAGTAGCTATTTTACATAATTATGAGCTTCAAAATTCTAGTTTTCTGCCTACGAGAATCCTCCTGGCTCCTATGCTATCCGAAAATCTGAAAAATAAATGAAACACATTGCGTAAGTTGACATGCAACTTAGTGAGGTGGGTGTGCGTGATTCGAATAATTTCGAAGAAAAGAGCAACAAATACCAAATAAAGTAAACAAAATAAATATTTAATGTACAGTATAAAAGGATACATCTCGGTGTCTGTAGCCTTCCAAAGCTTGCTTCCCCAAACACACCTTATAATTTCCTCAAATCACACCTTTTGATATTCCCACACACACACCCTTTATGCATGACTAGTCAGTGCATCAAAAACGACTTCGTATATCCGAGAGATCCCGTTCTTTCGAATATACGAGCCAGGCCAGGGGCTCATGATCGAGTTAATAACCCGTGCTATTCAACTTAATCACATAACCGCGCAAGCCAAGTGGGCCCAAAACAACAGCAGATAATATATAAACATAATCAACTTTTTATCCGGATGAGATAAAGTACTACACCCGGATAAATATCAATTCAACATAGCAATCAACAAATAACACTTAATTAACATGATCAACTTTTTATCCGGGTGAGATAAAGTACTACACCCGGATAATTATCAACATAGCAATCAACAAATAACACATTATCAAATTCCAAATCTAAATTGCAAAATCAGTCCAGTTAATCGCACGTCAATTACCATGCATAAAATCACCAAAAAATTCCATGTAATAGCAATTTACTACCATTTTAGTTACGGACATTTTATATCAACCCCTTTTAAAAGTTATGGAATTAAAACTTTATCAAAGTAGCAATTGATTGAGTTCTTAAAGTTTAAGATAATTGTTACTACACTCAACTTAACGGATATAAATAAATTATTACGCACTTACATAACGACGAGTCGAGATAACTCCTCGTTATTTAAGCTCCCACGCTCACCTTTTTCTTTTTCTTGGGAATCTTCGAAAAATCACCAAGCACTTATAAGTTTACCCCAACTTCCAGTGGCTTCCTTTTCCTTTCTAGTTTCGATATTGATGATCCGAACGGTTAAAACGTACACCTAAGTGTTTATAACCTTCAGTTAAAATTTTAGGATGATCCAACGGTTGATGGTCTCGAAACAACGGAAAAACTGAGGTTGCTGGGTAGGGAGCCGAAAATTGTATTATTTGGAGAAGGGAAGGTTAAACATCCAACTGAATTTACCCACTCAAGTAACACTAATGCATTCTAATTTGTTGCCAACTCATTTAGGCAAAGAGACTTATCACCCTTAGGCAAAGAGACTTGTCACCCTTAGGCAAACTTATCACCCTTAGGAAAAGAAACTTGTCACATTTAGGCAAAGAAACTTGTCACCCTTAGGCTTAATTTCACCAATTAAGTTTATGAGATTTTATAAAATACCCCTTAACTATGAAAATTCACAATTTGACCCCAATATTTTCATAAAGTGTATCAATAAGTCTCAAGGTGAAAACTCATAAACTAACTTAAGTTCTCAATAATTTTCTTGATTTAAAATTCAAATTCAAGATTAGAAATTTCAAAATAAGTAGGAATTTTGGGGTTTTTACATAAGAAATGTGCGATTTTATGATCCAATGAAAAATCAAACTTATAATTTAGTAAACACGTACAACGTACGTGCACTTTTCTAATAATATAAAAGTCTACGTTTCTAGTCACATGATCTATTATTGATAATAAAATTATATTAATTATGTAGTCTAATATATATGTTATAGTAATAATATAAAAATATACTTGCCTACCACGATCTATTATTGATAATAATTTTATATAAATTATTTAAATATATGTCACATTAATAATATAAAAATCAACGTGTCTACCATGATCTAGTATTACAATAAACTAATTTTAATTATTTAGTCTAATATGTCGACATAATAAGAATATAAAAATATCTTTAATTGATATCACAATCTCATCTCAATCAATCTTAGATGACGATCATGTATAATTAAGCTTACAAAATTAAAACTGTGGGTAGTAGGTAGGAGCTGTGCATGCAAAAGTTTGTTTAATTGTCAACATTATTATTATTATATAATAATAAACTATTGAACTTACATGTTTAGCATATTAATTATATATAAATAGTGGTTCATGAAATCAAATTAATCCAGATCGATCAGTAATTGAACTTGAAATTTGTTTTTCCATATCATCTATTAATTCTGATCGATCAATAATAAGTATATATATATATATATATATATATATATATATATATATATATAATTATTAGTATGAAATATTCCGGTGATTGCATTTTGGTTCTAATCGTCCTGGTGGCCATTATCATGCCGACAAGTAATACATCAACTCATGCCCAAGGGGACATCATTGGATCAGGATCGATCTTTTGCAGGATTTTCGGTCGTTGTAGTCAGCAGCAAGCACCGGTCAACATTAACGTACCAACTACTGTGGTGGTTCCTCCTGTTGTGGTGGATCCATTCAATCAAGGTTCTGTTGTGGTGTATCCAGGTTCTGTTGTGGTGGGTCCTGTTGTGGTTCCATAGAACTATAAAGCTCTGATGAACAGTAGCCTTGTTTTCCTTTTGCTTTTTTTTCCCCCTCAAAAATAAATAAAACGACGTCGTATTATCGCCTCTAGGTTGTTTGTTGTTGTTATATCCTATTATACTGATTTTTTATTTAATTTAATTTTAATGCCTGTATTTATGGTCTGTTTTGTTTCGTGGGCCCTCTGGTCCGTCTTCTATTTTAATTTGTATATGTCCAGTCTGTAAAATATAAAAAAGAATATTCCTTTTGTTTATTTCAGAGATTGGAACCACATCCCGCCTACAATTCTCAATCTTTATTCACACAATCACACCGGCCACCAACATAACCTACGAATTGTGTTGTCTGCTACTTCTTCATTTCTAATTTTTGGAGATTTGGGAGTCATGGATTATGTTGATTGGTATGCTTATTTTGGGGTTATTGGTTTGGTTTGGATGTTGGTGTTGGTGTTGGTTTTGTGTTTACTGGACCCGATTTGGTTAGAATTTTCCCGCAACATATTGACAATTACATTAATTATAGTATGCTCTAAATTCATTATTTAATAATAATAAATTAAAAAACTGGGCAATTCCAGTCTGAATTTTCATTTGAATTCACAATCCTCCTAAATATAACAAGCCCACAACACAACACTATATTCATTCACATTGTTCTTCTTTAACTAATCCATCCATCCATTGGTTCGGTTTGAGGCTGATATAAAAAATAAGACAATAGAATAAGCCCACAACTAATTGGAGAATTTGTCTTTATAAGCCCAAGAAAATTGGTTTATTTCCCACATGGATAACAAACGTAAAAAGAGGGACGAATATATAGAAAAGCAGGAGAAAGAATGGATACAACCTTACCTAGGATCTGTTCTATAGGCTCGTACATCTGTAACCTTGAGCTCGAAGGAGACAGGAAAATAAGTCTGGTGAATGAACTATGGTTACTTGACCAGAGTGTGATTAATAGATCCAAGGCTCTTCTTGAGTCATCGGGCCAGTAGAGAATCGTTCTTGGTCTGCTCTGATGGTCTGACAGACTAATCCCTTTTTTTTTTTAATACATTTTTTATTGATTTTCTATGTAAAGCTTTATATCTTCACAAACCTAACCATCTTAAAAACCATCAATTACTACAAGCAAATCTATCCAAAGTTGAGATTAAATTTAATCATAGTAATTTCAGGACAAGTTGTGTTAAAGTTAAGGTTGGAGGATCTCGAAAACACTGTCAATATAGTTGAAGTATTTGTATCACTTAATTAGTGGATTGATTTTGTTTTAATTTTTCAATTTGATTATCTTCTTTTTTAATTAGTGTATACAGCTCTATATATAAAATAATATACTATAAATAAATCACATTACAGTATATCGACAAATTTGAATGAATTTCTAAGAATTTTAATAAACATTCCATTAAATTTATCTTACTAATTCATATTGATCATTTATTATACCTACCATTGTATTAGTTAGTACCAAACCAACAATATTGGTAGAATCCGTATCTTTTTAATACTATAATTTATTGCAATAAAGTATTACAAAAAATTGAAATAAAGAATATATCATACTATTATTTACTGGTACATCTAAAAAATGACAAACTAGCATAGCAAAATTGAACATTCTGCTGCTTCTAATATACACTGGACGCCATGCTGCTTTAATTTGGGCTTCAAATTGGCTAAATCCCAACAACATTTAAGGGCCCAATTAATTTCTTTGCCTTATCGATCCACAAATGAATCAATAACTCCGGGCCGCTTTTAAATTATTATGTGCCCGAGGACCGCCCCCATTGCCCCTAGCTCCACCGTCTCCGTGGTAGGTGTGTCGAGGAGACCGGTAGTCGTAATTGTGTTGTCGATTCGCATTTTGTTGATCGTGCTTTAATTTTGTTTTCAACTCTTTGGGCTTCATTTCAATACTTTTAACTTGTTCTAAAGTCTCCAAAACCTCATCCATAGTGGGCCGACACTTCTGGTCGGGCTCAATACATTTTAGTATTAGTTCTCCTGTTTTATATGCGGCATTGAAAGGGTATAGGCCCATAAGTCTTGGATCTATTAATTTCCTCAGCTTCTTTTTATCCGGAAGACTGGGCCGGGCCCATTCCACTAAATTACTTTGCCCACTGGGCCGGTTTAAATCGAGCACTCGTAGGCCCGTAATTAGCTCCAATAATACCACTCCGAAACCATAGACGTCACTTTTTACATACAAATGACCTGCAAATTAATAAATCAAAAAAAAAAAAAAAAGATATTGTTATTTTGTGTGAAGAAATTGACCAAGGCGATTTTTCAATGAAGACGTAAGCAATGACCTTGTAACAACTAACAAGTAATTCTTGACTAATTATGAAGATAATTAAGATCGTTTGTATATAAAACTATTTGTTGACAAATTCTTTAATTAAATTTGTCAGCTGTACTTAATATTACTTAAAATAGCATTTATATGCAAAAACAAATCAATAATTACGTTTGGTGACCAAAATATTAAGAAAGTAACATTTTCAAACAAAATCCGAAATCAAATTGTTTAAAAACTCCTAATAGAAATTAAAACAGAAAATAAACCTCCTTACAATTATGGGTTTGTTTGGCTTAATTAGTTATTTACGAAAAAATTAACATGTAATACACCATATAAATAATCTAACGAGGTATTACCTAACTTCTTCAAAAACTATATAATTAATTAATATATCTTGAAAAATAAAAATGGAAAGAGTAAAAAACAATTTTTGTGGTTTGTGAAAAAAGCTAAGTACCTGTAGCCATGTACTCTGGAGCAGCATATCCGTACGTGCCGACAACCTTTGTAGTAACATGCGAATTGCCATCTAATGGACCCAACTTTGCAAGTCCAAAATCTGAAAGCTTTGCATTGAATTCCTGAAAAAATAAAAACCAAATCCATATATAATTAATTACTCTAAAAAATAGTATTGTTAATAAAATCTTTAATTTTTCTTAATTTGTTAAATTAGTTTAATTAATGCATGTGTTTATGAAGTATTAATTACCCCATCAAGCAAAATGTTGGAGGCCTTAAAATCTCTATAAATGACTTGTTTTTCAGTTGAGTGCAAAAGAACAAGTCCACGCGCTGCTCCTATTGCTATTTTTATCCGTATGTCCCATGGAATTGGTTCTACTGCACCCTCTGCAAAAATATATCAAATATCAAATAAATAATTATAAATGGTAATGGAATCAACATTTATTTTGAGTTCGATCAACCCTTTTAAATTAAAATTTGATATTGTATAAAAATATGAAAATAATTAGCAAATTTTTAATTTGTTGCTTACTTCTGAAAAGGTGGCTTTCTAAGCTTCCTTTCTGCATGTATTCATAGACAAGAAGAAATTGTTTATCCTCCCAACAGTATCCCAATAATTTAACAAGATTGGGATGACTAAATCTTCCCAAGAATTTTACTTCTGCCTGCACTCAAAAGAAGTAATAAATTTAATTTAGTAAATTATATATAAGAAATCTTATTCATATATTAATTATGCATTTTAATTTTTTTACCATAAAAATGTCAATACTTAAGTGAATACATATCTCAAATTAAGGTTGGTTGAACCCAAAACACTTAATTAATCACGAAAAATGATTTGTGATTAAATGGATTTGGTTAAACCTATGGGCCAAAGCACTTTAATTTTTAATATAACAAATTATTAGACTTTAATGGAGATCCATCATTATTAGGTTACATATATAAAAATGAATTGGCAGTTGGCAATTACTCGAATTATATATATGTACGAATAAATATTAGTCCCACGATACCTCCCAAAGGTGAAGTTAGAAGACATCCTCTATATATGTGCCGACAACTTATAACTATTTCCTATTCTATTTAAAATTTAGTTTTGATCATGCACGTACTATTAGTCTATTACTATCTTTTTATGTAGTTTAAAAGAAATCATTAACTCAAAATTAATCCGTGTTTGTAAAATATGTATATTCTAATTAGGGTTGAAAATCTAACCAAAGATAATCGATAGTCGATACTCGACTCGAGTTCGTTCAATAAAAGCTCGTTTGAGCTCGGTTCGTCACACAACATCATTTTTTGTTCGTTAACTTTTAAAGGTTGGCTCGAACTCATTCTTCCTTTGAGCTCGGTTCGTCTAATAATCATACCAGGCTCAAACAAAAAATTTCAAGCACGATAAAATTCAATGAACTTGAATAATGTGTTGTTCGACGTACTCGACTCGTTTACACCCCTGATTCTAATGTTATAGTGCACACACGTACGTCCATGACAATCGAGTGTGACTCAACCTACATCTAGACCTCTAACAACAAAATACTAACTATTTAAGATCCGAATATCGTTGAAAAAGTATAAAATAGAAACAAAATAACAAAATACCGAACCTGCCATTCTTTGAGGCCTTGTTCACTATCTGGATTTGACTTTTTAACAGCCACGGGAATCCCGACGCCAACCTTTGACGGTGCGTAAGTTTTCTCATCGATCCATCCTTTAAACACTGTCCCGAACCCACCTTCTCCCAAAACCGTATCCGGCCTGAAATTTCTAGTGGCGCTTTTTAATTCAGCTAATGTAAACATTTTCAGATTCGGAATTATTATCTGTCCACTCGGCGGAACTACTCCTCCTCCTCCTCCTCCGCCACCTTCATCCGCCGCCGCCGGATTCAATGATTTCTTAAGCTTTACTTGGCCTGATAAAAATTGAAATAAACAATTTAATCAAAGTATTGAAAAATTGAGAAGATCTCAAAAAATCATTTGATATATATTATACCTGGATTGGGGGATGTGTTGTAAGTGCTAGGATGATTGTCAATGGGCTTAGGCCAACAATTTCCCATTTCGTTTATTTCTCTCTAGCTACTTTCTCTCTCTAGATAGCTAGCTCTTAAATTGAGATTTATTTAAAATTTAAAAAGAAAATTTGTAGGGGTTCCGGGAAGGAGAGGAGAAGTAACTGAGAAAAAATGTGGTTTAATTGGCACTAAGATATATAATTATTTATACACAAGAAAGGAACCAATTTTTTTTTTTTTACTTATTAATTTATGATCATATTTTTCTAGGTGGACTTTTTCTAAGTACCGCTCCCTCTCTCTTTCTCTATACATGAGGAACTGATTATATTTTATTTATTTTTAAATATGCAAAAGATATGATATTTTATAATAGGTGGACTTTTTCAATTTGAAAACACACACGAACGTGTATTTTAGTCTAACTTCTTTACTTCTTAAACGCCTTAACCAGTTAGCTAGCCTCATGAGTAGTTTTGACTTTTAAGTCTTATTGTTAATTAATAAATGGTTCAAGTACTACATAGTAATAGAGTAATTAATGATAATTTAGAGTAATTAATAACAATTTACATAATCTGATATTCATAATATTCAATTTATCTTTATGTAATTTGAAAAAGAGCATTTTATCCTTTGTAATTTATAAGAGTTTCACATTGCTTCCCTGATATTTTTAAATGTTACACTTTATCTTCATGTGTTATGATAAATATGATAATTTTAACTCATGTATTATGATGAGTGTGGCAATTTTTCTCCTATGTAACAAAACTCTTTTCATGTTCACTCTCAATTTCAGCAAGTGAGTTATACTATTAGGCTGAAGGGGGTAAATTCCTTCTTTAAATTTTTTACAAGGGGTAAATTGCTCTTTTTCAAATCATAGATAGGTAAATTGAACATTATGAATATTATAGGGGTAAATTGCCATTAACACAGTAGTAATGTAGAGATCTTGGGACTAAAATGAAAGGAGAATCAAGTTTAATTATCTGGCCTTTTACTTCTTTTTAGTGTGACTTGATCTAGGAATTTCAACGAGAAATAAACCTAGTGTCAAAATTAGGAAAGAACTTAATATATATTGATATTAGAATTCACCACATGGATTGGACTAAGTTCACTTACTTTACTTGGCTTGGACCTAACTCAACTTCAAAAGCTAGCGTTTAATGTGAGGATTGTTTAATGCCTTATAAGGTGGACTTAACTATTGTTTTCAACCAATGCGGGACATTTAGTCTTAATACTCCCCCTTCACATGTGGACAGGCTGAATGTGTGGGTGAAACAAGCCCAACACGTGACATATTAAAGCCCAATATTTGCAAATTATTAACATGTGGGTAAGAGTCCAACACGCGGATTTGCCCAGACCGTGTGAATCCCAACACGCGGATTTCCCAGTGTTAGGGAAAGAATACCAGAGTAGTAACAACTAATATCACAACGGAAGCAATTCGTTCTTTCCCACAAATATCCACGGATTGAAATTGAGAATAACAAGATCAAATTAAACTCAGACACTAATTCATTAAACTCAACAAGAATTAAGATGCGAGAAAAGTAAATATGCACAGGACAACTTTACGTGGAAACCCAAACCGGGAAAAAACCACGAGATCGAAAACCGATCTAACTCAACCACTATAATGATAATGGGTTTACAAAATCCTCCCTAAAACCACTAGGGGCTAACCAAATTCTCAAGAGAACACTCTTGGATCACAATATTAATAATCTCACCAACAAGATGGAAAACCTCAAGTCCCTAACTTGAATAACACAGAGAACAAATAAATCACCAAACTAAAGAGCAAGAATAAAAACCCGAACCAATTGGACAATTGAGCACTTTGTGAAGAATCTCTGACTGAATCCAAGACAAAACCAATTACTTGTAGTACCTCGATCTCTTTCACAAACCCCAAAATAAATCTCAATAGTTCTCATCTATATTCTTCTTTTATTGTGACTATTATTTTATCTTAATGTTGATATACGTATTGTTCTGGTGTGTGTAGCACACAACACACGCAAACAAGAAGACTAAAAGTCTTTTTATACTAGTCTCATATAACCTAATTTTCCTCTAATGGGCTCAAACCACTTGGGCTGGACATAAGACCCATCACCCAGACCATGTGGTGAAGAATAAATCCAATCATGTGCGCAAGAAATAGCCCATCACGGAAGGAGATAGTCCACTACAACCTGAGCTCTGATACCATACTAGAATTCACCATATAGATTGAGCTAAATCCATTTACTTGGTTTGGGCCTAACTTAACTATTATTTTCAACCAATGTGGGACATTTAGTCTCAATAGTGCGCACAACGACTTAGTCTCAGTTGCAATATGGTTCACTCGAAGAATACATAGCACACAATTTAAATCGAATGTATAACCTAAATCAGGAGACAACATTGAGTCCCATCCATACTCGACAATGGTAACGGAGTTCCTATTGTAAGACAATAATAAATCAGAATAAATCCATGACAATCCAGTTCTTATAAGGAAAGATTCCAAAATTGTCGACTCGTTCCAGTTATATATACACTTTAAATTCAAATAATTGAGTTAATTAAGCAATAAGTGGATTCACTACAGCTGTCGCAACCTAGTATTTACTCTCAAGTAAAGGAAACTTCAGCTCATTGATTGTTGACATAGCGAATTTGAATTTCTAATCCGATCCATTTTAAAATAAAATCACATCATATAGGAAGATTATTTTCTCTATTTGACAGTATTTTAGATTTATAAGAAATATAAAATAAAGGTTTTGAGTGAGTTTATCACTGTGTAAATTCTATGTATGATATTAGATTAAATTTATGAGATTTAAAATACAAAAATAATAATAAAATTCGAAACGATTCAAAGAAGTTCAGTGAATATGCTACTCCAAATTTGATATCCTGGGTCTATTTTGTAATGGTTATAAGCTCATACAATAAATTTTATATTTTTTATAACTTGTTTTCTAATATAACTATGAAAATCACATATTCTGTAAATCTTAAATATTATAGTCTATTAAATTTAAAATAGTTACAAATCATATCCCTTATTTGCAAGCTGCAAATCTTTATTAATCCAAACGTACTTTGTAAGCGAAAATTCTTGTCTAGACCCGGTCTTTCATAGACCATACACAAAATCTTGTAAATATATTTGGTGAATAAACTGATTTTGTTCATGATCTATGAAAGACCTGATCTAAACAAGTATCCCATTTGTAGGTCTGTATGAAACTATGAATCACAATATTGATTGCAACTGCAATTTGAACTTGAGGAAAGTTTTTCGTTGAGAGGATCGAAAAACAGACATAATCAAATCATTTTTTCTCGAGCCGTACGAGGAGAAAATTTTCGATATTAAATGAAGTTTGTTATTTTTCAAAGTTATTTTGAAAACAAATAAGAAAGCGTGGAATGAGAACATGAGGTAGCAAGCGCATGAAATGAAAGTCAATGGCTGTCTTCAATCACCATTTAATTAGAAAGCGCGGGTCCATTGGTCTGTTACACGATTTATTTTATTACGAAGACTTTATTATATATATAGTATACTGAAGTATTTTTTACTATAATTGGTCATGAGGTACAGGCTATAAGGTATTTTTGTATGTATTATGAATCTATGACGTCACAATTTCACAATTGAACTTCGAAACTGATTTAAGTTGTTAATTAAGGTACATGTTATAATTAAGAGTGCGAACGAGTCGAGGAGTATCGAATTGTTCAAGCTTGATTTGAATTTTATCAATCTTGAAATTTTATGTTTGAGCTTGATTTGATTTCTTTACGAGCCGAGTATCGAGTAGCTTGGTATTTTACATATGTTTTTTTAATTTTTAGATTATCGAGTCGAGCTCGAGCCAAGTTTTAAAAGTTATCAAACGAGAAATCTTGTTCAAGCTTGTTTGATTTGTTTGACGAACCGAGCTCAAACGAGCTTTTATCGAACGAGATTGAGTTGAGTATCAAATAGCTTGGTTTGATTTTCAGCGCTAACTATAAGGTATTTTTTTTTATCTATTATATATGATCTATGACACAATTTCTCAATAAAACTAGAATTTGACGTTTGCTGGTTTTTCATTATACAAATTGGCTTTAATTACTCCACATGCATTATAATTGAATATTATCATATCCATTTACAGATCAAATATATATTCGATATCATTGTTTTTTGTAATTCTTAGTATTTGATCAGTTATTGAAATGGATTTAATGCAATGATTGATGATAAATGTATTTAAAAAAAACTTGAAATAAGAAAATAAAAAAATGATTGATGAATTCTATTAGAACATAATTACCATTAACTAATCGTGTTAGACTAGTAAGTATATATTTAAAATACTTAATTAAATAAACGGGCTTAATTTGGGTTGTGTCTTGGATCATAAATTCATTAGATTTTATATAAGTGTTCAAACTCAATCTAAGATGAGTCATTAGGCTTCATGTGACCCAATTCAATTGCAGATCCTACTCATTGCCATTCTTTAAATTCGTTTTCTAAACATTTTCAATATGTACTAGAATAAGATAATCAACATGAAAAAAAAAAATATTGTCACAAAAAAAAAAAAAATGTCCAAGATTGTTCATAAGTTCAAAACAGGTTACATATATGAACTAATGAGCAAGACATACAAATATGTCATGCATGAAAATTAAAAGTGAAGACTCGATCTTATAAGCACAGACCTAGAAATCCTGACCCTAATAAATAAATTAAATTTAAATCGCATTAAACGTGAACAGATTAAATTACATGCATCAAATTGAACTGATAGAGCTGGGGTGCACCTAGACCCTTTGTCTTGGGGGGCAATTTTATAAGGTAGTCAGGTGGAGATAGACGATTTTAATTGGGCGATAATTGAGTTTTTGTGATGTACTTGATATTTTATATTTATTCTGATGTGTAACAAAAAATTATGTTAATATTAAGTCATATTATTATTCATAAACGCAGAAACATAAATATATATCATAAAAACACTATCATTGCAATTGTGTGTTTATTTGATTAAAAATCATCTATCCGAGAATTAGCTGATTAAACATAAAAATAAATTACGATAGAAAAATTTAAGCCCAAACGTTTCATTAACATAATTTAGACACTTTAGCTTCACAGCTCTTAAATTGTATACTTTGAACACCTAACTTTACCATTCACAACTCATAAAATAGTGTAATTTGAACATGGAACTTTACCAATTGTCATAAATTATAGATTATAAAAATATTTTGCTTTTAAATTTATATACGTGGTTAAGATAATCAATATATAATTGAAAGTATTGTAAAATAAAATTGAACTATTGAAAGGGGAAAAAAACAACTCATAAAAGAATAAGCATGACGTGATACTGATAATCATTATTTCATGTAAAAAAATTTAAATGATGGGAATGGAATCAACTTGATACTTTAAGGTAAAACCGATCAAATAAAATATTACCGATTGGTATCTAACAAAGTGGTCGTGCCGGAGTGGTTATCGGGCATGACTAGAAATCATGTGGGCTCTGCCCGCGCAGGTTCGAATCCTGCCGACCACGGTTTTTTTTTATTTTCAGTTCAGTTTATCATTCCGTTATTTTCTTTATTCATTTCCCCAGTAGCATGTTATTTCTTTCATTACTCCCATTAGGTCAATAACTTTTGTTCTTTAATTTTTTTTAAGCTCAATATCTTGCTGCAAAACCTCGATTTAAACAAGCGGATGTCTCCAACAATTTCTTACTTCAATGTGCAATCATAAATGCTCCCAACAACGCCTTTTCTGGCTAATTAGGTAAACAAATCATTGATTTGACACATTAACATGGGACTTTTTATATTAATTTAACATGAATTGAGTTAAGTTCAGTTAAATGATTTGAATCTAGTTCATCTTAGGGCATCTCCTATGTATAGATCAGTCCAAGTCCAGCTTCCCCTCACTCAGTCCAGCTTCCCCTCTGAATCCAAGTCCAGCTTCCCCTTTCATTTTCATAAGTCATCTTCAATGTATCAATCTATCAATTCCATTTAATTAAAATTCTCAATTCCCCCACTCTCACTTAATAATAAGAATAATAATAATAGCAATACTAATAATAATAAAAATTAACTCGTATGTGAAATAAATAAATAATTAATAACAATAAGATATAATTTAAGATTGACAATAATAATAACAATAACAACCAATATTTTTTTTAAAAAAAAAAAAACAACAATACAATACAATAATTAAATAGTTGACAACCAATAATTTTTTTAAAATTACATAATAATATAACAACTAATAATTCATATAAGGAAAACCACCCACCCCGCCACCGTCGCCACCGTCGTTATCACCGTTGTTGCTACCGTCGCCGCCTACGTCGGAAGAGATTTTCAAATTGGTGCACAATAATACAACAATTAAATACTTGATTGACATGATTTCAAAATTATAAAAATAATTTAATATTGACATTAAATTTTCCAACATAATAGTTACATTAAATTTGATTTTATTAAATAAAAGTTACATTTTATAATAAAATTAACTTTTAAAAAATAATTAAATAAATTAAATAAAACTAAGATTAAATAAGAGTTTAGTTTTATTAATAAAAACAAATTATTTTAGTTGTATGATTTAATACACAAATTAAATAAAAACTAAGATTTAATACACAATTTATTTAGATACACAATTTATTTAGATAAATTTTTTTTTTAAATTAATATAGTTTTTATTATATAAAATAAATAAAACAAAAAAAAAATAAAGGTGGGTCAACAGGTGGCCGACAAGTGTCGGCCACCTGTTGGCTGGGCGGGCGAGTGCGTTGCACTCGCCCGCCCGGGGAGTGACCCACCGCGAGCGGTGAGGCAAGCCATAGTTGGCTTGCCTCACCGCTTCAAGCGGTGGGTGCATAGCTTCAAGGTGTTTTTGCATTTTATCCCCTCTACACATTAAAGTTCATAATTTTTCCCCTCTCAATCCAAAAACCCCCCAATCCACTTTCCCCCTTATACATAGGAGATGCCCTTAAAAAATAACTCAAAATGTAAACATTGCTCAAAACCTTATACGGTAAATTTAGTAAAGAATTCCAATCACCAATCCACGTGGGATACTTAACATCAACAACACTTTTTCTGGCCAACTGGGTAAACAATTCATGATACATTGACTTGAGCCTCTGTGATATTAGTTTTACAAGCTAGTTCGTCTCAAAAGCTAACTCAAAATATAAGGATTGTCAAAAATTTTATACTGTGAACTTAGTCAAGAATTCCAATCCACGTGGGATATTTAATCTCAACATCTCCTTTTCTAGCCAATTGTGTAAACAATTCATGATACATTAACTTTGGGCTCTGTTATATTAATATCACATGGATTGAGCTAAGTCCATTTAAATGATCTGAACCTAGTTCATCTCAAAAGCTAACTAACAATATACGAATTGTCCAAAAACTTATAGGATGAACTTAGTTGTGCATGAATCCCTTGCACCGATAGTTCCACGTCTTAAACGGGGAGTTCCATGCATTGCATTGAATGTTCTAGATTTTCGATTCTTCCATGGTGTACTGCAATCGAGAGCAATTTTGATGAGTGGTCGCAACCGGCTCTTTATACTTATTGATACGATCACTTGGATACCCAAGTATTGTTCTTACTTTTAGTGTATTCTTCACTCATTAATCATAAAAGAATCTTATTAATGAAAAAAATCCTTAAAAAGCTAAATAACTAATGTTAATAGCAATAGACCCTGTAAGATGTACATATTTCGAAATCGATTAAATTAGGTTTGAAATTTTAAGAATAGACCCACGACAAATCAAATTAGTCTGTGGAAGATGTAAGGGTTTCGAAATCAATTAAATTAGGTTTAAAACCTTAATAACTAATAAGATGATAAATAAATTAAGAAAAAATATAACAAAATAAATTAGATATTGATCCTAGGGTTTTTTGCACTTTGCACCCCCGAAACATAGGAAATAGGCACTTTACACTCTCAAAACTTAGATTTAACACTTTGCATCCTCAAAATATGAAAAATGTAGCACTTTGCACCTTCTTTTAATTTCAAGCAAAAACTCAAGGGCAAAATAGGTAATTCAATTATAAATTTTTGGCACTTTGCATCCCCAAAACTTGAGAAATTGGCACTTTGCACCCCCAAAATAAAATTAGCGCTTACCACCCTCGAATTAAGAACAATTCAGCAACATGCACCCTCGAAACACAATAAATTGACAGTTTGTACCCCGAAACACAAAATTAACACTTAACACCCTCAAATAAAAAAAAAAAACTCAAACCCCTCATTTTCTCCGGCAAAGTCGACCATCTGGGTGAAAAAGATCTAAGGCTAAGTTGAACTTACCAATTTTTACTTATTCAACTGTTTTGCATAGCACGTTTAATTTGTACAAGCTATAATTCATGGTTGTTAATGTGTTATATGATATAATCATTCCAAATTCATGGTATTTAATTTGTATATATGTATATAAATGTAGGTTGTTCAGTCGGATCGAAAACTTACCTATTTTGCCTTAGATTTTTTTTTATTCCGATGGTCAGCTATGTCGGAAAAAATGAGGGGTTTGAGTTTTTTTTTAATTTGAGGGTCTTAAGTGTTAATTATACGTTTCCGGTTCAAAGTGTCCATTTATTGTGTTTTGGGGGTGCAAATTGCTAATTTGTTCTTAATTTGAGGGTAATAAGTATTAATTTTATTTTTGGGGTGCAAAGTGTCAATTTCTCAAGTTTTGGGGATGCAAAGTGCCAAAAATTTATAATTGAATTACCTATTTTGTCCTTGAGTTTTTGCTTGAAATTAAAAGAGGGTGCAAAGTGCTGCATTTTTCTCATGTGGGATACTTAAATTACCTATTTTACCCTTGAGTTTTGCCTAAATATAAAAAAGGGTGCAAAGTGCTGTATTTTTCATATTTTGAGGGTGCAAAGTGCTAAATCTAAATTTCGGGTGTGTAAAGTACCTATTTTTCATATTTTGGGGTGCAAAGTGCAAGATACCTTGATCCTAATAACAAGAATGTTTGAACACCAAATAACCAATCAAGGATCCGGATTGGATTGGAGAGTAGTGTAATCGGGTCAAGAGAGAATGGGGAAGAAGAGCAACAGAAAGGACGACTGGTCGAGCTGCCAGAAGTACGGTGTCCCACTGTACGGCGGAGCTTGAGTTCCACCTTCCGTCTCCGATGGCAGCGCCTCCGTAAAATCGGAATCTACCGACTCATTAGTCGTGAACCGCCATGTCGTCCTCGCCGGAGGCGGCGGAGAAGGCCGCAGCGGCATTCCGAACGCCATCCTCCTCTCTGCATTCCATTTAAAATCCAATTCTCTGTCAGATCAGCCCGTAAGCATTCCAATTAAGAAAACACAGTCTTATATTTGTGTGTAAAAATGTGTTATTCATATTTCGTCTATTGAGACTGATTGTTGATTTTGGTTTCTTTTGATTTGATTGACCTATTTTAACACTAGAGATATCTATTAATTTACGAGAATGCTGTAATGTTTTCAAAATTCTGTTAATTAAATTCGGGCAACTTTTAGGTGTTGATATATATTTGATTGTAACTGCTACTTAGTTATTTGCTTCGAATCTGTTGTTTTGTTCCCTTTTTTGCGGTTTAGTTATACACTCGTGAATTTTTCTATATAAGGTGGCAAAACTTGGGACTAGCAGTGATTTGCCATATAGAATTGCAGTGCATCCTGGAGGAGAAGGCATTATATATTCTTTGCCAAGAAGTTGTAGGTAATTTGTCCCTCTATTACGCTACATAGCACGACATGAATGTCTCATCTTGGGTCTCAGTGTTACATAGCTCGATTTTTATGTTTCTTTGGGTGGTTGGTTAAGACATAGCTATATGTTTCCATTTATTGTCAAGCCAATAAAAAGACAGTCATATGGTCCGTTTCTACAAAGTAAAATACATCTTAAATGTGTTTTCATGATCCGTCTTGCTCGCTTTTTTTAAGGTGTATTCTTCTGGGTTTTTCAGTTCTTTCGTGTGGGAATGGACCATTAGCTAAGGAAGTATTAAAAGTTCTACAACTGTGAAATATTCATATTGTGGTACCTGAGTCCTCTGACTGGTTCAAATTATACTTATCAGATACTCACTTCTGCCTATGTTTTAATTTATACAAACGTTTATGAGAGAATTGAAAAGCTGAGGCTTTTGTGTAACTTGAATTTTACTCTCAAAAGTAGTAATTTGGAAAGAGCTTTGCCATTAATGAGATAAGAGATAAATGTGTGCATTTAATCATGCAAAAGTATAAGTAGGGGCAAAATTTAAAATGAAAAATACGTTTTTTTTGTGTTGTATCCAAAGTTATTTGACTCCTGTTTTAATAGATAATAAAATATACTAGATTGTTGTGGCATAGCAATGTCCTTACATTGATTTGTGCACAATTGAGTTATTCCTGTTGACTTTGTGTTTATGCTTAATTGATGAACCTTTATTAACATTCTTACAGTCCTTTTGTGTACCATGTAGATGGTTTGAATGGGATACATCCACAAGTAATGACAAGCATACTCTGAATCTGAAATCATCTGATAAAGCCTTTGAACAATTGGAAAATTTTGGATAACAATTAGCAATGACCTTTAATAGTGAAGGAAGCTTACTAGCCGTTGGCGGTGAGGTAAAAAAAATTACGTATCATAATTATGAAATGTTGACATCAATCTGCATAGTCTAAGTCAATGAAGAAAACCTTTCGCAGCTTGAGAAACAGACAATAAACTATATTATTGTTATTTTATTATAAATTTTTGCACTATTTTGGCATTGCTGGACATTGTATTACATTGATAAATTTCTTCTCACTGTAATCACTATTTTGGCACTTTAAAGTAATTGACGGAATCAAATATCTTTGTGCATGATGTATATACATCCTTCTTGACAGGTGAATATTTTTCCCATGTTTTTTAAATCTATTTTATAAGTTTTTATATTATACAGTGGTGTGATAGCCCATCATTAAGAATTTAAGATTTCAGTTATTTGATAAAAGACCTGCTACTTCTGTAAAGATCAGGCTTTTCTTGTATCATGTATTTCCCAAGAATTATAATTGGCTAGGCGACAACGAACTTCCTTAAAAGACTTCTCTCATAGTTTAAGACATGATAACACTTTTTGTAAATTGAAGTTCTACTTTATTGCTCGAAACCATTTTGCTGCAAGATTGGTTGGGGTTATAATCTTTTTACTTTTCTGTGGTGAAATTAAAACCATTCCCGTATGGAAGATTTTTGTATATTTGTATGTTTTCTTATTGCCTTATTATGGTGCAGTACAGGACGGAAAATTGAGGATTTTTAAGTGGCCAGCCATGGAAACTATTCTTGATGAGGCTAATGCTCATGCGTCTGTGAAGGATTTAGATTTCAGGTTCTTTGAAATTACAGTATGATAATATAACTTTGATTTGTGCAATTCCTCGTTTGGAATGGATATGATATGAAAGCTTTGATTAATTTTGTTTTCCATTTCATGCAGCCCTGATGGGAAGTTTCTTGTCTTTGTGGGAAGTGGCTCGGGAAGCCCTTGTAGGATTTGGAATGTGTCGACATCAACGTCTATACCTTCTCTACCTAAAGAAAGAGTAACCCTTTTCTTCATATTTACCTGAGTTTTTGGACCATTACAAATATGGTATTCTTTTGACTATTATGGAAGCAGCTAGCTTGTTGGGTTGTGCTTTGTGAGCATGTTCTTATAACATTTAAACTTTGAGTTTTTGGTTTTTTGTGTTTTGGGCAGACTGTGTTTGAAGAATTCATGTGGCAAAGCTTATTAGTATTCATTGATACTTTATCCAAGTATCTTTCCACTATGCTGCAAATTAAAATAGATGTTCTTTCTCCAATGAATGTTATCCAATTTTGTCACTTCAATTTCTGTCTTCTCTTCGATTTTTTAACTAAGTCTTAATAACTACTTCAGGATGAGATTTTCGGCTTTTCACGATTCTCACAAACAAGTTCTATATGTCACAGCGATGCGAGGTTAGTATACTTTAGGAATACATGTTCTCATACAAATGGCAGTTACCAATTCTGCCTGTTTCATATCCATAGATAGAGGTGGTAATATTGTGAAATGGAACACTACTTCATGGAAAAGGATAAGTTCGACACATATTGTCCCGGATCCTATTTCTGTTTTCAACGTGTCACCAGATGGAAAGCTCCTTGCGGTGTAAGAATATGATGATAATATATACCTTTTTTCTTTTTTACGGCCTTCCTTTGTTTCGTCTGTAGGGCTAAACTATATCACAAACTGTTACATAGATTCTCTGAATGAACCTGTTGGGCCATATTATGTGTCTATCTCGATTTCTCTCTAGTTTAAATATAACCCACCGGCAGAATAAAAAATAACCTTCAAATGCTTCTTTGGTCCCATAACAAGACTCCATTTCCTAAAATATACTGTATTTGTTTTCCTCAGACTTATCTAACGTTGTACTGATGTTTTACCTTGGACTACTACAATCCAGGGGAAAAACATATATATTGTTAGAAGTTTCAATTTTCAACTTTCCTAAACTAAAAAAAAGAAAACACAGTTGGGTAAAGTGATAAATTGAAGATACTTTTTCGGTATATTAATGAATCCTTTAAAAAAACTAACCCTCGGCAACTGATATGTTCATGCAGAGGGACAAATCAAGGGGACATTCTGATTATAAGTTCTGGTAATATGAAGGTGCATACTCATGTCAAGAAAGCACATATTGGCCTAGTAACAGCATTGGCATTCTCACACGATTCAAGGTATTGAATATTTGTACATTTTGTATACTTTTCAAGTAGATCTCTACCATGCTCAAGTATAATAAATCTCATGTATTTGAGTTCAACAGGGCTTTGATCTCCTCTTCCCTAGATTCAAGTGCAAGAGTGACAATAATCGAGGATAAGAAGGAGATGGATGGTACGAACTCTTCTCTAGCTTTTATCTAAGCGGCAATTTTTGGTTGGTAAAACCTCAGAAAACCAGAACTAGGATTTTTTGGGGGGATAATCTACACATTTAACTGTTTAAGATTAGATGAATTAATAATCAGCTTTACCATTAGCTATCATTAAAAAACCGTTGCGGAATGACACTTTCACCATTTGTCCTATCTTAATTTTAGTTTCTTAAAATGAATTTAAATGAGAAAAATGGCTTAATCCCACTTTGCACCCTACAAATAGGAACATTTTCCACTTTGCACCCTACAAAAAAATCTATCCCACTTTGCACCCTACAAACCACTAATTCATTTCAGATTGCACCCTCAACCATTTTCAGCCCATTTTAGTTGCCGAAGTAAAGGTAAATCCGTCCATTCACATTATTAACCACCCCGGAGTAAAGGTAAATCCGTCCATTCACATTATTAACCACCCCAATTTCCCCCCAAAAATAATATATGAGCAAAATTGACATATCTCCATAATAACATTAAAAAAATGAAAAATAGAAAACAAGTCTTACGGGGACTTAGGGTTTACTCAATTTCTCATATTCCTTCTTCAAGTCGATGCCAGTGCCGCCTTTTTCTTTTTCACTTTTCATATAATTATTGAAACTAATCTAGAGTAATTCCGATGATGTACATGTAGTTATTCCTAATTATCCACAGTTACTAATTCTACAAACAAGAATAATATAGTTGTTAACGAAAATGAGAACCAAAACGTAAATAAGATGAGAAATTGAGAATATGGTAAACACAATTCATTCTCTTTTTTAGCACCCAACACATTTTTCTTCAAACTTAAAAAAAAAAAAAAGACGACACCGGACTAGATCAAAAAGAAGAAAGAGGAGAAATTGAGAATATGGTACCCATAAAACTTGTTTTCTATTTTTCAGCCTTTTTATTTAAGTTCTTATGGTGATATATTAATTTTGCCCATATATTGTTTTTGAAGAGAAATTGGGGTGGTTAATAATATGAATGGACGGATTTACCCTTACCCAGACGACTTAAATGGGGTGAAAATGGTTTAGGGTGCAATCTGAAATGAACTAGTGGTTTGTAGGGTGCAAAGTGAGATAAATTTTTTTGTAGGGTGCAAAGTGGAAAATGCTCTTATTTATAGGGTGCAAAGTGAAATTAAGCCTGAGAAAAATACATAATTTTTCCCCTCTGCTTACCACCACCTTATAAAACTTTGCAGGAGCGAGCTTGTGGATCTTTCTGTTAACCATTTTACTAGCTGTTGCTGTATATTACTATTATGCTAAAATCAAAGAATTATTACTTTGAAGCCGAGACTCATCGATCAAAGTATATTGAACTATTTACTTACATTGTTTTATGGAGAATTTTCTTGTGATTATTGTTATGATTAACAAGTTGCATAGTCCATACATAGCAAAAATGCATTTTCAGTCCTTTAACTTTTATTGGGTGGGGATTTTGGGACTTTTTTTTATAAGGTAAGAATTTAAGTCCTTTAGCTTTAAGTGTCTGTAATTTTAGGACAATTGTGGTTCCTTAACTTTTAACTTTTCAATGTTTGGAATTGTTAAACATTTGGATGCAATTTTAGCCTTATAAGGGCATCTCCAGACTCCAATGGAGACCTTATATGGGCATCAAACCCATCAACTTTCAATTTGGGGACTGCAATCAGAAAAGGTGAGCTCCAATCGAGGTCCTATTGCAGCCATTAAATTGATATCATCAACCTCTTGCATCAAAGATAGGGCCAATTCTTCTTGACCCCAAATTTTGGGAGGAAATTTTTCATACTTCAACGGCCACTTTGTGTCTCGACCACGGTAACAATATTTTTGAGAAAGATTTGTTTTAAATTTTTTGTATATATTAAACATCACTTTTAACAAAAAAATTACACTTACAAATATAGATCTGTTGTAAATAATATATTTTAGTGGGTATTCCTATTTAATATTTGTATAGTTTAGGGACTTATCTTGTAATTACTACCCACTATCCCACATCCCAGATATTGTGGGTTTTGTAACTCCCCATGTAACAATTGGTTATTTAATAATATCTCTCCCCTCCCCAAATTAGATCCCCCAATTTTCTATACGTATTGTTTTCTCTGTATTCTTGTTTTTCTCTTTACACTTATTATCACCATTGTTCATCAATCTCTTCACATGAAATCACTAAACCAAATAGATATTTTACAACACGTTATCAGCACGAGTTTGCTCTATAACTCGGTTTTAAGGTTATACAAATATATCACAAAACAAGAGAAAAAAGAGGAAAATACTTTGAGAGGTAGATTTTCGGATTTGCACGCAGCAGCTTCGGTTTTTCGATGATTCCGGCCTTCTCAACCGTTGGATCGTCTTCAAATTTGAACCGAAGGTTCATCACACAAGGATCTTAATTTTGACCGTTCGGATCGTCATTCCAGTGTCTGAAAATGAAACGACAGCCATCAGAAGTTTATGGAAAAGTTGAAGGAAATAGCCTTAACCTCTCTCTGGTATGATCAAATTAACAAACAACTTTAACCTTATTAATTATATGCTTTAAATCTGAATTTTTTTTGAATCTAAAGCATGTTCTAGGGTTTAAGTATAATTATTGTTGCAAAAAAAGGTTGAAGTTGTTTATCTATTCGGCAAATAAGATGGGTTATGTTACTTCATTCGGTACTCTAATTATGTGATCTAAAACTTATGCTTACCTTTAGATTCATATTTTTGGGTTTTGGAATACATGAATTGCATGCTTTAATAATTATGATTATTCTATTATATCCATGTAATATATGGCTTGAACCGATTCATGTAAACAAAAAGATTTGGTTTGATTTACATATTGTTTGTGATCATAATTTTGGCTTCAACTTTGTCTTTATTAGCACGAATATTATGGTAATGCAAGCACGATGAATTCAGTACATTGATTTTATATACAGTAGCTATATTATGATTTTATTATTGATATGGCTTGAACTATGTGAACATATGTCTTTAAGGCATGCTTCGGGTATGTTTGTTTATATATTGCTATGGATACTTGGATTCTACTTTATGTGTAAAATTGGTATAATATACATGTTATGGTGGAACTTCTTTTGATTTTAAATCTTGAAATTCAGAATTTACATGGAAATTCTTGTATGATATGATTTTTAGAATTTTCGGAAATATGTTTATACGGAAGTCGTAATTTTCAGAGCATGTTTTTCTAGTCCGATTGACCTGAAACTTTTATTGAAGTATTCTCGTATGATATTGTAACTGCATGAATTTTTTCAGATTTGTTGGATATGTAATTTGTTCTGAAAAAATTGTTTTCTTTGAAAATTAATATGCGATTTCCCGTTTAAATATTTGGAATTATGTAACTTTCTGCATATGCTTAGAATCGTCTTGAAAATAGCTTTCTAACCATGTGTCCAGATTATTTTTTGGATAAGTAATTAATAAGTTATTTGAGCTTTAAGCCTCTGCAAATTACTTGAATAATCTGGAAATTGTTTAAAAGGTAATATAAGCATAATACACAAGCCCACTCTAAAATTTATTCTCATTTTCTTCATGTTTTGTGTTTGATCGTTGAAGAACTTGATGGTGGTAATTATTGTTGTGTTTGGGCCTATCAATTCCGACAAAGAAATCGTGCAAATCAATTATTTTCGGCAAATTTGCGATTTCTTCATAAACCGGGTCAAGAAAATGAACTTCAAGGTCTTTTGGATCAGACCCAAATTTTGAGATTTCCGATCCGGTCAAACTGGATCGTGTACGGATCATGGGGATACGGTCATACCCGAACTGGTTGTGATTCGGTTTGGGTGATACGGTTTTGGTATACGACCCGGTTCGGGTTATTTGGTTTTAAACCCGACTCGGTTCTTTATTCGGATCTTGGTTTAAGTTGGATCGTTTTTTGTTTAACTTGCTCCTAAACTAATATGGTCCTGATTAGGACTGATCATGAAAAAAAAATGTGTATTCTTATTTGATTATATATGTGTACATGTGTGTACATATAGATAGTGTGCCTATATATTCAATTCAACAATTATTGCTTTGGTATCTAAATTGAAATTATGGTTATAATTGCAAGTTAAAATGATTAATTGAAAGACCTTATTTAAAAAAGTTAATTGAGGTTAGTGAAATTGTTATTGATATGTTCACGTGTAGTGTTCTAAGCTCATTAATGAATATTGGTTCAAATTTAATATTTCTTACCTTATGACATGATATTAACATATCATTAATACTTCTGGTTATGAATTTTGAAAATTCATTCAAACAATTCATTTTTATATTTGCATTTTATAAATACAAATTTGTGGATTACGTAATTGATTGTTTAATTTAATTGTGAGTCACTAATATGGAATAATGTTTGATCCTATGACTTTTCAGTCCCAAGATTGCAATTTATAATTTAATTTTGGTCGTTTTATTTATTTATCATGATTTATTTCATGGGCATAAGTTTCTAAATTGTATGTTTTATTGGTTTGCTGCTTAATCTTATGCATGTGATGAATGATTATATATGGTTGGATGATAAATAAATGAAAGTGGACTTGGGATTTTGCGATATTGGGACTGGGGTTCCCTTGGATTAAAACCACATAGTTCATTTCGAATTAAGAAATGGAACCAAAGGGGTTCAATTAAATTACTTATGGGAGGCTATATCCCCGTAAGAAACTGAGCATGATAATTGTCGGGGACAATTTGCTAACTAATACCCCAAAAGGTTGATGTTATGGTTCTGATTAGGAAACACTTGGATGAGGTCATTAGGTTGGACTATTCATCAATTCAGGATCATCAAAAGGTTTTATGTAATCTGTATAAACTTTTGGACATTCAGTTGTTGGTTTTTGAGATGTTTTTATTATGGGTGGTCATATTTTGAACCACATTTAAATTTGAACTATGTTTGGTTTATTTTAGACCACATTTTGAGTGGCTTTATTTTAATCCGATTATTAAGGTATTCAGTTGTATTAACTCAATTTACTTTTTCAAGCAAATGTTTAAATTGGAATATATTTGGTTCCTAGGCATGACATGTGGGGAATAATGTCTGGCTAATAGTGCAACTACGCACACTATCCTAAGGGATAGATTATTAATATTAATGCCTAGTAAGACCTCTATGACAACAATATATGACACATATGATTTGATAGATGGCTTTGGAAATGCCCACCTTATGTTGTCAAATGGCATAATTTTAGCCATTAAAGAGGCTATGTTTGCTCCATGTTCAAGGGGAACGTTGTTGAGTTTTAAAGAAATTCGAGTTAATGGTTACCACATTGAAACCACTGAGGAAAAGGGAATATATTATTTGTGCATTACCTCTAATTTGTACGACCAAAAGCGTACTTGGAAGAAATTAGAGGGACTATCGACTGAGTTATATAGGACCACAATACGAGTGCTCGATGCACACCTTGTCAATGGCTAGAAGCCAAGTGAATCGAGCATGTATTTTCTATGGCATGACCGGCCAGGACAGCCGAGTCAAAAATGTGATGCGCCATATTATTAATACCTCTATCGGGCATCCACTAATAAATAATAAGGATCTAGTACACAGTGATGACTCGTGTGTACCATGTTTTATTAGAAAATTGGATCCTATGCCAGCTTATGCACAAACGAGTAAGGATTCCCTCGTTTTCTTGGAGCGTATCCAATGGGACATATGTGGAATGCTAAACTCCTGACTCAGATTATACGGTTGAAAGCACATGCATTATCCGGATTATCCTACTAAGTCTATTAGACTGGATAATGCCGCGGAGTTTACATCGCGGTCTTTTAACGACTATTGCATGTCCCTGAGTTTGATGTAAAATATATGGTAGCACATGTTAATACGTTTGAGGCCCACTGCGACCCAATCTCTTAATTGGTGTTCGGGTATACATCAAACATTTCCCATATATGCACATTTGGGTGCGCAGTATATGTGCCGATTGATCCGCCACAGCGAACTAAAATGGGACCTCAACATCGATTGTGCATATATACGGGGTTTGTATCGCCATCTTTTATTCGATATTTGAAATCCTTGACAGACGATCTCTTTACCGCACGATTTGCGGACTGTCACTTTGATGAGACTGTCTTCCCGCCGTTAGGGGGAGGAAATAATGTTCACACTAACGTTCAGGATGAACGGCGTGAAGTCGTGTGGAACGACCCCACTGTGTCTCATCACGATCCCCTTATAGCAATCAGAGAATCTGAAGTATGCATAATAATCGAACTTCAGAAAGTAGCCAATAATATGCCAGACTCATTCTTTGAATTGGCTAAAGTGACGAGATCTCGTATACCAGCTGCAAATGTGTCTGTAAGGATAAATGTCCAAGTGGGACAAAATATGGGAAAGCTATCAATCCCAACTAACCAGTCGTATCTCCCAACCCATAAGAGGGGGAGATCAATTGGATCAAATGATCTGCATCCCCGAAAGCGGGCGAATGCATAATTGTTAAATTTGGTTATTACCGATAATAATGGGATTCCACCCGATCCATCTCATAAAATAGTTCCGGACTATGGATCTGTCTTGGAGACGACGTCGGGGGACGCCTCGACATCAGTATCCATTACCGAGAATAGGAAAATCTCGGTTGATTATTCATGCATGAATGAGGTGTGACTACGGGATGAAATAATCATCAATGATGTGTTTGCTTACACAGTAGCTACTGAAATTATATCAAGTGATGATATTGAGCCTCGATCGGTGGACGAGTGCAAACAAAGGGATGATTGGCTGAAATGGCGCAATCCAGGTTGAGTTTGATTCATTATCGAAAAGAGGAGTGTTTGGACAAATTGCTCCTACACCTCCCGGAGTTCTACCCGTGGGATACAAATGGGTATTTACAAGGAAAATTAATGAGAACAATGAGATTGTGAGGTACAAGGCTCGTCTCGTTGCACGAGAATTTTCTCAGCGACCTGGGATTGACTTTGAGGAGACATACTCTCCTGTGATGGACGTTATTACGTTCAGATACTTAGTCAGTTTAGTAGTATCCGATGAACTGACTATGCAGCTCATGGATGTGGTCATATCGTATCTTTATGGGGATCTAGATACGGTTATATATATGAAAGTACCGGAGAGACTTATGGTACCTAAGACAAGTAGTTCTAGACCACGGAACACGCTTTCTGTAAGGTTGAGGCGTTCACTTTATGGCTTGAAACAATCCGGGAGGATGTGGTATAATCGCCTAAGTGAGTACTTGCTTAAAAGGGGATACGTGAACAACGATATTTGTCCTTGCGTGTTCATTAAGAGGACAGGTTTTGGGTTTGCTATTGTTACCGTTTATGTCAATGACATGAACTTGATTGGGACTCCCGAAGAGGTTAGAGAGACAACCCAGCTCCTGAAATTCGAATTTGAGATGAAGGATCTCGGAAGGACTAATTTCTGTCTCGGGCTTGAGATAGTACACTGTGCTGATGGGATTTTGGTCCATCAATCGAATTACATCCAAAAGATGTTAAGACGCTTTAATGAGGATAAAGCAAAACCATCAAGCACGCCAATGATAGTCCGATCATTGGATAGGTCGAAGGATCAATTTCGTCCCGTGGAGGATGGAAATGAAGTGTTAGCACCTGATGTGCCATACCTAAGTGCAATAGGTGCATTATTGTACTTAGCTCAATATACTAGACCTGATATCGCGTTTGCGGTAAATCTACTAGCTAGATTTAGCTCAGCACCGACACGCCGCCATTGGAATGGCATAAAGGACATATTTCGATACATTCGTGGTACGACTGACATGGGTTTGTTCTACCCCTATGCGTCACTAAAGAACGCAAAGCTTGTGGGGTATGACGATGCTGGTTATCTATCGGACCCGCACAAAGCTTGTTCCCAGACTGAGTATGTCTTTATAAGTGGGAACACAATTGTGTCTTGGAGGTCTACAAAACAGACTTTAGTTGCCACTTCGTCGAATCATGCCAAGATTTTAGCACTTCACGAGGCAGTACGTGAATGCACATGGCTTAGGGCCATGATTGGGCATGTTCGAGGTTCCTGTGAATTGGCTACCACAGAAGATCCTACGGTTATATTTGAGGATAATGCAGCCTGTATCGAGCAGATGAAAACGGGTTTTATTAAAGGCGACAACACCAAGCACATAGCTCCGAAATTTTTCTTCAATCAGCAACAACAAGAGCTCAAGCAAATAGTGATCCAACAAATCAGAAGTTAGGACAACTGCGCCGACTTATTTACTAAGTCATTACCGAAATCACTTTTGAGAAACATGCTAAAGCTATTGGCTTTGCGCAGGTTATCTGAGCTCGCTCCATTATAGGTTTAAGTGGAGTTAACTTGAGGGGGAGTACCGTGTAGGTATTCCGTATCCAGAAGATACCCGGGTGCCCTGTTGTACTCTTTTTCCTTCGAGCGGGGTTTATTTTTTCCATAGGGTTTTTGTTGCCCGCCAAGGTTTTAATGAGGCAACATTTGTTGGTTGAAAAGATTATGCGTTGTACTCTTTTTCCTAACCGAGATTCTTTTTTCCCACTGGGTTTTTGTTACTCGGAAGGTTTTAACGAGGCAACATGAAAAGCATAATAATGGCTCAATAGGAATCCCCAAGGGGGAGTGTTGTAAATAATATATTTTAGTGGGTATTCCTATTTAATATTTGTATAGTTTAGGGACTTATCTTGTAATTACTACCCACTATCCCACATCCCAGATATTGTGGGTTTTGTAACTCCCCATGTAACAATTGGTTATTTAATAATATCTCTCCCCTCCCCAAATTAGATCCCCCAATTTTCTATACGTATTGTTTTCTCTGTATTCTTGTTTTTCTCTTTACACTTATTATCACCATTGTTCATCAATCTCTTCACATGAAATCACTAAACCAAATAGATATTTTACAACAAGATCTTATTAAAAAAAATAATTAAAATGAAAAGAGAAAATATTTACAAAGATTCAAATCTGAAATCGAAAAGAGAGGAGAAGAGAAGCTAAAAAATTATATGGATAAGAAATCCGTTCATATACCTTGATATTTGAATTCAAAGCGATACGTGGCATCGGAAAATCTTATCATGATATAATATAAAAAGTTAGCAATATTAAATATTTGTAATATACACTTTAGTCTCATTTTTATATTTGATTGCATTTGTAAATGGATTTAATTTTGTTTTAGTATTAATTTATCTTAATTTTAATTTTTTTAAAATTGATGTTCTATTTTAATGGTTTTACATTGGAATATAAAACATTTGCAGAGGTTTCAAAATATTGTAACAATCCTCAAATGAGTATTTGATTACCCACTTTGATGGCTTAGGATTAGAGACGTCCTAACTTTAGTTTTTGCAATTTTTTAAATATTTCCCTTTTTTTAAGGACAAATGCAAATTCAAATGCATGAATGAATGATATTGTTGATTCGAAAATCATTTACAACCCGTTGCACATTATCTTTTTGTAAGTAATCACGATGCTTTTCTAAATGTGAATGAAATAGCATTATTACCGATTATAAACCTATCCTTCGTTCAGATACAATATCATCAAATATCAATAACATAAAAAATTAATTTAAAAAAACTATTTTCCACTAATTAAGTACCCAAACAACAAAAGAACCAGAAACTATAATAATATTTAATTCGAAGACGATACCACGCAATATTTTTATCATTTATGCCTTGAACTTAGGTTGTTAGACAAAAAGCGCCAGCAGATTAACGGATAAAAGAAAGGGTGACAAATGAGAGAGCTAGATCAGGCTTTAGCAAAATGGGCGGTACCAAATATGGGTCATTTTTCTATGGGTCGGAATTAATCAGGTTAGGCCATCTCCAGCAGTTGAGGGCTAGCCCCGGGCTCTGGAGCCCGGGCTAGCCCAGGGCCAGCCCGGGGCCCTGCTGGTCGTCTCCAGCAGTTGGGGCTCCGTGGGGGAATTATTTTCATTTTTTTCCTTTGCCCACTCTCACCTATTAATATTATAGATTTATATTTTTTTAATATTAATATTAATAATAATAATTATATTAGTACTCGTAATTTAATTATTAATTATATTAAAATATTAATATTAAATAGAATATTTAATTAAAGTAACTTAAGAATTAATACATAATACGCAAACTCTCACCTATTAATATTATAGTTTTATTTTTTTAAGTACGGAGTATTAATTAAAATAACACATTAATTACAACAATACACAACATTAATTACACAACAATACACAACATAATCAAGGAAAAAAAATAAAAATAGTCCTAAAGCTCCTTATAAACCTCATAAACATAGTGTTGAAAAAAGTAAGTTAATGGACCATTTTGGACATATTTTAAGTGGGACCCACTTTGAGTAAAGAGTCGGGTTTTGACGGAATTATATTCTACTCCGTGAGTAGATTAAAATGGTATATGGTACGTCCAAATCGGAATACGGGTGAATGAGAAATTAAATCTCAAAGTTCACATATGTAATGGAAAAAATTGGAAAAAAAAATGAACTTATCCCACATTGTAAGTGTGATAAAAAAAACTTGGATTTATATATGATTTCTAAACCATAAGGGTTAAGAAATTATTACTAGAAGGCTCCCTCCTCGCGCGCGGGGGGGTGGGGGGGGTCCAGATCTTCGATTGGATTACCACACAGCCCTTCAAGACTTGTGTGTGCCTGCGGACACGAATGTCGTCCCGAAAATCCTATTTCGAACAAGTCTAGTTTTGCTATTTTCGGCCCAAAATAATTTATTTTATTTAATCATGTTTATTTTACACGCGCCCCTCTTCTTCAAGCTCCAGCCGACGCGCCAAGCGGGCTCCGCCCCGCCACCCCGGCCCCTCTCCGTCTCCAGCAGTTTCTCCCTCCCAGCCCGAGCCCTCCAGCCACTGCTGGCGATGGCCTTAGGCTGGTACTGGTTTGGGTCCGAAATGGTCCAGTATATGTTGTTAATCATTTACTTTGTTAATGTTAATGGTTTTGTGTTAGTACAACATAAGAAACATACATATGAAAGTTTTAATTCAATCCATCCAACTCAACTTGGTCCAACAAAGATTGAATGATTCAGAGTTTGGTTAGGTAGGGTCCGAATTGGACCGGTCCAACCGTCGTGACCCATTTTGCCACACATACACAAAAGCTACAAATGCTAAGTCGCCACTCCAGTGACCATGTTTTTCCATATATAAACAACGCAATATCAAAGTTCCAATATACGATAACGAAAACGAAGCTCAAGAACATAACAGGCCAACCTCGAATGACAATTCCAAACAACCGTAAAAGTTTCAAGGCAAATTTCGAGCTGGAATTAAATGTATTTAAAATGGCTAGAATATATATTCAAGAAATGTCTAGCTATATTTACTCATCAAAACCAAACCAACATTTTGACTTTCACATCAAGTTAGGCCAGCAACGAGTTTAACAAGTATTTACAGTAAAATATAGCTACGAAAGATGACAAAAGATTTTATGTATAGCAACAAAAGTAACATAACTAAAAAATAAAAGAACCACGTTAGCCGAGCACCTCTTCCAATCATTTCTCAAATTTCAAGAAATTGAACTTTCAAGACCTTGTTTTCTAACATCGAGCTGAGATGGGGATGATGAAGTCCGACTATGAGATCTGCCTTTACGAGAATCGTCTGCTGCTTGAGAAGCCAAATATTCGAGTGCCATAACTATATCACTGATGAGGGGTCGGAAACTTGCTTGTTCTTGAAGACACATTGAAGTTATTGCAACTGCATGGTGCAGGCTCCTGGCCGAGAATCGTCCTTCTAGTAGAGGGTCCACCATTTGGGGAAACTTTCTTCTGTCCTTTAGATAAGGTCGAGACTGCAATGACAAAATTACATCACTAGCGTTCTAAAAGCAAGAAACTTTGTTACATGTAATGAATTAGGCTCTTACATGAAACATTCTCGTAGGACCTAATCCTCCTATTTAAGGTATCCATAAAAAGGTGAAAGCTATGTGAAGAGACATGTAAAATAATAAAAACATAGTTCCCACAGAAAATTTTAGTCCATACATGGCTTGACCACATTCATCTAATCACAAAATAAAAGCAAACAAGTGTGTGTATATTCACATTAAATTTGATTGGTCACTCTAAATGTTTTCTTATCCCAAGGCAAATCCAACTGGGTCCGGTCTAGAATAACTCGATTCAACACAAAATCAAGGTTCAATGTGTGTACTCTCATCTGAAGCAAATCCTTAATGTCACCAAAATCTAATTCCCCAAAGATAAGAAGTGTAGCTATGAGCATCCTTTAAATTAAGGTAGAAAGCCTATAACTCTCATTAATCTTCCTGAAAAAGATATCGCACGAATTTATTTCAAAAACTATAAGTCAATGTAACATACACTCACCCATGTAACAAGATTCTGTTCTCCTGGCTTCTTAGTGCAGTCAATAGCCTTCCTTCCGGTAATCAACTCCAAAAGCACGACACCAAAGCTATAGATATCGGATTTTAAAGTAAGTTTTCCGCTCATGGCATATTCCGGAGCACAATACCCGTAAGTTCCCATCACTCGGGTCGAAACATGAGTGTTGTCACCAACGGGCCCCAATTTAGCTAGCCCAAAATCCGACAGCTTGACATTAAAGTCATTGTCCAACAATATATTTGAAGATTTCAAATCACGATAAATAACAGGTGGATTTGCTTTACAATGAAGATATTCCAAACCATGAGCTGCACCAACTGCAATCTTCAGTCGAGTGGTCCAACTTAATGGCCTCTGGCCTGGTTCTACATCTGACAATAACATAGGAGGTGCTTCAAAAACATTAAACAAGTCAAGAATCATTTATATAAATCGAAAATGGTATCGTAATTTACCGAATAAATGGTTTTCAAGGCTACCCATCGGCATAAACTCGTAAACCAAGAGCCTTTGGTCACCATCGGCACAATATCCAATCAAGTTTACAAGGTTGGGATGGTGCAAAAGACTTAGCATAAGAACCTCCACAATAAATTCTTGATTTCCTTGAAGACCTTCGAGATTAAGTTGCTTCACAGCTACAATCTAATCATGAAAGTGATTACCACTAAAAGCAAAGCAAGCTAAATCGAGAAACGCAAATTCCAAGCAAATTGGAAAACAGAGAGAGAGAGAGAGAGAGCTTACAGGGCCCGATTCTAGTCGGCCTTTATAAACGCTTCCGAAACCACCTTCACCGATTAAATTAGCTTCCCTGAAATTCTGAGTCACCATCGCAAGTTCCTTGAACGTGAAGCTGCGGGCCACATTGCTTTCCTTGCCATTAGCTCTCAAAGAACTCCCTTTTTTCCCACTACCTATAAGTAATCGAGAGACGGAAAAGGTAGTAAAGGATCAATAATACACAGAGCAAGAGCTAAGTAAGAAAAAATTGGAACTTTGAATAGCTCTACTTTATCATCTTACCACTAACATTGACATTTGCCTTTCCTTTCTTACCAACTGCACATCAAATGATTTGATTGAAAACAACATAAAAGAAATCATAAAACGTAGATGTTAAAATCACACACATTATACGATTAAATCAGTTCATCTACAAACTGAAACAAGGAGATTAGGAATTAGATAAAGAACCTGAAGAGTCAGTTGATTTTGGGTCTATATCTTCATCATAATCTCTAACATCCTTAAGCCGAGGTCTCGTGCAAGGAAAGCAACTCATAATCTCTCTATCTATATATATATTTGTTTCCAAATTTTTATCTTCACAAATCACAAATGTGATCCTTCAAATAAAATCAGAATTTAAAATACATATCCCAAGCTAAATTCACCTCAACGACTACCCCAAATCAAACTCCATTATCAAAAAAATTCAATTAAGAATCCATCACCTATAAAATAAATGGAAAGAACAGTCAGGAAAGAGAATTTGTCATATTCCCTCCCCCCTTTTCACAAAAGCCAAGCCCTAATTCCAGATTTTAAACACAACCCTTTACACAGATCTATGCAAAACTGCTAAACATCACCACAAAATTTCAAAAGAAAAAGACACCCAAAAGAATTTATATAAACCAAAAAAAAAAAGTATTATTTTATTTATGTTTAAAAATGGAAACTTTAAATCAAACACACCCAAACCAGAAAATTAAAGAAGAGTCTAGAATTTGACGGGTCCTTTTTGATATAAACAAGAATATTAAATGCAAAATTAATTTTCTATAACCAAAAAAACCCAATTCCTTTTTTACTTTTTTGCTTATACCCGTTTTAGCGCCACCTTTCGTGGTAATTCCTTCTTCTCTTTTTCCTTGTTTCTTTTTCTTTTCTCCCCAAAATTGAAATCTTTAATTTTTAAGTGTGTGTAGTGTGTGGGCCTTTTGGGGAAAAGAGAGCAATTAAAGCACTATGATGATTGTTGAAGGTCGCTCTCATTCACAGCTTGCATTTAAACGTTTGGTTGTGGAGGGAAGATTAAAGTACTGAAATGCCCTCGGGCTTAGTGGATTTACTTCTAAATGCCATTGTTATAATATTATAATTACAATCATTTTTCTGACAGTGAACGCGACAAAAGAGGGAGACGAAGACTAGTAGATTTGGATCGTCTAAAAAGTTGGTTCACATGGGGAGTATTGCAATGAGATAATTTGTGTATTTGTCTATGTTTTCTTTTTGGATAAATTTGTGTAAATCTATCTTAGATTAGATTTAGGATTATTTTTTAAATATTATTGTAGGGTGGAGCCCACATTAAATGAATGGTAAGAATGTAAATTTAGTTCACATGGGGAGTATTGCAATGAGATAATTTGTGTATTTGTCTATATTTTCTTTTTGGATAAACTTGTGTAAATCTATCCTAGATTAGATTTAGGATTCGATTATTTTTTAAATATTATTGTAGGGTGGAGCCCACATTAAATGAATGGTAAGAATGTAAATTTAGTTGTAAATTTCTTATGGTAAAATATGAATATATGATGTCAAGAAAGAAGAACTCAATTGGTAATAATGAACTCAATTGGTAATAACGACCAGGTGAGGTGTGTTTTTTTCATAAACATTTATCCCTTGTTTGATAGTTTTGATAAATATGCTTTTATCTTATTTGTTTGTAATTATATAGTAAATATTCTTGCAATTATTTTATAGTTGCTAAAACAAGGGTTTAGTATATTGTGGTCAGAAATGTTACAATAGGCAATTTATCTCCATGTGATATTAAAATAGGCAATTTACCTTCCCGTGAAATGAAATAATTAGCAATTTACCTCTCCGTGATATGAAATAATGAACAATATATATTATTGCTAGTGAAAGTATTGCACACACACTCTATACTGCGACTGACACTTTATTTTCATGTAAAAATTAATCAATTTAATTTTAGTCTTGACAATATATTCACCTCATTTTACCCCCTCTCTGATATGTATAAAAGACAATTTAACTCCGTGTGATATACATAAATTGGCACTTTTACTCCCTGTGATATTGTATAATGAACATTTTACCTTCTTGTAAAAATGTAAAAATCAAGAGAAAGTTAGTGTGTTTTTCTTATAAAAATATGCAATGTATTTTGCCCTTTTTATTTCTCAAATATAGTGAACCAAACACATGAAGTTCCACTCTTAAAATTTCACATTTTTTAATATAGAAAGCCTTAGAGTCACATTTATTTCTTGTAAATTTTATATATTTTATTTTTAACCCTAATATTTTCTCTCACTCAAAAAGTCAGAAACAAACAATCAAAATATATCCAAACAAAACCTTGGGGGATTGAAACTTTAATTTGATACTTGCACTGTGTAGCTAGTTTCATTTTCTAAACCGATAATTAAATTGAATAAAAATGTCAAATTGATCTCAAGTGAATAACTTTATATCCTTCATTATTTAAATCTTCACCAACTTTTAAACTAAACAAACAAAGTGCATAATTTGTTAAGCTCTCTTGAGAAAATGCTCTTAGGTTATTGAGCTGTTACTTTCAAAGACAATGACACACCCAATTATAGGCTTTAGTAATGGAGAAAAGCAATATATTTAAATACCCATTTCCCCATTGGTTTGACTTTATTGGCAAAGAAAATCGAGTGTTTTCAACTATTTTGGTCAACTATTTGTTGGAAATTGTGAATTACTTGACAAAATAGAAGGTAGACTGTAGCAAATTATTTTGTGAATCTACTGTAGATAATAAGATTGTTGTAATTTAGAAAATATCATCTTTCTTTTATTTTAAGTTCTGTTTTATTAAATTATTGTTAAACTCCGCACAAAATATTTTTACCAAATTACCAAAAAATCTATAGGCCGTCTTAATGACAGTTCATAATTAAGATTATAATCTTATTTTATATATATTATGGATATTAAAGGTCAACATTGAGTCAATTTTCTTTGAGTTTATTATTAATTAGTTGACTTACATAGTAAACGTCACCGGAACTGGTCAAATTTAAATTACAAGAAAGATTTATATACATGCATATTAGATTTTATCATAATACAGGGACTGCTACTTAAGTACATGGCACAATAATTAGGTGTTCGTAATTTGTTAAATTTCGGTATCTGATTAATATTTTAAGTGCATATTTATTATAGATCAATATTTTCATTTTTTCAATTGAAAATATAAAAAATGTTATGTTATTTAATAAATCGAAACAAAAATAAGATAAATATTGAAACTTTATATTTTTCTTGGAACTTACTCTTTTTCTAAAATTAGTAGCTTTTTTCCTAGTTTTTCCGAAAGTTTTTCTTAAAAAATCAATATTCAACTGACATCGAAAACGAAACTTTGGTCCGTTATATGGATTCACACCCAATACACATAATTCTCTGTCATTAACATTGCAAAATTTTAACTAAAATTAGATGGAAAATTAAATGTTTGCTTATATCTGTTGTCACACGCCCACGGTTTTGAAGGCTGAAATCAGGATCTAATTAAACGTGACAAGGAAATTTGGCCTACCATTTAATAATTGATGATGATTTTTGCCTTGTTTAGGGCTGCAGCGCATTTGCATTCCATGTGACACGGATATGAATGAAAAATGATATACTGATTATTGAGAACATACAAAAGATATATAATTGGTGTTTTATTAAAAAATATTTCATTTTCCACATTTATAATTTTGATCACTCTAGTTTTATTGATTACCATTAGTATTCTCCAATAAGTATGTTAACCAAAATATGTTAAATTTCAAAAATTATGTTAAGCTCAAATTCGAGTTATAAATATATTGTGTCTAATAAAATGGTTTAAACTCAACTTCTATTTGACTAAATCGACTCAAATTTAATCGTGCCAAGCCGTTAGATTTCGAATATGTTCAACTTAGACTCAACAACCTCAATTCAAATGAGCAACTAAAAACGTGACTAGTATAATAGACGATATGTTCTTAAATAGTACGTAACACTTTCAATTCACATCCAAGTACAAATATATTTGAACAGTATTGGATTCATATTATGTTGTTGGATCAAATTTGTGGAATAATTTATTTGGTCATATTTTTCTTGTGAAATTCCGACCCCATAAAATCTTTACCCCTCAAAATTTCTATAGATATCTCTGTTTACAACAAAATTTAAATCACATAATCATTTTATATAGTCCATAATTTCGATCAAACTTTTCTCATTGTACACAATACTCTAACTAAAAAAAATATTGATCCTTCACTCTTTCATGGTTAGCTTGTTATAAATCAATCGTAATCATAGTGCGATGTCTGTAGTAAGATTCAAGTTGAGTTTTCAATCAATGTGAAAATCATAGGCTACTACCACTTCGCCAAACCACATTCAATAAGATGCCTTAATTTCAATTCTATATTAATGTGTGTACTTTTCCAATTTAATAGGATTATAAGTTTTGCTTTCTCTAATAGTAAAATTCTTAAGAGCCTATTTAGGGTGGATAATAAATTTAAATTTAATAACATCCATCTCATCTTCCTGATTTTTAAATTGTGTACCCACCATTTGACCTTAATAAAATTTACAAAGAATATATAGCTCATAGTTGAGGGAACCTGATGTTAATTTCCCCACGAAATAACTATAGCATTACATATTCTTTGACAACATTTATGTATACTTGGACCAAATTAATTAAACATTGGATTATAAGAGGATCAAATTCAAATCGATGTGAACATAACTGCATAAAAATATTTATATCAAAACCTGAGCTTTTAAACGTACAATTTGGATTCAGATTTTGATAAATTTATTTTTCGAATTTGTAAGACAGCCTTTTTTTTATTTTTTTTATTTTAGAATATATGTAATCCATTTATGCCATGGTCTATATAACATAAATCACTAATTTATGGGCATATGGGATATTGGCCAGTTATCATCGAGCATAATTACACAATCGCCCTAATTCAAAAATTATTTTTCAGTTTTACTTTAAAAAAAATTGTGTAAGATACACAAATGCCCTCTCATATTGGAATAAGACAAAATCTCATCAGCAAATTAAAATTGATTTTCTAGGAAGTTTAATTTTTAAAAATGACCTCCAAATATTTAAAATGTTAGAAATGACTTCCATTTTAATTAATTAATTAATAGAATAATTAATTTGTTCAATTTAATCAATTTTAATTAAATTATAATTAATTATCTTTACAATTTTAATTTCAGATCTTGACATTGAAATTTTTAACATTTACCGCGTCTGAAAATGTTCCTGGGCGATTGATCAGTCACCCAAGAACAGCCCGAGCGACTGTCCAGTCGTCCGGACGACCGAGCTAGTCGCCAGGTCACCTAGGCTGTTCTCTTGGGCCATTGGTTCGGTCGTCCAGGAACATTTTCAGACGCAAATCAGGAAAAAAAAATCATATTCGGACGCGGTTATTGCAGATTCATCACAATCAAATATTTATGTTCATCACCAGCATTTGTGTGAAAAATATGGAAATTATGGGAGATTTTGAAATGAAGAAAAAGAGTTGAGAAAGTTGGGAGAAGAGAGAGAATTGGGAGAATTTGAATTTGAGAAGAACGAAAAAATAAAAAAAAATATTGAAAATGTTTAGGAGAAATAACTGAATTTAGATGAAAATGGAATTAAAAAGAAATTGAAAAATAAGGGAAGGTCATTTTTAAAAAATACAACTTTCCATGAGGTCATTTCAAACAATTACTAAATCAAATAGTTTTCTCCAGATAATTTTCGAGAGCGTTGAGGGTGGCCGTTTGCCCTTTCTATTGCACTGGGTCCAATTAAAATGCAGTAAATCATTTACACTTTAAGGTTGCAGGATATGGATTTGAAGCATCTACTCACGGTCTGTAAATTTGGGATTCTTCTTTTCGTTCTTGTATCGTATTTAGTGTTGCTTTAATTTGTGCAAATCCCATGTTTAAATTGATCTTTTATTAATTTCATTCAAATATGTATGTATAGGAGGCTCTACAAAAGGAGATTGCCCTTCAAATTCAAAGAAATTTCAAGATAACCTGAGTTATATAGTCATCTACTGCACTTGAAATGGGTTGAATTGCTTTGGTTGATTTTGGCTGGGTGTTTCATGTTGTGATGTGCTATGTCGTGCACTTATTTAGGATGTGTCAAAGTCCATTGTTCTTAATGTTAATTCGATTTTTTTTTTTTTCATAATCAAGTTTGAACAGCATGTATTTTTCATGGTTTAAGAAATTTAGTTTGACTCTAATCATGAAATTTGATTCGAGTTTGACTCTATAAGGAAAATATGTTAAAATATATTTACATTAATTTGAGTTTAACTTGATTATAATTTGTTGGAGTATGATTCCTTGAACAAAATGATGAAAACATTATAATGACACCATAGGATATAATTGCTTTTTTTTTTTTTTTTTAGAAAATTGTACTTGTGATACCAAACTTTATATCGAGTCTCACTTGTGCTATCATAAAAATTGAAGCTGACTCACATTTGGTACCGCCGTTAAAATCATCGTTAAGTGGCGACGTTGCAGTTAAGTCTTATTGCAAAATTGATGCAATTACTTATGTTGACTGACAATTTTACCCCATAATATTTCTAATTGGCAAAATAACCCCACACCTTCAAATTTATTGACGATTTTAGTTCATATTAGCTTGAAAAAGACACGTTCGAGTCAATTTGGAGAGTTTGCTTATTATATTTATATATCTATTTAACTAATTAATTTAATTTTATAAACAATATTAATAAATTAAATAAAACTTTAATATAAATCCAACAAAAAAAATCATACATTTTTGAAAATCTAAAATTTAGACCGACGATCCCAAGCCACGGCTAAAATTTTGACGAATAAATAAGCTTACTTAATGCAATACAAAAAACACAAATATTTTGTACAATAGAAATACATAAATATTGTTACAATATATTATCTTTAAGCGTTTGATACATAATTATATATGTATCCTACCTTGAAGAAAACTAAATAAACCAAAACAAACACACAAGATCAAACTTGAAGAGAACTTACACTGTAACGTACAATTCATCCTTTTATTCTTCACAATTATACAAACATATGATTATGAGATCATGTTCCTCCACACACACACCTTGCATGTATTGATCAAAGCTTGTGCAAGAATGGCAGGAATTCAAAAGGTTTTAGTGTATTGTTTTACGTGGTAGTGGAATGACAGAATCGCCCTTCTCGTTCGTCTTGCAGCAAGCCAAGTTAGGCCAACGGCAGCACGGAATCGGACTTGGAGCTTCTGATTTGGTGGTCATAACTCATAAGAAAAAAAAAAAGAATTGTGAAAAAAAAAAAAACAGTAGTAATTTGTTTGGCCATTTGAACTTGATTCTTAGAAGTAGTATTTTTTCCTTTTTAGGTATTAGTGTACAAAGTTAATAAAATCTATAAATAGGTTGCTTTTTAGTTCCTGGCAAAGGATCCAGAAAGTAAAGTACAAATATAGGTACAGATGGATTATTTGATTTGGTCATCATATGGGTTTTAAACATCGATGTTATCGCATGATTTGGATGTTTGAATTATGGCGACATAAAACTAATCAATGACAACCGAGAAGGATTAGCTTGATGGCAAATGTGGGGCCCCAAGACTCTAGGAATTATGAGTTCGAATCTCATCGGAATTGTGAAGTGTCCATAAAAGGAACCTAACATAACAGATAGTGGCTATTCGGAGGGTATCCACGGAATTCCGTTTAGTAGCAGTCATATTAGGTGAATATTTTATATATTTGTTGAGGGAAAAACTCCTTTGCTATCAAGCTTTAATCTAAAAATCATAGTTGATATCAAGCTTTTCGGAAAAATACATTTTATATCATGATTCAAACTTTTTTGACACATTAAGTTTTGCTATCAATTTTAGGACGGAATTCAACGTGTGTCACTTACGTGTATGTTAAGTTAACAATAATGAGTCTTTAAATTTTGTGCCTATTTTTCCCTCCTGTTGTCAACATAAGGGGCACGTGAGTAACGCGTACTGATCAATTCCATCCGAAGATAAAACTAAATATTTTAAGAGGATGTGAAATGTGAATCATGATATAAAATGTATTTTTTCCGAAATGCTTGGTACCAAATATATTTTTTGAACTAATGTTTGGTATTAAAAGTATTTTTTCCTCTATAATTGTTAGATGAATATTCTTTATATTTGCTAGTGATATTATAATAATGTAAATACTGTATCACTAAAAACAGAATTAATCAACGACAAATCTACCATTTTTGTGAAGCTAGCTTCTGAAATCATTCATTGTGATGTAGATGTTAATTCTTCTAACTTATTCGTTGGCAATTTTGGCTATGTAAGTTTATAAATAATTATCATAATTTTCTGATAACAACATAAGGAAATAAACAAGTTAAAAACTACTAACATTTTCTAGCAATTTTTTTTTTAATGCTGAATACATCGTTATATCAAACACTATATCGAATCGAATCTATTACTTTTGTATTAAATAAATTAATCACAAAGCTAGACTAGACTACTATTAAACTAGGAAAATACCCACAAAAGTAAAACTTGAACCATGACCTCTTGTAAGCTTAAAAGAAAAAAATTCAATAAGATAATTGAAAAATAAAACTATTAATTAACTAAATTATTAGTGGATTTCTTGTTAAACTGACTATAGACACTATATCTGATACCTATTTGTATAAAATATTAAGTAAGAAGTTATATATTGCTTATTTATTTATTTATAAATTTTGTTAATCGAAAAAATTGTAATTAATCGAATTCGATTCAAAGCGAAATAAGTTCCACTCTATTGATAGCCCTGGCCCGATAACTACCACCTGGGCCAGAACAGTCCCCAAATTTGGGCTCAATTTTCAGGGCAGAAAAGATGTCATTTGACATTTTGACTCTTGGCATTTGCTCTAAATATTTTCTCTTCGTTCCTATTCTTTCCATAATATTAGCGGTGTTTTAATTTTAAATAAAATTGTAAAAGCCAAAAAATGGAAAACTTTTAAGTATTTTATATATATGCCCTTAAAATATAAAAAAAAATTGGGACAGAGGCAGTATAAATTACTTATTACTATAATTAGTATAATAATTTTGAAGTCAATTTGTATATATCTAACAAAAGAAGGGGGAAAAGTTTTGACAGTGGTGCAAATTAAATTCATAAAACAGGTTTAGACCTTCATTAATAATTTTAAATGCAGTGATTCAATTCTACATTAGAATCATCTTTTATTCGTTGTATATAGTTCGTTTTAGGTATGTTAGGAACTAAAATTGTTGATTTTCATCATTAATGAATTTGCCCTGTTTGGATTTCCCTTAAAAAAAAAAACCTAAAATTGAACAATTTGTATGATTTTTCTTTTTGATAAATCAAATGTGAATATCTTTCCCAAAACATTAATTTCATAAATTTGTAATGAATTATTGTTATGCACCGAAACTACAAAATGTAGGTTTAGTATCCTTTTTTGACTTACTCTATGCAAAATTTGGTCAACAAAATTTGTTATGCACCGAACTACAAAATGAATTAAAGGAGTATCATTTATGGATTATGGGCCGTTGAGATTCCGATAATTTGATTAATTAGATGTCATTTATGGATTTTCAGTAAAGTAAACTTTTCCTGGTAAATATGCTATGTAACTTCCTGGTTGTTATGTAAACTAATTAACTTCTTCTGCAAATTAATAGGGGTTGTTCGTTTGGTATTTGAAAGGGTAGTTTGTGAGAATGGTGTAGATTTATGAAATAATTTCGATTTACTGTTTGAATTTTTGGAGAATAGTTTTTTCACATGGGTTGGGCCTAACACACCTCAAAAGCCAGCTTAAGAGGTGGGGATTACCTAAAACTTTATAAGGTGAACTTAACTATAATTTTCAACTCATGTAGAACATTTAGCCTCAATAAATTATATTGAATTATTGAATCTCTAGCTAGCTTTGTCTATGCTTCCAATCTATGTAATTTAGTTATTCATTCAAATCATTCGTTCTGTTATTAATCGAGAAAGGAAAATGACAATATCACAGTCCATTATTTCACAGTCCATGTACAGCCAAATCTAATTGGTTGGAGAAATTTTGTTACCTGTGGCAACTTGTTTAGTTGGTGTTTTTTTTTTTTTTTCCAATTTTCACCCCCACAATTTTGATTTGTGAAAATCTTTTGCAATTTTCACTCCCACAAATTTGTATAGTTGAAATCTTTTGCAACTTTTACCACTAAATTTAGATTTTGTTATGATGTGTCATTCTATAATTTAAAAATATTAAAATACATTAAAAAAATTTAAAAAATATCTCTACTTTAAAAAATTTCAAAAGAACACATAAATTATACAATATTACTCATATAAAAAATAATTCATTACTTTCCAAATGTTAATTTATCATTTATCAATATTAGAATATAAAATATCTCGAAAATTACAATAAAAATATAAACTCATAATTTAAAAGTATTTGCAATGCCTATAATTTAGGGTTTATGACATAATATTTAATTTAGGGTTTAGGATTTAGGGGTTAGGGGTCTAGGATTTTAGGGTTTAGGATTTAGGGGTTAGGGGTCTAGGATTTTAGGGTTTAGGGTTTATTTTATAAATAGGATATATTTTTATTTGATGATTAGTTATGGGTTTTTTTTTTGTAATTTTATATTATGGGGGTTTATTTTTATTTGATGATTAGTTATGAGTTTTTTTTTTACAATTTTATATTATGGGTTGTGATGGTGAACTGTGATGCTTGGCTGTGATGCGCATAGTCCATCGAGGAATGATTTATTGGTTGGAAAGAGAATAAGAGTGAAATTGAAGTATAATTTTTTGTTTGGGAAGAGAACTACAAACATTAAAACTCTAAGGCCACATCGAGTGTGATCACGGACTTCTTTTCTCCTTCAGACTTCTCTTTTCATAGTCATCTTCAACGATTCAATATTCTCATTCTGTTTAATTCCAAGTCTACTACTTTCCCACTCTCACTTAATAATAATAATAATAATAATAATAATAATAATAATAATAATAATAATAATAATAATAATAATAATAATAATAAATGTAATAATTATACTAATAGTAAATCAAACATTGGCTTTAATAATAAGAAATTTGTATAAATCATTTATAATTAATTCTAATTCTCATATTTTCTCACTCTCACTTAATAAAAATAATAATAGAGCTAAATAATAAAAAAATTAATAAGTTTAACATTGTCCATAAAGTTACAATGTTACAAGTAACAAAATTAAACTAATGTCAAGTTTCTTAAATTAAACTTAAATATAATTATTTTTACCTTAATAGAATAATTTTAACAATGTCATTAAATTTCGAACAATAAAATAAATTAATGTTAAGTTTATTACATAGAAGATACAGTAAAAATTAAACTAATGTTAAGTTTATTAATTAAAAGTACAAGAAATAAAATTATGATTTAAACAAAATATTTTATGTAATCTCACTATAGTTTACCAAAAAGAAAACTAATAAAAAAAAAGGAATAATGTGTTGGGCGCAAAGCCCAGCACATTTGATCACATTTTAAATGTGGGTGGGGCGGTCTGGACACCCACCGCCCCTCTCCCCTCTACTAATTTTTTTTTTCACTTTTCTTTCCCTTTCCGGATGGATTCCCCCTCCCATTCCATCAATAGATATGTCCTAATACAATCACTCTGAAATTAGGAATTGAGGGTGAAAATTACCACGTGAACAAAAGTTTTATTGATATTTTCACAATTATCTGGGTTAAGATGGTACTCGTAAGGTTGTTAATTTGAACGGAGAATATTGAGTTGATCGAGGGGTAAGTGAAGGTTTCGATAAAGCTGCAAAACGCCACATTATTTGTGCTTTCTCATGCATAGTACTATAGGTTTTCCCCGAATTTTGTGTGATTTTGCGTGCTTAATAGCTTTGTTTCGCATCTTGGTCTAGGTTTAGGATTATGTGTTTTTTTTAGTTGCTTTTGGTAGCAATCATCGTATTAATAAATTGAGGCATTAAAGCTGAAGATGTGAGTCGTGCCTTAGATCAAAAAGTGCAAAGGAGAGACAATGTGTTACCCGACGGAAGTGCATCTCCAAAGAAGTAAAGGCAATAGTGTGCCGTGGTGGACATGAAATACACGACGGTACAAAAAAAATGACTAATTGTCATTGCAAAGACGCAAATGCACGGCGATGGTGAAGCGCGAAAGGGGAAATTCTAGGGGCAGATTTGTCTCACCAATGACACTGACTTGATGATAGATTAACTCTGTACTTGACCATAAAGAATATATTTGACTTCATTATGGGATAATTTGGGTACTCTCCCCAAATGACATATACAATTTATTTTTATCAAATTTGTAGTGAGTGAAAGAGAATAGATCTTTTTAGCTTTTTGTGCAAGACAACTTCAATTTCAAGACAATCATCATTTTTAGTATAAAAAAGAATATACGTTGACATATTAATAAAAGTTGAGTACATGTATTTGAAATATTTATAAAAGTTGAAGTATAAGCACGTAATATGAATTAATTACGATGAAGTGCCGAATTGTATTCGTATTTCATACAAAGTGTGGGCCATATTGAAATGGGCCTTCGATTTATCCAAAAAAAGAAAAGGAAATGGGCCTTATATCGTCTTCTTTCATATTCAACTTCTTTTTTACATTCCCATGAATTGATAGAGTATATTTAGGGCTGTCAATGGGGCGGATTTCAATCCGAATCCGTCCGAATTCGATCCGATTTATTAGGATAATTGTCTTATTAGAGATTCGATGGACCTGATCCAATTTTAAAGATCCGAAATCCGAAACTCATGGAGCGAATATGGATTTAGGTCGATCCGATCCGTTGAAGATCCGTATCCGACAACAAATAAAAAGAAAGATATATATACAAAATGATTTATAAAAATAAGTATCATTAATAATATTTCAACGTCAATTTAAGAAGATAGTAATTTATAATTCGTTTCTAAATATATTTAAACCGATATATTCATTCTACAAATATGAATATAGTAAAGAAACTTTGAAAATGTGAGCTAAAATTAAATAATATTGAAAAGATAATAAACTTGTTTTAGGAAAAAAACATTAATTTAACTTTTTAAATACATATTTATTGGATCCGAAAAATATCCGATATCCGGCCAAATCCGACCAAGATCCGTTGGATTTAAGAAATCTAGATCCGAGCATAATCCGAGCAAGATCCGAATCCGACAAGATTCGATCCGATATAAATGGAGCTGGATCTGAACAAGCCGGATCCGACCAGAATCCGACCCATTGACAGCCCTAAGTATATTTACTAGAAATTATTATCATACTCAAATTACGAATATGCCACAATTCTAAAGAAGACCAAAGTGTGCATTGGAAAAGTTAAATGCATGTGATTATTTCGGAAGCATGCTTTGATTATTCTTAAAGAAAAGAAAAAGAAAAAAAAAAGAAACTAGAAATAGATTGAGATTTTAACTTTGTGTACAATTGAAGCGCCGATATTATGCTAAGTTAAAAAGTTAAATAAAATGTGGCGTCTGTTTAGCTTCTTCTTTTTTTGTGTTACTTCACTTGCATTACGTGATGTCTCTTTAGCTACAAAGCCATTCCACGCGCTAATTTTCACCTTTAATTAGTATTATAATAATTTGGAAGTCAATTTGTATACTCCCTCCATTTTAAATTAATTGGCACATTTATTGTTTTTACACATATTAAGAAATCTTATAATTATATATTTTTTAGAGTAAAACGTCTCAAATACACATTATAATGATAACTATGAATTAATTTTTTTATTAGCGAGTGGTGACCATTGAGTTTCCAAACTTAAATGTGAGAAATGAGAAAAATTGAAAAAAATGCTTTAAAAACTCAAACATGCCAATTAATTTGAAATTTTTTTTTTGACAAATGTGCCAATTTATTTAAAACGAAGGGAGTATCTAACAAAATTAGGGGGGAAAGTTTTGACAGTGGTGTAAATTCATAAAACAGGTTTGAAGTGTTCGGCCAGATATTGAAGCTCTTAAAATAACTGTTACATCTCTATGTGATTTTTGAAGTGTTTGGCCCCGATTATAAAAATTATTTCTGTTCAATCGTGATTTTCATGGTGTTTGGCCCCCAAGATCGTAATCATTTTTGGGATTTCGAGAAGCAAAAAGTCAACTTATTTTAGAAGCAACTAAAGTGTTATTTTTACAAAGATATTATACATAAAATTATTATTCTATAATTAATTTTTATCATAATCAATTATTACTAAAATCAATTTTAATAAAATTAATTCTCCTATAATTACTTTTCGAATTGCTAGACCAAACCCACCCGTAGTGTTTCAATTCTACATTAGAATCATCTTTTATCGTTGTAATCTTTTAGGCAAGGCATGTCAGGGACTAAAATTAAATAACTTGTATGTTATTCGAATTTGACAAATTGAAATATCTTTCCCAAAATATTAATTTCATAAATGAATTGTTGTCATGCGCGGAACTACAAATGAATGTAGGCTCTATACAAAATTAGGTCAACCAGATATTAAATAGTAGGAGTATCATTTATGATTATGGACTATTGGGTTTCCGATAATTTGATTAATTAGATGTCATTTATGGTTTTTCAGTAAAGTAAATTTATCCTGGTAAATATGTTTTATGTAACTTCTTGGCTGTAATCATAACTAATTAATTTCTTCTGCAAATTAATACAGTTTTATAAACTAGCAAACTTTACAATATATCAAGTTAAAAATATACCAAAGAAAGAACAAAATAGTTACCTTTTTTTATTTCCTAAGTCTAATACTACAGATTCAAAGAGAATGCATTTAAAATACCCTGTTTATAGTTAAATGTGTATATTAACCTCTCGCTTTGGTCCCTGTACAAAATTAAGATCAAATTCACTACACAAAAAAGAAAACCATGCTCGTATAACTTTAATTTGTCCTAATTTTTTTAGGACAAGCCACACCTTCATTTTCATCGGCCGAGCCATTGATACCCCGAGTCCGATTTCATCATAAACCATTTGAAAGCCAAAATCTTCATCTTATTATCGTATATCTCGTAAAACTTTTGAGGCTATCCTTGAAGCTTAAACCGACAAAAATCCTTACCGGTGTTTTCATCTTTGTCATCTTTACCAAGCCATTTGGTACCCCGAATCCGATTTCATCCCAAACCATTTCAAAGTCAAATCCTTCAACTTATTATCGTACACCTCGCAAAACTTTTGAGGCCACCCTGGAGGCTCAACTGGCAAATATCCTACCCCGGGCGCTCGATCGTTTGAATTAGGGTTCACTTTATCAGTCCAATCGACGACGTAAGCCGACACACGTCTCCTAAACTTGGCCTTAAACTCGGGCCATGCTTGATACTTGTAGTGATTCACCACCAATTCCTTGTAATTTATTTTTTTACTTTCGTATCCTGACTTCAAATTAAAATGGTGTATCACATTAAATAACGAATCATTAATTGCATCTAGTAATACTATGGACTTGTGACGATTTTCGTTCCTTCGTCTACAATTATAACCTTGTGTTACTCCCGTTTTTGGATGAACTTTTTGACCCGACGGCCCAAACTCAAGACAATTGATGTTAAATTGTCCAAACTTTGACGAATTCGACAATTTTAACGAATGTAACAAGGATTTTGATGGTTGTACCACATTATTATGCCAAGATGGAGAGTACACAAACTCATCAACATCAACATACATCATCCAAGTACAAGCATCCTTAGCGTAAATAGTAGAATGTGAGAAACCACCCTCTTGTGTTTTTGGCCATACCCAAAAGTAAGTGGTAATATCAAAACCTTCTTTGACAAGCTCATCAACAACTTTCCCCAAAACGTCGTCGCTTCCATTGTCGTACAGTAAAAATTTCTGCACCCCAATTTTGGAATGGTACAAAACCCACTCCCTCAAAAACTTAGCCACGTTGTAAACCATGGTGCTGGCGCACAGTAGCGACTTCTCACCCCTCGAGTCTAACTTGCGCGGTGTGGGTGTGTAGTACGCCACCGATGGCAGAATCCGATTTTCTGCTACGATTTCTAATGAAACTGTAACTGAAGAATTAACGTTAGTGATTGACGGCCGTTTACAGCGGAACACCTCCTGCTTAGAACTCGTGACGGCGGTCCTGACGCCGTCACTGAACACACAGTTAAACTCGTTCGGCTCCCTATTAAACCCCCGCCGAGTGTTAATACCTTTTACGAACAAAACGACGTCGTCTTCCGTCGACAGCGAATCGTAAACCAGATAAGACCACCGCAGGAGCGGAAGCATTTTCGAAGATTCTATCTCCGGTGGATTTTCCGGCGACTTTATCAGCACCGGTTGCTTCAATGGAGGACTCCGGCGAGCTGTTGCGGGGATAGAGCAAGTGAAAGTCACTCGATCGGGAGAAGTAATCACGCCGGAGAATCTCGCTGGAGAAACTAATTTAGTGTCGAACAAGCAGAAGTAATCGCCGTCGAGATTCGGCGGTGAGGTTTCCGGCGAGAAGATTACGAGCACCTCCCAATTTGGTAGGAGAACTGCGGTGGTGGAGATTGCGTAATTGTTTGGGGAGAGAGGTTTGGAGATGGCGGTTGGGTTTTCGTGAATGGCGTAACTTTTGGTGGCGTGAGGTTTGGGGACGGAGAGGATGGCGGGGGAGGGAGGTAAAGGGAGGTGGTTGTAGTAGACGACGGCGCATAATATAATTGAAGAGACTATGCATAAGAAGGTTGTACGTACGTGACTGGCCATCGAAAAAAGTAGTTAATGATTTTTTTATTTTTTTTAGGGAAGATTTAATTTGATGAATGAACATACTAGTCTTGGATAACTATTTATAACCACATGACTAAGATTAATTGTTTTGACTTAAATTTGGATTAGGATATGGGAAATCCTAATTCATTTTGGAAAGGGACACGAATTTAGGAAAACACTTATATCTAGTATTACAGCCTATTTTATTTGCTTAAAAGTTGATTTTGCTACATCTAAGGTTTAATCTATTTTCCAGTCAATTTTCCTAAATTGTAAAAGAGATATTTAATCTATTTACAATACCCTAAGGATTGAGGTAATTATTGTCCAATTATCTCGCAATTTCATAATTACATCTACCCTCGATATTTCGAAAATCTTAGGGCTTGTTCGTTTGGCGTTTGAGAAAGTAGTTTGGGAGAATAGTGGAGATTTGTGAAATAATCTCGATTTGCATAATGTTGCTTATTTGAGTTTTGAGAGAATGGTTTGAGAAATAAAGTAGGTGTAAGTTTTTTTTTTTAAAGAGTTGGGTTGTAGGTGTAAGATGTGTAAGACTTTACGTCAAATCATGTTTGTTGTGAGATAAATTGTGTAAGAGATATGTTACTTTATCTCAAATCAGAGTAGATTTTTGTTTGGAGATAATAAAATTGTTGTTTGTTTAGGTTTTGAGAGAGTAGTTTGAGAAAATTGAGAGATGAAAAATTTATTTCAGAAAATAAAAAACATGTTTGTTTGGCATTTTCCAAACACAATTTTTTTTGGAAAACGCCAAACAAACAGTTACATTATGATGACGTCATCGCCAAATTATTATTGACTTATTATTTTACCCCTCAGTTTAGTGTAGCTATTTTTTTGGACAATTATACCCTTGTTATGTTTGGTGCATAGAAAGGAATTTTTTGCAATGTATAGGTGTAAGTATGGGTTGAAATGTTGTAAATTTACTTGCAACTTATAATTAGTTTATAATTGTATATGTATTCTTAAAATAAAAATATAATAACACATGAATACTTTTTACAATTAAAATACAAGGAAAAGTAAATAAATTATGATTAATTATAAGAAAAAAACGTTGTAGAACATAAATAAAAATGTAAATACATGCAACTTTCACATTTTACCCGTAATTTTAATAATTTAAAAATAATAATAATCAAAGTACAAGAATAAATGAATGAATTACGTTTAATCATGAGAAGAAGAAAAACTTGAACAGTAACTATTAGACATTATAAATATGCTCACATGTTTACTGGAAAAAAAAATTAAACTTTTAATTATAAAAAATTGATAATTTTTTTACAAAAATTAAAAATACTAGATTTAATAAAATAGTTATTATAAAATCAATAAATTTTTATCAAAAATTAAAAATACTCAATTTAACAAAATAGTTATTATATAATCATAAATATTTTTTTTATATTTCTTACTTAAGTAAAATAATATTAAATAAATTATTTTTCTATCATATAAAAAATTATATCTTATTTATATATTTACTAATATTAATAAATCAACAAATTATAAAAAAAAATATTTAACCATCCCTAACCACCCAATCGTGGTCCCCGGCCCCAACCCACGCACCCGTCGTCCGACCAGTCCCTACCTAGAAAATCTCCTCCCAGGAAGAGCCAGGTCGTCGTCGGCCTGGCTTGAACACAAATCCTAGGCCATCGTGGCCTGGTATGAACCAGGCCAACAACGAGGCATGGGGTTGGGGACAGGGGAGATGGGTTTGGGTTTGGGGTTGGGGTTGGGGTTGGGGTTGGGTGGGAGTTAGGGTTAGAGTTTTTTTATTTTAATGTTTAAAAATAATTTTATTAAAGTTTAGGGATCAATGCTCAAATATAATTTTTTATATTTATTCAATTGAATTTTGCAAGGTTAAATAGGACATTTTGTTAATCTAATTTACTTTTAAATTTTTTAATTAAAAGTGACGAAGACAATATGATCATTTCACATCAAAATGTAAGGTTTTCGAAACGTTGAGGGAGATGGATGTAATTATGAAATTGCCAGGAGATTGGACAATAATTACCTTAAACCTCAGGGGAGATCCATGTAATTATCCCGTTTTATAAAATTTTGTACTAACGTTGTAAGATATTATCTTTGATTTTTGGCAAGTTATCTCTTATGATATATATCTAATGGACAATTTATCTCTCATTTGATATGAAAGTAGACATGTTGTCCTCATATAAAATATTGTGTGTTTTACCTCATTTCTCATAGAGGTATATATTGCGACTGAAATTTTATTTCAATGCAAAAAATATGACTAATTTAACCCTACATAGACAATATACTCGCTTCAATTTATCCCCCGTGTGCGTAAATGGACATTCCCCGGTTAAGATGTAAAAATCAAAAGAAAAATATTGTGCTTCTTTTATAAAAATACAGGATATATTTTGTTATTTTATCGATCACTTGGGTAAACTGTCATATAAGGATTGGGGTTGAAGTTGAATGACTCTCCGTTAATTCTTTTATGAACATGGCTTGTTTTATCTTGATAGTTATTTGTGGGCTCTTTTTTTTTTTTTAAAAATTTTTTTTTTTTGAGAATTAATTTTTTTTTTTAAATTTTAGAGTTTTTTTTTATCTACTAGACTGTGTATTTACAGCTCGGACCGAAGAGTGCAAAGGGTATATGTCCTCCACAGTGTGGTGTCTTCAGTAGGATTCGAACTTGAGTCTCGCCTCTGGGGGTCGCAAGTCACTACCACTTGGCCCAACCACCTTGGGTTTAATTTTAGAGTTTTAAGTATAGTAAAGTTGATCTTAGGGAAAAAAATGAACCGTGTAAATTCTGTCACATTAGGACATTAGGGCTGTCAGCCTAGTACTATCCTTTAATTAACTACTATTGTAGAATAAGAAAGAAATTGAGTCGAAATTAACGTCCTCAATGTTGGAAAATTTAAAGTATCTAGAATATGTAGACTATCATGTTCAATGATGGAGGCTAAATGTATATTATAAAATCAAGACTTAAAAAAAATATCCCAATACATATATTTTGGCAGGTCAAATTGTATGTTGACTCATATTTAATCTCATATTTGATATCATTTTTTAGTCTAAATAAACTAAATAAAACACAACATATATAAATATAGAGAAAAAATAATTTATTTTTCTTTTATTTAAATAAAAGTTCCATACCTATTTATTAGTAAATATTTTACATCATTTCTTTTTTATATTTCAAACACATGTACTCAACTTTTATGGATATGCTAAAGTATATAAAAAATGTTAATATATTCTCTTTTATCATCATGAAAACTATATTATATGTAGACAAATATTTCAACCCTTTTCATAATATCATAACTAATTATTTTACGTTCACTACTTTAATAAATTATGTGTCAATATTTTTTTTTTGTAGAAGTAAGGAAAAAAATATGATATGGTACAAATTATGGTCCAAAAGAAATTTAACAAAAAATTATTTTTTTACACCGGAATATGCAAGAAAATAAATTAAAAATGTCTAACAAAAATTAAACATAAGGAAAGTTGAGCAACTCAAATATTTAACAATATTTAAAATTTGAGATAAGCGCCTAGTATAATATCTTCCAAAAACAGGGCCAATATAGCTTGAGTTGGGATTTGGCTAATCATAAACTTTAACTAAAGCTCATTTAAAAGCCCATTCAGTGGCCCGAATCAAATCATGTTCAAATGTAAAATGGGAAACTCACTTAGAAAATCATTTCAAACTCAAATAATATATTGTATTGCTTAATTATACTCAGCTTGTCTTTTTTTTTTTTTTTTAAGGGGAAATTCTACTCAGCTTGTTTACACCATAGCATTGCATACTACACGCCTCTATCTCTAAAGGGGCTTATGCACTCCACTCGTTGTCTACTAAACGAGCGAGCTAGCGAAGCCTTCAATTTAGTGGCTTCCCCCGAGGTCCTGACTCAAACACAAAATTCAAATTAAGGATTTTTTTTGAAAAGAATCCCCAGTTTCAGTTTCGGCTGGGGGATCAATTGATTGGGTACCCGAAAACCATAATCCCTCGTCCGGGGGTCGATCACCTCCCAAAAGCGAAATAGTGTACTTTTTCTCCCAGATGGGAGCTGTGAGTTGAACCGCTCCTGCTCCACCATAAAGAGCTTGTTTACACCATAGCATTGCATATTCCATTCCATATTAAATATACTCCATTACACTTGATAAAGAGTTTCAAATTCATCTTACTAATATCATTCTGTCATATAATCAAAGTTTAAATGTTACAGTAATACTAATTCTTTAGTTTCAACTAAAAAAAATTAGATACATGAGCTATACAACCTGTCTCCTAAACTCAAATCAACCTGCAGAAGCACTTATCACAACCCTATTTCGTGCTTCAAACTCATGAACCATAAGAAGCTATAACCTTAAAAAACCATTCCTCAAAGTTGTAATGCCAAATCTGGCTGCTGAGGTGAACCAATCTGTAAGCTACTAGAACTAGGTGAACCTGCTGGAACTCTCACGTTCAAATCAGGTGGAACCGATAGAGAATGTCTTTGTTGCATAGGTAATGTTTGCCACGAGGATTTGCCAAAATTCCACAATTCAGCTTCTCCATGTGAAGAAGCCGATACTTTACCTTGTGCATCTTGACTCGATGAAACTTCATTCCTGTGTACCACTGAGTCTGGCACAGAATGCCCAGGCAAGGCTACTCTGGAAGTCTCGGCTGCAGATAAATCATAACCAATTCCACTGAAACCATTTCTAAGAGATGGATGATGCATCATGGGTTTTTGCTGAGCTGGAAATTGGGTTCTCCAAGAAGAGTCGCCTTGTACAGTAGCCGCAGCCTCATTCTTGCTGTTCAGTTTCCTAACAGCCTCAGCTATTGCTTCAGAAGACCCGTAACCAAGAGCAGAACTTAGATCAGAAGTCGAAGGTGTCAAAAGTTTGCTTGAATTGCTATTGCCAGCGGTACTATTTGATGATTTCTCCTTTTCAGTTGAGAAAGACAATGGCTGTGACGATGTTTCTTTCTCACCCACCCACCCAGGACCGTATTGTACACCAGGAGGTAAGGTTAACTCTATTTTCTTTGAAGCAATTTTCCAAGCTACAGGCCCCAAACTCGCAGCATACCTGGCAAGGCTTCTCGCATAAGCAAGTGGCTCTTGAAGTCCCACCTGTAAATTCAAAAGGGCAGTTAAGGAATACAGTGGAAGTTGGCGAAATAGTTCATTCAAACCAAGAAAATCTCAAGCCTCTCAAAAGAAGCCAAAAACTCCAAGTGGGTGTCCTTAATTCCTCTCCCAAATCCTTATTGGGGTAAGGCACAGATAAAAACCGTCAGATATACAAACATACTAATACTTAAAACAAAATTCTAGTTTATAAAAATACATACCGGCACTAAACGCTTTACATCTCCAAGAGAATTAGATAAAACAGGGGAATTACTGCCAGAAGACGGGGAAAGAAACTGCTTGTAGGTATCACGCCTATTCTCATCAACCGTAAACTGTTTTTTGCCATACTTCATGTCAGCCCTTAAAATTGATGCTGCACATTCGAAAAAGGGGTTAGACAGTGCACAGGAAATTTGAATACATGTGGAAGTTTGATAACCAGAACCAGCAATACGAACCTGGAAATTCATCATTCCAATCGGCCAGCCATTCAGAGTAGTTTTCACCATTTTTCCCGCGGTAAGATGACACAAACGGATCTGTGGATCGAAATCTATTTAAAGCCGGTGTCTTTCTTAAATTGTATGAATTTGACCCCGTAACTTTATCTTCTCCACTTGCAAGAGTTGTTGTATTAGAAGAAAGCTCAGGAATAACTCGATCTACTGGCGATGTTTCAACAGCCTTCTTCTGGTTCTTGTTGCTTGGAGGCCTGCCTCTACGAACTACTTTGGGCTGTGGTTCACCATTATCACCCTCATGCTTCAAATTTTCAAAGTCTCTCTTTGCAAGTTCTTGTATAGATCGTGCCTAATATAGCACAACATTTAGGTTCAAGTAGGATACGAAATATAAAAAAAGCCATCGTTAAAATAATGTAGACCTGCCGATAGTAAACAGTGTCTCGAGCATTATACTCCATTGCATTTGAACATATTAAAAACACATCTGCCTGCAATCACAATGGACGGAAAGTCAGTATTTGTTTCCAACGATTTGCCTCATCAACTAAATGAAAATCTCAGTACAGCAAGATCGTCAAAATGTATAGCTCCAAGAGTACATGAAATATCTAAAGAATATAAATAATATGTGCATGTATATATGGTCCATGACCTAAATCTATCAGAAACAGAAAAGAAAATTATTACCATTCTAATAGAATCTGAAGAAAGAGGCAAAAGAATCTTTCAACCACTGATGTAATACTATAAAGAGAACAACCACAGATTAACAGTAAACAAGCAGGATATAGAAACAGTAGCTTCACATCACTATGAAGTATCACTAGCATATGCAGTCGATGGAACGGATATCCACGTGAATACATTCACACACCTTAACTGTTATTGATTGTAAGTCAAGTTCCAGGATACGAGTGATAAGCAAGCAAGTCAGGGTACAACTCAGATTGATGGGTATGTAACCAACAATCGCTTTTCTTATCAGATTTCTCCTTACTCTTACTAGTGTATTCATCAACGTAAGATTTTCTTAGGATCAGCACAATCTCAATAGATTCTAGAGAACCCATGTAATTAACATCATAAAAACCACACAAAATTGCCATAAATTCATAGGTGCCACAGAAAACCTCATTGATCTCTTTAATCTCTCATTGAGATTCGAGCAATATCCCATAAACATGGTTGATTTCTTAAATTCAAATTTAGGATCTTATTAAAGTAAAGCAATACTTTCAAAGTGACTAAAAGACTTATTTGATGTTCCTCGCGCTTGCTTCAGACAGGCTAACATTCAAACATCAGCTAACAAAAGCACCTTTTGAACAGTTTAACCATAAAAAGAGAACTCAAACAAAGATCGAAAAGTAAAAAATTATAAGTTCAGGAATTCATCCAAAATCATTCATAACCAACCTCCAATTCATCCAAGTGTTTATAAGCTCCACTTTCGAGTTTCTTCCTCACCGTCCCAAAATCCATAGGTTGCTCTATTATCTCAAAATAATCAGGTAGCTGCAAGGAAAGTAACCCCATGTCAGCTGCTGACAAAAACAAAATTAGATCATCCGCCGTCTAATTAACATGTCATCACCTCATTGGGATCCACAGGCTCAGAAAAAACCCCATGCGTGTCCTTCCTGCATTATCATATATATGAGAAAACAACATCATTAACAAACTATTTTCCATGAATAACCCAAATCAGAAAACAGTTTGAGATAGAAAAGAAATAAATATTAAAGAAAGCTAGAGAGGTATACAAGAAAATACACATACTTTTGAAGCCTGTCAAGAATGAAGACTAATAACTTTTTGTCTGGCAAAGGTGTGGGTCCAGACTCCAATGGTGACCCTGTCCACAATAAATTTAAATGAAACCACAACAATCAAATTAAACCTCAAACCCGATTACCTACATAAATTTACTCAACATAAAAGATTCAAGAAGGGTTTGTGATTAGAACCATTTAGAGGAGTGTCTGTCGCTTTCACAGCCTCTTTTTCCTGCAATATTAATTACTAGTACATTAGAACACTGATATCAAATTACAAAAATATTAATCCAGAATGAAAGTCAGCAGTTAATGAAACAACAGCAGCAGCAAGTAAGAAAATAATACTACTACACTATTTGTAATCATAATTAACTCACAGTAGAGACAAATCTCAACTTTTTCAATGCTGAATAGTTTAAATATAAATAAATTCACTTGGAGAAAAGATGGTGTCCATAAATAAAGTGCATAGAGCAAATTAAATAACAAGACCAATTTATAGAAAGAAAAAAATGCATTAAAAGGAAAATAAAAGTAAATACTCTTGTTTTTATTTTTATTATTATATTCATATATTTCTTCAACAAAACAGATAGATATAGAATTTGACCGAGTCAAAACACACAGCACAACACCCCACTTCAGATCTTCAGAAGTCAGATTAAAAAGGAAACGTTTTTACAACTTAATTTTTAGCGCGAAATCCGAAATCCCTTGAAATCATGCATACACCATAAATAGAAAATTCACTTTGAAAATCCAGAATTAATTTAGTAAAGCATTAAACCTGAACCAAAACGGCGTCGTCAGATCCGCGCTCAACGCCATTGATCTTGCGTTTCTTAGCGTACGCATCCCGATCCTCAGACTCTGGTTCGGAATCCGATCCGGACCCGGTCCCAGAACCCGAATCATAATCCTGGGAATGCTGCACCTTAGTTTTTTCATCTGATTGAGGTAAGCGAACAACGAGCTTCACCTTCTTCTCCTTGCGTTCGTCGTCGTCGTCGTCAAATTCAGGAAGCGGAGGAGAATTGAAATTGCTAGGGTTACGGCGAGTGGATCGGCGGTTGGGGGTGGGGTTGGAATCGTAATTAATTGGTTTAGGAGGGGTAGAAATGGGATTTTTGGCAGGGCGGCCTTTCTTCTTCTTTTGCTTGTTCATCTCCGCTGTTGTTGCTGTGGTTACCTTACCCATTGCTTTGGAGTTTGGGCTTTTGCGCGGAAGGGGGTGGGTGGGGTTGGGTGGGGAGAGGGAGGGGGGCTCCCTTTTCCTTTTTCTATTTACTTTAAATTTTAGGGATCGAATAATAAAAATGTGGGTTTTTGTTCCTATTTATTTTCTCTCTTTATAAGTTATAACCCTTGGCTAAACGCGTTTTCGAGTTTTTATTTAGAGAGCATATGCGATTTTGCTTGTCCATGTGTACCTAGTTATATTTTTTAGCAAAAGACAAAAATATCCCCTATATTTTGTCTAATTTTAAAAAAAATCTCTATATTACTTTAACTCCTAAAAAACTCCTATGTGATATCAAGTATGGGTCAAATGCACACCGTACAAAAGAGAGTGTTTTTCAAACAATAAAATTATAAGTATTTGTTTATATTTTTCTTTTGATATGATAATTTTATCACTGATATCAAAAGACTAAAATACCCCTTATGCTTTATATAACCCCCAAAAAATTCCCCATGTGTCATTTGAAATCCTCAAAACTCCTCGTATTTTGTTTTAAATACCACACTCGACCCAAGAAGTATATAGTCAAATTTTTTTTTTAAATAAATTAAAAAAAATTAATATGGGTAATCTTGTAAATTCACCAAAAGTCAAAAGTAAAATTATATTTGGATTGAGTATGGTATTTAAAACCAAATTTATGTGGGTTTTAGGGAGTTAATGATATAGGAGATTTTTTGGGAGTTAGACAAATCATAAAGAGTATTTTTGTCTGTTGCTCTTTTCTTTTGTCTTTTATTTTCTCTTTTATTTTATCAATGAGGATTGGTTAAGTGGATGGAATAGACAAAATCTCAAAAAGTAACTAACTTAAATTTAAATTTTTGTCGGGAGAAATTTTCGGATAATATATTTGATTAGTACGTCAGCTTGAATATTTACTGTTCATGGGCGTGCATGTGCTTGTCCTAGATTTGCAGACCCTAACTACATGTCTATGTCAGGTACAATGGAGTTGCCAGAAAGTGTCAGAAAAGTGCACGGACCGGCACGTGGCTCTTAGATGGATCCACAAATTTAAATAGGGAGGACATTTATTGAAAAATCCACACAATTCAATACGCTCAAAATCGGTGCTTCAAGGTCAACTAGTACCAAAATTGTTAAAAAAAACAAATAGGGGTAACCTTAATTTTTCAAGAAGTATATACTTAATTTTTTTTTTGAAAATAAATTAAAAAAAAACAAATATGGGTAATCTTGTCATTTCACCAAAAGTCAAAAGTAAAATTATATTTGGATTGAGTATGGTATTTAAAACCAAATATATGTGGGTTTTAGGGAGTTAATGATACAGGAGATTTTTTGGGAGTTAGACAAATCATAAGGAGTATTTTTGTTTGTTGCTCTTTTCTTTTGTCTTTTATTTTCTCTTTTATTTTATCAATGAGGATTGGTTAAGTGGATGGAATAACTAACTTAAATTTAAATTTTTGTCGGGAGAAGTTTCCGGATAATATATTTGATTAGTACGTCAGCTTGAAAATTTACTGTTCATGGGCGTGCATGTGCTTGTCCTAGATTTGCAGACCCTAACTACCTGTCTATGTAAGGTACAATGGAGTTGCCAGAAAGTGTCAGAAAAGTGCACGAACCGGCACGTGGCTCTTAGATGGATCCACAACTTTAAATAGGGAGGACATTTATTGAAAAATCCACACAATTCAATACGCTCAAAATCGGAGCTTCAAGGTCAACTAGTACCAAAATTGTTAAAAAAAAAACAAATAGGGGTAATCTTAATTTTTCAAGAAGTATATACTTATTTTTTTTTAAAAAATAAATTAAAAAAAAAAACAAATATGGGTAATCTTGTCATTTCACCAAAAGTCAAAATTAAAATTATATTTGGATTGAGTATGGTATTTAAAACCAAATATATGTGGGTTTTAGGGAGTTAATGATATAGGAGATTTTTTGGGAGTTAGACAAATCATAAGGAGTATTTTTTTTTGTTGCTCTTTTCTTTTGTCTTTTATTTTCTCTTTTATTTTATCAATGAGGATTGGTTAAGTGGATGGAATAGACAAAATCTCAAAAAGTAACTAACTTAAATTTAAATTTTTGTCGGGAGAAATTTTCGGATAATATATTTGATTAGTACTTCAGCTTGAAAATTTACTGTTCATGGGCGTGCATGTGCTTGTCCTAGATTTGCAGACCCTAACTACCTGTCTATGTCAGGTACAATGGAGTTGCCAAAAAATGTCAGAAAAGTGCACGGACCGGCACGTGGCTCTTAGATGGATCCACAACTTTAAATAGGGAGGACATTTATTGAAAAATCCACACAATTCAATACGCTCAAAATCGGAGCTTCAAGGTCAACTAGTACCAAAATTGTCAAAAAAAAAACAAATAGGGGTAATCTTAATTTTTCAAGAAGTATATACTTAATTTTTTTTAAAAATTAAATTAAAAAAAAACAAATATGGGTAATCTTGTCATTTCACCAAAAGTCAAAAGTAAAATTATATTTGGATTGAGTATGGTATTTAAAACCAAATATATGTGGGTTTTAGAGAGTTAATGATACAGGAGATTTTTTGGGAGTTAGACAAATCATAAGGAGTATTTTTGTCTGTTGCACTTTTCTTTTGTCTTTAATTTTCTCTTTTATTTTATCAATGAGGATTGGTTAAGTGGATGGAATAGACAAAATCTCAAAAAGTAACTAACTTAAATTTAAATTTTTGTCGGGAGAAATTTTCGGATAATATATTTGATTAGTACGTCAGCTTGAAAATTTACTGTTCATGGGCGTGCATGTGCTTGTCCTAGATTTGCAGACCCTAACTACCTGTCTATGTCAGGTAGAATGGAGTTGCTAGAAAGTGTCAGAAAAGTGCACGGACCGGCACGGGGCAATAAGATGGATCCACAACTTTAAATAGGGAGGACATTTATTGAAAAATCCACACAATTAAATACGCTCAAAATTGGAGCTTCAAGGTCAACTAGTACCAAAATTGTTAAAAAAAAAAAAACAAAGAGGGGTAATCTTGTCATTTCACCAAAAGTCAAAAGTAAAATTATACTTGGATTGAGTGTGGTATTTAAAACTAAATATACGGGGGGTTTTGGGAGTTAAAATAATACAGGAGATTTTTGGGAGTTAGACAAAGCATAAGGAGTATTTTTATATGTTGCTCTTTTCTTTTTTCTTTTATTTTATCAATGAGGACTGGTCAAGTGGAATGGAATAGACAAAATCTCAAAAAGTAACTAACTTAAATTTAAATTTTTGTCGGGAGAAATTTTCGGATAGTATATTTGATGCGTCTCGAAAGTGATTGAGTCATATTTAAAACATTAATACTCTTAAAAAACCCAAAAGAATAATGTCTATATAAATAGCCGAGTTCATTTTTACTTGATGCTGGAGTATTATTCATATTACTAGTGTTTTGATCAATCTTTTTAAGTTTTGGCGTTAGTCATTTATGCATAGTTATTAGAATATTATATAACCTTTCACTCTCATTAGTCTTGTTTATTTTTAGTTTAGAGACTTAATATCATTAATTCACATGAAATGATACTTTTTTTATTTTTTTTAAAAGAGCTTTCATTTAAAAAAATGAAATATGCTTTTGGAACATCTTACACATGAATTTGGCAGTAGAAAAGATTGGGAAATAAAAAGTAACATAGAAATATACCATATTTTGGACTGATTACGTGAACTCCTGATCGTTAATCCACGTGGCGATGAGACTCTATTGGTCGGCTCGACCAAGGTTAATCCATGATCGGACCATGTCTCCTTGGCCGTTATTGGAGACTCTGATATAGCTATGATACTTTTGTGTTTTTTTTAAAAAAGAGCTTTCATTGAAAGAAAAAAAAAATATGCTTTTTGGAACATCTGACACATAAATTTGGCAGTAGAAAATATTGGGACTTAAAAAGTAACATAGAATATACCATATTTTGGACTGATTACGTGAACGCCTGATCGTTAATCTGCGTGGCGATGAGACCGTGTTGGTCGGCTTGACCAAGGTTAATCCATGATATGACCATCTTTCTTTACACAGCTGGCCGTTATTGGATACTCCGATATAGCTATGATATTTTAGTGTTTTTTTTTTTTTAAAGTGCTTTCTTTTAAAGAAACGAAATCTTCCTTTGAAACATGGTCCCTTACACATGAATTTGGCAGTATAAAATATAAGGATTTCAGAAGTAATATAGTAACATACCTTATTTTGGACTAATTACGTAAACGTCTTATCGATAATCCACGTGGCAATGAGACCCTGTTGGTCGGCTTGAGATTGGACCATGTTTACTTAGATAGCTGATCATTACTTGAGAATACGATATAGCTATGATGGGACCTCCTTGGTCGAGCTAGTCTTAGTACGTCAGCTTGAAAATTTACTGTTCATGGGCGTGCATGTGCTTGTCCTAGATTTGCAGACCTTAACTACCTGTCTATGTCAGGTACAATTGAGGTGCCAGAGAGTGTCAGAAAATTGCACGGATCGGCACGTGACCCTAAGATGGATCCACAACTTTAAATAGGGAGGACATTTATTGAAAAATCCACACAATTCAATTTGCTAAAAATCGGAGCTTCAAGATCGACTAGTACAAAAAATGCAAAAAAAAAAAAAAGAAAAAAACAAATAGAGGTAATCTTGTCAGTCAAAAGTAAAATTATACTTGGATTGAGTGTGGTATTTAAAACTAAATACATGGGGTGTTTTGGGAGTTAAAATAATACAGGAGATTTTTTCGAAGTTAGACAAAGCATAGGGAATATTTTTGTTTGTTGCTCTTTTCTTTTTTCTTTAATTTTATCAATGAGGATTGGTCAAGTGGAATGGAATAGACAAAATCTCAAAAAGTAACTAACTTAAATTTGGATTTTTGTCGGGAGAAATTTTCGGATAATATATTTGATGTGTCTCGAAAGTGATCGAGTCATATTTAAAACATTAATACTCTTAAAAAACCCAAAAGAATAATGTCTATGTAAATAGTCGAGTTCAATTTTACTTGATGCTGGAGTATTATTTATATGACTAGTGTTTTGATCAATCTTTTTAAGTTTTCATGTTAGTCATTTATGCATAGTTATTAGAATATTTTATAACCTTGTCACTCTCATTAATCTTGTTTATTATTAGTTTAGAGATTTCATATCATTAATTCACATGAAATGATACTTTTGTATTTTTTTTAAAGAGCTTTCTTTTAAAAAAATGAAATATGCTTTTTGAAACATCTTACACATGAATTTGGCAGTAGAAAAGATTGGGACATAAAAAGTAACATAGAAATATACCATATTTTGGATTGATCGTTAATCCACGTGGCGATGAGACTCTGTTGGTCGGCTCGACCAAGGTTAATCCATGTTCGGACCATGTTTCCTTAGACAGCTGGCTGTTATTGGAGACTCCGACATAGCTATGATACTTTTGTGTTTTTTTTAAAAAGAGCTTTCATTGAAAGAAAAATAAAATATGCTTTTTGGAACATCTTACACATAAATTTTGTAGTAGAAAATATTGGGACTTAAAAAGTAACATAGAAATATACCATATTTTGGACTGATTACGTGAACGCCTGATCGTTAATCCGAGTGGCGATGAGACCCTGTTGGTCGGCTTGACCAAGGTTAATCCATGATATGACCATCTTTCCTTACACAGCTGGCCGTTATTGGAGACTCCGATATAGCTATGATACTTTTGTGTTTTTTTTTAAAGTGCTTTCTTTTAAATAAATGAAATCTTCCTTTGAAACATGGTCCCTTACACATGAATTTGGCAGTATAAAATATAAGGATTTCAGAAGTAATATAGTAACATACCATATTTTGGACTAATTACGTGAACGTCTTATCGATAATCCACGTGGCAATGAGACCCTGTTGGTCGGCTTGAGATTGGACCATGTTTACTTAGACAGCTGATCATTACTTGAGAATACGATATAGCTATGATGGGACCTCCTTGGTCGAGCTAGTCTTAGTACGTCAGCTTGAAAATTTACTGTTCATGGGCATGCATGTGCTTGTCCTAGATTTGCAGACCTTAACTACCTGTCTATGTCGGGTACAATTGAGGTGCCAGAGAGTGTCAGAAAATTGCACGGATCGGCACGTGACCCTAAGATGGATCCACAACTTTAAATAGGGAGGACATTTATTGAAAAATCCACACAATTCAATACGCTAAAATTAGAGCTTCAAGGTCGACTAGTACCAAAATTGTAAAAAAAAAAAGAAAAAAACAAATAGAGGTAATCTTGTCAGTCAAAAGTAAAATGATACTTGGATTGAGTGTGGCATTTAAAACTAAATACATAGGGGGTTTTGGGAGTTAAAATAATACAGGAGATTTTTTGGGAGTTAGACAAAGCATAGGGAGTATTTTTGTTTTTTTTTCTATTTTTTTATCAATGAGGATTGGTCAAGTGGAATGGAATAGACAAAATCTCAAAAAGTAACTAACTTAAATTTAAATTTTGTCGGGAGAAATTTTTGGATAATATATTTGATGTGTCTCGAAAGTGATCAAGTCATATTTAAAACATTAATACTCTTAAAAAACCCAAAAGAATAATGTCTATATAAATCTTTTTAAGTTTTCACATTAATCATTTATGCATAGTTATTAGAATATTTTATAACCTTGTCACTCTCATTAATCTTGTTTATTTTTAGTTTAGAGACTTCATATCTTTAATTCACATGAAATGATACTTTTGTATTTTTTTTTTTAAAAAGAGCTTTCATTTAAAAAAATGAAATATGCTTTTTGGAACATCTTACACATGAAAACGTTTATTTTTTTGTTTTTTTCCCTTAAGTCAGGTAAATAGCGCTAAGTGCACTAAGTGAATAGCACTATGCGCTAAGGCATTGCTTAGTGCGCTAAGTCAATAGCGCGTGCGCGTAGCGCAGCGATGCGCAGGGTCTGGGCTATAGTGCATAGCGCGCGCTTCGTGCACTTTTAACTACAATGATAGAAATATACCATATTATGGACTGATTATGTGAACCTCTGATCGTTAATCCACGTGGCGATGAGACCCTGTTGATCGGCTTGACCAAGGTTAATCCACGATCGGACCATGTTTCCTTAGACAACTGGCCATTAATGGAGACTCCGATATAGCTATGATAATTTTATGTTTTTTTTAAAAGCACTTTCATTTAAATAAATGAAATTTTCTGTTTGGAACATCTCACACATAAATTTGGCAGTAGAAAATATTGTGACTTAAGAATTAACATAAAAATATACCATATTTTGGACTGATTACGTGAACGCCTGATCGTTAATCCACGTGGCAATGAGACCCTGTTGGTCGGCTTATTCAAGGTTAATCCATGATCCGACCATGTTTCCTTAGACAACTAGCTGGTCGTTAAAACTACGATATAGCTATGATACTTTTGTGTTTTTTTTTTAAAGAGCTTTCATTTAAAGAAATGTAATATTCTCTCTGAAACGTAAGATTGGGACATTAAGAAGTAACATAGAAATATACCATATTTTGGACTAATTACGTGAATGCCTGATCTTTAGTCCACGTGGCGATGAGACCTTATTGGTCGGCTTGACCAAGGTTAATCCATGATCTGACCATCTTTCCTATAACAGTTGGCCGTTATTGGAGACTCCGATATAGCTATGATACTTTTGTGATTTTTTTTTTTGTAAGAGCTTTCATTTAAAGAAATGAAATATTCTCTTTGGAACATCTAACACATGAATATGGCAGTAGAAAAGATTGGGACTTAAGAAGTAATATATAAATATACCATATTTTGGACAGATCACGTGAACGCCTGATCGTGAATCCACTTGGCGATGAGACCCTGTTGGTCGCCTCGACCAAAGTTAATCCATGACCGGACAATGTTTTCTTAAACAACTGGCGTTATTGGAGACTATATAGCTATGATACTTTTGTGCTTTTTTTAAAAGGGCTTTCTTTTAAAGAAATGAAATCTTCCTTTGGAATATCTCACACGTGAATTTGGCAGTAGAAAATATTGGGATTTCAGAAGTAATATAGAAATATATCATATTTTGGACTAATTACATGAACGCCTAATCAATTATCCACGTGGCGATGAGACCCTGTTGGTCGGCTTGAGATCGGACCATGTTTCTTTACACAGCTGACCATTACTTGAGAATCTGATATAGCTATGATGGGACCTCCTTGGTCGAGCTAATCTTAGTACGTCAGCTTGAAAATTTACTAGTCCTGGGCGTGCTTGTGCTTGTTCTAGATTTGCAAACCCTAACTACCTGTCTATGTCAGGTACAATGGAGGTGCCAGAGAGTATCAAAAGAGTGCACGCACCAGCACGTGACCCTAAGATGGATCCACAACTTTAAATAGGGAGGACATTTATTGAAAAATCGGACACAATTCAATACGCTCATAATTGGAGCTTCAAGGTCGAGAAGTACCAAAATTGTCTGATCGGATTTCCCCCTAAAGTCCTAACCTAGGATCTCTATTACTGATTTGGCGTTTACGGATTTTGATTCGGTGAAAATGAATTTGGTTGGAAGGGTCGAATTTGATAATGTCATAAATCATTGTTTTTGAGAAAATATATATTGATACAAAGTTACTTATTTTGTTTTGTTTTAACAAAAAGAAGAGGATCGGTTATGTATATATAAATATAATTAACTTTTGATTTGATTTATATCTATGTTCATAATTGATAGAGAAAAGGGAGCATTTATTCATTGGGTTGGGATCATGGAATTCGCACTATTTTATCATTCCTATTTCCTACCAAGAAGTTTCATACGATGTTGATTTGGTTGTTTAGACATTTTGTTATGTTCAACAAGAAAAAATTTATTTCCTTAAAAAAATTAAAAAAAAATCAATACTCTCTCCAATTTTTTTATTTGTCGTTTTAGGATTTCAATGTAAATTTGATGTTCTTTTATCAATTTTACCATTCTTACTAATATTTGTCACTAATGCTAATATTATTTGATTAAAAGGGCATTTTTCAATTTTTGCTTTAAAAAATGGCTATTCATGACATTATTTAATTCGTGTGCAAACCTCCAAAACGACAAATAAAAAAAAAATGAATGGAGTGTTGTTAAATATTGTTTAAAACAATCTGTGTATATAAAATATTATAGAATATTTTATATTTCTAAGTACTATAGTGAATTATAAAATATTATGAAATACTTTATATTATAAAACTATAGTAAATTATTCCAACAGAATAATTATTTATAATTAACTCAAATTATAAACCTTAGTATAGTTTATTCTCGCAGAACAAACAAAATCAGAATTTAATAACAGCGTACTTACTGAAATAATTCTGAACCGTAAAATCGACCGAGGCTTGCAAATGCAATATCCTTAAGACAATATTTCTGGGATGTCAAATGTGCAACAGTTCGTCCCAGTGGTCTCCCAAGATTCAACGGTCGGATACTTGTTTCTTTGCACTAAGAACAAGTCCACAGCGAACTTTAACAAATAAGATACTTGAGAAGAGAAGAAGAAGAGAAGAATATAGAAGAAAGAATAGGATTCTGCTTTAGGTTGCTAGAAAACGGGATGAGAGAATTGGCCAGATTCTCCTCCTATTTATAGCTGCAGAAGGGGTGTTTTTGGAGGGACATGACCATTCGGATTAAACCAGTAGAGATGGTTCGGTCCGAATGGGTGCGAATCGGTTCGATTCAAACCGAACCGTTGCCACAATTCAAAATAAGCGCGCGGATCTTTTGGAGCAAAACGGGTCAGCCGCGCGGATCTTTGTTCGGGTCAATCTGGTACGCGGATCTAGTCCTGTATGGATTTTAAAATTGGGCTTTTAATTTTGGGCTAAAAAATTAAATAAATTTTGTACAAAAAGAATAATGTTATGTTGAGGCCCAAGCCCAAGCCAAACCCAAACCCGACCCGAGCCGAGTCGAGTCGGTCGGTCGGACGGACGGCGGCGGCGGCGGCGCGCGCGCGTGTGGGAAACCATTGTCATCTACGTCTTCTCCCCTCATAAAACTTGGTACCCCCAAGGGGCCCTACCCTTATACAATTTTTTGCATTATAAATGACAAAAAACTTCTTACTTTCCTCCATGTGGGATGAAGGCATTTTTCATTCTTCTAAGCTTCATTCATTTCTCATTTTGTGGGCTTAATTCCAATTGGGCTCAATCCAATTGGGTTAATACCCATAAAATCTAACAATCCCCCACAAATGAATGAAATTATTCTTCATATCTCGTCACACGAAACATATCAACGTCAAATATCCTTTAGGAATAGTACTGCATCGGGATAGGTGAAATATTCCATCTTGAACCTTCCCTAGTTAGAATTTATCGGATTTACTTAGCCAATCAGTGAAATATTTCATCTTGAACTGTCGGCTGTTTATGTAAACCAAAACAATAAACTTAACACAGTAATAGACCGATTTGTTAAGAGTTCTCAGTTGTGTTCGTTTTGGCCCTGAACATTCTTGGGTTCTGCGAGTGCTTTAGAGGATTCCAGCCTTATAAGAATTCTCAACGAGCCGACCCAGCTCACACTTACATAGGTGACTGCATCTATCAAGAGTATCCTACTATACTCCACTTGTTCTTGACAAGATATAGACGTCATTAAAAGCATAAGCTTAACCTAGTCAAATGCTGTAGGTTGCACTTTTTGCATCATAGGAATGAGCTAGAGTTGGACTCTAAAGTGCTCCACTTTTTAAGTTAACCAAGACTGGTTGTCCTATTGAACCTGGTCCGTGGGATCTCCAGTCGCCAAGTTAGGTTTCCGTACAAGGTAACTTAGTTATATTTTAGGCTTTTAAGCCCATTCCCCTCGACGCACATTCTACTCTCTCACCAGATAAACCTTTAGTAAATGGATCCGCGAGGTTATCTTTTGATTTCACAAAGTCAATGGAAATTATTCCATTTGAGAGTAAATGTCTCACGGTATTATGTCGACGACAAATGTGTCGTGATTTACCGTTATACATAAAGTTATGAGCTCTATGTAATGCCGCCTGATTATCACAATGAATACATATAGCCGACACAGGTTTCGGCCATAGTGGAATATCTTCCAGAAAGTTATGAAGCCACTCAGCTTCTTCTCCAGCTTTATCCAAAGCTATAAACTCTGATTCCATAGTGGATCGAGCTATACAAGTTTGTTTGGAAGATTTCCATGAAATAGCGGCTCCCCCCAGAGTAAATACATATCCGCTTGTGTATTTTGATTCATCTGAATCAGAAATCCAATTTGCATCACTATATCCCTTAAGGACAGCTGGATATTTTCCATAGTGTAATGCATATTTTGATGTATTTTTTAAGTATCCAAGCACTCTCTTCAGAGCATTCCAATGTTCTTTGCTTGGATTGCTCGTGTACCTACTCAATTTATTGACTGAGTAAGCGATGTCAGGCCTCGTGCAATTCATGATATACATGAGACATCCGATGATACGAGCATACTCGTTTTGTGATACACTATCACTTTTATTCTTGTGTAAAACAAGAGATGGAATAAAAGGGTTATTTGTTCCCTTAATTCCATAGTTTTAAAATCTCTCAAGCACTTTATCTACATAATGTGACTGAGATAATTTAATCCCATCCGGTGATCTTGTTATTTTAATTCCCAATATAACATCCGCTTCACCGAGATCTTTCATATCGAAGTGTTTTGTTAATATTTTCTTTGCGGACTTAATAACCTCCATATTAGTCCCAAGTATTAACATATCGTCTACATATAAACATATTATGACAGTTGCTTGTCCAAATTGTTTAATATAGACACACTTGTCGCATTCATTGATTTGAAATCCGTTTTTAATCATGACACTATCAAATTTTTCGTGCCATTGTTTAGGAGCTTGTTTAAGGCCATAAAGAGATCGAACAAGTTTACATATTTTGTTCTCTTTGCCTTTAACAATGAAACCCTCAGGTTGCTCCATATATATTTCCTCATTCAATTCTCCATTGAGGAAAGCGGTCTTAACATCCATTTGATGTATCTCTAGATTATATATAGCTGCTAAAGCTATTAATGTTCTAATGGATGTTATCCTAGTCACTGGTGAATAGGTGTCAAAGAAATCTATTCCCTCCTTTTGACTATAACATTTGGCTACTAATCTAGCCTTATATTTATCAATTGAGCCATCGGGTTTTAGTTTCTTTTTAAATACCCATTTACATCCAATTGGCTTACTTCCCTTAGGAAGATCAGCCAACTCTCAAATATTATTACTTAGAATGGACTGTAGTTCACTGTCTATTGCCTCTTTCCAATAAGAGGCATCAGGAATAGACATGGCTTCAGTATATGTTTTAGGATCATCCTCCAACATATAAGTTAAGAAATCTGGTCCGAATGATTTAGCAATTTTAGCTCGCTTGCTTCTTCGGGGCTCGTCAGATTTTTCAACAATCTCTTTATTGATTTGATAATCATTTTCCTTATAAATTGATTTATTTGACCAATGATCAACAACCTCATTGCTGATTTGAGAATTATCTTCTTTAGAAATTAATTCATATGGTCTTTTATGAGAAGTAGCATCCGAGTTCTTCTTATGTGGAAATACATTTTCGAAGAATGTAGCATCACGTGATTCAATTATAGTATTCACGTGTATGTTGCTTACTTCAGATTTGAACACTAGAAATCTGTAAGCGCTACTATTTTCCGCATGACCTATATAGTAGCAATCCACGGTTTTTGGTCCAATTTTTGGTCCAACTTTTTCTTTCATAGGTTTTGGTACAGCTACCTTTGCCAAGCACCCCCACACTTTGAGGTATTTATAACTTGGTTGTCTACCTTTCCATAACTCATACGGAATGGTATCATTTTTCTTGTGCGGAACTCTATTTAATATATGATTAGCCATAAATAAAGCTTCCCCCCACAAGTTCCTAGGTAAACCCGAATTTAAAAGTAATACATTTATCATGTCTCTTAAGGTTCGGTTTTTCCTTTCGGCTACTCCATTTGATTGAGGTGAGTATGGTGCCGTTGTTTGGTGAATTATCCCCGAGTCGGCACATAACTGTGCAAAAGGATATTCATATTCACCACCTCTATCAGATCTAAGAATTTTTATCTTCTTATTTAACTGATTCTCTACTTCAGCCTTGTATCTTACAAAGGCATTTATTCCTTCCTTTTTCTTATTCAATAAGTAAACATAGCAATATCGTGTACAGTCATCAATAAATGTGATGAAGTACTTTTTCCCTCCTCGAGTTGGAGTTGAATTGAGATTGCACAAGTCTGTGTGAATTAGCTCTAATGGTTGTGAGCTCCTTTCCACTGAAGGGAAAGGTTGTTTCGCAAACTTTGCCTCAATGCAAATTTCACACTTATAAGTTTTATCAATATCAAATTTAGGAATTAATCCTAAGTTTGCTAACTTTTTCATTTTTCTAAAATTAATATGGCCTAATCTATCATGCCAAAGTAAAGTGGACTCAAGCAAGTAAGCAGAAGAATTATTATTATTAATAAATTTGTTGTTTTTTCCAATAACGGCTACATTAGCCTTAAATAGGCCATCACACACATATCCTTTGCCTACGTACATACCTCCTTTGGTCAGCACAAATTTATCTGACTCAAAGGCTAATCTAAAACCTTTCTTAGTTAGGACAGAACCAGAAATTAAATTCTTCCTAATGTCTGGGACATGAAGAACTTCATTGAGAGTAACATCTTTTCCTGAGGTGAATTTGAGAACCACTGTGCCTTGTCCCTCCACCACGGAGTGAGCATTATTTCCCATGTACAGCTTCTCTTCATGATCAAACTTCTTGTATGAAGTGAACATGTTTATGTCAGAGCAAATGTGACGGGTAGCTCCAGTATCCACCCACCAGCCTTTGGATTCACTTGTCAGGAATGCTTCAGCAACTGCAGATAAATGCATGTTATCGATGTCAGATGGAGCTAGGTTGATGCTAACATTTGCTTCATCTTTTGGCTGAGCACGGTTACGACAATCCTTTGCAAGGTGTCCATTTTTCCCACATGTGAAGCAAGCTCCATTGAACTTTCGCTTCTTGTTACCCTTATGTCCTTTGTTGGAGGTATTGGCCTTACGCTTCTTGCTTTTCTTTGAGCCTTCTACAACATGAACCTTAGCCCCTCCGAGCTGAGGCATTGCCACATAGTTACTGCTGCCCTTGTCTGTATACCGATTGTTTTCTTCGGTTTTCAGATATTCTGTGAGATCTTGCAAATTCCACTTTGCAACAGATTTCTTGTGCCTCAAGTGATGCTTGAACCCCGTCCAACCAGGAGGAAGCTTGCCAATGATACAAGCAACCAGGTAAGACTCGCTAAGTTCATGTCCTTCGGCCAAGATGTCGTGAATCATATTCTGAAGTTCTTCCACTTGCTCATTCACAGTTTTACTGTCAACCATTCGATAAAATTGGAATTTATCCACCACGAATTTTCTGTAGCCTGCATCTTCAGTCTTAAACTTTTTGATTAAACCTTCCCACAAGAGTTTACTAGTCTTAAATTGACTATAAATCTTGTACAAAGATTCATCCAAATAGCTAAGAATGCAGTTTCGGCACATAAAATCCGAGTTATTCCAAGCTTTTAACACTAGTGCCATTTCTTCAAGTTCCTCCGGACTGGCTCCCTCCTTTGGCTTAGGTACCTCCTCGGTGAGAAATCTAGCCATGCTCAAGGATGTGATGTAAAAGTACATCTTATTTTGCCATGTTCCAAAGTCAGTTCCTTTGAACTTGAATGGTGGTATTGTCGGCGGAGCAGCAACTTTTGGCGTTTCAACAATTTCAGTGTTTGTTGCCATCTACACAGATGAATTAAACAGATTAAATGATATTGTCTTAAGATTGTTGTTAAATATTGTTTAAAACAATCTGTGTATATAAAATATTATAGAATATTTTATATTTCTAAGTACTATAGTGAATTATAAAATATTATGAAATACTTTATATTATAAAACTATAGTAAATTATTCCAACAGAATAATTATTTATAATTAACTCAAATTATAAACCTTAGTATAGTTTATTCTCGCAGAACAAACAAAATCAGAATTTAATAACAGCGTACTTACTGAAATAATTCTGAACCGTAAAATCGACCGAGGCTTGCAAATGCAATATCCTTAAGACAATATTTCTGGGCTGCCAAAGGTGCAACAGTTCGTCCCAGTGGTCTCCCAAGATTCAACGGTCGGATACTTGTTTCTTTGCACTAAGAACAAGTCCACAGCGAACTTTAACAAATAAGATACTTGAGAAGAGAAGAAGAAGAGAAGAATATAGAAGAAAGACCGAACCGTTGCCACAATTCAAAATAAGCGCGCGGATCTTTTGGAGCAAAACGGGTCAGCCGCGCGGATCTTTGTTCGGGTCAATCTGGTACAGATCTTTCTTTTTATTTGTTGTCGGATACAGATCTTTAACGTATCGGATCGACCTAAATCCATATTCGCTCCATGAGTTTCGGATTTTGGATCTTTATAATTGGACCAGGTCCATCGAATCTCTAATCGAAAAATTATCCTAATAAATCGGACCGAATTCGGACGGATCCGGATTGAAATCCGCCCCATTGACAGCCCTACTTGTAGTCTAGCAGTCTAGCTTGCTGTTTTAATTTATGTACCTTTATTTCCAAAAAAAAAAGAAAAAGAAAAAAGACGAGCAATGGAGACACAATATTCTTTAATTACCAAACTCGTAAATATGTACTAAATGAATTTTAGTTTAGGAGTTTGCCATGTGCTCGCGTATTTGTCAAAATCTTAATATTTCAAAATAGTCTCGATTCTCAGTAAGACCTCGCTAATTGGTGAGACGAAGGATTAAATCCACCGATGTAGGTACTAATTTTCCGGATTTGTTCATAACAAACTCACATTTTGCTTGGCAGGATATGCGTTGCTTGGAGAGTGGATCGCAACATCTTCCCTTACAAAGGGAGCATTCGAAATCTTCATCATCACCACTCGTCAAGTATAAATTCACTATAGGTATGAACTTTAGAACCTACGTAGAATTCATAACTTATTTCTCATGCTTTCTGCTTTCAAGATTTGGTACTCATTACTAATTTCAGTATCGAAGGAGGCTCCGCCATCACAACTCCAAGTAGGTCTTTCTCTCATTTGCAGGGTTTGACGGAGAAGTTATTCAATTTCATAAGCGAATTGGTTGAATCTTACTCAGATTCGAATCCAAAGATTTTATCCCCCATCAAATATATTTGAAGAAACCGTATATACGATAAAGAAAGTAGAAATGGAAACCAAACAAAAGGTCGAATATTATTATTTAGGAAAAAAAATCCACTTTGTGAAAATTAGTTTTCCAATCCATTGATGCCGCCGGCAAACACAATATACCAATAAGTTATGAGGAAAAAAAAAAACCAATATACGAATTGAGCTTTTAAATTGGGCTATAAGCAGTGGCGGCCTAACAGGAGCAAGACTGAACTTATATCTGCCATCAAAATATACGTGAAACCCTTTTCAAATACGTAACCCAAAAAAAAAGAGCCCTTTTCAATTATTTACTTTAAAAAAAAAACACCTTTTCAAATCAAAGGTTGTATTCCTAGCAGACACCATTCAATTGCGACCTTGTAATTTTTTCTGGTTTTCATAGCTTAAAATCACGGGAAATTATTATCCAGACTAAATTTGACCGAATTCAAAGTAACTATATAGCAAATACAATACACTTATTTTGAGATTTGAGAGATCAACTAATCACAAAGCAAGTGCAATACACTTATTTAATGGTTTAATGGATTTGGTCAAATCAAACTTAGACAATCATTTTCCCAAAATCACATCGTCTTTCAAAATTCATCACCTAAATTTGTTATTGAACAATGAGATCATATAATCATCCAGTTATATTTAACTTTTTTTTAAATGCCGAGAAATGACATATTATATTATCATTTGTTCATATATTGATAAAATATCCAACTCAGTTAATCCTTGTTACCAAACAAGTTTTCCTTTTCCAGTTCTTAGGAGATGGTTGGCTTTTCATATTCATTAATTTGATTTAGAAGGTTTTTTGCCTATCTGTTAACAACAAACTTCTGTTACATTTCCTTACTTTGGAAAGTTGAAAAGTATAACGTATAAGGTAGTAGCTTAATGATATATATTGAGACCTCAAGGTTGAAAAGTATTAGGTTCGAATCCCATCAAATGTGAACATTTTTTAGTTTCGTACTAATCTAAGTTAATACTCCGTATTTATTTAATTTTATCTTGTAATTTACTTTCATTGATTTCTTTAGTACAATCGATTAATATTCTAATATATTGGTGCAATTCATCGTTTCACTAAAAAAGAAGGGGAAAATGCAAGATACTCCCATGTGTTATGCAAAACCTGCAAAAAATTACCCTGTGAAATTTTTATTGCGCCAAACTTCTTTATATTTTCAAAAATCCTGCAAAAAACACCCAATCTGTAAAATATGTCATTTTGGATCGACATATTTCAAGAAACTATTTTTAAAATATATCACGTAAAGTTATAGGTAACAACTTGAAGTATTTTTTAAAAGATTTCTTGAAATATGTCGATCCAAAACGACCTATTTTTTACAAATTGGGTGTTTTTTGCAGGGTTTTAAAAATACAAGAAAATTTGACGCTAGTAGTTTCTTTCAGGTTTTGCATAACACAGGGGAGTATTTTGTATTTTCCCCCAACATTTACAAAAATTATGTGTACTCAAATTTAATTACTTTGAATAATTTAATTTAGTTATTTACATTACCTTAGCTACATAAAGATGTAAATAAGCAATAGTTGTAGAATAAAATATTATGTGTTCCTTTTATTACAAAAAAATATTCCACCTCAAAATCAAAAAATGTCATCTACCGATGAGAAATAAGCAATAGTTGTAGAATAACTTCTCATTTAAAACAATAATTGTAGAATAGTTGTAGAATAACCTTGGTTGAAAATCGAGAAGTAAGCAATAGTTGTAAAAACAACAAATAAACAAAGCATTAGTTCCAAGGAGTTAAACAAGAATTACAATGCTTGTTGGATCCCATTTTATAACACTGCCACTTCATGATACTAGACACAAGTTGGACGCTATGACCTATGCATAATCAGATAACATGCTATTGTCATGACCTATACATATACTGTAATCAAGCATCAAAATATCCTTATACATGAAATTATCTTCGACAAAAGCACTTAATCATCGTCTTCATCCTCCTACATCAAATCAGACAAAAGATTATCGTTAATACAACACAAACTAACATTTGGCAAAAAAAAAAAGGTAAGTAATACTCCAAGACATAAACCAACCTCTCCACTGCCATCATCATCGTCGTCTTCATCCTCATCGTTAACCTCTGACTTTGACTTATCAGACTCATCATCTGCTTCTCCAGCCTGTTTACATATGGCAGCAAGTTGAAATTAAACAAGGACAGGACACTAAGACAATGCTTGTCATTGAAAACAATCCTTCGATAGAGGTAATAATAAATGGATTACCAATTTCTTGTTGTAGGCATCCATTTTGTGTTCATATTCCTCCTTTCGCTTCTCTGCCTTTGCAACATAGGGTGCTTTTTCCTAAAAAAATTAAATTTGTTTGATCACAAGACACTTTACTATAATATGAATAACATAAAAGGAATATAAGCAATAAGGAGTTATCTGGATAATTACATCAGCACTCAAGGACTTCCACTTTTCACCACCAGCTTTACCCACCTAAAATCACCCCATGATATAAAAATTATCAATAACATAACCAAATAAATTATAGGAGAAAATTCTGAAAAATAAATCAAAATAACAGAACTCACAGCAGCAACTGATTTGTTGTTGGGGTGTTTTTCCTTGTATATTTTCCTAAAGTCCTCCCTGCAATCATACATCAGGTTAGAAGTTTCAATAACAAAAACTGGGACATAACAATATCTTATGTATATAACGTGCATACATGAAAACAAAGAAAGCACTTGGGGGCCTCTTTGGCTTGTTTGGGTCCTTTGCTGCTTGCTTCTCCTTCTTGGTCTGTTTCTTCACAGCAAGCCTAAGTTTTGAACCACAACATTAATCATGACTAGTTAAGTTGCTTAACTATATCACACAAATCTAACAAAATAAAATAATGGACAATACATTAAAATATCTAACTAGACAAAACCAATCATCTAAAACCATACAGCTGAACTAAACAAAGTTATAAAGCACAGAATGCTACACAATTAACAGCAACAAACAATGTTTAGAATTTAACATCAGAAATAATAATTGTAATCACAGAAAGTAGATTAAAATTAGAAATTAAATGAGAAAACACTAAGTAATGTAATTTCAGTCAAAGTCTTACTAACTAAAAAAAAGTACTCACAAAAACAAATCAAATAACAAATCTCATAAACCACACACAGCTAGCTCAAATTAATTTCTGAGAAAATTAAAGAGTTAAACAGATCTATTAACTATTTCAGCAAAATTTATCGAACTATTCGTTTCAATAAAAAATACAACCCATACTTAACAAACTGAACAACTCAAACACAGATCTGAGAAGAGTGATTTAAGGAGTTCACACAGTAAATCAATTGACGATTCGCAAAAATTACTCCAATAAATTCAACAAAAGTCGAACAAATCAACAACAATCCTACGAAAAAATTAATTATAGAAAAAAAAATAAAAGGAAAATAGTTCTCACTTGCTTTCGCCTCTCCTTGAATCAGCCTTTGATTTTCCTCCTTTCATCTGAGAATGAAACAAACAGACAAACGATTAAAAAAAAAAGCAGATCTGAGAAAACTAATTCGACAAGCGTTGAAACAGCAGAAAACGAAAGCGAACGGCGGAAACTGACCTCGAACGAGAGTATATGGTTGAGCTAGGGTTTTCTTCTCACTTGGTTATTTATTTTAGTTGTAAAGGGAAAGAGTATGTGAGTGAGCATAATCTATTATTTATATATAAAGGGTAATTGAATGACATATACGCGCGGGCTGGGAAATTGGGGGTTTAGGCGGGATCTCATAATTTTAGCCACCTCATCGATCTGTGTTTTGTGAGTAATGAACAGATATTCTCTTTCTTCCATCTGTTTCTGGGTTCAACTCCACTGGATATTTGTGTTTGCTTTCTCACTTTCTGTGCATCATCCGTTTTAAGACTCAACAAGATGTTCCGGTTAGACAATCAAACGGGTCGGGTTCCATAATAACTTGAACTTTTTTGGAATAAATATATAATATCTTACCGTTATTTCCTGAGCTATCAGTCAACGGTTAAAAATTTAACACTGTGAATCTTTTCGGATAAAATACCAATAAGCGCTCCCGATAAATTTAATGATATTCCATTTTTACTCTCACATACGATGATTTTTAACTACTGATTGATGGTTCGGGGGAGTGATGATAATTATAATCAAGTGTTACGTTTTATATTTTAGAAGGATAACTATTACAATTGTCACAGTTTAGGAGGACAATCTGTTTTTTATTTTTTTTATTTTAATGAATGAGCAGGACACTTAACAGAGACCGATCTACCAACGGTTTGATCGACTCGATTTTAATTGAATTCACCAAATAAAATGCAATTGAAAAGCATAACACGCCAAGTATTCATCATTTAAGGCTAAGATCATTGAGGTATCTAGTCTCATTTACTCCTCTAGCTTTCTTCAAGCAAGTTGAGAGCTCCGCATCATTAACTGCATCTAAAGGAGTGACAAAACTCCCAAATTTTGATTCTTTGAATGATAATTCGATAGCTTTTGTAATAATTAAGTTAGAGTATCTAATCTCATTTGCATCACAGCTTCGCATTGTAAATTATATATCTCCATAGGGTGATAGGACTCTTAACAGAGATCGATCTACCAACGGTTTGATTGCTCGATTTTAATTGAATTCACCAAATAAAATGCAATTGAAAAGCATAACACGCCAAGTATTCATCATTTAAGGCTAAGATCATTGGGGTATCTAATCTCATTTACTCCTCTAGCTTTCTTCAAGCAAGTTGAGAGCTCCGCATCATTAACTGCATCTAAAGGAGTGACAAAACTCCCAAATTTTGATTCTTTGAATGATAATTCGATAGCTTTTGTAGAGTATCTAATCTCATTTGCATCACAGCTTCGCATTGTAAATTATATATCTCCATAGGGTGATGGGACTTCCGAATTAAAGTTGCTCTCTTTGAGTAGTATAATAATGGTTCGGTGTCGGCTGGAGGGGTTACTCGGGATAAGAATGGTGTTTGAGTTTTAGGCTTTTGTTGGAATATTGGAGAATGCTCCATTACTGTTGCGGGGTTGTTGGCCCTCCGCGAGGGTCTTATTTAAGGATGGGAACGGAGATTTCGGTGTTTTGAGGTTTCAAGTTGATTCGGAAGTTGTTTTTACCTTCGTCATCAAGAGAGGGAATGATGATCATCTTTTGCCTCACATTTTGGAGGATTGTCGGGCTTTGATTGGGAAGCCATGAGAGGTCATTTCAAGCATGTTCGATGCACGACAAACTCGGTGACAGACTTACTCGCCAAGATGAGTCATGATTAGGTGATGGGCACCTAGATCCGGTCGGACGAGGTTCACGTGGATATTATGCCCTGCATGCATAACTCAGATTCCTTTGGGTAACATATTCTTGGTTTTTGTAATCATTATGCCAAATATTCTATTATTATACTCTCCCATTCACAGATATTCCATAACACGCCAAGTATTCATCATTTAAGGCTAAGATCATTGGGGTATCTAATCTCATTTACTCCTCTAGCTTTCTTCAAGCAAGTTGAGAGCTCTGCATCATTAACTGCATCTAAAGGAGTGACAAAACTCCCAAATTTTGATTCTTTGAATGATAATTCGATAGCTTTTGTAATAATTACGTTAGAGTATCTAATCTCATTTGCATCACAGCTTCGCATTGTAAATTATATATCTCCATAGGGTGATGGGACTTCCGAATTAAAGTTGCTCTCTTTGAGTAGTATAATAATGGTTCGGTGTCGGCTGGAGGGGTTACTCGGGATAAGAATGGTGTTTGAGTTTTAGGCTTTTGTTGGAATATTGGAGAATGCTCCATTACTGTTGCGGGGTTGTTGGCCCTCCGTGAGGGTCTTATTTAAGGATGGGAACGGAGATGTCGGCGTTTTGAGGTTTCAAGTTGATTCGGAAGTTGTTTTTACCTTCGTCATCAAGAGAGGGAATGATGATCATCTTTTGCCTCACATTTTGGAGGATTGTCAGGCTTTGATTGGGAAGCCATGAGAGGTCATTTCAAGCATGTTCGATGCACGACAAACTCGGTGACAAACTTACTCGCCAAGATGAGTCATGCTTAGGTGATAGGCACCTAGATCCAGTCGGACGAGGTTCACGTGGATATTATGCCCCGCATGCATAATTCAGATTCCTTTGGGTAACATATTCTTAGTTTTTGTAATCATTATGCCAGATATTAAGAATATCTTGAGAAGTATGAAAGTGAAAACGAGATGTATTTAAGCACAATAGATTTTTGGAAAATTATTGTCCAAAGCTGACTTGAGCGAACACATTCACCATCAACCACTTAACTTTTTGACTGATTGAATATTATCAAGTTCAAAAGCAAATATGTATTGTATATGTTTATGCGAATATTGTGGGTTCGATCTTACCCAATTTGTGCAGGAATTACCCTATGTTTACACCTATTTAACTAATCAGAGTGTAAAATAAATAAGAACATGAAAGGTTTTTAACAAACTTTTTCTCAGCTTATTTTATTTTGTTTGAGGTTTAGATGGAGAGAAACATATTCGGGTTGGCTCAACATCAATAGATGGTTGAAGACGTTAGTAGAACGAGTATAATTTATGGGCTGCAAGGTGCAAAGTGCAAAGTACTAAACTAACCTAATTTGGGGGTATAACATAAAGCCACATCAAGCGAACATCTATTGGGTAAAGCCTCCTTGCTCCAGAAAAATAAAAGGTTCAAAAAATATTTACACAAGGACATTATTGATGTTTCTTTTCCTTCATAAGAACTAGGATTTCTCTCCCTCCAAACTACCCAAAACGGACACCCTGAAATTATGTTCCGAATTTCACCCTCCTTACATCTTATGCTATACAAGATATTAGATCCAAGTGTGAACGTTTCTAACAATTGTAGCACATTTGCATAAACTGAAAAAAGATACCAAATAGCACTCGTCATTTCATAATGCAGTAATAAATGTTTTGTGGTTTCCTCGTCTTTTTAGCATACAAGGCATCAATTGATGGAAATTCTTGGCTTTCTTAGGTTATTCCCAGCCAGAATACTCTCATGCAAATTCCAAAATAAAGAAGGCTTCCAAATCACTTTCCGTGGGAAAGGACTCAGACATGTTCCTTTTATTTAGAAACATTCATAAATGTTCCGAGAATTTATACTTAACTAGCCAAAAAATACCACGAAGTCTAAATTTTAATCCATGAAGTCACATCATGTAATCATAAGACATATTCAAGAGCAAAAGAGACCAAGTACTCAAGATAACATGTACAACTTTGGAACAATGGAGTAAATTAACCTTTCATTTCATAACTACCATAACAGAGCATTAGTAGTGGCTCGATGAGAATAAAAGCTAACATAAATCCAAATATCATATAGTGAACTACTACTTCAGGTTTAGTAAATACATAAGAAAAGGTGATGACATACATCCTATCCATAACTAGAGGATCTATCACATGTACCAACAGCGTCATTGTGAAGAAATATACATATAAGATAGTAAAGCATCAACATATTTTCCTCGGAGAAAGACTTAATCATCATCTTCATCCTCCTACATCAAAATTCCAAAGAAAAAAATAATATCGTCAACATGGTTGCAAATACACAACAGAGAACTCATAAAATTGGGCTCATAGCAAGAACTGACCTCTTCACTGCCGTCATCATCTTCATCATTCACCTCTGACTTTGATTTGTCCGACTCTTCATCGTCGCCTCCAGCCTATAACAATAGGCAAAATTCCAATAAAACTTAAACATTAGCGGAAACTTTTGTTTAATAAAAATAGATGTCATATGGCATGTACGGTAAAGGGAGTTACCAATTTTCTGTTGTATGCTTCCATTTTGTGCTCATATTCCTCCTTCCGTTTTTCTGCCTCTGCAGCATAGGGGGCTTTTTCCTAGTATTTTGAATTCATTTTTTCTTATAAGATTTTAAATCCAAAAGCCATAAAGAATTAGAAGCTATATTAAACTTAAGGCCATAATTACCTCATCACTCAAAGATTTCCATTTTTCACCACCAGCTTTACCAACCTAAATTCACCCAATGAACGATATCAATTAACTTAAAACAAAACTTGAAATGATCAACAAAAGGATGAAAACATTAGAGGGAAAGCACAATAATCTCACAGCAGCAACTGATTTGTTGTTTGGGTGCTTTTCCTTGTATGTCTTCCTAAAGTCTTCCCTGCAGTCACAAAAACCATTATATAATACTACAACAGGGTAAAAGTTCTAGTTAGAGAACAATGAATATGCAAACAACTAATTAGTAAAACACAACATACATGAAAACAAAGAAAGCACTTGGAGGCCTCTTTGGCTTGTTAGGATCCTTTGCTGCTTGCTTCTCCTTCTTTGTCTGCTTCTTCACGGCAAGCCTGATATTCAGACAAGAAAATTAAAATTACAGCTTATTTAAATAAAAACACTTTGCAATTTAAAAAAAGAAAACAAACAAAAAATAGATAACGACGCAATAATATAAATACATAAAAAATCGACTCGACTCGAAATTGTCTAAGAAACTTACCTACTAAATTAATTAACATATTAGCTCAAATTTATAGCTAGATTAAAAAATAATTTATATCTTAAGATCGGTGATCCACTATTAAATTGAAGCAGGAATGATAAAAGTCAACGAACAAAACCAAAATTATCACCTGCCGTCGCCTCTCTTCGAAGTAGAAGCCTTGGATTTTCCTCCTTTCATCTAAAATTAATTAACACAAATCTGAGAGAGAAAAAAATCACAACAAAACTTGTATAAAATGGAAGAGAAAACTGACCTAATTTTTTTTTTTTTTTTCTAGGGTTAGGTTTTGAAGGAATATTGGAATATACGAAGGTTTTGAGATAAGGAAGAGTTGTTGTTGTGTTTATTTCTAGCATATAAAGGAAGGGAAGTGACGCGCGGGCTGAATTTCGGGCTTTAGGCGGGATCTTGAAAAATATTTGGCCACGTCAGCGATTCAAGTTAGATATTTTTTTTTCTTGGTAAAATTGCAGGAACGACCCAAATTAATTAGTAATTTTAGATTTTCGTCCCAAATTATACTTCCTACCGAACGGAAAACCTACACGCATAGTAAGCTCTCCATAAATCGTAACTTGGTGAAATTTATTGATTTTAATAAAAAAAATCTCAAATGAAAAATATACACATTTAGTAACATTAACCCGTTAGAGATGTATTTTGGTCTAACTTGATATGAAATATGATACTTAGAAAAATACATGAATATGGTTATTAAAAAGATGCATTTTCTTTATAAAAGTGAGTTCAATTTATATAAAGAAATAAAAAAAAGAAGATAATTTCTCAATAAAAAAAAAAGGAAATTTACAATCTTAGTCAACCTTTAAATTTATTAAGTTTATTAAGAAATTTACCACATTATTTATTACGTTTTAATATACTCAACTGTATTCTAAAATGAGTTAAGTTATATAATTAAATTTATTTAAAAAAAAAAACATCTTCTTCTCCGCGTCACCGGTAAAGCTTCCTTCTCCACTGATTTTAGCAGGTAATTGAACTTTGGAAACATTATTTGAAGCTGGAATTTTGACCCTGTTTTTCTTTTCTTTTTTTTTTTGACAAATTTTTGACCCTGTTTTTAAATGGTTAATTTTTGAATTTTTGACCATCTTTAATATTATTATATAATTAAGTTAAAAAAAAAATCGTCTTCAACTTGGGCCATTCTGGCCGCGACTATTGAATGGGCAAGAGTCACAATAGAATGTCCCAAGTTTATGGGCCAAATGAAGCTTTATGGACTGGTCGTTCGGGAATGGCCTTTTTCATTAATATTAAAATTTAAGACTTCCCACTAGTATTTTAGTTTTCTAATATATCATGAGGCCCATAAAAAATTGTGTATCGGCCTTTTCTATCAAGAAATTTGGTGTAATAAAAAAATGCAAGTGCATAGTTTGGAGGGTATTTAAATCTTGGATTTAATTAAGTGAATGGGCGAAAATATTCTTCAAAAAATATATGTGTTTTGCACGTAAGGTCATCTCCGTTGTGTAATAGTTTAAAAAAAATTAAGAGAGACAAATTTGTTACACATACGAAAAATTTAAGAGGTACACTGTAAATTTTGGTGGATGAAAGATAAAGTTTTTTCAACTTGGTACTGCTTGGAACTTGGCAATCATGAAGATGTAGCATTTATTGGAACTGAAGATGATTTGAATTGAAGAATTTTTTTCAAATATTTGTTGATGATTAACTTTTTTTTTTTAGAGGATATCTATTTTTTTTTCAAGGGTTTAATTCCTTTCAAGGCTGGTTGAACACATTAATGTGGGTACTTCTCTCAACAGAGAATCAAACATGAGTCATCGACTTTGTAACTACTAGTCTCTTCCACTATACCAATCATTTGTTTGTAGAGGATACATATTCTTGAAATATTACATGTAATTAGAACATCAACAATATAGGTAGAAAGTAGACTTTTGACTAGTATAAGATACACATACATTTTTGTACCTTAAAAAAATCAGGACATGTTTAGATTGTCACAAATATGGATCATATATAGCCCATTATGCTTCTCGTATCGTTGATCAAAGAAATTCTCTCTTGTAGCTTTTCTAGGTTGTTTGCTAAGGCTTACTAAGAGAGATTAACCAAGATCCAAGATTGACCTAGCCAATTTTGTCCAATCTTTCATTTGGTGGAGTGGATTGAAACATGGGCCGAGATATAATTTGGAGTTTGGGACGGTTCGCAATTAATTAACGAGTTAGTTTCATGAAACTTTTATTAGTTCTAATAATTCTTATTTCATTTATAAATAAATCATCTTTATACTGAAAATGTTTGAATCAAATCTAAGTAATTTGAAAGTAAAATAATAATATTTAAAAATATGTTACAAGTCTAAAATTAAAGTAAGATGTAATTATTAAGGTAAGTAATCCTATGAATTGTGCATTAAATGTTAATAATCAATAACTTAAATTAGTAAAAATCTGTACACTTAGCCCCCCAAAAGTTTCAAATAATTGTACTAAACCTCAATATTGCATTTCAATACTTGGAAATCCAACAATATATTAATCAAGGTGCAAAGTGCACTCACTTATCAACTTCTTCTACTGACATGTTTTTTCAAACATTGGGGGGAGGGGTGGGGGGGGAGGGGGGGGGAGAGAGTTTAAAAATATCAAGGGGTGGCATGCGAAAAATCCTTAAAATAAAATTTCCGTAAAATTATTATTGGTGTTATTGAAATCTTTAGGATATCTCTAATGACTCCGAGGGGAAATACCCTCTTCCCCCCTCCCCTCTAGTTTTTTAGTCATCTCTAATGACTCATTCTATCAAACTCATTTAATTACAAATTTTATTCTTCTCCATTCTCATTACTTTTTATTATTATTACAAAAAAAAAAATTAAATTAACATTAATTTAAAATCAAAAGTACATTAGGGAACATAGAAAATAAAAAATTATATTAAAGGACCTGGGCAACATTATGTTGACATGTATCATTCTTCACAATGTGATTGTGGAGGACGAACGAGATGAATAAGACAAAGAGGAAGACTCAGACGACGAAGAAAGTGATCTCACTAGATCTCGTAGGGCACGTGCCACCGTTTATGAGCAAAATCAAGGCACTACTATTGATTTGGATCCACGAACAAGTCCCGTATCCCTAGAAGATTATATGATCCGCCGTCACCAGATACGATATGTATATGTCAATCCTCAACTACTAAAGGACTTAGTCGAACATGTGTGGGCCACACAAGGTCAAAATTAAGGTCTATGTTTCGTCGTATGTATGAAAACATATTTGATTTCCGTAAAATATCAAGGGGTGGCATGCGAAAAATCCTTAAAATAAAATTTCCGTAAAATTATTATTGGTGTTATTGAAATCTATAGAATATCTCTAATGACTCCGAGGAGAAATACCCTCTCCCTCTCCCCCCTCCCCTCTAGATTTTTAGTCATCTCTAATGACTTATTCTATCAAACTCATTTAATTACAAATTTTATTCTTCTCCACTCTCACTACTTATTATTATTATTACAAACAAAAAAAAAAATTAATTAACATTAATTTAAAATCAATAGTACATTAGGGAACATAGAAAATAAAAAATTATATTAAAGGACCTGAGCAATATTATGTTGACATGTATCATTCTTCACAATATGATTGTGGATGACGAACGAGATGAATAAGACAATGAGGAAGACTCAGACGACGAAGAAAATGATCCCACTAGATCTCGTAGGGCATGTGCCACCATTTATGAGCAAAATCAAGGCACTAATCTTGATTTGGATCCACGAACAAGTCCCGTATCCCTAGAAGATTATATGATCTGCCGTCACCAGATACAATATGTAGATGTCAATCGCCAACTACTAAAGGGCTTAGTTGAACATGTGTGGGACACACAAGGTCAAAATTAAGGTCTATGTTTCGTCATATGTATGAAAACATATTTGATTTCAATATGTAATTTGTAAGGTTGTAATCGTATTTACAAAAATATGTTTCATTTCAATATATAATTTTCATGATTGTATCGTATTATTTTAAATTTTTTAGAAAGAATTATTTTTGAGTGATAAATACAACCCCAAAACTATTAAAACAAATCAATATTAAAATAATAGTGTTAATTAAATGCAATGAAAGTTATATTTTTATAATTAGAAATAATTATCTCCAAATAATATACAAATTTTAGAAATTTTTTGTTTTTAAATAAATCTTAAAAAAAAAACCAAATAAAAAAAAAACAAAATAGAAAAAAAAAAGCATGTGAGGGAGAGGGTTTGGACGGGGGAAGCTCCCCCCCCCAGGCCCCCTCCAAGGTCCCTCTAGCATGTTTGCTCTCTTTCCCCTAGTCATTAGAGATGGATTTTTTCCCCCTTCCCCCTACATGCCCTCTAGGGCATATCCCCCCTAGTAAGTCCTTAGGGTTCATTAAGCTTGGTCAGGCGGTTTTCCGATATAGGGTCAATCCTCGTTCCAAAGAGAAGTATACGCATAAATTTCGTGGAGTTCATATTTCAACTTATATTCAAACATAATAAACCTCAAATCTATACATGACATCAATTTGACACCTACAAATATTTTTTTTCTTTATAAAAATATTGATTTTACATTTACCACTTACTTTCGCTTCTTAAACCCCAACATCAAGACCTAATCTAAATCATACCTCAACTTTAAAAATCACAAAACCCAACTTCCATTCTATGATAATTTTATAGACCTTGTGGTTGTAAATTCACTACATCAATTATTTTGATGATGACTTCCAATTTATGATACTTTTATAGACCTCGTGATTATAAATTCACCACATCATTTATTTTAATGATGTCATGCTATCATTATATATTATGTGGTCCATTTACAAATATATATATGAAAATCTATGCTAGAATTTTCCTTTAAAGTTTTAAGATGCATCTCATCAAACTTTGAGAGACATGAAACAGAAATTATGGGACAATTTATTGTTTATTGCTTTTATTTTTACGGGAGGCGTGTTAAATTAGAGATTTCTTTTAGGAAAACATAAAAACAACTTGATTTTATATTTGGTTAGGATTTGATTCACTTTTGCTTAGTTTTGTCTCAAAAAGTTGACCTGAGTGTCAAACGCCATTTGGATTAATTTTGACTATTGAGTTTTAGGTATTGAGAAAATTAAAACTCCACTTGAATTGGATTGAATGTTGAAGTTTGAAAGAAAAAAATAAATGGTAAATATCAAATCAATATTTTTATAGAGAAAATATTGATGATATATATCCATTATCTTTTATAATTTTAAAATTATTAGATTTAATATATAATTTTCAACTTAAATTTCACGAAACTTATACTTAATCTTCATTTGTAATGATTTTGAATCAATTTCACGAAACTCAAGGCAAATAGGCCCTAGTTTTCTTGAGTTAGTAAAAAATATGATACTATTTAATATTCGAATTTGAAGTGTAACTTTCGTCAAGTTAATTTTCACTATCAAAATGATCCTCAACATTTTTCATTCGTCATTTCTCCCTCCATATGAATTTAAAAACATCGAGGAAGTTTGAACTGTTGAACTGTTGGCTTTTTTAAAGAAACGATAATTACATCGTTATATCAACATCACAAAATCAAAAAATCTATTTGATTACAATCAAATTATCAAAAGAAAATCATCTTCAAATTATTAGATTAAACTAAAAGAAAAGTAGAAAACCCACATAAGTTGGAATTGAACCCAAAACGGCAAAACCTCTTGGACCGAGGCATAAGTTTTGCCACAAGCCTACAACCTCACTGGCTTGAAATGTTGGCTTCTATTTGACCATTAACATTGCTTTGAAAAACCATGCACAAAGTCATGAGGACGATTGATGCTCAACCATTTCAAAATTTTGCAATGAAGAGCATAAGGGGATCACAACAAAAGTTCTCTAGCCAACCATCTAACTCGTTGTATTACGCTTCATGCCGACAATAGTAGCAGATTTTGAGTCATTGCTTCATGCACATCTAGTATTGAATCTCCCCCCCCCCCCCCCCCCCCCGAATAAATAGCATTCTGTAAGGCTGCAAATAAGGCATCCATGTGACCTGAAGGAGCAGGTTAACTCCTCTTTGGAAGTCGCATCTGCAAGATTATTAAATGAAAGGTTAACTTCTTTGGTAGAACCATACAACACCAGGAGCAAAGATTTAAATTAAAGAAATAAGATAAACTGGATTTTTTTTTTCGACTTAGACAGCGTTTCATCATTCCTTACCCGTGATTTTGTGTTCCTCCAGCCTTGTGAATCCTGAGAAGGTGAGGTGTATGCAAATCTCTCAATGTTACTGAAACTCACGTCCTTCAGCGTGCTTGATTCATCGCCATGTGAACATAGATCCTGTGAATTCTTTAACATTAAAACTTTAAAAGGAAAATAACTTCATTACCTCCGACTGAAAGGGAAGGAACAAATCAATATTATGAAAGCAACATTTGGCTGATATAAAAACATAGTTTGTAGTTAAATCCATTCCAACCAAGAATTGTATTCTCTGTGAAGCTAATGGTTTGCCAAACCATTTTTTTTTCAGTTCTACGAGGAATTACAGCACTAAAGAGGATAAGCCTCGGTCTCAACTAACATAAACAACTCCTCGTGCTAATAAAAAACTTCAACGATCCATTCCTGGCATTACATTTTCAGATACCTTTTTTTTTCACTTCCAAACTTTGGCAAACCATTTGGTACAAAAAGAAACTAAGAAGAACAATTATCTCTACTTTTTGTTGTCCTAAATGGAAAACTAAGAAAATTTACCTTCTGCTTTGACTCTTCAGTATTCTTAATCTCCAAGCGCTCAAGATAGAACAATATCTGCACGTAAATGTGAGATTGCGAGTAGGATGTTAGTCGCTTTTAAAGGAAAAATTCATGAAAGATTCCAACGAGACTACTCTGACCTTGTTTTGAAACTTATTGTTTGATGCATCAGTGGCCACAACCTGGACACCAAGACAATTGTTGGACTCAACGCAGAAGGGGCAAAAGACAGAGTTGAATACACACCCATCTTCTTTGCACCAAATCCCCTGTTCGGAAGCACCTTCTCGAGCTGTTTGACACAGGCGCTGATTGACTGATAATGTATCAGATACCAAAACATCCACACTTGAGGTACTTAATGCTTCGGTTTCTGACATTTTATTCCATAGAGTCGTCAAATGAACTTTTGATGAAGAAACTGTAGAACACATAATAAATAAATCACTTTCAGGAAGACCCAACGGATTTCTGCAGCGTGAGCAGAAGATCTGTAGTCTCCGATCCATATTAAGGCCAGAATGCCCAATTGATCTATCAGAATCACTTGGTGGTATAAAATATTTTGATTTGCCAAATTCTTTCGGATAATTTATCTCCTCAGTTTTGTGGTTGGTATCTGAGGTTGTCACTGAACTTGCTAATGGACTAAAGCTATCAGGAATTTGAACAATAGGGGAACTAAATGAATGGAGAGGGCCAATTGATGGTTGAGTTGTGAGCTTTCTCCTTTTCCAATCATGAGAATTGACACTCCTGGATTCTGCTTCAGGTTCTATGCTGTTCACTTTAGCAGTTACCCCTCTCTCAGGAGTGGCAAGTGGTGAACACATGATTTTAGTAGGACCAGAATGCAGATTTAAGATAGAAGGTTGAGGTGAATACTGCTGGGGACGTGCAAGGGAGGGATGGTATGTTCTCGGACTTGAGTAACTATCCTTCGAGAATATTTCAGCAGTTGTTAAAGGGATACTGCAATTTATACCGGGGGTTTCTTTAACAATAGCAAGTTCGTCATCATCTGAGGGCAGTGCCACCAAAGGTGTCGCAGACCACCTACATGTATGCAACATTCATGTAAAAAAACCTAAAAAGAGAGTAATAGCTATGCGTCGAAGGAGATACAACTAAAAATGTCTTTAAGTTCACCATTATCAACTTCTGCTAGAACTATCATGGAATTGAATATCCAAGGATATGAATCATGATTGAGTAGCTTGTCAGAAGAATAATGCACAGCAATCAACTCTTTTTATAATCATTAATACAATGGACAGGAAGATTTTCTTATTCAACTTCAAATCTCAAAACTAACCATTTTCAAGTGGCAAAGTGAGGATTATATACACTGTCACAATTTAAAATCCTACAAATTTACCTTGAGTGGTTCTCGGAATCACAGTCTAAGTCAATGTATTCTCGGTGAACATTGCTATCTCCCTCATCTGTTAGCATAACAATTTCACTTCTTGTTTGAGTAGAGAATGAATCATGTCTTGCAACAAAAATTGAAGAACGGGTCAACTCAGCAACTTTTTCACTTGCGATGATGGTCTTTGATTCCATTTTTTGTTGATAACTAGATTTTATCACTTTATTATTTTTCTTCTTTGTCGAACTTTTTTTAACTACAGATTTGATATCTTCATAATCAATAACAGGCGTTTCTGATGGATTTGCTGTTGTTGTGCCAATACGATCCTGCATTCATAAAAATAAGAGACGCCAATATAATATTTTGCTGGCACAACTACCAAAGAGATATTTGAATACCTTCACATCTCTGAAAAAGGATTTCAAACCCTCTAGTGATTCCTCCCAGCAGTTATAGAGCCTAATTGACTTGCGCAGCCACTTTGAGATGTATGCCCTATTTCTCTCTTTATGGAAACGCTCATCTGCATGCAAAAAGAAGTTTTGCTTATTGGAGAATCCCAGTATAGCAAAGAACATCAATCACTATACAAAATGTTAAATAATCTTCCATGAAAAATGCATAAATGGATACATTAGAACAATTAAAAATATAATTCAATAAGTGAAAGTTGGGCAAATAGTAGTTCAGCTGAATTCTATGTCATCATGTAAGAGAAGAAAAAATGAAAATAGAACAGTATCCATTTGTTCTGAAACACACAGAAACCTTTGAATAGGAAACATACAGCATGAGTTAATTCGTGGAACTAGATGCACTGCCATCAACTGTAGTTCTATTTCTAACTGATTACTTCCTCTCCAGTCAGAAGTTTAATTCAAAAGATATTTATACATTTGTTATGTATCTGTTGAATGGACAGATATACAAGTTCAGTTAAAAAAGATACATGAATCCACCAAGGATCTCTCTTATTATAGATGCAAAAAATACTATAGCTCTGGAACGGTAAAGAAAAAGCAGCACTCAATAAATGAGTAACTTGTCAAGTACCTAAGAAAATGATAGCTCCATAGTCAAATCTGTGTCGTATACAACGACCTGCAAAATAAAGAATTGTTATCAAAGTCAGGTAACACAATTATTAGACACCAAAATTTCAGAACTCAAATTACAACCACCGAGGGAAGCAGACCAGACCATGGAAAATTGAGGTCATTTGAGTTAAATAATTGGTAGATGGGAACATCATTCAATATTATCCAAAAAAAAAAAAAACATCATTCACTTCATGAATCTGAATTCATTTTAATATAATATAGATGATGGTTGAATACCTAACTTCTTTTTAACAATATAAGACTTGACAAGATAAAAAAAAATTAAATCAATCCGTGCCAACAGATCAAGTCTAGCCACCTTTTCAACAAAATATTCCAACTATACAGTTGAGTCCTAGAAAGATCTGGGAGCAGACAGTGGAGATAATCGCATTATAGTTAAAGAGAGTAGGATTTAGAAGGAATAGTTGGCAGTTTTGAAGGCAAAGAGTACGAACCCACCTTAATATCCTTGGGGAAAAATTGGGTCTTATAAAAATCATGTTATTTGTTTCCCTGAAAGATGTAAAAAACAAGAAGCAGCTTGACTTTAAATAAGCAGGCAGACACCCTCTGATAGAGAGATGTGTCGAATACATAAAGACCTTATCAGTAAGCTTTAATTTAGAAGTAGTCATCAATTCCCCAACATGATTCTTTCATTTGACCAACATTCAACTTTTCATTCAATCACCTACATTCCATATTGATGAAGGTAATTCATTCTAATGATTTTTATTTTTGGAATTAAACATGTGCTGATTTAAAATCAAAATGTGGGAAAATAGAATCTTATTCTAGAGCACACTTGCAGTAAAACATACAGGCAAATGATGAGAAACTCTTAGTAGGGTAAACGTTGAGGGCTACTAACTGTAAGAAATACCTGTAGCCTGGTTAAGAGCCCTAAAGGCTTGCTGACAATACCACTCATTCCCGTTTAAAAGGTTTTTTGACAACTCATAGGTGTCGTTGAATTTCTTCTTTTGTGCAACTTTAATGTCATAACTGGTAGTCAAGAATAAAGAATTGTCATCCAAACAAATTAACAAACTACAATAAACGTTAAGAAAACAAGACTCCTCTTACATGTTCGGAAAGGGAATCCCGACAATCACCTGAGATAGTTAAAGCATAACATTCGATAGAGCCAATTGTTTTAATTTAAATTAGAAACAAAGTACAAAAGTGAATCCAAATCTAGGCAAGACTTGGATTTTGTTCTTCGGACAGCCACATGAAAACTCATGTATGCCCCAGTAAAGGCCGGACAACAAGACAGGGTCCTCCACAATGGATACATAATCCTAGTTCACAAATAAAACATGGAAGGATACAACAGCTCGAGCATTGTCATCTGAGAAGTCCATCCCTTCAGAGACCTACAAATATCATATCTCAGTGTGAACTGTACTTCAATAAGTAAATTAGTGTACAAGTTAACGAGGAGGAGAATAATGTCCCTGAAATAGATGTGTCATAACAGTTGAGTTTGAACAAGTATTATGAAGTGAGTCTCAAACAAATTATTTAATGTAATTAGTTGTCTAATTCACTACCCACCAGTCTGTTTATCGAGCTGATGCATATGCACTCAAACCCCTATAAATGTAATTAAGTGAATCAAATCCATTCCAACTTGTGAGTCAGTTGTACAACTTTTAAGTGCTTAAAAGCATTTTGTTTATTTCTTTATCATTAGTAGAAAAACTTTGGGTTATGCATAGAGTTATTAATGTATTTTCAGAACTGCGCACGACACCAAAAGGAGGAGGAAACGAAGGATGAAAATGTTTATCTGAACACCAGCAAAAACAGCCTTCGAATAGACCAACAAAACTTATGTTTATGTTTCTCTGTGTTCCATCCATGACAGTATTATCGTATTTGTCACCTCAATCAATGATATGATAGACATGCATCTTCTACCATTAATCTTATGTATAAATTTAAAGAGGCAAAAATTACACTTTTTCAAGCCTCATATAAACTCCTTAACTGTGGGTGGAAGAAATAACTTAGGTTGGTAAAAGTTCAACTGGGGAAAGAGAAGGGATAGACAGAGGGTTTTTGGGGGCAACAGTATCCTATCAGAAATCATTTGTAAGGTTTTAGACAGGTTCTTGTAAAAGTTTCTAAGGCACTTCATAGTGGCAAATGAGAACGGAGCTCCTCAACCACTTTCTAGATATAAAGAGGTGCAATGGGGCTGCCCCTTTGTACTTAATCGTGGAAATTGGCTTTTGGATTACTCTCATTTTTTGTATATGGAACTTCTACAAGGCCCTCAATTTTCCTTATCAAATTCATCACAACTCTGAAAGTCGACATAATAACATGTTTTCAGCAGAAAACCTTGCATCAATTGACCATAACTTTCGTTGATTGTGTCATTACAGAATAATTGATGCCTAGGAAATTCTTACAACAAACTCAACCTTGAACATTTTGAGATGACATTTGACCAAGCTTTTTTCTTAGTCAAAAAACTTAACTAGAAGTTTATTGCCTAAGAACTGTCATGGGTTTTGATGAAACCTTTCCAGAAAGAGCTCATGGAATCCAAAATTAACTTGCTAAAAGCTTATAAGCTCTGCCAGATAATAGGTGACCCCATAACTCGTTTTTTAAAGATTTTAGATTCTCCTTGAATTTATTCAGGTAAATGACCAATTTCTGCTCACTTATCTTACAACCAATGTCTCAATCTATTACAAGCTCTTAGAGCTCATATTTTCTCAACATAATACAGCTTATTTTTAAAGCAAGTCTAGCAAAAATAATTCCAACTTTCAGTTACACCTTATAAGCTATCAGCGCTCATATACCCTTTCTCACGAAATAGAAAAACATCATTAAGTAACACTGTTAACAGTACATATTGCACTGTGTAATGTAGCTCACTAAATAGTCCACTTGGGTGGAGAAGATTGCATTAACAAATTTCAGCAGCTCAAATATTCCTTAACGAATTATCATGTGTTTTAGATTTGATCTAGTTTTACACGTAGGTTAAATAGGAATGATTCATAAATTTACTCCAGTACTTGTGGTTTGTAGGTTTGATACCATTAGACGACTTTAATGATGTCAGTTTAAAGCCTATATTAGTGATATTATACCTACATATAAACAATATACACAAGGATAACACTGTGTATTAATAGAATATTTATGTGAACTTGCATGTATAATGATCCGTTGCTACAACTTTATACGCAATGTAACACCGCAAATGAAAGTGCATTGTTTCAACAACCAAATTTGTTTTCTAGTTAAACAACAAAATTGAATAATTGGCAAATAGGCTCCCCTATGCAAAATTAATTTACTATCAAACAAATAGGCCCAGATGAATTAATCGTTGACAGTAGTCCAGAAATCACAATAATGCTTCCTGTTGCCAAACATCACTCAACTTTGTACAGGTTCAGATGAACATGACATTTTACTCTTAATACTAATAGAGATCATTCTCACTCTGTAAAGAACTCAATCAACAACTATGTCTCTTAAACAAGGTGCTAATCAATTTGATAGCTCTTTGACTCATAATCTCACTATGTTCAAGAACTATTTTGCTTTGGTTTTCCTATCTTACTGCAGGTATATCCTCACATATACTTGGCAAATGAACCTAAAGAGACACCTAGATAATAAAGCTCTAATCCAACAGAGATGTACAATTTGACTTAATTATAGCCCATCTTATAGGTTGTCCCCTGTCACATTTCTTAACCAATTCAAGGGTAGAATGAACTCGACACTCCAGAACAAAGACAACATTCCCAGGTCACTTTTTATCCAATGCAAATGGTAAACTTCTTTAGTACTTAAGAAGCAATAAAAGAAGGAATTACCTTGCCTCGACAGACCGCAAGAAAAGCAGCACCTTCTTTCTTAGTATCTTTTGGAGATTCCAGCATCACGCCATTTTTTATCCCTAACCTTTTACCCCTTATCTTTCTTCCATTTACCTGTTTTGTGCCTTGACGAATTGAATCATAGTAACCCTTTAAAACAGGCTCAAAAGCTTCCTGGTTGCTTCCTCTTGGTTCTAAACAGAATAAAAAAAACTAGACTAAGTAGAATATTGATGATCAACAAGAGCAATAATCCATCAAATGAGTTGGAAAGCAGAGACCACTGCACACATAAATTAAGTATTCACTCACTACCAAAAAAAATTAAGTATTCACTCAGTCTAAAACCAAACTACATAGAATATATTATAACTCTCAAAGTTCACTAGTCAGAGACTAATCTTACCAACAAAAAGGGATTTCCGAGCATTTAGTCGAGACCATTGACCTGTTTCTTGCCAACGAGTGCTAACTTTATCCAGCAACTTGTAGCTAGGAAAGAATACTAGGCACCCACCAGGGACAACCATGCATATTTCCTCCAAAGACTTGCCTATTGAGTCCTTTACAAAAAAACAAAGAAACAGTAATTTTCATCTACATCAGAGCATGGAAAATTCCCTTGATATTAACATATATAGTTAAAAGATGCATAATACCTGAAAAGCGTAGTCATCTGCTGTCTTATAACTTGCATTTAGAGGATAATTACCGTGACCACATGCAATTGCAGCAGCCCATACCTATGGCAGATGACAGGCCAGCTCTTACATTGGACAGAAGTAAATTCAACCAAAAAGCACAAACACTAAAAAATAGCTTATTGTACCTGTGAATCAACATCTATGACATGCGGAGCCTCCAAAGAGGAGCCAAACTGAATGCCAAGTTCAGACGAGAAAGTATTCAATGGTGATAGAGTCCTGTGAGTAGTGTGGGAAAGAAGAATGGTGATATAAATGAGTGCATTACAGGAACCTTAAGTATGTATGTGTTTGTATGTGTGCGTAATGACATATCACATAAGAGTAGAAAGGACTCTGGAGGGGTACTTAAACTGTAATAAAAATAACAGATTTTTCAAAGAAAGACAATCAACTTCCACTTGTTGAAAGGAAATGGCACAAAGCTAAATCTATGAATGACCTTTCTGTCAAATTAATGGCAATAATAAATATAACTTCTGATACAAATACCCTGAAGCAACATATATACCCGGATGTCAGAATCACTGATTGAGATAATTCGGCAATGCTTTTAAAAACAACAGCTGGATTCAGGCACCACAAGCTAAATGTGTTAGTACAGCCACCTGCACCATTTCCATGCAATTATTCAGAATAAGCGTTTCTACAGCAGAAAATCAATAACTTAAGCAGTCATTACAGGCATACTTATCTGAAATACCAACTGTTCTTAGTGTAAAGATCAGCTATAAAAGGTAGTTTCATAAGTTGTTCAACTAGAGTAATCATTTCAAGATTGCTCAAGAACAAACTCACATCCATATCACAACCATAAAAACAATAAACATCGTGTACAGGTGTAGGGATGTGTAATTGAATATGTAAATCTCAATACAATCAGCAGTGGATTGAATAGGTGCAGGCGGGCATGGGTCTCCCATAGTTTTTAAAGTTTTTTCATTAATATATTCTATTCTATCATTTGGAATTCCAAAAGTCATTAGAAAATAGACTTTTATTTCCTCATCTTCCTAAGATTTATTAACATGTCTACTCACGAGGAAGACTTCGTGAGAGTACCTAATTTTAGAAATATATATATCACAATAGCAAATCTTATCTCTATATTATTGGTAATTTTAAACATGTTACTTTCCCACTAGTTGAGCGCAAGTTTGAAATAAAGGTGACATTTCAGACCTCAATCAGTCTTTCATAACATTAAAGGGCCATAGCAGACTAGTCTTACTACACATACTCAGCGTCTCATCCTGCTCCTTAACTATCTACGACCATGTAAATCTGACCAACTATGCAAGAATAGGAAACAAAATTGATTTACAAGGGTCATATCAGTCAATATCATTACACTTTAAAATCCCATATGTACTTAAGTTATAAGTTATAATTAAAAAATTACACTGAACAAGTGTACCTTCATCTTTTTTAACAAACCGTTGCAGTGCCAGTTGATAGTCATTGGTGTGCCCTCCATTCCCAGAGAAGAAGTAATTGAGAGAGGAAAACAACCCTATGTTAAATCACAGGGCCAATTCCAACATTAGGATTTACTTCAATAAAGAAGGAGCAGAATACGAGAAGGAGATGAATTACCTTCCAGTGTATTTGCTGCCATTCCAGTTAAATGTTCAACATCAAGCTCAGCCTCTGTAGCAGCTTTGATTGCCTTCACATTGATGTACCATTATCAGAGATAGTACAAATTGGGAAGAAATATCAAGCATATTGTAAGAAACTAGCAATATTAGATTCACTGTATAAATTTTTAAATTACCTTTTTTGCACATTCCTGCAAAATTGAGAAGCTCTGCTGTGAAATATTAGCTTCTTGTAGCTCTTTTAAAGCCTTATCTCCAGTCCAACTACATAGAAATAGGTTGCAACAAGCAAAATACAATGAAACTAATAACAAGTTACTTGTTTTGAGAAGAAAAAAATGTTGCGAAACAGAAAACAACGATAATCCTGATATAGGTGATTCCTCATCAGTAAAACCTCCTAGCCATGAAAGGAGCAGCATGCTATATGAGTAGAAAGTAAAAGGATGGCCCTGAAACACCTTTAATAACACCAACTTCAAATTCACTCATGTTGAATTTATATATTATAAGGTAAGCTATGTGTGAGCACAATGCAATAGCATCGAGAAGCTATATAAAAGTATGATTTCTGATTTTTTAGTTATAGGATAAAGAAAAGAGACAATCACTTCTAAAGCAAGAATATTGTGTCATATATCCTCTCATAGAAAAATATGTGCAGCCTGAGTTTAACTACAGGGTGATCAGTGATATATGACATTACAACATGAAATAATCAGTGTATTTATAAATGACCAACCAATGGGAATAACGTTGAAATTCGCGCTTTTCTAAGGTATTTTTTCTCCTGTCAATCCAACTCAAAACATCCTGCAGAGAATAAAAATAACTTTTAAATAGGTCCGAGGGAAATTCGGGAAACAATGGAGAGCTTAACAATCAAAGCCAGCACCTGTATCATCTCAAACAAAGGTTGGTAAGTCATGCCATCATTGAGACTCAACTGCCCCAGTTCTGTCTGCAAATCTTTTAAAACACAAAGCAATGTGAGATGATTCAACAGGTAATAAGCAAAATAGTACAGGATTGCACTTACGGAGCAAAGCATCTTCTTCAAGATCGACACTACCAGCATCACGAGTTATGTCCTCTATGTTACTGGATCAATTATGAAAAATTGGAGTTGACAAGGAGAAGAAATTAAATAAGTGAAGGGTTATCACATCTAGCAATTAGTTAGTGATTTTTGTTAAATTGCGAAGAATTAAAAATATTAACATGAAATTTAATATCAGTAGTTTGTGTCATGACATAATGAAGCACTATAACTGCAAAAGAATGACATTTAATAAACCACTATAACTGCGAAAGAATGACATTTTCTTCTGTAAATTTTAAACTTGTATATGTGAAAATGAGCTTTTCCAGCTGCTATTTTGGGGGAATTATTCAACAATTATTAGCGTGCAGTTGATGGGAAAGCACAACTGTAAGTGGTTGCATTATTACTCAGCAAGCAAGTTGCATCATTATTATCACTAAGAGCAAGTAACTAGGTCAGTAACATACTGTGCTTCATCAAAAATGATAATACTCCCACTAATATCAACTTCCATTGCTTTGCGGATGATGGGATTGATAATGTAGTTGTATGGGCAAAAAACTAATTCTGCATCTTGTGCCATAGAACGTGCTGCGAAATATGAACAACCTGAAAATCAAAGAGTTCCTTTAGAGAATTGATTGAGTGCTGCACCAAGACTTAGAAATGTAGCAACCTTAGAAGGTGGGAAAGGGGACCTTTTACTACTTGTCCAATTTTCACGAGGTCTTCTATATCATGGACTTCATGACAGCCTCCTTTTTGAAGAGAAGGATGAACTTTGACTTTATGTACATTTCTGACAGGGAACAATTCTTTGTAAGGGCATTAAAATAACACATGCATGGTCAGAGTATCTGAGAAAAAAATTAACTCACTTGAATTCTGGACAGGCATCTTCTTTATTCTTTAGAAGCAACTTACTGGAATTCAAAATCATAGTTGTCAGAAGAAGAAACAAATACAAGACATATGTTACTTTTCAAGCAAAGAGACAACCATTGTTCATCGACATTATCTGCCCCCCGCAAGTATGAATTTGTACAGTAATGTTTCCTTGATCCCTGAAAGTGCAGAAAAATAAGTGAAATTGCCATAAGTAACCTGAGAGTGAATTATTATTATTCATACAGAATGACAAGCAAGAAAGAAAGAGTTTAACCATCATCATTGGGTTCCCTTAATTTCTCGGGTCACTACCTACAGACCACAACTAGCTTGGAACCTAATGTCTGCAACTTCGCAAGTTGAACTCATATGTTTCATTTTCACTTAATTTGATTAAGGACAAGTTCATCTGGGAGGTACATTGTCAATTTGAGTAACAAAAATTGCACACATCCACAAGGTCCACAGACCACAGAACATACAATCAAGTAGAGATAGGATGCTCTGTCCCAACTAACAAGAGTAGCAGCAAGGTTTGTGACTCTTTGATCTATCGGTTGAACCCATCTCGACAAAAAATCCAACATTGTTTATTTGAACTCATGCTCTAGTATGGGTATTTCTTACTCTTTTTTCCTTTCCCTAAATAAGAAAAGAAATCAAGAAGCAAATATGTGTTATGTTTTCACTGCTTTTTCCTAAATCAACCCCACCAATCCCCCCCCCCCCCACCCCGCGGCAAAAAAAATGTTTTTGGACGTAGATATCTTAATATGCTACATTCATTCTCTACAAATAGTTGACAATAGGAAAAACAAGAAAAGCTATACAAAGACGAACTGCATTGCCAAAAGTTAATAATGAACTTGAATTATCAATAATATTCATATCCACCCAATCGTGATCCTTATTCCTGGGACTGGTCATGACACTTCAACTAACACAAGTCCTTGAACTTGAGTTACAACTGCATCATTACCAACAAAACAGATCGGTTTACAGTTGTCCAAATAAGAAAAGCATATTTCATGAATTTAAATTCTTCATATAATCATTTAAATATTGAAGTTATGTGGACGGACATTGCAATGTAATAGCTTGCTGATCATATGAAAATGTATTCTAAGTCCTGACCTATCTCCTAAACCAAGATAACTTTTCGCCAATCCCCCCTCCCCGACATTAAACAGTTGACAACTTAGATGATTATAAATACACCCGTTACTCGTATTCTTAAAATTTAAGCAACATACTTTTTGATACATGCTTGTTAACTGACAAAGTACAAAAGTAAAATATGAATATGATAATATTAGATCACAGAAACTTTGTCAAATAATGCAGAAATGTCGGTAATAAAGCATTTGCTCATGACATTGGAATACTCTAAATTATATGAAATAGTAAATGCACCTAATAATGATCATAAGAAGTTAAGAATAGTAGGAGCCTACCAAAACTGCCATTGGAACACGATAAGTTGTTTTTTTGTACTCCCGAATGACTTGAGTGATTTGTCCATGTGTTCTCCTGATAAGAACAACTAACTAATCAGCTATTATTGAGCTAAAAAAGTTCAATTTACTACGCTGAGACTTCCCACTAGTATGGAGAAACCTGTTTAATTAAAGCCTAATTGCATATCTCAGAATGAAATTTTGACCATAGTTTTCCTAATTTATTTATATAGAATTCCAGTTCCCCAATTTGTTACGCTATGAAATATTGAATTAGTCCCGAGGTTTTGAAGCTTACGACACATAAAAGATGGTGGGAGCCAATCTTGACTTCTCCTTTCTGGAGTTGGTTGTGATAGGTGGAGCTGTTGCCGGGTTTCCTAAAGTAATAAACCAACAGAAGACATTAAGAGACAATAATTAACAAGAAATTGAAATTTCCAGTTTACAAATTTTACAACATGAGAGCTAAAGTACAATTTTGATACAACTTCAGTAAAGTAAAATAACACAAACTTTACTTCAGACCATTCAATAGCAGTTTGTTATTTTGCCCTTGAATACAAATTATGACCTTCTTTTTTAAAAAGTATATTGACTTAAATCGAATACCTGACGGCTGAGTCTCAGGAATGAAACCCCCTCCATGATTGATTGGATCTGTAATTGCCTCGGGGTTAGCCCGCGAGCTTGAATGCGTTAGATTCGCGAGAAAATTCTTCTGTTTCTGATTCTGCTGCCACGCCAGGGCGGAGCAGAGAAGCGACAGCGATTTTCCAGTACCGGTAGGCGATTCGAGCAGCGCGTGGCAGTGACCTTCTCTCTGCGATCGATCAAGCGTGGATATCACGCGGTTCATGAACGCTAGTTGAGTTCCATACGGCTGGTACGGGAACTCCACCGCTATTCCACCGATGTGGAATGTATTTTTCGAATTGAAGGTGTTTTTTGGGGGGTTAAGGTTTTCCGATGGTGTTGGTGAAGGGGTTGTGGGCGAAGCAAAGTCCTCCATAGTTCACGCGCTTTGTGGTTAATTTGGGTATACAGTGTGTAATACTGGGAGGCGGCCGGCGGGGGTTTTTCTACGCATTTTGGCGGGAGGGATGCTTATATTTATTGTATTTTGATTATTTTCGGCGGTAGTTTTTTTTTTTTTAATTATTATATGTATTGATTATTTGTTACACCTTTTTTTTAGATGAGAGTATTTGTTAAATTTTTTTTTTTTAATAATTAATCATACACAACATTACTAAAAAGGAAAGACTATTAAAATTACATAATTACATTATGAAACTAAAGAAGAAAAGAGAAATGACAAAGAAGATCAAACCAAATTTGAGTAGAAAAAAACAAAAAAGAGAAACACAAATGAAGAAAATGAGCAATTGCATAGAGATGTGCGTTATCATATGATCCGATTGAGAGGAAATTGACTCAAACCATTTCTTCAGAATTCTTTGCAAACAAATGATGTAATCCATAACAAATATACACCAAAAAACAATAAAAAATCAAGAGAACCAAAAGAAAAATGCAATCGGTGCCAATATTACTAACGTAATGCCTCAAAAAGAAAATCGAGCCTTCTCTAGCAAAACAAAAGGGCGCGACTGCTAGGGCTGAGTCCGGTTCGGTAAACCGACCGAACCGGACCGGACCGATTCAATCGGTCCGGACCGATTACCGAACCGGCCAACCGGTTCGGTAATCGGTTCTAGCGTGAGAACCGAACCAGCATCTATTCGGTTTTCGGTAAGGACCGTCGGTTTCCCGAACCGAACCGAACGACCCGAACCCATTTGGATATTTTTTTTTTCCCCTTACCCGGTCCTCTTTCACTTGGATATTAACCGAACCATATTTTTTTTCTATCAAGTATCAACCATTCAACTGCCCAACCCATCCAGAAAAATACCCGATTTGAAATACTCTCCACTGCCCAGTACCCACTTGCCCTAGTTACCCATTTGCAAAATTGACCCAGCCGCTTCTTCTTCCAAATCAAAACCCTTTCAATTTTCTTCTCCTCCAACACTCCAGTCGCCGCCGCCGCCTCCTCCTTCGCCGCCCTCCAATTTTCTTCTCCTCTTCCAATCAGCCCCGCCGTCTCCTAACCTGAATTGACGATCCATAAGGAAACCCATGATGATCTCCAACACCTGAATTCTCAAAGCACAACAAATACCCATTCTCTACTGCTAAAAAAAAATGTGTACAGTATCAGTGTTAGAGATAAATCCTCTTCCCTTCTTTTCCATAAATAATTGTTGCGTATGCTATATGCATATTCTTTGTCAAATCTTCCAGATCCGGCCAGAATTGTACTCCTGAATACAATTGGAAGATAACAAAAATCACTACAAGAAAAACGCACTTTTCCGACGGAATTTCCGACGGGAAATTTGGCAAAATCCGTCGGAAATAGGTATCTCCGACGGATTTGGTCCGTCGGAAATCCCGTAGGAGATCAGTTCGTCGGAAACTTTTCCTACGGGATTTTCCGACGGGTGTTCTCCGACGGGGGCTGACGTCGGTAAGACCGTCGGACTATTTTCCGACGGGATATTTTTCCGACGGGGTTTCCGATGGACGTTCCGTCAGAAGTAATTTTGATTTTTTCTTTTTTTATTTTTTAAACACTTTTCCGACGGGATAACCCGTCGGAAATTCATTTTATTTTTTTATTTTATTTATTGTTTCCGACGGGAACCGCCGTCGGAGAATGTTTCCCTTTTTCCTACGGATTCCCCCGTCGGAAAACAGGTTTATTTTTTTTGGACATTATACATTTTCCGACGGGTTTGTCCGTCGGAAATATTTTCTTTTTTATTTTTTTAAAAGAATTTCCGACGGTTTTTGCCCGTTGGAAATTCCGTCGGAATTAAATTAAATTAAAATCAATAATTAATTAAATATTTAATTTTTTTATATCCCTAATTTATAATCTATTTAATCACCAAATATCATACAAAAATTAATAAATCAATAAACGCGTGAAAAATCATAAAATATCTTATAAAATCAAATTACTCTCAAACAACAAATATTTATAACAAAATAAGTATCCAAATATCGCGAAATATAAAATTTAAGTTTTAGTCATCTTGGGGCGGATTTTGTGGTAACTGGTTAGATGTCATGGAGTTAAACATACGTTGCATCTGCTCCATATTTCTTCGGGATTCCTCAATCAATGCTCTGTGTTGTTCTTTCTCTCGTTCCCGTTCTTCTTTCTCTCGTTCCCGTTCTTCTCTCACTCGTTCCTGTTCGTCCCTATTACGTTGACGTTCCTGCTCCAACATTGCTTGAAGTTCTTCTCTCTCTCGTTGACGTTCCGCATCAGATTGTTGCAATCTTTCTTCGAGAGTTAGAACTCTTGACATGAGCATCGGGTCGGATGAACCACAATGTTGTGAGGTCCTCGAGGAACTAGGTTTAACCTGAGCAACCTTACCAGCCAAACCATAAACCGTACCCTTCTTTCCGATTCCTACGGTGTCTACCCATGCCTAAATAACAAACAAAAACATGAATTAGATGATAAATATATATAAGAACATAATAATTTAATTAAACATGATAATTATATGTTACCTGTAGTTGAACTTCTTCCGAGATTGGTTCTGATTCACCCGTTTCAGATACTTGTGAAGCAGGAAGTTTTTCTAAAAACGTAGTCTAAAAGACACGAATTTTAGAATATAATTTTTAAACATAACATATATTTATCAATTAAGTTGTACGATTGTAAAACTTACATATGTATCCTTTGAACGAGTATCGACCCACTTTCTTCTTTCTCCAGTTTCGTCTAATTGTGAGTGCGTATACAAAAACAATTCTGCTTGTGTGGGTTCTACTCCATCTTTGGCTTTGGTCTGCAACACAATAAATTATTGATTGTGTTATATCAATATGTAATATATGAAAAAAAATAAAATTTTACAAACTTACTAGTCTTCGTTCATGCTCCGAATGTGTGATACTCCCACCTGTGTGCTTTGGAGCTCCTTGGCCACCACAGTCGGATGCTCGATTTCTCTTGTTTTTCCGACTTTTTTCTTTAAACTCATCTGAATTCCAGTATACAAGTAAGTCGTCCCAATGAGGCTGGAGTATCCAATCTGGCTTTCGGTTCTTTTTACGAAATTCTTCTAACTTCATTCTAAGCGAATCTGCGACTTTATGATCATATATCCGTCTGATCATCCCATCATAACGAGGTTCCCATCGATATTTTCTCTGCAAGTAATTACATATTATTTAATGTAAATAACAGAGTAATAAATTATTTATGAAATTGTTTAAATCAATACCTTAAAATTAGCAAACCATAGGTCCCTCTGCCTATCACTAGCATCCGTGTAAGAGCGCCACGGGCCTTCCCAAACCGTTTGGAAAGATTTTCCAGCCTCTCGAACAATTGAACCATGGTCAGAACCCTCAAATCTACATCAAATCACAAAAATAATCTAATTACATATACGAAATTAACGCGCATAATAAATTTGAAATTAATAAAATTAAGGTACATACTCGAATTTATATCTGAAACTTGGAGCAATTACCATCCGCGTATCACGAATGTCCTCAATAGGACCATCACTTGAATTAGCACCACGAGCACTCGAACTAGCACCCACAGCACTCGATATACCATCTAATCCGCGTGAACTGTTTTGAGGACTAGGAGTTGGACTTGGACTTGGACTGGAGCTACGAGTAGGATGCATAGGTGTAGGCGTATGGCTCAAAGTGGGAGTGGGAGTGGGAGTGGCTCTCGAAGTGGGAGTGGGAGTGGGAGTGGCTCTCGAAGTGGGAGTGGGAGTGGGAGTGGGAGTGGCTCTCGAAGTGGGAGTGGGAGTGGGAGTGGCTCTCGAAGTGGGAGTGGGAGTCGCTCTCGAAGTGGAAGTGCTAGTAATTTTAGCTTGTGGCAAATAAGATATAAGTCTAGATGAAACTGGTGTGGGTACGCTCTTAGACTTTTTAGAATTTCCCATCTGCAAAAAAAATGAAAAAGAAAAAATATATACAATATAATACAAAAATTTGAAATAATTACAATTATAACACAAAAAACAAATTAATTACTTTCATAATATTTCAACAACGGTAGAAAACATAACAAACAACACAAACTCTAAAAGAAACAAAGTGACAATAACTAAATTATAAACTAAACCAACAAACAAGAGTAAAAACAAGGAATTAAAAGAAGATTTGACATATAAAAAGAAGCTATCAATCTTCTTCGTCCTCGTCCTCGTCCTCGTCCTCGTCCTCGTCCTCCTCCTCCTCCTCGTCCTCGTCCTCCTCATGGTCCTCGTCCTCCTCCTCCTCCTCCTCGTCCTCCTCCTCGTTTTCTTCTTCTCCGTGTTCTTCTTCTTCTTCAACAATTGAATTTAACATGGTAGGTGGTTCTTGCAAAGCTTCTTCTTGTATATTATAACTTTGATCCACTCTACTTCTTGGTCGTGTATTTATTACAATACGCCAATTTTTTTTATCTCTTTTTTTTCCCGGGTAAGGTACAAAGTATACTTGAGATGCATGTTGAGCAAGTACGAACGGATCAAATTTAGGATATTTTTCTTTCACGTTGATCTCAACAATTTCATATTGTGGGTGTATCTTAATTCCTCTCGAAGAAACCGAGTCATACCACTTACATTTAAATAGTAGAATATTTGTATCATCAACCCCCGGATAATGTAATTCTACTATGTCTTCGAGTATCCCATAGAACTTTGTTGACCCATCACCCTTCACACATATACCCGCGTTATAAGTTTTTCTAAACTTCGCCTTTTTTTCAGTATGAAATGTATATCCATTCACAACACATTGTTGCCACGTTCGCACAATTATATTTGGACTCCAAGATATGCTCTTTAGATGTTCATTTAAGACATTGTTATCAGGCCAATATACCTATACATCAATCAATAAGTATTAAGTAATTAGCGTTAGATATATATTAATGATTACATGTATATTAATATTTGACTTCTTTTACTCACAAAATCGTGGAACCATTTTATGAAGTGGTCTTCAATTGATTGTTCAACATCCGCCTCGGGACAATTTGCTTGAACCAACCACGAAAAATGCCTAAATAATATTTTAAATGATCGTAATTAAACCAAATTTGATTTAAAATTAAAAAAAAAAGTTTAGTGCACAATTTAATAAAACTTACTCTAAAAATGGCACCACTTCTTCGCAATTTCTAAGGACATGAAGGGAAGCTGCTTTTAATTCTTCCTCCGTTAATGTCTTTGACAAACACTTGCCAATAGGACACGCATATTGATTAAAAATCGAAAGAGGGTGTGGATTTCCATCGACTTGTTCCCCACATTCATTTCGTTTCATCCTCCTACTCCTTGTTTCAATGTGTTTTTCGAAATAGAACGAAGTAAAAAATTGTGCTTCTTGGATTATGTATCCTTCGCAAATCGAACCCTCAACTCTTGATTTGTTCTTAACCATTCCCTTTAGGTCATGTAAAAACCTATTTGAAAGGCATCGAAATTATGTTATTCTTTTTTGATGATAATTATATTTTTAACAAATAATTATTAAACTAAATACTTAATTAGTACCTCTCAAAAGGATACATCCATCTATATTGAACGGGGCCGCACATGATGGCTTCATATGGTAAATGAATTGGCAAGTGTTCCATAGAATCAAAGAATCCACATGGAAAAATTCGCTCGAGCTTGCAAATAATGAGAGGAATATCTTTCTCCATTTGTTGCAACTTCTCCATACGTAACTCAGTTGAACACAATTCCCTAAAGAACAGACCAAGTTCTGTTAATGGCTTCCACACATGTTCTGGGAGCATACTGAATCCACTTGACATCAATCGTTGCATAAACACGTGACAATCATGACTCTTCAAACCATGCAACTTCAAATTAGTGTTATCCACGCATCTAGCCAAATTTGAAGCATAACCATCGGGCATTCTTAACTCCTCGACCCACTTGCAAAAATCTTGTTTTTCACCCTTAGATAAAGTAAAACAAGCTTTCGGTTTGTACATATTTCCATCATCTCCCTCAAAGAGATGTAATTCCGGTCGACTACAGTACTCCTCCAAATCCTTTCTCGCTTTGTCGTTGTCCTTTGTCTTACCATTAACGTCCAGGACCGTGTTAAGCACATTGTCAAAAACATTTTTCTCAATGTGCATAACATCAAGATTGTGACGAACTAGATTGTCTTTCCAATAAGGCAACTCCCAAAATATACTTTGTTTGGTCCAGTGATGCGTTTTTCCATAGCCTGGTGAGTTAGCATGCTTTGGAGGCAAGTCGGCTATTTTCGGAAGATCCTGCACTCTCTCCCACTCTTCATTTCCAGTTAATCTTGAAGGTGGAAGTGACCTTTCAACCTTACCTTTTTTGAAATGTATTCGACTTCTCCTAAATGGGTGATTCTCTGGCAAATGCCGACGATGACAATCAAACCACGACACCTTTCCACCATGCTTGAGACTGAAGGCTTTTGTGTTTTCCATACATATAGGACATGCTAATTTGCCTGAAGTGCTCCAACCTGATAGCATACCATAAGCAGGAAAGTCGTTGATAGTCCACATAAGCGCAGCTCTTAACTTGAAGTTTTGTTTCATCGATATGTCGTATGTTTCAACTCCTACTCCCCATAGTTCATTCAATTCATCGATCAAGGGCCTCAGGTACACATCAATTCTGGCCTTAGGATTATGTGGTCCGGGAATTAGGCAAGTTAGAAACATATATGGCCGAGTCATACACATTTCAGGAGGTAAGTTATAAGGCGTCACAATAACTGGCCAACAAGAATATGGCTGGGCGTTATTACTGAACGGGTTAAACCCATCCGTACATAACCCAAGTCTAACATTTCTTGGCTCTGCAGCAAACTCCGGATGAGTATTGTCAAAATTTTTCCAAGCTAGCCCGTCAGATGGATGAATCAAAACTCCTTCCTCTCTTCTATTTTTTGAGTGCCACCTCATGTGGGAAGCTGATTGGGGAGAGGCAAATAATCGTTTAAGTCTAGGAATTAAAGGTAAGTAGTGCATTCTTTTGTGAGGAATTGGTTTTGTACTTCTCGCATTATGACCCGACCTAGTACTCTTGAAACGTTCAAAGTGACAAAATTTGCATTCAGTCAGGTGAACATCTTCCTTGTAATATATCATACACCCATTTTTACAACAATCGATTTTTTGGGATGTTAATCCAAGCTTTGCCACCAACTTCTTTGCTTTGTAGAAATTATTAGGAACTAAATTCTCTTCAGGCAACAATGACTTAATTATCGAACAATTTCGATCAAAAGCTGATTGTGCAATGTTGTAGTCGGATTTTAATGACATTAGTTGAAGAGCCAATGACAACTCCGATTGATTGTTACAACCTTCGAACACGGGTCGTTGAGCACTATCTAACATTTCATAGAATTCTTGAGCTTCTTCGTTTGGAGGGCTATTTGCATAGACAGTATCCCCGATGTTGCAGTTGAAGGCACCACCTCTCATGGCATCATATACAATATCTTCATATCTGTTGTTCTCCTCGTCATGGATATATTGATCACTACCCGAAGGTCCAACATTAATATTAGGTTGTGTCGTTGGCTCAACCTCTCCATGACTTACCCAATACCAATAATTAGCCACAAACCCATATCTATATAAATGTACTTGGACTTGCGCATCAGACGCGTATTGCATATTTTCACATTTCCGACAAGGACACCGAAGTACTCCATTTCCTATATATTCGGGTTGCGATCTTGCATAGTCAAGGAATTGGTTAACTCCATATAACCACTCTGGGTTGAAGTCATTTCCGACTCTCCTATTGTACATCCAACTACGTTGAATCTGAATATTCATCTAGCTTCTACATTTTTTGTACAATTTAATAAATTAGTTAATTCATTGCATTTTTATATATAGAAGATCTATATAACTTCAATACGAAAATGGAACACAAAAGTATGGACATAATAAAATAAAACATTGAAAAAATGATGGTGGACTAGAAGCATTTCATATAAGAATTAGATACTATCACATTCCAATTTTCTTGTTTGTTGCATGAATTTCCTGTACTAAATGGTCAAGAATCAAGAATTCTGTACTAATCAAGACTAGTTGTACAAGCTAAGAAATGAGGAGGACTGGTCCTAATGTAATTTTCTCAAAATTGATATTTTTTATGAAAAAATCGAAGGTTTCACACATCAAAACATGTAATGCAGTTCAGATAAAGTAACACCTTACCCCTTTTTCTGTGTTTCCTCTTGTCATTATCTCAAATGGCATAATATAAGTTCATTCTTTTATACACTTTTTGAAATAATTTATTTCTACTTCGGTAAAATCATAATATAAGTCAAGAATTAAAATCACATTTCCAATAATTAGGTAACAAGTACTAATATATGAATTCCAAAACCCATTTCTGTGCAATACTCAATTTAAGCTCTTTCTGTATCAAAAATTAAATCCACTTCAACACAGTATCAATTATAAATCAGAAGAACATTAAAACAACATACACAAATAGATATCCAGTACCAGAAGCAATGAACAATCACTCAAAAAAACAATTAATTTCCAAGAAAATCAAAGCATGAATTGAAGAATAAGAAGCTAAAAATCTGACCTTGCCCTGTTCCTTAAAATCCCAGATGAGAGGCTTGATAACAACCCTTTGTGTTCAAATCCCAGAAAATGCAATCTGAGATTCAAAACACACAAGAGATTGTCAAAGAATCGATCAAATGCGTAATAGTATTGCTTAAATAAGAATTAAGGGTGCAATATAGAAAAAATAAAATACCAAAAGGGTACGGTGGAGCAGCACGGCGACGGCGGAGCAGGGTACGGTGGAGCAGCACGGCGACGGCTTAGGGGTCCGAAATGGTTGGGTTTCAGGGACGGAGGTGGTGACGTCGCGGTGGGTAGGTGGGTGGGAGAGAGAGATCTAGAGACGGAATCTAGAGAGAGAGAGACGGAGGTGGTGGCGCGGTGGGTAGGTGGGTGGGAGAGAGAGGCCACGCGGTGGGTGGGAGAAAGAGACGGAGGCGCGGCTAGCTAGGGTTTTGGGGCGATGAAATGGTGTGAGAAAGAAAGGAAAGCTGCGCGGCTAGGGTTTTAGTCGCGCTGCTTTCCTACGGGAATTTCCGACGGGATGGCCGCCCGTCGGAAATATTTAAAAAAATCAATTTTTTTTTTCTTTCTCAAATTAATTGTTAATTAAATGGAGGTGGGTGATTCATACCATAATCTAAGTAAATGTATTTTCTTGTAACTAGATCGGTTGATATATTCTCGAGTTGAAAGTCTAATTGATCAAAGTCAACACTGTTGACCTCGGGGTTACGTACACTGAGGTATTCGTAACTATATCGATCGATTCTCGAATTGAAAGTCAAATTGACCAAAGTCAACACTATTAACCTCAGACTAGTTGTACATTGAGGTTATTCGTAATTAGATCGGTCGATATATTCTCGAATTGAAAGTCTAATTGACCAAAGTCAACACTGTTAAGTGACCTCGGGGTTATGTGCACTGAGGTTATTAGTAACCAGATCGGTCGATTATCGAATTGAAAGTCTAATTGACCAAAGTCAACACTGTTGACCTCGGGATTACGTACACTAAGGTTATTCGTAACCAAATCGGTCGATTATCGAATTGAAAGTCAAATTGACCAAAGTCAACACTATTAACCTCAAGGTTATGTACATTGAGGTTATTCGTAACTAGATTGGTCGATATATTCTCGAATTGAAAGTCTAATTGACCAAAGTCAACACTGTTGACCTCGGGGTTATGTACACTGAGGTTATTAGTAACCAGATCGGTCGATTATCGAATTGAAAGTCTAATTGACCAAAATCAACACTGTTGACCTCGGGATTACGTACACTGAGGTTATTCGTAACCAAATCGGTCGATTATCGAATTGAAAGTCTAATTGACCAAAGTCAACACTGTTGACCTCGGGGTTACGTACACTGAGGTTATTCGTAACTAGATCGGTCGATATATTCTCGAATTGAAAATCTAATTGACCAAAGTCAACACTGTTGACCTCGAGATTACGTATACTGAGGTTATTCGTAATTACATCGATCGATTCTCGAATGAAAGTCTAATTGACCAAAATCAACACTGTTGATCTCGGGGCTATGTACATTGAGGTTATTCGTAATTAGACCGGTCGATATATTCTCGAATTGTTTAAATATAATTTTCAAAGCATATATATATATATATATGTAGGTAAATTTTTTTGTAAAAAATGAAATTTTGACGGTCGGTACCCGTCGAAATAGTTAATCAATTTCGTTTTTTTTTAATTTATTTCGACGGGAGCGCCTCATCGTAAAATGTTAATTTTTTTCTTTCTTCTAAATCAATTTTCTTTTTTCTTTTTTTAAATCAATTAATTAATGGTTTAGTTTTTGTTAAAATTATTTAACCAAGTAATTTTCTTTTCTTACTTTATTTTTTTTTTTTTAAAATGAGTATTTTCCGACGGGTACTAACCATCTAAAAATTAAATAATTTTTTTAATAAATTATCGGAAACTTAAATAATTATGTTTTTATTATTTTTACATAAATATTTCCTACGGGGGATATCCGTCGGAATATTAATTATTTTTTATTTACGTAATGAATTTCCTACGGGATACTCCCGTCGGAATATTAAACAATTTTTTTCTTTTTTGTTAAGGTTTCCGACGGGTAGTACCCGTAGGAAATGAATTAATTATTTTTCCTTTTCTTTTTAACTATTTCCGACGGGGTATCACCCGTCGGAACTGAAATAATTATTTTTTATTATTATAAAATTAAAATTGCGACGGGTATTATCCGTAGGAAATGTATTAATTATTTTTCCTTTTCTTTTTGAATATTTCCTACGGGTTTTTTCCCGTCGGAAATTAAATAATTATTTTTTATTATTATAAAATCAGATTTCCGACGGGTTTCACCCGTAGGAAATATATTAATTAGTTTTCCTTTTCTTTTTGAAGATTTCCTACGGGATTATGCCCGTCGGAAATTAAATAATTATTTTTCTAATTATTTTTTATATATTTTCCGACGGACTTTACCCGTAGGAAACAATGTTTCCATTTTTTATTTAATTTTAACAGTATTTCCGACAGTTTTTATTCTCCGTCGGAAAATCCGTAGGAAATCACTCTTAATTTCCTACGGATCTTATCCCGTAGGAAAATTTCCGTCGGAAAAGACTGTTATTCTTGTAGTGAATGTATGTATATATATCAATTATGAGAAAACAAGTTTGATTTGGGTTTGGGGTATTATGAAATAAGAATTCTCTCTTGTTCTCTGCTCTCTTCTAATTTGTTTGAAATTGGAATCTTCTTTTTCATTTCCCCTCTAAATCTTTTCCATTAATCTAGATCCGGACCGAACCGGATTGAATCGAACCATTTTGTACGAACCGGACCAAATTTTCAAAATTGGGCATGTTAAATAATAATTTAGCTGCTAATTCGGTACACAATGGATCGAACCGGATCAATCGGTTTTTGTACCGAACCGGACCGAATATTTCGGTCCGGTAAACGGTCCTTCATTTTTCAGAACCGAACCGGGCTAGAACCGAAATTCGGTTCGGTTCGGGCCGAATGCTCACCCCTAGCGACTGCCACTATTTGACCAAAGGCAAAAGGAGCGACCTAAACAAAAAATGTAAACCTAAAAATGTGATAATGTGATTAATGAAATTTTTTTGATTAGACCAAATTAGGTAACATTTCTTAGAATTTTTGGCTAAAAATGCATATGGTGCTTTAATTGTAACGATGTGATATATTCTTAACTGCAATGTCTTCATTGATATTTAAAAAAAAAAAAAAATCTCAGTGTCTTTGACATATCTTTTAAACTTATTTTCAAAAAAAAAAAAACATATATTTTAAATTTGATCTAGTGAAAAATATCTCTGATTAATGTTTAGTTATTAGTTTCTAGTAGTACAATCATGAATGTCTCCTAAGGAGTTGTTTGATTACAATTATGGATAAAATCTTTAAGGATATCAATATTAGTTAATACGCTTTAAATTGTTGTTTGCGTAAGTAATTTATAATTGTATCTGATTTTTTTTTTTTTTTTTTTGTAAATGAAGTTTTAAAAAAGAACGATGCGTGTTATCTGGTTTTAAATGGTTAAACTACATAAACACCATTTGTTTCTACAAAACCTCTATTCATTAATTTAACAGTAAAATTTATTATCGTTTGATTTAATTGCACAAATGCTCAATTTGAGTCAGGAACTTATAACATCATTACTTTTAACATATGTTCTCTATGTTATCCTAAAATTTACTATTAGACATTTATGTGAGTTCGTAATTCACGGCGTGTTTGCAAACTCTAACAAAAGTTTAAATTAAAAAGTATGAGTTAAGTTCAATATAATAAAAAATAATCTAAGAGAAGTTTATAGCTTAAAATAGTTTATTTTGAGCTAATTTTTTTAAACAACAAATTAATATGTTCAAAGTAAGAAAAACTCATAAGTTATTTACAAAAGTATTTTCAAACGCACCCACATTGTTGAAACTTTATGGGATTGAGAGAAGATATCATTCCATGTCAATATATATATATTTTTTTAATAAGTTTCTCATTCAACTTCATGTACAGTTCATTTTTTTTTTTATATTTTTATGGTAAGTTCCACTCACCCATGCAAGTAAATATTTGTATTTGGGGCCTGTTTGACTTTAAGCATACTTCACACCACAAGACATGTTAATTTGATATAGTCACAATTCGCGACGATATCATATAACTGTAGCCGAAGACTATTAGCGACACGAAGTTGGAGACAAGTCGTCCCTAGTACACTTTAGAAACGAAATTATGATATTTAGCAATGAAATTTTTCGTATCCAAAAGTAAAATTACTTGTAGTGATATTGATCCCATATTTATTCAAAGTTGTGTATAAACTTTTGATGAAAGTGGACACAAAGGTTATTATTATACACAACTTAAGAGTCGATCTCCACGGCTACCATGCTCCCAAATCACCCGGAATTATATAAAGCATTCCGGGTGACACCTCGAGTCTAGGTCTAACGTTGTCTATTTGTGCAGTGAAAAATTGATACCTGGAAACTTTTTCAAAAGAACATTGCTAGTACTATATTGTGGTACAATTTTTTAAAAGGAAAGTTAGCTCATAATTAATTATAAGCTAGCACGGAAAATTAAGTGATTAAAGCTAATTTTTGGAGGAAAAATACAAAACAATACAAGCATGAAAAATAATGTTGAGATGTGTACCATAAGCATACTTGTTTTACCAGACTTGTGTACCATAATTCAAAGGTCATACAACACTATTTCTATCTGGATTTCCCACCCTTTTTCCTATTACTAGTAGACTCTTCATCCTTGTTCTACTCCGTGTTAAATAGAATAATGTTGTCCATGATGTTGTTTCTCGTCATATACTCATGCGCTCTTTGTGCTTCCATCAAAGGGTAGTAAGCATGAGCCTTAAATTTGATATTCTTAACTGCAGGCCATATGTTGCGTCGTACTTCATCGATGATAGTTGCCCTGCGCTCCAAACTTTTGCACCATATGTCAAGAACTGTTTGCAACCAAAAAAAAAATTTAAGATTGTATTGGTAAGTATTCTACTCAAGATATAAATCATCCAAAAGTACACACTTATAAGACACTTTTTTATTTTAACTTTAAATGAGTTAATCCAACAAATATAGAATAGTTCATGAGATATCTTTAAACAGCAAAACTCAATGACGAAAGACAAACATGCAAATAAATTAAAAATGACAGTTATACTAGCAAGTTACGCTACAAAACTCAATGATGAAAGATAAACATGTAAATAAATTAAAAATGGCAGTTAAATTGGCAATTTATGCAAAAGCAAACGATGTCCTTGGGAAAAAAATGATAAAGAGTAAAAACCATTTCACCAAGTTTGTTAAAGTTTTATTGAAGGTGCAAGTTAATATTTGAAACATAATTAACTTAAAAAATCTGTACCTTTGACTTGAAGATGCTGTAAAATAAGTTGTGCAAGATTTATAGAATTTTTCTTCATCCCATGCATTGTGCGTTAGAGAACCAACTTTTTTTCATCACCATCGCACGCATTGCGCTTCTGTTATGTCAATAAGCACATAAGATGGCAAACGTAAAGACTAGACAAAATTTGGTTGTCTAAAGAGAGTCCATTTAATTTCTAACTCTTGTTTAGAAACCGTCAATTTATATAAATACGATTGTAAAGAAATTCATTTATTTTTATCGTTAGTCTGTTTCATTCTATTATTTGTTTAGTAGTCTTAGTAATATTCTTCAAGTTATCATTTATTTTCTTTTTCATATATCTACCTTTAACAGTGTTATTGAATACACCCAATGGGTACATATTTTTTTTCTTTTTTTTTAATCAAAAAATTTGTGAATTTGTACTTAATCCAATATTTAGATCATTATTCTCAAATCGGTAAAGTAGTTAAATGTAGCAAAAAAAAAGTAAAGTAGCTACTTTGAAAATAATTTTTAAATCAATAATTTCTTAATAATGTTAGAATCATCTAAAATTCAACAATGCTTTTGAAAACAACAAGTGCCTTTTAGAGACACGTTTAAATAGTGTTACTCTTTATAAATGGCCATTTATAGCAAATACTTGTCTCACTACTATATAAATTAATACTAACTAATTTATAATTTTGTCGAATGATTTCACAAATGGAGAATACACCTATTTATATCGAGGATCTTCCCAAAATTACAATCAAGATTGAAACAATCAAAAGACTAACTAAATCATATAAAGAAGTCAAGAGAAAGTCTAGAGATTAGAGATATCTGCTGAGGTTCCTACATTATGTACAACTATTTAGAAAGTTTCCTATCATGAAACCTCCAGCCATGGGTTAGCTAATAATCCAAACTTGTATGGGTAATTGTGCTGCAACATGGCTGGATGATGCTTCGTTGTTGTCTTGGTCTTGACACGCTGAACGGCTAAGCCACGATTTGGAAGTTCAGCTAAGTCGTGACCTTGTTCCTTGGTTGGGACATGCTCTGACTGTTTGTGAACAACTTAAATTTTGTTACATTTATGGGTTTGTACATCTTTGTAACAAATTATGTGTTTTTGATTATCAGGATATTGTAATAGTTGGGAGTTGTTGTAAGGTTTCCTAAAATAGTAACGCAATAAAATGATATAAGTTAAAAGAAAAAGATTAAGATAAGATATTCATAATTTACAAATTTATAACATGACAATTAATGTCTAATTTTGTAATCGAAATCATGGATCGAAATTCAAATATTTTCCATTGTAACCATCGAAACAATTCAATTTTAGCTAAATGAAAACGAAAATAAGGTGTACTTTAGAAACTCTGTTGTTTACAAGATTCCTCATGTATTTTTAACAATCATTTTTGGTGGCATTTTCAAGATGTTTTCAATTTTTTTTCCAAACATACATTAGAAACAAAATTTGATTCATGATTGACATAACTTCAGTAACTTAAAAGAGCACTGATTTTACTTCTAAATATTAAACGGAACGGATTTCCTATCACGTATCAATGTCTCACTAATGTATAATTGACAAGTATCTCTCTCTTAAAAGTTGATATGTATAGGATAACATATACCCATACTTAATAGATTTTCAAACGTTAAAATAGGTTGTAAATTAAACAAGGAAATGGCCCCAAAAAAAAAAAAGGAAACAAAATCTCTAGATTATTTTTATGGTCAAGACTATGACTCTTTCTTTTACACCATTCTTTAAAAAATCTCAACCAAAGTTTTATCATAAAAAAACTTTTGATAATTCTCGTAACATGAGGCCTACTATTGAAGAGCTTGCATTTTCCCCATAGATGAAATTATGTTGAGTGAATTCTTCAAATTATTCAAAATTTAAGTTCTCGTAGAAAATATATGAGAATATTTTTGCATTACACGATCAAAAACAAAATTGATCGGGTATAAGAATATATTTGCAATACCTTAACATAATACTATTGATACACAAACACTTGGACATTCATATAAACTTTGGCTGAGATCTTTAGAAGAAGGAGCCATGGTGTGATGATCTACCATAAAAGAAAAACGCAGGAATTTTTTGTTTCCTTTTCTATTTTTAGGTCATCTCTTTACGTGCTTGATTTACAACTTAATTTAATTACCTTCTATCATTAAATCAGTGTTAATTTATATTACTTGATACATAACATTTTTTAGAAAGGCACATGTCAATCATATATTAGTGTGACACCGATATGTAATAGAAAATCTGTTCCCGAATATTAAATAATACTCAATACATAGAGCAGTAAAATTGCAGTATGTTTTTGCTTAAAACCAGCACATCGTATGTTTTTTTCTTGCATACGCGGTTCGTGAATGCTAGTTCCGTACAGCTGGTACGGGAAATCCACCGCTATTCCGCCGATGTGGAATGTATTTTTCGAATTGAAGGTGTTTTTTGGGGGGTTAAGGTTTTCCGACGGTGTTGGACTGTTGGTGAAGGGGTTGTGGGTGAAGCGGAGTCCTCCATAGTTCATGCGCTTTGTGGTTACTTCGGGCATACAATGTGTAATTCTGGAGGCAGGGGTTTTCTACGTATTTTGGTGGGAGGGATGCTTATATTTATTGTATTTTGATTATTTTCGGCGGTAGAATTATTTTTTAATTATTATATGTTAATTATTTTTTTAAGAGCGTATTTGTTAATTTATCATTCAAAACATTACTAAAAACGAAAGACTATTACAATAACATAATTACATTAGATGAAATTAAAGAAGAAAAAGAGAAATGACAATGATGATCAAACCAAATTTGGGTAAAAACAAAAACAAAAAGAAAAAAGAGAAAAACAAATAAAGAAAATAAGCAATTGCCTAGAGATGTGCGTTATCATATGATCCCAACTAAGATTAAATTGACTCAAACCATTTCTTCTACCTGATCAGCTGATCTCATAAAGGAATATTAACAAGAACAGCAAAAACTATATCCGAAGGCAAACTAATTTGATCAACATTCTAAAACTTAATCTTCTCTTCAAAGCAAATAATTTTCTACATTATTTGCAAACAATTATTCCATAACAATTATACACCAAAGAACATATAAATAAACAACAAAAATACGGAAGAAACAAAAGGAAAATGCAATCGATGCCAATATCACCGAGGTAATGCTCCAAAAAGAAAATAGAGCCTTCTCTAGCAAAACAAAAGGGCTCGACCGAAGGCAAAAGGAGCGACCAAAACAAAAAAGGTAAACCAAAAAATGTGAAAATTTGAATAATGAAAAATTTCTTGATTAGATCAAATTAGGAAACATTTCTTAGAATTTTTTGCTAAGAATGCATGTGGTATGAAAGTAATGATGTGATATATTCTTAACTGCAATGTCTTCATTATTAATTGATTTAAAGAAAAAACTCAGCGTCTTAATTTGACATATCTTTTAGACTTTATCAAGAGAAAAATGTCTCTGATTAATGTTTAGTTATTAGCTTCTAGTACAATCATGAATGGCTCCTAAGGAGTTGTTTGATTACCATTATGGATAAGATCTTTAAGGATATCAATATTAGTTAATACTTAATACGCTTTAAGTTGTTGTTTGCGGGAAAATTCTTGTCCAAGCCTGGCTTGGCCACACCCATTCAACCACCAAGCAAGTGTATTGTACTTGCTTTGTGATTGGTCACTTTCCTGGAAGTTATATTCAATCCCAAAGCAAGTGTATTACACTTGCCATGTAGTTACTTTGGGTTCGGCCAAACCCGGTCTGGGTAAAAATTTTCCGTTGTTTGCGTAAGTAATTTATAATTGTATCTGAATTTTTTTTTTTTTTTTTTTTGTGTAAATGAAGTTTAAAAAATGAACGACGCGTGTTCTACAAAACCTCTATTCATTAATTTAACTGTAAAATTTATTCCCGTTTGTTTTAATTGCACAAATGCTCAATTTGAGTCCGGAACTTATAACATCATTACTTTTAACATACGTTCTATGTTACCCTAAAATTTACTATTAGACATTTCTGTGAGTTCGTAATTCACGGCGTGTTTACAAACTCTAACGAATAAGTTTAAATTGAAATTGTGAGTTAATTTCAATATAATCATAAATAATTTAAGGGTCCATTTGGATGAAAGGATTTGGGTCGATAGATTTGAAATTCCTTGTCAAATTCATCATGCTATTTGGATACAAAATTAAATCCATTCATTTAAAATCCTGGAATTTAATCCAATGGATTTCAGCCCAATTTTAAGTGGATTTAAAATTCCTCCTAAAACTAATCATTTGAAATCCACTTAAAAAAAAGTCCACACTGTATACTTTTAAAAATTACAATTTGATCCCAAATTTTTTAAAAATCTAGAATTGCAATTTAGTCCAGGATTTTCAAAAAATTAAAATTCGAATTCGGCTACTATTTTCATAAATTCGAATTGCACTTTTGGTCCCTCAATTTTTGAAAATTACAATTCTGACCCCAGAATTACAATTCAGTCCAGAATTTTCATAAATTAAAATTTTCAATTCGGACCCTGATTTTCAGGAATCAAATTTGCACTTTTGGTCCCTCAATTTTTGGATATTGCAATTGACCCTAGATTTTTGAAAAATCAAGATTTGCAATTTAGTCCAGAATTTTAAGAAAATTAAAATTTTCAATTCGGCCCCTGATTTTCAGAAATTCAAATTTTCAATTTTGGTCCCTCAATTTTCGAAAATTATAATTTGACCCCAGATTTTTGAAAACCAAGAACTGCGATTCAGTCCAGAATTCTCAGAAAATTAAAAAAAATCAATTTGGCCCCATATTTTCAGAAATCCGAATTTACACTTTTGGTCCCTCAATTTTCAGAAATTACAATTTAAATCTAACCCTTTTTTTTTAAAAAAACCTAGAATTACAATTCAGAAGATTAAAATTTTCAATTCGGCCCCTGATTTTCATAAATTCAAATTTTTACTTTTGGTCCCTTAATTTTAAAAAATTGCAATTTGACCCCATATTTTCAAAAATCCTAGAACTGCAATTCAGTCCATAATTTTCAGATGATTCAATTCAATTTGGCATCTGATTTTCAAAAATCCAAATTTGCACTTTTGGTCCCTTAATTTTCAGAAAAATGCCATTTGACCCCAGATTTTCAAAAAACCCTGAGTTCCAATTCAATCCAGAATTTTCAGAAAATTAAGATTTTCAATTCGGCCCCAGATTTTCTGAAATCCGAATTTGCACTTTTGGTCCCTCAATTTTCAAAAATTATAATTTTGCACCAAATCGATTTATGCGATTTTATCCCGATATCAACAACAAGAATTAAGTTATAGAGCAAATTATAAGGCACGAATTGAGAATTTCAAATAACACAAATGATATATACCAAACAATGGATTTGAAATCCTTTGTAAAAAAAATTATCCAAATAAGAGATTGCAAATGAATGGATTTCAAATCATTGGAATTTCAGATCCATTCATTTGAAATCCCTCTTCATTTCAAATCCATCCATCCAAATGGGCCCTAAGAAAAGTTTATAGCTTAAAATAGTCTATTTTGTAAAAAGTCGAAGCTAATTTTTTAAACAACAAATTAATATGTTCAAAGTAAGAAAAACTCATAAGTTATTTACAAAAGAATTTTCAAACACAACCTCATTGTTGAAACTTTATGGGATTGAGAGAAGATATCATTCCATGTCAATATTCCTTTTTTTTTTTTATATAAGTCTCTCATTCAACTTCATGTACAATTCATTTTTTTTATATTTTTATGGTAAATTCCACTCACCCATGCAAGTAAAAATTTGTATTTGGGGCCTCATTCGTGTTTGACTTTAAGCATACTTCACACCACAAGACATGTTTATATGATATAGTCACAATTCGCGACGATATCATATAACTGTAGTCGAAGACTATTAGCGACGCGAGTTGGAGACAATCTGAGCAACGAAAATATTTCGTCCCTTTGTACACTTTAGAAACGAAATTATGATATTTAGCAACGAATTTTTCGTATCCAAAAGTAAAATTACTTGTAGTGATATTGATCCCATATTTATTCAAGTTGTGTGTAACCTTTTGATGAAAGTGGACACAAAGGTTATTATTATACACAACTTAAATATTGATGCCTGGAAACTTCTTCAAAAGAACATTGCTAGTACTATATTGTGGTACAATTTTTTAAAATGAAAGTTAGCTCATAATTAATTATAAGCTAGCATGGAAAATTAAGTGATTAAAGCTAACTTTTTGGAGGAAAAATACAAAACAATACAAGCAAGGAATTACACTGCAAGCGTGACTAATTTCCATAGAGATTAAAAATGCTTTAGAGCTTAATTTAGGAACGCCTTAGAGCATTTCCAACCAAGTTGGTTTACTTTGAAATTAATTACACTTTAAAGGTTGGAAATTCTAATATGTATCTAACTAATTGGAGTATCAAAACACTCGTTATTATTGATTGTTGCTATCTCATCTCAGGAATATTCGTGGCTGTCCTCTGGGTAGCCATCATCTGTCATGTTAGATCACTTTTAGGGACACTATCACTTTTAGGGACACTTTTGCATAAAAAGTGTCCATAAACCCCCCCCCCCTAACATGGCGGATGGTGGCTACTTCAGAGGGTAGCCACAAAAATTCCCTCATCTCACCTTGAAATGAGAATCGAAATACTTTCAGTCCAGATTTATATTTTTTTGTTCATAAAAAAACTAACCAAAAGAATATAAACATCTTCTGAATTTCTCTTCCTATATCAGCAACCATTTTATAAGTCATCCATCTAAAGATGTTTTTTTTCCTTTTTTCAGGTAAAAGATGTTTGTTAAGCAAGCGGATACTAGTAGCAAACACGCATTCCGGGTGACAATATACTACCATTTTAAGTATATAAACACGTATGTTTATGATTATGACTTTCTTTCATTGCTTTGCAGCTGAACCAATCTCCATTCCCCATTGCTTTATATTCTTAAATTGGATGACTTGACCATTTCTTTTCATTAATTAAAAAAAGAAAGACTGAAAGCAATAAAAGAAAGTAATAAGCATACTTGTTTTACCAGACTTGTGTACCATAATTCATAGGTCATACAACACCTTTTCTATCTGGATTTCCCACCCTTTTTCCTATTACTAGTAGTTCTTCTCCGTGGTAAATAGAATAATGTTGTCCATGATGTTGTTTCTCGTCATAAACTCATGCGCTCTTTGTGCTTCCATCAAAGAGTAGTAAGCATGAGCCTTAAATTTGATATTCTTAACTGCAGGCCATATGTTGCGTCGTACTTCATCGATGACATCTGCCCTGCGCTCCAAACTTTTGCACCGTATGTCGAGAACTGTTTGCAAACAAAAAAAAAATGTAAGATTGTCTTGGTAAGTATTCTACTCAAGATATAAATCATCCAAAAGAAGTACACACTTATAAGGCAACTTTTTTTTTTTTTTTTTTTTTACTTTAAATGAGTTAATCCAACAAATATATATAGAATAATTTATGAGATATCTTTAAACATCAAAACTCAATGATGAAAGACAAACATGCAAATAAATTAAAAATGACAGTTATACTAGCAATTTACGCAACAAAACCCAACGATGAAAGATAAACATGCAAATAAATTAAAAATGACAGTTGAACTGGCAATTTATGCAAAAGCAAACGATGTCCTTGGGAAAAAAAATGATTAAGAGTAAAAACCATTTCACCAAGTTTGTTAAAGTTTTATTGAAGGTGCAAGTTAATATTTAAAACATAATTAAATTAAAAACTTTGTACCTCTGACTTGAAGATGCTTTACAATAAGTTGTGCAAGATTTATAGAATTTTTCTTCATCCCATGCAAGTCCGTAATAAACACTTTACCCCATAAAGCACAACACCAAAAGTTTTCGGAAAGCCTGTTAGCTCCATAATCGAGTACAAAATCAGCACCTGCAAAGACTGATTAGTACTAAAGCGAAAGGAACATGATCCCATATCTCAATTTACAAACAAAATTTTATTATAAAAAAAAAATATTTATACAAACAGAATTCAAATGCAGCAAAGTTAAAAATCCATTGAAAAAAGATATAAATCCATTCACCTTGGTATTCTATATCAATCTAGCTATTTACATCCCATACATAACCATTTCTGGCCAACTAAGTTGTTAACTAGACAAGACCCAAAACGTCAAGGAACCATATAACTTCTAATTCTTGGATCAAAGGGTGGCATGGCAACATAATATAAAATCACATCAACCACCAAATTTAAATTGTTAGCTTGACTACACCTAGTCTAAGGCACTAGACAACTCCACCATTTACTGGGGCCATATTTTGTTATGAGACAAGCTAACTACATGAATATCAATCAAAACAGGACTTTCCAACATCTCAAAAAGTTAAAAGTGTCAAAATCCAAAACTTTCTAAGAGTTTGATACACCAAAAGGAAAAGATTTGTAAGGTATTGTCAGAATAAGAATGCTAATAGAAATGGATGTTAGTAAACCATGATTTTTAAAACTTACTACCCAATTTAATTTGGTTGAATTCAAGCAAGACTTCTTTCCCCCTTATCTCGACAAAGAATAAGAATGCTAATATAAATGGATGTTAGTAAACCATGAAAAAAATTACTACCCTCAATTTTGGTTGAATTCAAGCAAGACTTCTTTCCCCCTTATCTCGACAAAGAACAAATTCAATGCAAATACAGAAAACAATGCCAACTACTTAACGGAAGCAGGTATTCAATGACATGCCGGCAAAATGAATACCTACATATCTAGTTACTATAGAGATGATGAAAAGAGACAAAGCAACAATTTGCTTGCAAACAGGAAAAAACAAAACTGATGCAAGAGGCAACAAATCTTTCAATGATAAAATGACAGATTTCATAATACCTTCCCCATTTGTCTCTCTTATAACTGAACTAACAAAGTCGCTCTTGGTATGGTTAATGCTAACATCTGCACCATAATCGCGGCAACGTCCTAAATCAGAATCTCTTCCTAAAATTTGACAAAGAATGCATTAGAATGAGTACATGAGAACAACGATGTTATAACTCGTTACAGAAACAAACACATAACAAGTATGGAGTAAATAAGCTCACCTACAGTGGCAATGACTTTCAGACCCTTGTATTTGGCGAATTGTATGGCTAGTGCACCAATAGCACACGTGCCGTCACGAATCTGGAGAATTGAGAAAAAACAATAGAGAGGAGGCCAGTAAATTACAAATGAATATAAACTGCAAGGGTATGCTAGCTATCGTTTTATATAAATTAATTCGATAATGCAAATAATAACATATAAATGGTTTTCAGGAGTTAGCTAGTCATCTTAGAGGCCAACAAACCAATTTAGATACAATTTCATCATATATAAGCTCTTCTTTAGATAACCCTTCTTTTTGGTAAGGGAATTAGAAATAAAAAGTTTATTCGCACCATTATTGTTTCATCTGGCATAATAAAATCCTCTTCTCTTTTGGTTAGAGCTAACCAAATATTGCAAGCTGCATAAGGTAAGCATGCAGCATCTTCTATAGAAACAGTATCAGGGACTTCAAGAAGATGACTTGCAGGTACAACTACTTTTTCGGCATAGGCTCCACCATCTACAATAGTACAAACCTGCAGTATCATAAAATTAATTTTTTTGTCAAATTGAATAAGTCCATAGACAAGATTCATATATACAAAATAATGGCAAAGAGGATATCCATGATCACTTACTAACAAAACCTTCATATATACCTAAAACGAGGAGAGTAATTAATATATTCTTTTATAGTATTTGTTTATAATTGATAAAAATAGATTAGTGATGCTTACCCTCTGTCCAACTTTCCAATTATGGACATCTCTTCCGAAGGACTCAATTAGTCCAGAACACTGGATTCCAGGACACACACCAATTGCTGAGCACAAATCATCCCTGTTGACCCCAACGCCCAAAACCGTTATCAATACCTCATCCTTCTTAATCTGTGGTATTTCGACTTCTTGAAGCTCTAACGCACTAGAGAGCCAACCTTTTTTCATCACCATCGCACGCATTGTTCTTATGTTATGTCAATAAACACATAAGATGGAAAAAATTAAGACTAAACAAAATTTGGCTATGTCGTCTAAAAAGAGTCCATTTCTAATTCTTGTTTATCTACCTTTAACAAAGACTATTATATACAACCAGTGGGAGCATAATTTTTTTTTTCCAAAATAAATTATGAATTGCTTAACAAAATAAAATACATATGCTCAATCAGAAATTGGAGATTACAGAATGAGATACCAAAATGCGCCTTATCTATTTACCTTTCCATGGATACCTATTATATTTAGGGAAGATGGAGTCGATGTTTTGATTCTGGAGTTGTGAAATTTATGACGGATCATGGAAAATTGGTGGAATTGGAGAATTCTGATTTAGGGTTTATGGGAATTAATTTAGATCCTCAATTGAGCAGTACTGTATATTCCTATTTTTTTTACTTTGCTTAAGGTTTCAATTCTTGAGCTGATCCAAATTAAACATGTCTGTATACGAATAAAAAATATTAATTTATTTTTATTAAAAATTCGTTGAATAAACATAAATAAGGTGAATGGTTTTAGAGATAGTTGAGATTTATTAGGAGAATTACCGCAACGAAAAATTGACAAGAACGAGTATGCAGCTTATGAATCTAATAATTTTCTTATTGTTAAGAGCAAAAGTTTAGGCAAAACCAAACAACAAGAAGGTATGAATCAATTGACCATATGATGTAGTACAGATTGGAACAGACCTACCTTAACCAACGCCTTCAAAATGTCTTTTAATATTCGTGTAATGTTTTATTATATTTTCTATATATATCCATTAATTTAGGTTCATGAATACCAACCTACAATCTTTTATTTGGATGAAAGTAACTTGTTATTCATTCTTTCTTAATATATTGATGAGAGTAATGTTGATTATTCTTTCTTTTTTTTTCCCTAGAGATTAATGAGGATTGTTGATTATGAAGATCTCGGTGGTCCAGAAGTTCTGAACGTATATGAAGTTCCAGTTCCAACAATCAAAGACGATGAGGTGTTGATCAAAGTAACAGCTACGGGAGTCAATGTATTTGATATCGATCGCCGAGGTTACGAATTATGTAAGGGAATATACCTAGGATATGAGTGCTCAGGTGTGATTTATTCCAAAGGAAAAAATGTTGTCGATTTCAGCAAAGGCGATCAGGTAAAAGTTTATTGATCCCATTAATATTTATGGAATCCTTGTTGTGTTAATTTCTTCACGCTTAAGTTATGTTATTATATTTTTGTTTATGTTAGGTGTGCGCCGTTCTGGAGAATGGTGGAGGATATGCAGAATTTGTGGCGGTTCCTGCAATACATGTATTGAAAATTCCTCAAGGAATTTCCCTCTTGGAAGCGGCGGCTTTACCTCAAGCAGCATGCTTAACTATGTATTGTCTTTCTACTTTGCGATTTGCTGCTCTTGGAAAAAAAATTATGGTATTGTATTTATTATATATATAATTTACTTCCCTGTGAGTTGAAAAAGAGGTTATAAAATTGAACATTATGTTTTTCCAGAGGGGAAAAATTGGCATTAGCTCTTATTCTTAGACTACCTCAAACTATTATAAATTATAATTAGAAAATTATAGTACTAATTTTCGAAACAATTTCCAGATACATGGTGCTGCAGGGGGGGTTGGTGTGATTGCACTCCAATATGCTAAATGCATCGGTTCTGATGTGTTTGTGGTAGTTGGTAATAACACTTTTATCAATTAATTTATTTTGGTCAAGTTTTAGTACACTTTGTAGTTAAATTAGCATTAATGTGCACGTAATTTTTGCTTCAACAAAACCCAATGAAGGAATTTTGATTCTATACTTTATGATTTTAAGGATGATATATAAGCATCTTAACTTGATGATGAATGTACTAAAACTGGTAATTTATGGTTCTACCAGCCAAGTATTGATTATTAAGGAAGCAAGTGAGAGTTTAGTAATAAGTAATGAAAAAAACTTTCAAAGACATCTATTGAAATTTATTCATTGTTTTAACCATATAAGGCATATTGGTGTTGTCTTCTTCTGTCGATTTTGTGCTTATTGAATCATTGGAAAAATTCCAGGAACATTATGGAAGTAGGATGGTAATCCGCAATCATTTCTTGCTAATGAAGATACTATATTTTTTTCACTAGAAAAAAGGGAAAATTGCTTTTTTGGTACCATAGGATAGGCTGACTTGCACTTTTGGTACAATTGGATACGAAAATGCAAATTTGGTACCATAGGATATGTTTTCATTGCAATTTTGGTACCAAACCCAAATTTTCTACAAAGTTAATGGCAATTTACCCCATATGAAATGCATAATGTTCAATTTATCCCTTTATAATTTGAAAAAAGTCAATTTACCCCCTGTAAAATTTTAATGAAGCAATTTACCCCCTTCAGCCGGAGATTGAAACTCACTTGCCGAAATTGAGAGTATGCATGCAAACTATTTTATTTAACATAGGGGTATAAATTGCCACATTTATCATAACACAATGAGTAAAAAATCACATTATCATAATAAAAGTGGATTAAGTGCCGCCTATAAAAATATCAGGAAGGCGATGTGAAATTTTTACAAAATTTCAAGGGGTAAAATGCTCTTTTTTAAACCACGAGGGGTTAAATTGAACATTATGCATTTAGTAGGGGGTAAATTGCCATTAACTTTGTAGAAAAATTGGGTTTTGTACCAAAATTGCAATGAAAACCTATCATATGGTACCAAATTTGCATTTTCATATCCAATGGTACCAAAAGTACAAGTCAGCCTATCCTATGGTACCAAAAAAACAATTTTCCCCTAGAAAAAATAAGCAAAACATTGCTATTGAAGATAATATATGTAATTGTTTTCTAATCAATGTACTTTCTCACGTCTTATTCCGCCCTTCTGTCCAAATAAAATGTGGCTTGAAGAATACATTGTTTTTCAATGTCTTGTTTGTCTAGGAACGCAAGAAAAGTTGGAAACTTGTAAAACTTTGGGGGCAAAGGTCTGCATCAACTATGAAACTGAAGACTTTTGCGAGCGTGTAAAGGCTGAAACAGGAGGAAAAGGTAATACTAAAATAGTTTGCATTTGTTTTTCAAAATGCATGAGAGTTAGTAGTATCTATGCACCTTCCCCAATAACTATATTTGATCCCAGAAAACACATTGACTTTGATATATTCACATGATGACATGTCTGTTCTAATGAGTTTAATGTGTTGATCTCTTGATAGGAGTGGACATAATAATCGATGTCTATGGGCGAGATTCTTTCCGCAAGAATTTAGATTGTCTTGCTCCCGGCGGCTCTCTTATAATAATAGGATATAAAAGTGGGGAAATAGTTAATCTTGACCTTCAAGTCCTCTGCGAGAAGGATATTGATGTTTTAGGTATTTATAAATTCAATTTTTAATATGAGTTACTATTACAATATTCCTTATTTAGTTCCTTATACCAAATTGATGAAATTAAATAAGATTTATGAAATGTGTAGGGGCTAGTTTAGTAAAGTTACCTCCTAGAATATTGGAGGAACTCTTGATGAAATCTAGGACTTCGCTATGGCCACTGATCAGTGATGGGCATATCAAACCATTAATTGGTAAAACATTTAGTTTCTCTGAAGCGGCGAATGCTCATATAGCAATGGAAAATCGCGTGGCAGGCAAAGTGTTGTTGGTTCCTGGAGAAAAAGGAAAAATTGAGAATCGTAGGTTCAAACCATTCAGAAGACTCAAAACACAACATGTAGTACTACTCCTGGCTCTTTTGATATATGCTGGTTGTTTTTATTATGTTGCATTTATAATGGAGTAACTTGGGATGATTCTAACTCTTTTTGTTCATATCAAATTGGTGGTGTAGTGAATTAGTAACTCTATTGATGGTTTATTTATGGAACATGAATGTGTTTTTTTTTTTTTTACCCTATAATTCGAGCAACTCACTTTGACAAATAGAAGACTTCAAAGTAATCTCAAGTCATTTTGTTTTTTGAATAATATGTTTACATATGTGTTGTCCCTAATATATCTAGATCAGGTGTAGGAGCTTGGTGGTAGACATTTTAGTATAAGATTTATCGATTTATTTATAATTACTTAAAAATTAACTATTAAATTTAACTAATTCACTAGATTAAAATAGAGTTAAGTAGAAAAAATAAATAAGTGTGAGTCATTTTTTTTAATAATCATTAAATTAATAAAAATTAGAATTTAAAATATAAGATGTATTTTAGATGAATAAACTTATCATTTCCTTTTTCTTTTCGGAAAGACAAATGAAAAGTTGGATGTGTGAGCTATATTTGCATTACAAACCCTATAGACTAAATTTACATTATCATTGGGTGGAACTTTTACCCAATTACGGTAAAACTCAATTTATGGAATTATGTCTATTACATGCTACTGTAAAATAAAAATAAAGTCTTGTCATAGTCTCAAAATAGCAATAGTTAATTTAAGTTTTCAATTGTAACTTTTTTTATACTTTTATTTTTTTCTATTTTTTTTTGGTTTCCCAATGGTTTAATCCCTTTCGAGGCGCGTCAGACACATAAAGTGGGAATCTTTCCCAACAGGGATTCGAACCTGAGTCCGCTACTTTGTAGTGACTAGTCCCTTTCACTAGACCAATCACCTGTTGGTCTTTTTTTTATACTAGTATATCATTGGTTGTTTATTTTTGAATGTATACGCTATTCACAACAATCAGATTTTCGCCGAGGTATAATCAAAGGTTCTATGCGGGCTCAAAGGCGTAAAATAGTTATTTGGGAATTGTTTCAAGGAAATATATATTCCCCTCTTTTTTTTGGACAGAATAAAACAATTCACTTTTTTTTCTTTTAATATTTTCGGGTTGATTAAACCAATTTTTAGAAATTGGGTGGGGGAAAAAGGACGGTTGTTTATTTTTGAATGTATGCTTTGTCGCCTTATATGAGGATTTCACTTGTTCCGAATTGTTATATATATATAGAGAGAGAGATAGGAAACTTAGAGAGGCATGCACGGGAAATTCTTACCCATACCGGGTTTGACCGAACCCAAACTAATTACATGGCAAGTGTAATACACTTGCTTTGGGATTTGATGTAACTTCCAGGAAAGTGACCAATCACAAAACAAGTGCAATACACTTGCTTGGTAGTTGGATGGGTTTGGCCAAGTCAGGCTTGGACAAGAATTTTCCGGCATGCACCTAGATATAATAATTTGAAATAGCTCTCTAATTAAGCCAACGGAGAGATACAATTTGACCTTTTTTATTATATTTATAACCGATCTTTGGTTGCCCCAATTAGGCCAGATTAGGCCCTAATTGATAAAGGCATCAGACCTTATTTTGAGTTTCACAATTACGGGCTATTCGAAATAATTGTGCCACCTCAGCTTATTGCCCCTTTGTCCATTGGGGTTTTGACCCTCCGATGCTAATTATTACACATTTGTCCTCATCTAACATATTCGGAGTAAATGCAAAATACTTCCTGTATTATGTTAAACATGTAAGAAATTACTCTGTAATTTTTTTTTTGTGCCAAACCTTTTTGTGTTTTTATAAATTTTTCAAAAATCACCCAATTCGTTAAAAATCGGTCGTTGCAGATTTGTCCATCGACATATTTCAAGAAATAATTTTTTAAACACTTCAAGTTGATCCCTACAACTTCATGTGATATATTGTTAAAATAATTTCTTAAAAAATGTCGATTCAAAACGGCATATTTTTTTACAAATTTGGTGTTTTTTGCAGAGTTTTTGATAACACAAGAAAGTTTGACGTAATAAAAATTTCATAGGGTAGTTTCTTGCAAGTTTAGTATAACACAGGGGAGTATCTTGCATTTTTTCCAACATATACTAGTACTTATTTTTGTTTATACATACATGATCACAACTTGTGATGTATAGACATACCAATCACAGCCCTCTTGAAATGAAATCGAAAATTTGCAGGGGGTAAAATGCTAATCATAAGATGGTGACACACCCCAAGAGAATTTTTGTAATACTCAGTACGTGAAAGAAAATTTTGTAATTCGGACTTACCTCAGGTTAATAGTAATTTTAATTGAAAAGATCAAAAGATCGAACAAAAATACTGATTTGAATTCCTACTCTTCTTTTTACGATTACAAACAGTGTCACCCAAATTCATCTCTCCACCCATAACTAGCATCATCTTTCATCGAATCTTGTCAACCACCATTATTTGGAAAATTTCTTATATAGGCCTGATCTAAAAATATGTTAGACCTTGTGGATAAGAATGACACCACATTGTTCAATCTCCTACACCAATAATCATCTCAGATGATGGGTTAAGGTGATGTTGGAGGTAGGATATTTGATCTAAAATGGGCCACGGAGGTTGGGGGAATATTTTGTAAGTATGGTATGGAAAGATTGAAGAGGTGATTTGGATTATCGAACCTTCTTTTTACCTTTTCCTTGTGGACACGAAATAAATTCCCAAATTTTTAGATACTAGAAAAGTGCACGTACGTTGTACGTGTCTAGTTTTAATTTCAAAGTTTTTTTTTTCCATAAATTAGTGTAAAATTAGCCATTTTTATGTCATAGAATATCATATATTTATGACTGACCAATTTATTTTAGTGAGATTTATTTTTATTACATCTAAAAAAAATAAGTTCATAAAAATATTATTTAATGCATTAATTCCATAATAGTAGTTTTCATGTCAAGTTTATCCGTTATTTACCGATGACAAAGGTTTCATCCGTTTCTTCATAAATTTTAACGATTTCACGAGCATTTTTTCTTACTGGTTTCACCAGTTTTTTCACCAACTTCACCATTGTTTACCAATTTCACCCGAAGTTTCATCAGCTCATATGTTTTCACTGTTTAATTTTTTTATCTACCTTTTCTCTTTTAATCGATTATAACATTTTTCATTGTTTTTCCATATTTTTCGATTTTTTTTCCAATTTAAACCATTTTATTCCAATTTCATATTGTTTTTATCGGATAAAATTTAACTCGTTTTCACCTATTTCACTAATTTCACATGTTATTCATCTAAATTTTTCATTGATTAAACATGTTTTCACCGACTTAAAGCTTTTTTGACTGATTTTATTCGTTTCTTTAAAATCGCACCACCCAAACTTTTCACACCGTCTAAATTTTGTTTACCCGGTTTATTTTTTAGCGATTTATCCTTTTCTTTATTGGTTATAACATTTTTCATTGTTTTCTCATTTTTTGTCGATCTCTTAACCAATTTTCCATCGATTTTACCAGTTAAACTCTTTTTTAACTGATTTCACTCGTTTTTACTATTCTAACCAGTTTTTTTTATCTATTTTTCATGTTTTTTTCACTAATTTCACATGTTATTCACCTGAATTTTCATTGATTAAATATGTTCTTACCAACCTTACGTTTTGACCGATTTTATCCTTTTTAACCAGCCTTACCCAATTTTATTGGATTTCACTGGCTTCATCATTTTTCTTAGATATTTCATTCTTTTCATCGACTTCACATATTTTCACCAACTTTGTCTCTATTTTAACCGATTTTACCCGTTTTCATCCATTTTTCACAAATTTTACCCCTTTTTTTTTATCGATTTCAAATGTATTTCACATTCATTTTTTTCACCAGCTCAAAGTGCACATACATTGTACGTGTATATTTAATTTATCTGGTATTTTATTGTAAATCAGAGTAAAATTAACTTCATTGTGTTATAAAATAAATGACTGCTATTCAATATATTAACTTCACCATGGGTATTTTTATCAATTTCTTTAGTTTATTTCGGTTCAAACCATTTTTCTAATGCAGGTTTGACATTGTTTTTGTTGGTTGAACTTTTTTCATTTTATTGATTTCATTTATTCGTACCAGCTTAACCAATTTTCACATGTTTTCACCAACTTTAGCCTTTTTCACCGATTTTACCCGGTTTTCATATATTTCATCAATTTTTTATGTAATTTCATCGTTTCACCGATGTCATCCATTGTTTTCGCGAATTTCATTTGAATTTTCATCGATTTCACATGTATTTTGCCGAATTTTCAACCCAAATAATTATACACTTTTCAATTACTTTTAAACATATCTCAAATTATTTCACTTACTTTATCATTTGAAAAATATTTCTTTACCGATCTAAACAATTTCACTTGTTGTATTAATTAATTTAATTCAATTTTCATTGATTCTTACTGGTTTTATATATTTTATTGATATATTCGTTCTTGATTAACTATAACCTATTATCCATTATTTTTCCTATTTTTCATCAATTTCTTTTATTTTTTTCATTGATTAAATATGTTCTTACCAACCTTACGTTTTGACCGATTTTATCCTTTTTAACCAGCCTTACCCAATTTTATTGGATTTCACTGGCTTCATCATTTTTCTTAGATATTTCATTCTTTTCATCGACTTCACATATTTTCACCAACTTTGTCTCTATTTTAACCGATTTTACCCGTTTTCATCCATTTTTCACAAATTTTACCCCTTTTTTTTTATCGATTTCAAATGTATTTCACATTCATTTTTTTCACCAGCTCAAAGTGCACATACATTGTACGTGTATATTTAATTTATCTGGTATTTTATTGTAAATCAGAGTAAAATTAACTTCATTGTGTTATAAAATAAATGACTGCTATTCAATATATTAACTTCACCATGGGTATTTTCATCAATTTCTTTAGTTTATTTCGGTTCAAACCATTTTTCTAATGCAGGTTTGACATTGTTTTTGTTGGTTGAACTTTTTTCATTTTATTGATTTCATTTATTCGTACCAGTTTAACCAATTTTCACATGTTTTCACCAACTTTAGCCTTTTTCACCGATTTTACCCGGTTTTCATATATTTCATCAATTTTTTATGTAATTTCATCGTTTCACCGATGTCATCCATTGTTTTCGCGAATTTCATTTGAATTTTCATCGATTTCACATGTATTTTGCCGAATTTTCAACCCAAATAATTATACACTTTTCAATTACTTTTAAACATATCTCAAATTATTTCACTTACTTTATCATTTGAAAAATATTTCTTTACCGATCTAAACAATTTCACTTGTTGTATTAATTAATTTAATTCAATTTTCATTGATTCTTACTGGTTTTATATATTTTATTGATATATTCGTTCTTGATTAACTATAACCTATTATCCATTATTTTTCCTATTTTTCATCAATTTCTTTTATTTTTTCCTATTCAAACAAAAAAAAAAATCTGCTGGTTTAGTTCACCCTGTTATAGCTTAGCTAGTTAAACTTTTTTTTCTTTTTCTAATTTTACTTATTTTATCAGTTTAACTTATATTTCACATTGTTTTCTTTAACAATTTCACTTGAATATTCATTGATTTCACAAATTTAACATTTTTTCAATTATTTAACTCATTCTTCATAAATTTCACCCATTATTCATTGATTTCACCAATTTGTTTCCCATTTTTTCAGAAATGTTGCCCGACTTTTCATCGATTTCACATGTATTTATCGATTTAACTGGCACTTTTTATTACCGATTTCACCCATTTTTTCACCTACTTCACCAGCGTTCATAAATTTCATCTAGATCGATTTCACATATTTTCATCAATTACATAAAATTTATTAGATCGATTTCACCAATTTTCATTGAATTTTCATCCGTTTTATAATTTATTTCACACGTTTTTCTCGAATAGATTTTCATGAATATTTGAGGTAATGTATCTCATGTCAAATAAAGATTACTTAGTTCACTAAGTCATAAGCATTTTTGTTCATTCATAGGTAGATGCGATTCTACTTTAATTAACATATTTTATGATATTTAAGAGAATTTGATTTTTTTAAGAAGTGACATATTGTACTAAATCTTTAAATGAAACAAATAATTTTCCTACATCTATTCAAAATAATAGGCTTTATTTTTATTTTTATGTGTTATAGGAGAACAATAATGAAATTGTAAAAGTGATTTAGGAGTTAATTTTCTTAATTATTGGAGTTAATGTAAGAAATAACTATGATAAGACTTGACATCTATTTAATTTGAATATACTTTTATTTTCTTCCATATTCATGGTGCTTGGTTAGGATGTAAGGAAGTTACAAATTTTCTTAAAATATTTTCCTACCAAAGTTTTGATGAGAAAAATTAAGGAAAATTAATGTCTAATTATATTTTCTTAATATACTTTACAACTTGAATAAGGGCATTTTTGTCTTCACAAAAAAAGAAAAAAACTTAAAAGATTCACACTTTTAGTAGTATATAGATATATAGATATAGATATAGATATTCCAATTAGTCGTAAGAAAGACCAAGTTCACTCATTTTGGGGATGCGTTAAATTTGTAAATTGATTCTTACAAACATTAGAGAAAACCAACGAGGATCATAAAGTTGATGGAACGTGTCAACGATGTGAACCCGCAAAATTCCAATTGAAATAAAGAGCTCCAAAAAATGAATTTCAACCAATTAAATGTGTAATCAACCAAAAAAATGATTTTCAACTGTTGAGGGCAATTTCGATGCCAGAGACACTTAGGCCTTTTTGTTTGGCGTTTCTCAAAAAAATGTCTTGTTGGAAAATGCCAAACAAACATGTTTTCTACTTTCTCGAATAAATTTTTCATGTCTCAATTAGTTATCTCAAACTACTCTCTCAAAAGCCAAGCAAACAACAATTTTCAAACAAAACCTATACAAACTCTACTCTGATTTGACAATAAAGTAACATATCTCTTACATCATTTGTCTCACATAACAATATATTTAGAAAGAGATTAGATTTTCTAAACTTCATCATTCTTATGCTCTTGTCGTTTCTCTCTCAAATTTTCTCAATCTCCAAAACTTCAACCACACCTTCATCTTCATCTTCTACATTTCTATTTGTTTATAAGGTTCAATTAACATTATAAATGAGCCATATAGTATCTTTGAAATTTCCAAATCTCCAAATGAACAAACAAATAATTAAAGTATGTCTACTCTAATTTATGTATATATCTGCATATTTTCATGAAAATTTCATGAAAATATTTTATTTGTTTACTTTGCATAAGGGATCTGTGACGTAGGGGAAGACGATTGAAATGGGGTGGGGTGAGTGTGTTATTTAGGGGTGGGATCGGGACGGGTTTTCGGGAATTCGGGTATTTCGGGACGGGATATCGGGTTTCGGGATCTCAAATTCAAATCCCGAAACCCGGTAGATCAACCAAGGTCCCGAGAGTTTCGGGTACCCGATTTAATTTCGGGATTTCGGGACGGGACCGGGTGTCCCGATTAACTATTTTTTTTTTAGTTTAATGCAATTTTCAAACCGCCTGTCAATATTGGTATGCCATTTCACCATCTTATGTACAACATATAGACTCAGAAATGATCTCAAAACCTCAAGATCTGATTAAAAAAAATTATTGGAGAAGTTTGAAAATTGAAAGATGATATATGTTGAAAAACTGAACGTCGGCGAGCAACGGATCAGTGGCGGACGGCGGGAGTTGAGTTGTGGTGGAGTTAAGTATTTTTATTAGATACATTTACTTGTATGTTTGAATTTTAGAGAAGAAGAATACGTAGAATGAGATGTGAATGGTTGAATTTTGGATTTAGATTAGGTATTTTGAGTATATATATGTTTTAATTAAACTATGTAATCGGGACCGGGTTCCCCGATCGGGTGGGGATCAAAACCCGAAACCCGTCCCGATTTTTCGGGACCGGGTTTTGTCCCGTCCCAACTGAAAAAATACCCATTTTGTCCCGTCCCAAATGGGAAAAACCCGATCGGGACGGGACGGGTACCCGAAACCCGGTCCCATTTACCCAGCCCTAGTGTTATTTTTGGGTTTTTTGCACTTTGCACCCCCGAAACATGGGAAATAGGCACTTTGTACCCTCAAAACTTAGATTTAGCACTTTGCACCCTCAAAATATGAAAAATACAACACTTTGCACCCTCTTTTATTTTCAAGCAAAAACTCAAGGGCAAAATAGGTAATTCTATCGTAAATCTTTGGCACTTTGCCCCCCCAAAATAAAATTAGCACTTAACACTCCCTAAGTAATAACAAATTAACAACTTGTACCCCCGAAACACAATAAATGGACACTTTGCACCCCAAAATACAAAATTAACACTTAACACTCTCAAATTAAAAAAAAAACTCAAACCCCTCATTTTTTTGGGCAAAGTTGACTAGTAAGGTGAATTTTTTTAAGCAAAATAGGTAATTATTTATGGGTCTTTGATATGTTGAAGTAGACAATGGGTCTTCGAGAAATTTACTTGTACTTTATTTAGTTATTTATGGTTATATTATTGAAAAGATAGATGGAGAGAGAAATGAGTATTCGAGTATTTATAATTGTATTTTGTAAAATTTAAGTAAAAAAATGAATTTCCTACTTTGCCTTAGATTTTTTTCACTCTAATAGTCAACTTTGACGAAAAAAACGAGGGGTTTGGGTTTTTAAAATTTGAGGGTGTTAAGTGTTAATTTTGTGTTTTGGCGTGCAAAGTGCCCATTTATTGTGTTTTGGGGGTGGAAGTTGCTGATTTGTTCTTAAATAGAGGGTGTTAAGTGCTAATTTTATTTTTGGGGTACAAAGGGCAAAATTCTCAAGTTTTGTACCTATTTTGCCCTTGAATATTTGCTTGAAAATAAACGAGGGTGCAAAGTGCTGCATTTTTCATATTTCAAGGGTGCAAATTGCTAAATCTAAGTTTCGGGGGTGCAAATTGCCTATTTTCCATATTTCGGGGGTGCAAAGTGCAGAAAACCCGTTATTTTCTGAAAAATTGCAGCTTCATCCTTAAATTCTAAATATGTGTTTGGTTGAGTGCAATTTGAATTGTCAATTGGGTTCTATATTTTCTGATTTAATCCAATATAGTCCCTAATAACTTGAATATCATAATTTTTGACCCTTCAAATAAATAGAATTATCAAGTAATAATTACAAAATCATTCTCTAATTAATTTTTCATTTACAAAATATAAATATTTTAAATTATTAATTAAAAATATAGTCACATATTTTAACATGTAATATACGTAATCAAAGAGTATAAAATTTGAAATATAACAAAAAAGGGCATAGTTGTCTTCCTACAACTAGATATTCCGGGTGACACATCGAGTCTAGTTCTAACGTTGTCTATTTGTGCAGTGAAAAATTGATGTCTGGAAACTTCTTCCAAAGAACATTGCTAGTACTATATTTTGTGGTACAATTTTTTAAAAGGAAAGTTAGCTCATAATTAATTATAAGCTAGCATGGAAAATTAAGTGATTAAAGCTAACTTTTTGGAGGAAAAATACAAAACAATACAAGCAAGGAATGAAGGAATTACACTGTAAGCGTGACTAATTTCCATAGAGATTAAAAATGCTTTAGAGCTTAATTAACTTTTATAGGAACGCCTTAGAGCATTTCCAACCAAGTCGGTTTACTTTGAAATTAATTACACTTTAAAGGTTGGAAATTCTAATATGTATCTAACTAATTGGAGTATACAAACACTCGTTATTATTGATTGTTGCTATCTCATCTCAGGAATATTCGTTGCTGCCCTCTGGGTAGCCACCATCTGTCATGTTAGATCACTTTTAGGGACACTTTTGCCCCTAAAACCTCCCTAATATGGCGGATGGTGACTACCTCAGAGGGTAACCACGAAAACTCCTCATCTCACCATGAAAAGAGAATCAAAATACTTTCAATCCAAATTTATATATTTTTCTTCATAAAAAAACTAACCAAAAGATTTTAAACATCTTCTGAATTTCTCTTCCTATATCAGCAACCATTTTATAAGTCATCCATTTAAAGATGTTTTTTCCTTTTTTTAGGTAAAAGATGTTTGTTAATCAAGCGGATACTAGTAGCAAACACGCATTTCGGGTGACAATTTGTTTATGACTTTCTTTTATTGCTTTGCAGCTGAACCAATCTTCATTCCCCATTGCTTTATATTCTTAAAATGGATGACTTGACCATTTCTTTTCATTAGTTAAAAAGGGAAAGACTGAAAGCAATAAAAGAAAATAATAAGCATACTTGTTTTACCAGACTTGTGTACCATAATTCAAATCAAAGGTCATACAACACTATTTCTATCTTGATTTCCCACCCTTTTTCCTATTACTAGTAGACTCTTCGTCCTTGTTCTTCTCCGTGTTAAATAGAACAATGTTGTCCATGATGTTGTTTCTCGTCATAAACTCATGCGCTCTTTGTGCTTCCATAAAGGAGTAGTAAGCATGAGCCTTAAATTTGATATTCTTAACTGCAGGCCATATATTGCGTCGTACTTCATCGATGATAGCTGCCCTACACTCCAGACTTTTGCACCGTATGTTGAGAACTGTTTGCAACCAAAAAAAAAAAAAAATGTAAGATTGTCTTGATAAATACACTACTCAAGATATAAATCATCCAAAAAAAGTACACACTTATAAGGCACTTTTTTTTTTTAACTTTAAGTGACTTAATCCAATAAATATAGAATAATTTATGAGATATCTTTAAATTGCAAAACTCAATGATGAAAGACAAACATGCAAATAAATTAAAAATGACAGTTAAACTGGCAACTTATGCAAAAGCAAACGATGTCCTTTGAAGTAACATGGCGGATGGTGGCTACCTCAGAGGGTAGCCACAAAAATTCCCTCATCTCACCATGAAAAGAGAATCAAAATACTTATGCAAAAGCAAACGATATAAGTTAATTCGATAATCCAAATAATAACATAAAAATAGTTATCAGGAGTTAGTCATCTTAGAGGCAAACAAACCAAAATATGATAACAAATTAGTGAAATGAAAATGATTATTTTCACTTTTCATCATATATAAGCTCTTCTTAGATAACCATTCTTTGTGGTAAGGGAATTAGAAATAAAAAGTTTATTCTCACCATTATTGTTTTATCTGCTATATCAATATCGTCTTCTCTTTTGGTTAGAGCTAACCAAATATGGCAAGCTGCGTGAGGTAAGCATGCAGCATCTTCAATAGAAACTGTATCAGGGACTTGAAGAAGATGGCTTGCAGGTACAACTACTTTTTCGGCATAGGCTCCACCATCTACAATACGTTGATTATTTTTTTTTCCTAGAGATTCATGAGGATTGTTGATTATGAAGATCTCGGTGGTCCAGAAGTTCTGAACGTATATGAAGATCCAGTTCCAACAATCAAAGACGATGAGGTGTTGATCAAAGTAACAGCTACGGGAGTCAATGTATTTGATATGGATCGTCGAGATTACGAATTATGTAAGGGAATATACCTTGGATATGAGTGCTCAGGTGTGATTTATTCCAAAAGAAAAAATGTTGTCGATTTCAGCAAAGGCAATCAGGTAAAAGTTTATTGATCCGATTAATATTTATGGAATCCTTGTTGTGTTTCTTCACGCTTAAGTTATGAAATCTAGGACTTCGATATGGCCACTGATCATTGATGGGCATATCAAACCATTAATTGGTAAAACATTTAGTTTCTCTGAAGCGGTGAATGCTCATATAGCAATGAAAAACCGCGTGGCAGGCAAAGTTTTGTTAGTTCCTGGAAGAAAAGGAAAAATTGAGAATCGTAGGGTCAAACCATCCAGAATACGTAATTTGTTACTACTTCTGGCTCTTTTAATATATGTTGGTTATATTTATTATCTTATATTTATATTAGACTAACTTGGGATGATTCTAACTCTTTTTGTTCATATCAAATTGGTGTACTATATTAATAACTTTATTGATGGATTATTTATGGAACATGAATGTGCTTTTTTTACCCTATAATTCGAGTTCCAACAATCAAAGACGACGAGGTATTGATCAAAGTAACAAGTACGGGAGTCAATATAATGGATATCGATCGCCGACTAAGTGAATTATTTAAGGGAATTTGAAAAGTTAAAAATATTAGGATTAGTTAATCTCCAACTTAGTTATTTTAGAAATGATTGCTATAAGCTATTTATAATAACAACCTCCTCAAATAGACGATGGGGATTTATTAGAGCCTATGATCGATATTGCTCATCCATCTATAATAGTAAAAATTGTTCTAGCTAGACAGTTTTCTAGATATTTATGAGAATACTTCTATATAAATGTAAGATATATTTACGAGTTACATTATTCTCCACAAGAATGTATACGTATTCTCCACAAGATGTATATAGAATAACTAATTATTTGTTAACAATCATTTTTGCCTGTGTTTCCAAGATGTTTTCGATTTTTTTTTCCATTATTTAATTGAAGGAAACATACACTAGAAATAAAATTTGATCCATGATTGAAACAACTTCATAAACTTAAGAGCACCGATTTTACTTCTTAATATTAAATAATACTCAATAGAGCATTAAAATTGCAGTATGTTTTTTGTCTTTACGAACAAAATATAATATTCTAATGTAACATAGTATTTACCAACAAGTGATTTATCAAGTGGAAAAGATTAATTACTACAATGTATCGAACCAAGTTCGAATTCCAGTTAGCAGAGGCTCCCAACTTAATGTGCCTTGAAATGAAATCGAAAATTTGCAGGGGGTAAAGTGCTAATCATAAGATGGTGACAAACCCCGAGAGAATTTTTGTAATACTCAGTACGTGAGAGAAAATTTTGTAATTCAGACTTACCTCAGGTTAATAGTAATTTTAATTGGAAAGATCAAAAGATCGAACAAAAACGCTGATTGAATTCCTACTCTTCTTTTTAGGATTACAAACATTGTCACCCAAATTCATCTCTCCACGCATAACTAGCATCATCTTTCATCGAATCTTGTCTGCCACCATTATTTGAAAAATTTCTTATATAGGCCTGATCTAAAAAAATTCTTAGACCTTGTGAATAAGAATGACACCACATTGTTCAATCTCCTACAACAATAATCATCTCAGATGATGGGTTAAGGTGATGTTGAAGGTAGGATATTTGATCTAAATTGGGCCATGGAGGTTGTGGGAATATTTTGTAAGTATGGTACGGAATGATTGAAGAGGTGATTTGGATTATCGAACCTCCTTTTTACCTTTCCCTTGTGGACACGAAATAAATTCCCAAATTTTTAGATATATTCCAATTAGTCGTAAGAAAGACCAAGTTCACTCATTTTGGGGATGCGTTAAATTTGTAAATTGATTCTTACAAACATTAGAGAAAACCAAAGGGGGTCATAAAGTTGATGGAACGTGTCAAAGATCTGAACCCGCAAAATTCCAATTGAAACAAAGAGCTCCAAAAAAGCCAAATGTGTCTGAAGAAGAAGAGCAAAGCAAACGAAGCATGCCCAAAAGTAAACCAACCCCTTGGACTGCTACAAAAAACACCATCGGATCCAAAAAATGAATTTCAACCAATTAAATGTGTAATCAACCAAAAAAATGATTTTCAACTGTTGAGGGCAATTCAGATGCCAGAGGCACTTAGGGCCTGTTTTGTTTGGCGTTTCTCAAAAAAATGTCTTGTTGGAAAATGCCAAACAAACATGTTATCAACTCTCTCAAATAAATTTTTCATGTCTCAATTAATTTTCTCAAACTACTCTCTCAAAAGTCAAACAAACAACAATTTTCAAACAAAACTTATACAAACTCTACTATGATTTGACATAAAGTAACATATCTCTTACATTATTTGTCTTACATAACAATATATTTTAGAAAGAAATTAGATTTTCTAAACTTCATTATTCTTATGCTCTTGTCGTTTCTCTCTCAAAATTTCTCAATCTCCAAAACTTCAACCACCTCTTCATCTTCATCTTCATCTTCTACCTTTCTACTTGTTCATAAGGTTCAATTAACGTTATAAATGAGCCATATAGTATCTTTGAAATTTCCAAATCTCCAAATGAACAAACAAACAATTAGAGTATGTCTAGTCTAATTTATGTATATATCTACATATTTTCATGAAAATTGCATGAAAATATTTTATTTGTTTACTTTGCATAAGGGATCTGTGACGTAGGGGAAGATGATTGAAATGGGGTTGGGGGAGTGTGTTATTTTCTGGAAAATTGCAGCTTCATCATTAAACTCTAAATATGTGTTTGGTTGAGTGCAATTTGAATTGTCAATTGGGTTCTATATTTTCTGATTTAATTCAATATAGTCCGTAATAACTTGAATATCATAGTTTTTAACCCTTCAAATAAATAGAATTATCAAGTAACAATTAATTTTTCATTTACAAATATAAATATTTTAATCTATTGATTAAAAATATAGTCACATATTTTAACATGTAATATACGTAATCAAAGAGTATAAAATTTGAAATATAACAAAAAAGGGCATAGTTATCTTCCTACAATTAGATAATTTAAACTTATTTAAAATGGGACACTTATTCACATGAAAAATGATATCTGACGTGTTTCTCATTCAATAAAATCTCATTTTAGATAAATTCTTGTTTCTTTGTATAATTATTATGTGTACATATTTGTTAACCTTGTCCGTAATAATATGTAAAGAGGATTTGACGGCTCAATGCGTCAAAAACTCATACGCAACTGCATATTTATCATTTGTTTGTTCTTTTCGGAAAGGCAAATAAGAAGTCGGATGTGTAAGCTATATTTGCATTACAAACCCTATAGATTAAATACATATATTATCATTGGGTAAAACTTTTACCCAATTACGGTAAAACCCGATTTACGGTATTATGTCTATTACATGCTACTATAAATTAAAAATAAAAATAAAAAAGTATTTTTCTTTGTTTACGGAATATAGTGTAAGTATACTACTAGATCGAGGGTCTACGTACACTAAATTCCCCCAACTTCTGTGACTCAATATATAAAAATGAAAAGGAAAAAGAAAAAAGTGTTTCTTTAGTTTTTTACTCAATTAAGACTAATAAGTTGTTATGCCACCCAAATTCATCTCTCCACCCATACCTCTAGCATCATCTTTAATCAACTCTTATCCGCCATCATTATTCGGAAAATTTCTTATCTAGGCCTGGTCTAAAAAAATTCCTATACCTTGTGACGTCATCGCCGCATCGTTCAGTCTCCTACTCCAATATTCATCTCAGATTTGGGTTAAGGTGATGTTGGATGTAGGATATTTGATCTAAATTGAGTCACATAGGTTGGGGGAATTTAGTGTAAGGATGGTACGGAAAGATTTACCTTACTTTTAAGGATTTGGTACCACAATTATTTTGTCCGACACATTTGGTACCATATTTGACGGGACGTTACACATTTCATACTTCCGTCAAATTAATGACACTTCCGTCAAATTAATGACGAAATTGAACACGTGAAGAGCACGTGCCTGTCAAATTTGATGGAATTGATGAAAAATTTGTAGAATTAATTGGTCTTATAAATAAATATTGCTGCCAAAGTTTGCCCACATGTTTTTCTGGTTACAAATTTAACCCACAATACACAAATTTAAAGCATTTCAGTCACAAATGCAAAAATAGTTAAACTATTAATCCTATATAATAAATTATATATATTATTATTAAATCTCTTAAAAGATCCTAAAAGTTAATATGACATTAAAGCCAAACACTCTTTTTTATCACGCTTGACCAAAAATAATTTAATCTTAGAAGTTAAACCAGTGTTTTCAAAAGCGGACCGGACAGAGAACCGGAAACTCTACTGGTTACTGGTTCGATCGGTTAGATCGGTTCGACCACTGGTTCGATCGGAATAACCGGTGTGACGTAATTATTATTTAATAATTATATATATATATATATATATATATATATATATATATATATATATATATATATATATATATATATATAAAATACAATTATAATTAAAAAATGTCATTCTTTATCAATATAAATTCAAATTGTTTCATGTAAATAATTAAAGTGTCTAAAAAATCAAGAACAATTACAAAACCATAAATTTCAAATATCCTTGAAAATTCATACATCCAAAACATGACAACATGGTTAAAAACAACAACTCAATGTTCAAAATATAGAATAAAGTATCACATAAATAAATAACAATGACTCAAATAAAATGCTACTGCTACATTGTATTGAGATTCATCAGATTAAAAATAAACGTAAGTGCTGTTAGAAATTAATTCACACGATGATGTCTGGTAAATTGTTGCCTTCATTTCTGCTTCTAAAAGTTAGGCATACTCAATGAGAAATATGTATAAGACCTTAACAACATTTAAGAAAAAATACTATTACTGGCATTGTCAATTAATATAATACATCACGACCGAAGACCTCTTCATACCCACATATCCATTTTTCAATATCCATAAAAAATGACACTGGCCTAGAATATAGTTCCATTATTTCCCTAAAATACTGATACCCCACTTTAATTCATATATATTTGCTATGCATAATTTTTTTTCCTAATCAAGACAAAGAAACAATTACTTCAATTCCTTTTTCTAGATTTAGAGACCAATTTAATTTATGTCCAATACTATTCAATGCATAAACAATATCTAAGATAATACTTGACAAAATAAACTTACCTCCAAAGCAGGGTTTATGAAGCAAGAAGAAGAAGATGAAGCAAGAAGAAGAAGAAACGAGAAGAAGAAGATGAAGCAAGAAGAAGACAGCGGCTGCTCTTGTCTTGACCTCTTGTTTGCCTGTTTGGATTTTGGAATGAGATTGAAAAAAGAAGCGTGCCCTAGATTTTGATTTTCAGAATTTCTTTTTTTTTTTTTAAGTTTTTTCAGTGAACCGTTGGTTCACTAAAACCGGCGGTTCACTGGTTTTACCGGTTTTGGACTGATTTTGACCGGTTCAGACCGGTTAATTTAAGAGATGGTTTTTAAGGGTAAACCGGACCGGACTGAGGGCTGGTTAGCGGTTAACCCGGGTGAACCGGCCGGTCCGGTCCGGTTTTAAGAACACTGAGTTAAACACCATCTCGATATAGGTCCAAATGTGATTTTGAGATCTCTTGCTACTAACTAGTCCAATCACCCTAAAAAAAATGGATATCTTATTTTGTTCAAATTTGAGTAATTTGCAAACGCAATGTATCTATTATCATTAAAGTTTAATTATTTACACACAATTTCTTACTATATGTAAAACATGTTATATATTATATAGTTAGAATACTCTTTGTTAAAGGTAGATAAATGAAACAGAAAAAAATTGATAACTTTTGAAGAATGTTAGTTATTAAAGAAGATGAATCCTTAGTAATAAGTTTGCTAAAATAAATAATAGAAAAAAAATTGATTACTTGAAGAATCTTAGTTATTAACGAAGATGAATCCTTAGTAATAAGTTTGCTAAACAAATAATAGAAAAGAACACTCTAATGATAAAAAGAAATGGAGTTCTTTACAGAGTTCCATACTTCTATAAATTGAATGTTCTGAACAAGAATTAGAAATCGACTCTTACTGGACATAGCCAAATTTTGTCTTTTTCCATCTTATGTGTTTATTGACATAACATAAGAAGTCATATTGGAACGGACCTTGTTGATTGAGCTTATAGATTTTGTCATCCACATTGCATACGGACCTCCCTTTTACTCTAGTATCACCCCCTTCGAAAAAGAAGAAGTGGATGGTACTCATACATTTTCTCTTCTATCTTGAGCTTAAAGTTTAATTCACACTCATAAAATTGTGCCTGCTTGTTCATAGTAGTCAAAAGTGTAACTAACGTGCTACTTGCTATAGCCTAGAAAAATCTCGTTGTTGCAACCTTCGCAACCCCTTTTCTATTAGCGCGCGGTAGCTGACGCTATTGCGCAATCGCGCACTAAGAGATGCGACTCATTTAGGGCGCTTTTTTGACCTGCCTACAAAAGGCAGAAACAAAGAACATTTAATATTTAAAAATACATGTTTCAAATCTTCCAGGCCTGTTTTACCCACAAAAGTAAAAAAAAAAAAAAAAGGTGGCCAGTTAGGTTAAAAAAATCTTTCTCCTTCTCTACACCTCACCCTCCTCCTCTGTGCCTCTCGTACCACTCCGCTCCATATTCCGACGACCCCCTTCAACCGTCTGGAATGATTGATGGAGAGTCTAGTGACGATGAGCTTGATGATTGATGTTGTTTAGGCTCCAGAGTTTAGATATCAAACTTTGGGTGGTTAACTAATTGTTATAGTTGGAATTATTGAACTAAGTTGTTTTTATTTAGGCAATATTGCAAAAAAATATCCCAAATTAATAAGTAATCTTGGATTTTCGTCCCAAGCTATATCACTTAGTCAATTTCGTCCCATAATTTTATATTTTTTTTAGAATATCGTCCCACTTGCCACATGACTACTTACGTGTCAAGACGTGATGAATTTTAGCATGAACAATTATACAAGATTACAGAATTCGTCTCAGACTAATTATAAATTTTAGTTTTTTGTCCCAAACTATATTAATTCGTCGAATTTTGTCTCTATGTCGTTTGTACCTCTCTTTCTTTTTGTTGTCTCCCTCAAACATCCCGCTTTCACAAAATCCCTCATTCCCCATCGTTTCCCACAATGTATCTCACCAAATGCCTCTGTTCTGAAAAATTCTACCTGCTTGGTTAATTATTTCAGTTCTTGGCTAATTTTCCCTTTTCAGCAATTATTTTTTCTATTTCATAAACAGAGAATTTTTTCACTCCTTAACCTCCGTCTCTTTACACGCCGTCGCAGAGTCGGCTCCAGTCGTTGTGATGCTGCTACATGCGGCTTTTGGATTGAGCTCGTGGAACAAGACACTTTCTTATTGGTTACCTCCTCGAGGTCTACTAAACTCATCCATGGAGGTAAAAACTGCAATGTTATTAAACTGGACTGGACCGGCGCGAACCGAAGGTTGGTTCGGTTTACCCCCTAAAACCACCTTACCCGAAAATCAGATTGAACCGGATTGAACCTGTCTAAAACCGGTGGTTCAAGCCGGTTCTGAATTTTCTTTTTTCTTTTTTCGATTTTTTAGTTTTTTAAATGTTAAAAATAAACTAAAAATTCTTGTAAAAGGTAGGATTTGAACACCTAACATCTTAGGTGAAACATAACTTCCTTACCATTTAAGCTATGTCAGTTTTGTTGAATTTTTAGTACAAATTAAGATTTATGCATTAGAGAAACTTGTATATAACCAAATTTATTTATAAATTAAATAATTAACTCAAATTAACATTTTACACATTATCGATGAAAATTAATACTCAAATAATAATTTTTTATTAAAATTTGTTCTATAAAATATTTTTTTCCAATATTTTTTTTAGGATAAAGAGTCAAATCGATATATTATGCAAGTTTGATTTTGAATATTAGACTTTTATACATAACCATATTTTAAAATTTATGAATTTATTAGTTTGTTGTATTTTTAATTTACACTTTTATATTTTTATAAAGAAATATAATCATATTATATTTATATGAGCATACAAATTAGTATTATATTACCGTTATGAAATAAGTTAGATAAATATTATATGATTTAATTTTAGTATATTATAAGATTTTGTATATTTTTAATCAATTGTAGGATAATGTTTAAATTTTATGCATATTATATATACTTTAAAATTAAATATATTTATTACATTATTATGACTTTATCCGGTTCAACCAGCAGTCCGACCAATTTGACCAGTAAAATCAGTGGCCAGTCGGCTCACCGGTTCACTGTGCGGTCCAGTTCTGAAAACATTCAAAATCTGTTGTTTTGCATTGTGTTATACTTAGATTTGAGGATTGTAGTTTGATTTTGGTGCATACGTGTAGTGCCTGTCATAGCTTATTCCATTTCTTCAATCAATTTTTTTTCATTCCTTTACGCATTCTTTGGTGTATTTACCTTGCAGATTTATCAACTCCAATTTCATTATACTTAAAATCTTTTTCCACTTTATCAACTATTTTCAGTTGGGTATTATGTGCATTTTCCAATAATGAATATTCAGTGATCTTGTGTGGATAGTTTGAATTGACTTTCTAACTCTTTATCTCTCATTTCATCATTAAAAACTTGTCTCCTTCAATCTAAAAATAAATAAATAAATATGACTTGGAGACTTGGAGTACTCTTCTTGTACATGATAGTAATCCAAAATGACTTTCCCGCTATGAATGACTATATCTTACATTTAAGTGAAAGCATGGTATTTCATTGTATCTTTGTATATTTTATTGGCTGTAATGTGGGACTACTTAAAAAATGAGTAATTTCTTGAAGCATCCAAAGTATAGTGGATTCTTGAAATTGGTAATCTAATGATAGTTGAGTTTTTTTAAAATTAATTTCACTTCTCATTTGGCTAGGCTATCTCATCCTTCTCTTTAATTTAGTTTACATTGTTTTCTTGTGCTCCATTGGCTAAAAAATATATTGCCAATTAACTATTTTTCTTGAAGATATGAATAACTCTATATCTATCTGAGTTATTTAGAATCACTGTAGATTCTAGCTGGCATTAATAAGGTTTTTATACTCCCTTATATCATTCCATTTTCTTCTTCGTTTGATTAATAGAAGTCCTCAAATGGTATAAAATACAAGTGTAATGTTTCTTATTACATATGCACATGGGAGAAAATGGGTACAAATGTATTTTGATCTTGTGAACACAATAGTTTACAAGTCTTTTATTATATTATTTTGCTCATACTAAAGCAATGCCGCAAATAAATCTGACAGGATATGTAGGATTTTTTTTTTCTTTCAATTTTTTTTTCTTAATTGATTTTTGTTGTAAGCATGTCTTTGGAGAAGCACGAAGCAACTGGTTTACTTGGTGATTAATGAATTGCATATAATGAGAAATTAAGACTCCTGTGTAGTTATAGATTATAAACCTGAATTCATGTTATTTTTGTGTAGTAGTATGAATAATTAAAATAGCATTGACATTGGATGCATAATGATGTTGATATTTTTTATAGGAGTGAATCGCATTTTTGGTCCTTCTTATGGTCTGACTTTATCATATTCATCCCTCTTAAATTTTTCATAGCAGATTCGTTCCTCTTATCAATGTAGTGTAACTCATTGGTCCCCCTTAAATCTAAAATACATCCTAAAATAGAAGTAAAATTTCATTTTTGACCGTATAAAGTGGTTGTTTTTCAAAGTTGGCCCTCTATTGTGGTACCTCGACAATATATGTCATTTATTATGTCGTCGTTATCAACTTCAGTCATTATCGTCAAAAAATTTTAATTATCGCCGGAAATCATCAATTTATGTCCAATATGACTGAAAATTTTAATTTTAGCAAAAAATATCATTCGTCGAGTGACACTTAAAGATTGAAAATTTCATGTTATGACTCCAAAATTTCAAGTCTAAATCACGTGATAGGTCTATAACTTTAATTTTTATTTTAGATTAGAATTGTATAATGAAATTTGTATAAATTTGAGGCAAATGTGATGTGAATTTGACCTATTTATTTGTTTATAAATAAAAATAGGTATCTTCGATTTATGGGGAAACGAACTTTAACCGTTTTCATTAAGAAGTGAAGCTATAGATTTACCACATGAATTGGACTTGTAAATTTTGGAATGAAATTCTTAAATTTTAAATGGCACTCTAAAATTAAATTTTTCGGTCATATTGAACATAAATTGGTGATTTTCGACGTTAATTAAAAAAAATCGATGATAAGGACTGAAATTGAAGTTGATGACACAATAAATGACGTATTTTATCGAGGTAACACAATAAAATTGCCACTTTTGAAATGCTACCACTTTAGAGGCCCCCCAAAAAATAAAATTTTGCCTCCTAAAATGGATGTATTTTGAATTTAAGAGGGACCAATGTGTTACACTACAATAATAAGAGGGACGAATTTGCTAAAAAAAAGTTAAAAGGGACGAAAATAATAAAGTAAAGTCATAAGAGGGACCAAAGGTGCGATTCACTCTTTTTTATAGCATAGCATCACAGTATCACCAAGTTTGAGTGAAGGATTCACCATTTAAATGTCTAGATTTTTCACTCATTTCCTAATTACATCAATGATAAGTTTTGCAAACTTTCGATCGCGATTCACTCTTTTTTATAGCATAGTGTCACGCCCCAACAACTCACCCAACCCAAGAGGCCGAGGACAAAAGGGTTGGGGCACAAAATGGGATACAAAGGGACTTGGGCGTGAAAGACATGCCGACGGGACAAATACGGGCGACGGCAAGACCCTTGGCCGAGACATGACCCATCGGGTGGCACAGGGGCTGCCCAGGGGCGGCCTTAGAGATTTTAAAGTCCCAAACAAAGCATTGGAGGTTCCGGGAGGTTCTAGAAGACTCCACATAAGTCCGGAACATTCAAGGAGACTCCGGGAGATTCCACATGACTCCGGAGGGATCCGGAAGATACCGGGAGACGTCGGAAGGGTCCGAAAGAGCCTACACGAATGTAGAACATTGCGGAAGACTCTAGAACCGTGTGGAAGGCTCAAGAAGCAAATAGAGCTCCCTTGTACATGGTAGGACATTCTAGAAATGTGTACATAGATCTAGTTTATGTAGGATTTTGTGGAAGGTGCTAGAGACTCAATTCTAGCCCTTGGATCAAATAGATTTTGGCCATCCATTTAGGATGCCAAGTAGTATAAATAGGTAGGACTTCATTTGTAGAATCCATCCTTCAAGTTGTAAAGCTTTTCTTTGTGTAATGAGTAGTTCTTCTTAAGTTCATTGTCCTCAACTTTTTTAGCCACTTTTCATACTTAGAATCTTTTCCCACCATTTCCCAATTACATCAATGATAAGCTTTGCAAACTTCCGATTTACTGTCACCCACTTCACTGAAGTATTTTTGTCCTCCCACATAGCCTGTAGGAAGCAATATACGTAATGTCAATAGATATTTTTGCATAAACAATTCCTTGCAACATGTACTATACTAGTGTTGAATTTATTGCCCACCAGCAGCCTAAACAAATGTCTTTACAAGAGATATTGCTATGTCTCACGAATGACGTCCTCTCATTCTCGCTTGGGGTGTCTTTCTAAGTAGGAAATAACTGGCCTAGGCGGCGGATCACCAATAGATTGCTTCAGACAAAGAAATATCCAATACCTGAATGTCGAAAAGAATGCAAATGCGATAACTGGTCCAATTGTTTCCTTGTAAGAAAGTCATTAACCAACGACGAACACACTAGACAAATCGTAGTCGTGACTGATTTCAATAACCATAAATCATAATGTTCGGGTAAATTTGGATAGTAATCATTTTGCAAGAGAATGATAACTGTTAGAGTTATGAAGATAGACTTCGAACCCCTTGGACGTTACGAATATGCTTGTTCCACTCATAAGAAACACAAATGACATACTAAATGAAATTATGTACAAGCTTTGGTAGAACCACCCACGGAATCGGCGAACTCGACGTAAATTTGGTCCGTTGTATCCCTAACGAAAGAAATTAGTAAATAATGTATTAGAACATGCAAATTGATTTAAAATCAAACCAAGCTCAAACACAAAATTTTAAATTCGATAAAAATCAAAACAAGCTTGAAAAATGTGTTGTTCGACACTACTCGACTTGATTATAACTCTAAGTATGGCGACTTCACTAAATCTCGAAATAACTATAATTACTTTTACACATAGTGAGAAATTATTTGTTAATTTTATTGATAATTGATATATTGCGTTAAAAAAATTACTCAAATTTGAATAAAATAAAAGCGAAGGACAAAATTATTTTGATAAGAAGGTGTTTGGCTTTAGCGTCATTTTAACTTTTAAGATTTTCAAAAACTTAAAAAAATCAACTTATTTATCACTACAAAAAAACTGGCATTTTCCGACATATTTGGCACTCTGAAAAAAATGGCGCCGATGTATATTTGCCGAGTCCCGACGGCTTCACCCTATGGAAATTAATTATTTTTTAAATGATTTTCTGACAGAAAACATCTGTAGAAAAATAATAATCTTCACAAGGCATGTCATGTTCAGTAAAAACTCATAATAGCGAGACTTAACTATTATCATAAAATATTAGAGCCAAATGCATACCAGCATGCAAAATTGTCGATGTTGGAGTTATTTCCAAAATATTAGTGTTAGTTGATCTCCAAGATACTTAGTTTAGAAATGATTTCTATACAACCTCCTCAAATAGACGATGGGGATCTACTCGAGCCTATGATAGATATTCATCATCCTTCTATAATTATAAAAATTGTTCTAGACAATTTTTCTAGATATTTATGAGAATACTTCTAGTAAGATATATATTTACGAGTTATATTATTCTCCACAAGAATGTATAAGAATGTGTTAGAAGTTTTTTAAAATTCTCCTGAATCGAACTAATTAGTCACTTCATTGAAAATAATTTAAGAATGAGACCATCATAACATATTTTTTTATTCGAATTTGAATTTAAAAATTGGAAAGTTGTGACTATTAAAATTATGACAGTTAATTTTAAAAGTTGTGTCCAAATTCAAATAATTGTGTCTATCCGTAATAAACACAAATATGTCTATAATGGACAAGTACAAATCTGAGATTAAATCACTTTTTTTCTCCTTCTCCAGATTACTCATACTATATTTTACTGCAGAAAAAATATTCTCTAAGTTAAGATTATTTTGTCAAATCCGTGTGTGCCCTGTGGTTTAATTATGTGAGCAACGAAACATAATTAAACATTAGGTTTCATTGTATCCTAAAAAGTAATCGGAAATTCCAATTGTATATCGTGTGTTGGGAGCGAAATAAGTTTTAAGGAAAGTGGTATTGCAACATGCCTTAAATCAAATTCTGCAATCAATTACTTATTTCCTACCAAATTTTCTAACAGTCAAAAGGGTTATGTATAAACAATAAGTCAATGAAGAGTTTAGTGGAAAAAAGAGTGTTGATTGTACACTTTAAACTCATTTTTTTTATTTGTCTGAATAAAAATATGACTTTTTTTTTTGTTTGTTTATCAAGAGTTTAATTCATTTCAAAGCGCGTTGAACATATAATATATGAACCTCTCCCAAGTAAGAACCGAACTTTGGGGATTCTACTTTTCTTATTTTATAGATATATTGATCATCATAACATTTTTATTGGACTACAAAAATATAAACAACTATCATAATAAGATATTTCAATAGTATTTCGTTTAATGTTTCAATATTTTATTTTAAATACTACAAAGAAGTGTACTTAACATTAAATCTAGCTAAAATTATTAAACTTAAATTAGTTAAATAGTTAATTAATACTATACGATGACATGCCAATCAAAATCCTGAGCAAATTCTCTCTCTCTCTCTCTATATATATATATATATATATATATAAATTATCCAATGTCTGTTAGATAAAAAAAATGTATCCATTTTCTATTATAATGACCAAAAATTGTTTGTTCATTGTTCAGATGATGAGGTCAAAGCAAGAAAATATAACAAATCGAAACAACTTATGAAAAAAAAATAGAGAAAGAATTTTGTTATTGAAGGTCAATTTGAAATTTAACGAGAGTGTGACATAAAATAGGCGTGTTGCTTATTTGCCTCGTTGGAATATGTTGTATTTATCTTTCAAGTGTGACTTTTGACTGGTTAATTAATTGGTGTAAAGGCGTTAATGGCTATAAAAAATAAAAAATAATCTATCAAAAATTCAGTTCGAGTTTAATTAAGTTCTATTTACACCAAAAGTGATTGAGCCAAGTGGTAGTGATTTGCGATCTTCAGAGGCGAAATTCAAGTTTGAATCCTATTAGAGACACTACAACGGAAGGATATATATCCAATACACTATTCCGTTCGAGTTGTAAATACACAGTTTAATAGATCAAAAAAAAAAAAAAACTTTTGTTTAGTATATATATCAAATCAAGATTCAACAATACTTTTCTCAAACTCAGTTCGAGCTCGACCAAATAAGTTAATGAATGATATATTATGCATTATGTTAAAATATCAAATTTTATTTGAGAACGACCCGTGCTTGTCTCGATATCCATTAACCAACCATACATTTGAACTCGCTTTATTAAAAAATTAAACTATATTCAAACATAATACTATTAAGTTTAATGAAAATTCAATTCAAACTTCAATAATGTATCGACTTGACCCATAAGCATGTTCACAGTCTTTGAGCTACTGAATCATAATGTATGACAAACTTCAAATCTGATATAGGTTGAGTCTGTCTTAGATATCGAGAAAGATTCTATATATAGAGTTTGATTATAGTAAGTTATTTGTCACAATAATTTAAAAGATATAGGAGTAGTTTAATAAAAGTGAATAGATTTACATAATTGTGTTTGGTTAAGAGAGTCATAGGGATAAAATTTGTGGTTTTAATTCTTTTGTGCATTTCAATTCCACAAAAATGAATATGCTTTAGTAGAATTGCCTAATTCTACCAAAAGTTACGGTCGATAAAAAATAATTTTAGACTTCTTATTGCCAAATATCTTTCGAAGTCAGTACACATTTATGGTACACAAATTGTGGTACAGAGGATCTATTGACCACACTAGAGATTCAAATGTCAGTGTCTTTGTCAGAAACTCAGAGGCGCTAGAGCCTAGAACCAGTTTTCATTTGCTGAGCCGAGTAACCCGTCAGGTTGAAAAGTAATTAATTCATCTAAAGGTTGAATAAATTTTGAGCCAGTAATAATTAATTTATAAAATCCCAGTTGTCAAAAAGACAAAAATTCTTGATTTAGCATCGGATTAGTGTCAATTTACCTCATCGTGAAGTGAATAATGAATAATTTATCATTATAATTTGAAAAAGAGTATTTTATTTGATGTAAAAAAATTAAAGAAACAATTGACCTCATTCGGATGAAAATTATAACTCTTCACTTGTCGAAATTGAGATTGGAGAATTAAAATTTTTTTATAACATAGGGGGTAAATTGTCACATTTATCATAATACGTGGAATAAATTGTCACATTTATCATAACATAGGGGAGGGGGTAAAATGCAACAATATCATAACACATGGGGATAAATTGACATATATAAAAATGCCAACGAGATGGTGTGAAACTTTGATAAGATTACATGGGGATAAAATGCTATTTTTCAAATCACAGAGATAAATTAAATATTATGAATATCAAATGGAGTAAATTGTCATTAACTCATCTAGTATCATTTGAAAAATACTAACCTTTCGTATTTTGACATTTTTAAAAATGATTATAATTTTAAAGGCATTTAATGCCACGAACAATCAAAATAGACCAAATGTAAACTTTTAGTGAGTTTGATCTAGTGGTTAGAACTCTCAAAAATACTTTTTTGATATCTATTGTGATATTGAAGATGTTATGAACCCCAAAATAAAAATCACTATAATCAATTGTGATTTTGTGGTGTTTGACACTTATTATCATGACGATCATTTTTGGAAACTTCAAAAACAAAAAATTGAATTATTTCATAAGTAAGAAATTACTTTTGCAAAGGCATGTCCAGTTCATGTATCTAATCTAATACATATATATATTTGAAGGGTGAGTGTTGACTCCAATTGAGTGTTTTGACTAAAATCCTAATTTTCTAGAGTTTTGAATTATTTTTAATTCTACAAAATTATATTTTAGGTAATCTTTTAAATCCATTTCATATTTAATTTAAATCCTACGGAAAAAAGAATGTTAAAACTAAATTAATGCTAATCAAATACATTTATGATGAGGTGTATATCTTCAAAACAATAACATATTAAACGTACCAATATTATGGCCGTAATTTAGGTAATCATATTTAATTTATATTAGCTGGTAAATTGTATGGTTCTATATATAATTCATTCTTGGTCATTAGCGCAATTAACTCTCACTAAATGATTGCTAAAATAATTTGAAAAATATTACCCCTTTACTACACGATCTATATAAATAATTGTTTGAATAATTTGCAAACTGCCCAAAAAAAAAAAACCATTTTCAATATGCATTAGTTTTTTAAAATCATCTACATTCTTTAATCATCCGTCATTTTCATTAAATTTATAGCTATGTGATTCAGATTTTATCAACTATATAAAGATGGTGAGCTTAAAAAAAAGACTATTGTGCATCTCTATATAATCTTTCTCTGTACTTTTAACTTTTTTGTCTCTTACTACTTTGAATCATTTTTTTGCTTTGTAGGTACAAGCACAAGAGGATCTTGAATGCCAATCTTATTTTTTTTTTTTGATGAAGTATATTCATTTGAACAATTAAAAATGTATTTAACAAGAAGTGTAAGCTTTTAAGATTTTATTTTTCCTATTTCGTCATAAAAATTTAAAATTTTCATTTTTTTTTATCTACTAAACTGTGTATTTATTTGTTTCATATGTACAAGTATTTTTTAGTCCCTTCTGATCCATTTGCACGTACCACAACTGTGTTAAACAAGAAGGTAAGCTTTTTTCATTTCTAATGTTCTCTGAAGTCAACTTCTACATGAGCTTTAGGAAGTTAAATTTTTGTTTCAAGTGCATATTTAATACTATCAACCATAATGTAATTCCTTTTTCCCGGTTATTAACAGGGAAAAAAAAATTTGTGTAAGTGTTTATAGTTATGAATTAGTTAATCTTAAATCCATAACAATTTTTTTTATTTGAATTTTTTTTCCAGGGCGATACTTTGAACAATTCAGAATTTGGATTGATGCAGGGAATGGGTGATAATATTGCGCATTGGCTTAGAATTTGTTACTAATGTAAAATAATTTTCTTAAATTTTTTATTTTTTTGGAGAAAAATCACTTCTTAAATTCAGTGTTCTTGGAATTTACTTAGCAAGAAAACTTGGGCTCTCAATAATATTTAGAAGATTGTATATATTTATGTTATTTTATCTATTTAATATTATTACTTTTTCATGTATTTCATCTTGAATCACGACAAATTTGTCAAAAATACTTTGCAAATTGTCATTGTTTTGGTTAATACTATATTTTCTTTCATATTTTATCTTTTTGTTTCGTATTTGATTTAATGTGATTTGATATACATTGGTTTATTTTATTTGATTAGTTCATTTTGTAGGCGGAATTTTAGATAACTATACATACATTTATCTCAATTGTGAATGTATTTATCTGAGTATCAGATGCACACATCCTTATATGAACTAATTAGTTGAAGTTGATATAATAGAGATTGAGATTTGACATGATATGAAACAACATATTAACAAATTCAACTTAAACAATTAGAGATTATTTAAAATATATATACCCACCAGAAAAATAATGTGAATTATAGAATTCTCATATAACAACAATTTTCAAATATTTAAAGTACCCAAGTTGCAATTATTAACAAATGTGGATATAGCAATAATGTAAATAAACTAAATTTTTAGTTGATTTCTAGGATACAGATTATAAATTAATTTTGATTCGTGCACATCAGGATTTTTTGCATTTTGCACCCTCTGATATATGAAAAATAGGCACTTTACACCCATAAAATTTAGATTTAGCACTTTACAACATCAAAATATGAAAAATGCAGCACTTTGCATCCTCTATTATTTTCAGGCAAAAACTCATGGGCAAAATAGGTAATTCAATTGTAAATCTTTGGCACTTTGAACCCTCAAAACTTGAGAAATTGGTATTTTGCACCTTTGAAATAAAATTAGCACTTAACACTCTCTAATTAAGAAAAAATCAGCAACTTGCTCCCCAAAACACAATAAATGGGCACTTTGCACCCCAATACTCAAACCCCTCTTTTTTTTTTTTTCGTCAAAGTTGATCATCCGGGTGAAAAAAACCTGAGGCAAAATAGGTAATTCATTTTTTTCCCTTAACATTTGCAAAATACAATTATAAATATTATAATACCCATTTCTCTCACCATCTTTCTTTTCATCCCTATACATATCCATAAATAACTAAATAAAGTATAAGTAAACTTTTCGAAGACCCATTGTCTACTTTAAAATATCAAAGACTCATAAATAATTACCTATTTTGTCTTAGATTATTTCATTCCAATGGTCAACTTTGCCGGAAAAAAATGAGGAGTTTGAGTTTTTTTTTTATTTGAGGGTGTTAAATGTTAGTTTTGTATTTTGGGGTGCAAAGTGACCATTTATTGTGTTTTGGTGGTACAAGTTGCTGAATTGTTCGTAATTAGAGAGAGTTAAGTGCTAATTTTATTTTGGGGATGCAAAGTGCCAAAGATTTTCAATTGAATTACCTCTTTTGCCCTTGATTTTTTGCCTGAAAATAAAATAGGGTGCAAAGTGCTGCATTTTTCATATTTCAAGGGTGCAAAGTGCTAAATCTTAGTTTTCGAGATGCAAATTGCCTATTTCCCATATTTCGGGGGTGCAAAGTCAAAAAGCCCGTGCATAGCACGGGTTGTAGGCTAGTACTTATATTATAGCATAATGGTCTGTTGACCGAAATATGCAATTTTGACCAAATTTTCTAGTAAACTTGATTTATTTAAGGAATATGATTCCTTCATAACAAATACATGAGTTGAACTGTAAACTCAATTAAGCTATTGGAACTCCAGTACAATTTTCTCTTTTCCTTCATTTTTTTCACCCCTTCCCTTTTCATCCATTTAATAATAATCTTCTTTATTTTCCATGCTCACTTAATAATCATAATAATAATAATAATAACTAATTAAGATTAACATTAAAAATATTTTTTTTTGGTACACAATAATAAAACAATTAATTATTCATATAAATTAACTTTTTTAAAATAATACACAAACTAATTAAGTATTTTTTTTTTAAAAAAAGATTTTTATTAAACCCTGAATAAATTAAGACAAAAAAAAAAGGAATGTTTGGTGCATGAATCACTCGAGACGTTTGGCTTGCGGACCGCCGCCCCTTGAATCATTCTCCTTCTCATATCTGATTTTAAAACCAAAAACTTTAGGGTCTTTTTGGATAGATTTTAACTAGGTTTTGCGGGTCTCAATTTAAAAAAGATAACCAAATTCTTGTTCTTTTGGCCATTTATTATTTGAAAATGTATTATCTGAGTTAAATTTTTGAAAATTTGTTCTTTTGGCAAATATATGCGAAAAGTCACATAGTAAAACGAAATAATTTACTCACTTTCTGAAGACACCCCAAGAGGTATGAAATTTTTTAGAGAGAAACACAAAATATTAAATAACCTTTATCTATCTTAACTATGACTATAATTATAGACCTTCACTAATTTCCCTTTTCTATTGACAAATTATATTATTCGGTCTCAAATTTCATCTATTTTTGTCCGAATTGAGGACCTCATCAACAAAACCAAATACATTTTTTTTAGTTCCCGTCTAGCTACGAGGTACTATCCAACACCCATTTTGCTAGGATTTCAATTTAAATTGTTCTTCTGAAACATTCCACCAGTAGAAACCAATCTCTAATACAACTCTGAGGAATATGAAAAGGAAAGCGCAAAGTGTTTCTTTAGTTTCTTTACGGGACAATAAAATTATTGTAAGGGATTACAAATGCCTGCCTGAATCAAGAATGTGTATATCGGCTATCGCAATAATTATTTGGTGTTCTTCAGCTCCTCGTTTACTTGATCATAAGAACGCAATAAAGATGATCGTACATTTGATATCTCTACCACTATTTCCAAAGCTGTCAAATTGCACACAAGTGAGTTAACTGCTGCTGGCTGCATAATATTTTATCCCACACAGTATATTAATCTTAGAACAACTAGATAGAAAGGAAGGAATCGCATGTAGTACCTTTCTCGAATGAAGATTGGGTTGCACGAAGCTTAGGAGAGACGAATGCTCCAAACATAGACAGCGATTTAAATCTTTCTTTTTCAGCCTGCATGCCAAAATTGTTTCAAGAGCTGATCTTTGGTCCAAAGAAGTTGCTAATAGGTAACAAGCACAGATTTAATCGGACTTTAATGTTATATATAGGTCAAAATTACTGACTTTTATTTTATATGAGACGACGTACTTAGTTATTAAGAATAGATAGTTGCTAGCTTACATGATTATCAACTTTAACTGGAGATCCACCAATTTCTGAACTTCTTTCCTGATATTCTTCTCAAGCAAAACACAAAAAAGATAAACAATGAAGGTGTTAATAATGTGAAAATCACAGGAGGAAAGCCGACACTGACAGTAAAGTCTCATCCAATTCTGACTTGGAACGATTTTTCTCTTTTTGCTTTTTGTTGGCCAAGCAAGTGTTATCTGATGGGGTAGAATCTAAAGCTGTTCACAGATTCTAAGTCAGTACACGGAACCATGAAAGTTATATAGCGCGAGGGTATTTTTGGTCTTTTTATCTTAGTAATAAATATCATGTTAGGTCGACCGACAAAGGCACAAATAGTAACATTTCGAGAATCTAACTTCTAACCTCAATCTTCATAAGCAACAATAGATTTAGATTCAGATAACGAAAAAACATACCAGAGCAATGAGATGTAGCCCCACACTGCTGAGGTCGTGGACTATCAGACTTGTTCCTCAACAATTCATCCTCCTCAAATTTGGCTTCCTCGGAGTACTTTTCAGGGTCATCGGAAGATGCCCATTTGCACAACGTAAAGTGAGGCAACTCTATATCTGGTCCACCAGGAAAGATAAATTCAAAATCTCTAACTAAACCAAACCAGGGTAGATTAAACACTAATCCGTGGAGATGAACTTTCTTAATGGTAAGCGACTAAGATACCTTCGCGCTCGTCTACTTGCAATGTTGTTGAAGCATGGTGAGATTTGAGGTCAAATAAGGCGCTGTTGACACGAGAAGCACCCATTGACTGCCGAGCACTGGCCAACTCAAACCATCCCTGAAAAATTAAAAATTTAGATACCTTTTCTAAATCTGCCTAAGATTCCACTTCACCATAGTTTTGTACACAGCACAAGACACAAAAAACATCTAGATAGAAAATATATAATGCATAAATCCATGAGCTGAAAGTAAACAATAAAACAATAAATAAAGAAGCAATAAGAACAATAGTTCCACATCCATTCTTTTAGGCAAAATTGGAACTTAAAAGCAAGATGCAATTCCAGAAATATGGTGCAAAATGAATCTAACGTTTCCTTTAATTAAGCCCAAATAATTTTGACTTATTAGAAACCACAACCACCAAGATTCGATCTTTTATGCATCCCATTGAAAAGGGTGTTTCCATTTCATAATCCAAGCAATCAAACAATAAAATAAATTCAATATTTTAGCAAGTAGATACTGAAAATTAGTGTTGCATAGCATAAATTCAACTTTTTTTTGAAGTAATTGCATAAATTCAAATTACGATCAACAAAATAATTTGTCTATTTTTCTTTTTTACCTGGCGAAGAGCTGAAGATAAGGAATCTACAAGGATTAGATAAGTGTCCATGGAGTCTAGGAAATTTATTACATTCTCTTCACTCTGCGAAATCTCCTTAGATGATTCAATTCCATTTTCAGAGCTCCGCATCTTTGTTTGTTTATTGATTTAATTAGGGTCTTTATTTGCTGAAGAAACGAAGAAGTATTCTTTCAATTTATGGAATTGAAGAATGAAGTGGCCAATAAAGTGCTAGTTTTTATATCAATAAACGTCTAACAACTTCTGAAAATCTCGGTTTTTAACGGATCGGTTACTCTATAACTATTTCGAACAGGTCGGGTTCTGAAAAATATACGAGCAGATCGGGCAATCAAAGAGTAGTGGCATAAGCTGACAATAGTATAACTTGTTTGAAGAGACCGACCCGACTGCAACCCGATTGTTTTGGGTCGAGTCAACCGGACCGATGAACCATCTTTAGAGTTTTGGTGTAAACCTAGATTTACAACTTCTTTTCAAGCTTCGCTGGAATTTTTACTATTTATTCAATAATAATTCTATTAGGTGGACTTTTAATAAGTTTAGTTAAAATGACTATTTCAGTTATATATATACGATTAAAGTGATCAAATTAAGTTAAATATTATATCGACATAATAAATATCATTTTATATAAGTCTAGAGGTAAATAAAGTATTTTATGTGTAAAGTACTTAAAATGTAATTACTAAATTTTGATGTACAATTTAACAATTACATAATTAGTAACTGCCGTCATATATTCATGTTATATGTGATTTCATTCATCATATTTTTCGTTGTGCTCATACCTAGGTTTATGCACGATTCGATAAATCAATTTGATCGTTCCGAAATTGAAGTTTCAGTATCTATCGTAAACTGAACCTAAATTAAAAATTATGTTCAGTAACTCGATAAGTGCTCAATATTATCAGCCGGTGTAGCGAACCGAACCGGAGTATCTGTTTTTTTTTATAATTATTTTAATTTAAATTCTAGACCAAGATAAAAGCGTCTTTCAATCTCTTCACTTCTTCACTGACTTGATTAGAAATTAAACAATTCTCCCCAATTCAAAATCAAATCCTAGCCACCAGAACTGCGCCGCTGCACCACCCCCACCACACCGCCGCAGCCTCCGCCATCTCTCTCGGCCAGATTGGTACAACAAGTCAACAACAAAGGTATAGTTCAAAACCCCAATTTGCTTTTCTAATTGTTGTTTTCATTATTTTCTTATGTAGTTTTGACAGTTATCTTAATTCTTCGCTATTAATAGCTAAATATTACTGCCTCCATCCAAATTATAAGTGTCTAGACTTAAGGTCGTACAATTTATTAATGAAGAAGGGCTTTTTTCGAAATGGTTAAAAGCCCCAAATTTTTAGAGAATTCAAAGGCCTAACAAATGCTGATTTTTTGTAATTTACCGAACCGAAAGTTTGGTTTGGCAAAAGGTACGCCATTTGAAAATACTGAACCGACCAGGATACCAAAATTTGGTAATATTCGGTTTTACCATTTGCTCACATACCCAATTTTTAGGCTGTAACTCCTTAACCAGATAAATTTTCTACTTTGTTTTTGATTTAGCGCTTGTTTAGCTTGGTCGTTCAATTGATATTGGATTTTCAGTTAATAGAGTTAACTTTCTTCACTAAATACAATTAAAGAGATGCTGGTTATATTTAACTGTCACTTTTATATATGCTACGTTGCTGCTCTGCTCTTCGTAATATTAGAGAAAATCCAAGGTCGATTCCTCGGCCTCAAGTATATAAATGTAAGTAGAGTGGATGAATAATAGTTTGGACTTTTGAAGTTAAGTGCACACACAGACTGCATTCTGGAGCGCTCTGAATTATCGGACTTTAAATATTTAAATTTCAAACTTCCTATAGTTTCAGTTTGGATTGTGCCTTACAAATTTTAGACGTTTCTACAAATTCACTCTCGAAATAGTGGTGGAATATTCCACTTCCATCCAAATCATGCTAGAGACACGTCATTTTTTTAGTAATAGATCGATTTTGGGTGAAAAAGAAAAGAAAATCAATCGAGGTAATTGTGCTTTGTGTTGGGAGTTGGGACATCAAAAATAAAATAGAGTTAAAAATTTGGAACTACTGGGGTATTATATTGTTATCATTTGAGTATGAACTAAAAGAGTTTGGGCTTTATAGTTCTAATTATAGATTCATCCAGCCCATTTTTTAACAGCTCCAATGCTTTGTTTATAGGACTTCTCGACAAATCCTACTTTTGTAGTAGTTGTTTCTTCTCTGCTCTGTGATGGAGTCAATAGTGAAAAAATATCAGCAGAGATTCAGGAGAATAAAGGATGAAATGGGACGATGGGAAGAGCTTCAGTCTCGCCTTATTTCCCAATTCTCTAATGCCTCTTCAATCATTCAGAGGTTGCAGGTTTCCCTTTTCCTCCCTATATATATACAGAGTTTTTCTTTTTTTTTTTTGGGTCAAAATGTTACTACCTTTATACTACTATTGAACTGTTTTTGATGATTTTATTATGTTTAGCTTATTCTAGATTCCAGAAACTATGGTGTTTTGAAAAGTATTGAGGGCATAGAGGATGCAGTTTTGAGAAAGCAAATGGATTCCCTCCAAACCATCTTGCCCTCCATTAACAAGACTATGTATGTAGTGTTTACTTTTCACTTTTCTATTTTTTTAATAGTATTTTTCTTGAAAACCTAAATTCCTGTTTTGCTTGCTTTGATGAAATACATGAAACAACATAGTAAAATATGAAATTGTTGGAAATTTATTGTGCAGTCAGTTAGCTAGGTTGGTAGACTAGGCATGCTTTTGTAATTTTATTTCTTGCTTTTACTATTTTGAATACATCTGGAAGAACTTAATGGCTAATAATTTTTAAGTTGTGGCCTTGGGAATTATAAAACAATATGTTGAATTTCATTGCCTTTTACACTTGCATACATAACAGTTGAAGTGGTTTGCTCTTGTTTCATAAAATGTTAACATGATCGTTTTCCAATTTCCATGCTGCTTTATAGCAAGGTTTTTACATGTCTTAATTTTCTTCATCCCCCCCCCCCTTTTTTTGTTGCTCGTTTGTGCTAGGTTTATTTAATGGATTTTGCAAAACAAACAAGTTCAAGGTTTGTATTTTACCTTTTCTTTTTCCTTGTAATTGAAATTCAGGGAAGAATTCCGTGGAGTTGTCTCAGTGATTGAGAAGATGGTTCGTGATAGCGGACAGCTAGCCGGAGGTGGTTCTGCCAAACAGCTATCAGCCAAACAGCTCAAACAACAGATTGGATTAAAACCAACTCTTGAAGATTGTTTAAGTGGACTTAGGATTCTTGAAGAGATGCACCAATCAGAGTATGCCTGTTTTCTTCTTATACAATATTACTCTGTCAAAATAAAAAAAAACAAATGCTTATTGTTTAAGCTAAACTCATTTATGTTGTTTTAGTTTTTTTCTTTTTTTATATTTCTTTTCATTGTTCTTCTAAATGAAATAAATCAACCTATCTATTGTTTAGGATAACTTATTTCTGAACCTCATGCAGGTACCGTCTAAAATTATCTCTGGTGTCGGCACTTCAAGATCTTGCCTTGAAACCTAAGTATGCTCTTTTAAGTACTAGCAAACTCAATCTATGTTATTTTCAGTTATAAATCTTACATCATTTCTTTCTCATAATCTTGGAAAATACTATTATGTCAATTTAAGCTAGCCTTTTGTTTTCAGCTTTATGAAACATATTTTCGATTATTATGTTTAAGATTCAATGTTGGAGGTCTCATGTAACACGTTTATTTATCACTACAGTCACCAGTGCCAGTCATTATTGCTCGTAGTTCATACAAGAAAGCATCACCTAGCATAGCAATCTCCTTTTACCTTTTCATTTATCAGACCTTCAGTACACTTAACTTATCCATTGCATTGTTTACTAACTTCTTTTTTCAGGTCAATTGGTGATTTAAGTGCTCTTCAGCAACTTCTGATTGATCAACCTAATATTCCGCGAGAGGAAGGTAATTTTCAACGATCCTGATGGGGATCTATTGTACTCTTACTTACATGGTAGTGCAATATTCAAAATCTTTAGTGAATGTGTTGTTGACTCTTTTCCATTTCCTCTGCAGTGCAATGCATATACGAAATCATATTTGCTGAAGAAATCTCTTGAAATGTTCTACATTGTAATCATATTTCATTCTATTTTTTTTTTTAATTGAGAATCAGAGGAATGAATGTTATTGTTTAAATTATGTGTTTATTTACAGAAATCCACATTCTTGTCGACTCTTTTTGGGATTCCCTTTTTTATGTTTGGGTTACTTTATGCCATTTTGATTTGCTACATTATATCCATTTAATTGGTTGGAGTTGGATTTTGTCTGTGTTTGGAATTTTGTCGATTGAGGAATCCATGTCTTTGTATAAGAGTTTTTTGATGATAAATTCTAAATGTAACATTTTGTGTCAAAATTATATACTATATTAGTATTACTATCATTGATTGTTTCATGGTTTTTTGATATTGGATTCAAGCCAGCTTTATAGGCAAAAAGTGATATATGTGCATGTATAAATATCAAATTATTGAGTTTTACTTGTTATAGAATTTGTTGAGTTTTGTTTGATTGTACGATGTGATCTTTGTAGTCATTGCATCCCTTTTCTCTCCTGCTTTCTGCGTGATTTGTGTGCATTTGTCTGAAACAATAATAATAATAATAATAATAATAATAATAATAATAATAATAATAATAATAATGGAGAAGGATAAAATTTATTATTAAATGGATTTGATAGAATGAATCATATGACTAAGAAATTAGAGAGAGAGGGAGAGGGTATTCCCTCTCGGAGTCATTAGAGAAGCCTCTTAGCTTGTATACAATTCACTGTCCGTTCTCCTTTTTTATTTTAGCACAAATCCTATATCAGTTTTTTGAAATCTAGGGATAATTTTGATAAATCAACTAAAATTTAACGGTGTTAGACAGCTAATGGAGTAAAGTGAGAGTGTGCAGAGTTTCTGAGAGTACAATGAAATTTGACACTATAAAATTTTTACAAGGAAAGTTTATGCAAATTTTTCATAACATAGGAGAAAGATCCTGCAGTTTTCCCCTCAAGAAAAAAAATATGATATGATATTCCTCTTATGATCATTAAGAAAAAAGCTTGTCAATAATATGCAATGTTTTTAAAATCGGACCGGAGAGCGAACCGGTAAGCCTACTGGTTAGCGGTTTTATTGGTCGAATTCAGGTGAACCGTTGGTCGAATCGCTGGTTTTAAGGAATTAATCGGACCGGATCAGCTTCCGGTTCGTGGTCGAACCGGCCGGTCCGGTCCGGTTTTAATAACATTGATAATATGATCAAAAAAGTACAAAGAGGGCATATTTGAGGCATTAGGTTCAATGCATTATAAACAGTTATAACATCACCGGAACTGGATTTTATTATAGGGCAACATTAAATTTTACCACAAATCGTGTTATTAATTTGGGGACTCTACATAAAGAAGACCATTTTGTAAGATGTTATAAGGCCCAAATTAGAAAAATCGAACACCTTACCCATTTCTTAGTCAAATTATACTATGACAAATAGCTATTCTGGGCTTATGTCACTTTTGATTTTCTAAACAAATTAAAATATGATTAATTTTATTTCTAATAAAATTACTAATGAGTTATTATATCATGTTTGTTGTGTCTGATTATAATAAATTACTAATGATTTGACCTATTCGTCTTCGGGTCAAGATAAAATTGACACAGGAAAAATCATATTTTTCATCTTTTGACGCAGAAGTTGCTAAACGGTAGAAATGAAGCACACAACTTGGGTCAACAATCAGAGCAACTCGAGTATTCTCCAATGGAAGTGGCGTTACGTACGAAAGGTGCAACAACTTCAAGTCATATTAATAGAGCCCTACATGTCAACCTCTTGAAATTAGTTGATAGAGATTGGCCTTCATTGCCTCTTTTGGATTAAAAAAAAAAATTTGAGACTAAATTTTCCCCATAATTTCTTGGCTTGAATCATTCAAATGGGAATCTTCTTTAATTTGAAGGTGTATTCTAAAATATGGCAAGTTATACTTGATAGTCAATGCACATATATAATTCTGTTTTTTCCAATTAATATAATTTAAGTTAACAAAAAAAAAAAAAAAAAAAAAAAAGAGAGAGAGATAACTATATAAACACATAAAATCTCGATAATTCAACTTATCTATTAATAATTATGTGACAACAAAAAACTCTAAAACGAAAACACCATTATAATCTCAAAACAAATAAAAATAAATTAGTTTTACACCCACACGGGAAAATACTTGGTGTCATCCTCTTGTGATGCTTTTGCGGTCAAATGTGATCTGGCACAAGTCAATACGCATTCTCTTTTACAGTCACTCTCCGTAAAAATCTTTATTTGCATGCAATCGAAGTAGCACTCCGTCATGCAAATCACGTTCTGGTTTTTCTCCAATGTTGACGTTGCCGTTGCCGTTGCCGTCGCCGTCACGAGCGCACAAAACGCGATCACGACCATCCAACTTCTTCCCATTTTGTGTTTACTGTTTGAACTATCAATTAACGAAAAAAGGAAATTTGTGTACGATGAAGGAAAAATTGATAGTGACTTTATAATTATTTTGCACATACATACACATATATATAGTTTTAGCCGTTTATGTCTTAATATTTGAGCGGTCACGTCTTTTAGACAAAATTTTGAATTTAATGGTTATAATATGGTCACGCCTTTTCCCTTTTTCATTTTCCCTACAAGAAAAGAGTATATGCGCCTTTGTACGAATGGGTGTGAACCGAAGCAATTATTAACCGATCAATAGTACCAGTATCTTTTAATTTGTTTAATTTAGTAAACATTAAGTATTAAAATTCATAACTTTTTCTAAAATTTACTTAAATAACATATAATTTTAATTATAATAATAGAGGAAATGCGAACAATAAAAGCATAAGGTAATTTTGAGTTCGCTCAGTCCTTTCAATCTCATGATATTGCATTTTAGTTTTCTAATCGCAATTCTCATTATCAGTAATCAATAGGCACTGCATCATCATATTTATTTATTGAGCTTTGGAATTGATAGAAAGTTTGGGCTTCAAAATTGGGATAAATAAGTAATAAGATTTTCTCCAAAAAATATATACTATTTGAAGCCCAAGTTTGTCCCAAGGCACATGTGTAGTCAAATCCAAGTTCACAATGGTCCAATCTTTTCTAAAATATGGGTATTCATATTGGGTTTAGTCTAACCCAAAGTAACTAAATGGAACAATACATTCGCTTTTGGATTGGATATAACTTACAGAAAAATGACTAGTTACAAGGGTTTGATGAGTTTGTCTAAGCTATGTCGAGAGAGGATGTTTCCCGATATTTTTAAGTTTTCCTTTTTTCTTTTCGAAAATGATCCTACCTAGGACTGTCAATGGGTAGGATTTTGATTGGATCAGGATAGTCCAGATCCGGATTTAGATCTTGTTCAGATTGTGCTTGGACTAGATTTTTTTAATTCAATGGATTTTGGTCGAATTTGGCCAGATATCAGATTATTTTTTATCCAATTAATTTTTTATTTAAAAATTACATTATTTTCCTAAAACAAGTTTATTAACTTCACAATTTAATTTAATTATAACTCACATTTCAAACATCCTTTATTAATATTCATATTATTAGATGAAAATATTGGTTTAAATAAATTTATAAACGAGTTATAAATTACTATCTTCTTAAAATGATAGTAAAACATTATTAATGATACTTACTTTTATAAAATATTTATTCTTTTTAATTTTTATCGGATCGCCCTAAATTTATATTCGCTCTATGTGTTTCAGATTACGGATCATTATACTCGGATGAGATCCATCGAATTCCTAATCGGACAATTATCCTAATAAATTGGACCGAATTCGGACGAATCCAAATTAAAATGCGCCCCATCGACAGCCCTAGCTAATCCTACCTATTCCTTAATTTTACAGTTTTACTATACTATACTTGTCTCAAAAGTTAAAAGAAATAAAACTACTTAATTTAACAAATATAGACACCTAATTTAGAAATAAGATATAAATACAACAAGACATGTTAACTTCTTACGATACTTCGGAATTTGCATTATGCTCGTTTTATGTTGTAACTTGTAAGGATTATTTTAAGTTTTTTTAATTAATTCTCTATTCAAAATCTATTTTAGGAAACTAATTTGACCATTACTTAAATAATTGGATTCTAAAGAACGCCGTGTGTGTTTGTGAGGTGAAATTTAGAATGCCACGCAAGTCCTGCAATGGTAAAAGCGCATAAAATTTTGTCCCATTATTGATCAATAATTTCGGCTCCTCGTAAAAGCCAAAGTTTACAACAAATTTCTAGATTATAGTTATAAATACATTACATCATTTATTTCAGCGAAATCATATTCTCACATGGAATGATGATATAGCATGCATGGACCCATCACCAAACCCGAATTCGATTCGGACCCAACTCTAAGGTTCAAAATTCGAAAAATGATAAATCAAGACGGTTTACTAATATTGGGTTGCCTCGCTATGTATATAACTTGCGCATAATAGGGTGCGACTTCGGATATGCAAGATCAATGGGAGATCATCATTGACCCCCACCGGCTAAAACTAGGAGCTCTGTGAACAAGCTAAATCTTCTGAGACCCTCTGATCCCCAATTTTTAGGAACGTGAACTCTCACTTGTAAAGAGTTGTCATGTATGCAAAACAAATCCCTCAATCATGAACATTCCTGACAAGAAAATATCTATTTCTATAGGTATAAATAACCATATGATATGAACATTTTAGATCTAATCTCTCGAATTATAATACACAATATGTAACCTACTTTTCTCCTCCGCAAATTGTTTCTTTAAGTTATTTTGCAACTTGGCCGACTTAAATATTGGAGGAGGTTCTACCGGCTACTACTCCCGTGTATAACCTTTGTATTGCAGACTTTGAAGCACATGACCTTAGAATATCTGAGGAAGAGCACAACATCTAATGAAATTTTGACAATTCTCAACTCACAGGCTAGTTTTTGAAGTAAGTTAGATTCAAACCATTTAACGTGGACTTGGTCCAATCCATATGATGAAATCTAATAAAAAGAATATATTTAGAAATTAAGAAATATAAATTCGCCTATGGTTTAGATATAAAATGAATAGTGTTAAACATGTTTATATGATAAACGAAAAGAATATGTATCTTTATATATATATATATATATATATATATATATATATATATATATATATTTTCTAATCACTTCAATTGCATGTCTGCTCAATTAATTTCCTAAATTTTAATGGGATCATAATGTGAAGAGATCTAGGACATTTTGGTGAAATAATATTGGACCTAATGACCTATTGAAACACACGTCTAATATTTAAATAAATAGAAATCGACCATGAACTTTTTAAACGAAGTCTTCCCTCTTTCCAATTTCCACTCTCTTGCTATAATTAATCAGACTTAAACTTGACTAAACTTTTACATCTAATTAATGGGATATTTAGATGGAAGATGTTCACATGTGTTGTATACAATTTTTTTTGTAAAATTATCATATTAAATATTTATTTTATTTAACTCTTTTATACATCAAAATATTCGGCATAAATTGATGATCGTGCACTAGGCATGTTGATGCAATACTTATTGCAAAAGTATATGAAGATGTACACATGTTTTGTACTTTGGCATGATACCCCCACCCTATTTTGTACTAATTGCGAATTTTGTAAAATTTCTTGTTGGTTTTGTATAATGCAAAAGGGTATCTTGCAATTTCCCCTAATTAATTTTATCTATTTACGTAAATATTTTGATAGGATTACTAAATATCATATGACGGAAAATATGAAAAACATAAAAATATAACGTGAAATGGATAATGTAGTTCAACTAATTTTGGACAGATTGACTTAATTTTTTTAGAGCAAAAAGTTGAAGATATATCACGGGGGACATATCTGTAATTTGGGTGGCCATGAATTAAAGTTAAGTCAAAAAAGTAAGCAATTACTATCGAATTGACCAAAGTTTCATGATTCCAATTTTTTTTTATATATTATTCTGACACTCAGCTACACTATATATACTCAAGAAATGCATTCAAATCCTCACTCAATATATACATTAATAAAAGTTATATAATTTTCAAAATGGAGTTAAAATTTGCAAACAAAATAAAGATATATTTAGCTGTCATTCTCTTGCAATTTGGTTTTGCAGGCTTTGCAATAGTTGCAAAATTTGCTCTAAACAAGGGAACGAGCCATTATACATTTGCAGTATATAGGAATGCAATTGCCGCTGTTGTATTTGCTCCTTTTGCTTTTGTTTTAGAAAGGTATAATTTTTCGATTAGTGCATGTATATGTGTTTCATTTAAATTAAGTTAATTAATTTGTATACTAATAATAATTCACCTTCGTAATTTTATCCACAGAAAAACTAGACCCAAGATGACTTACAACATTCTCCTAAAGATCATATTACTTGGCTTATTAGAGTAAGTAAATTGAAATTAAAAATATTTACAAACATCAATATGATCATGTTATAGGATTTTTGGCAACTTTAATTTCTTGTAATATGAAAATAGACAATTTACCTTCCTATCAGGAACGGATCTACTATATGAGTTGGGGGGGGGGGGCCTTGGCCCTCTCAAGATTTTGGTTTTTTTTTTTCATTCTATTCATGTATATATATTTAGTTCATTTGAATGCTTATTGGTTTCTTTTAAAATCTAAATTACAATATTTTGTGAATTTAAGTGATATGTTTGTCAATAGTATGAATCAATTAATTAAACTATTATCGCTTTTAAATTTTAAACCAATATGATACCAGTTTATTGTGATATTAGTTTATTCATTATTTCATATGTTCTGTATGCGAAATATAAAGTAAAGCTTGTGAAAAATAAGCTTGAAAACAAATACAAGTTATTTATTATAACATTATTTTGCTGAAGTTTTAATTTATAATGAAAATAATATTAATTTTATTTGAGACTATTTTATAGTATATTAATGAACATGGTGTATAATTATAATATAATGAAAATACATTTTAGAGTATACATTTTGTGTTCATTTATTTATACAGATTTTTTTCTCATGAGAATAAAAGTTGGTCCACTCTGGAATCCTGGATCCGCCTCTGCTTCCTATGATATGTATAAATGAGCACTTCACCTCCCTATAATATTGCATAATGGACATTTTACCCCCTTGTAATAAATGTAAAATCAATGTATACGCTTCTTTCGCGAAAAAAACAAGGAGTTATTTTGTCATTTTATTTATCAATGAAAGTAAATTGCTTATTAAAAAGAACACAGGGAGTTAATTTGTTATTCACTCTCTCGTGTAATTAATTAAACTTCTTTGTGACAGTCCGGTTATGGGTCAGAATCTTTTCTATGCTGGAATGAATCAGACAACGGCTACTTTAACTTCAGCCTTGTGCAACGTTCTTCCTGCCCTCACTTTTATAATGGCTTGGATACTAAGGTATTGAATCTTTTATAAAGTAACAACAAATTAAAATACGAATTATTATTATTTAAAAAAAGGTTTCATGAATATATAATTACTTCCAGGGTTGAAAATGTGAATTTAAAAAAATTACACAGTCAAGCAAAAATTGTGGGGACTTTGGTCACGGTTGGTGGAGCAATGATTTTGACGATTATCGCGGGGCCGGAATTAGGATTGCCATGGACGTCGAAAGATCATTCTGATAATAATAAGCCTTCCGGTAAATCTACAAGAGTTCAACATCCCGTTAAAGGAGCACTTATGATTGCGGCGGGAAATTTTGCTTATTCCCTCTTTTACATTCTCCAGGTTTGTAACATTTCTACCTCTCATTCTTGGGGAAAATGCAACCTACCTACCTGTGTTTTGAAAAATCTATGCAAAATTCTCCTGTATTATTTTTATTGCAAGGAATCCGTTTGTGTTGTACCAAATTTTACAAGGAATCCACTTTTTTTTTTTAAAAAAAAATGGATGCGCATGAAACCCCACCCACGTGTGTGCTGGAACGAAACAAGGGTTCTGTGCAAATTAATGATAACTCATGGGATTCTTTGCACAATAAAAACAAGTGATAGGGATTCTGTGCAAATTAAGCATAACTCATGGGGTTCTTTGCATCATAAAAAAAAAAAGATTAAAATAGAAATTTGTGTATAAATTTGAAGGTTAAAATAGGAATATCAAATTTTATTAATGTTGTTAACAATATACCATTAAAGAGGAAAGTGTGCAATATTTTATAAAACAGGAGGGAATTCCTTGCAATAAAAATAACGCGGGGAGATTTTGTGTAGGTTTTCCAAAACATAAGTGAGTAGGGTACAATTTTCCCCATTCTTGTCTTTATTTTTTGTTCCTTCCATGATTTTTTCTTCTTAAAACTTAAAAATGCACACATATTGTGCAAAATAGTACTCAATTCAATGAATGTAAGAATACTTAAAAATAACATTGATGAGAATGGTAAGAATAAAATTAAATACGCATTGCTACATATATTTTCAATAATTTCTTATTTTTTTAATTAATAGGCAATCACGTTAAAGTCATATCCAGTTGGACTTACACTTACAACGTTGATATGTACAACTGGAGCTTTGCAAGGAACTATACTCACTTTTGCAGTTGAAAGAGGCAACTTTGCAATATGGTCCATAGGATGGGACTCTAAACTTTTAGCTTATGCTTATGGGGTATGTATATGAACTATAAATTTAAAGAGTTAATGGCAATTTAATCCCTTGTGATATTCATAATGTTCAATTTGTCTCTCTATAATTTAAAAAATAGCACTTTACCCCTTTGTAATTTTATAAAAGTTTCACACTGTCTTCCTGACATTTTTTATAATGTGGCAGTTTACTCCCCTGTGTTATGATCATGTTATAGTTTACCCCCCCCCCCCCCCCGTATTATGATAAATGTGGCAATTTACCCCCTTTGTGATGATAAATGTGACAATTTACCCTCTATGTTACAAAACACCTTTCATGTTCACTCTTAATTTCGAAAATTGAGTTACACTCTTCAGCTGAAAAGGATAAAGTGTCGTACGCTCTAAATTTAGGTGTCCAAATTCAAATTCTCATATATGGTAACATTTTGATGCAGGGAATAATCAGTTCAGGAGTTACATATTATATTTCAGGGATAATAATGGAAAAAAAGGGACCAGTGTTTGTCACCGCATTTAATCCTCTAAATATGGTCATCATTGCAATAGCCAGCTCTTTCATATTTGCGGAGCAGTTGGATGTGGGAAAGTAAGTACTTTATAATTTATTTGTTTCTATAATAAATTAAATAAATTATTAACATTAATCTCTAATATTATAATTTAATAACTGCAGGGTTATAGGAGCCGTGGTGATTGTTATTGGACTTTACTTAGTCGTATGGGGTAAAAGTAAAGATCAAATCGAATCAATTGACACTAAACTCGAATTGCCAAGTCATCATAAACAAGTTTTAGTTACAAATTCTTGAACAAATGACTTGAAGGCTAACAATGATGTAAATTGTAAATTATGATTTGTGCCCTTGTTCTTCAAAATATTAGAGAAGTTAGGCCCTTTTTTTGTTCAATTTTGTGAAAACTCGTGGTAAAAGCTTTGTACATTGTCCATTTCAGAAGAATGTAAGGGTTCATTTTCACCCCCCGAGATATGCATAATAATTAATTTACTCTCATGTGATTTAGAAAATAACACTTTAGTTTACACTGCTATAAATTAAAATTTCATATTGTCTCCTGATATTTTTAAACTTTAAAAAATACAAATTTGACAAAATTAAACCTCTTATATGCATATTGTTCTTTATTCAACTATAAATTATATAGTATAATCGTTGCACCACATCATCAAGTATTCGAGATGGAATCGACCAATATAATTATTACACTTAGGATTTTAAAAGTGTATTCATATTATGAGAACAGCGGTGATGTAGATTCTCACTCCACATGTAATAATTTCATTTGTCAGTTGCACCACGTGTGCTTGATGATGTGGTTCTATCATTATAATAAATAAGTTCTCCTAAATAAATGAAAAATAAGTCTCATTTTTATTTTATATATATTTCTTTCTTCTTTTTGTAGCAATCATGAAAATTATGTATCGAAATTTTGATATGTTATCATGAAAACATTGTTTTTATGTAAATCGAAATGAAAATAATAAATATGTTCTCCTAAAAAAATGAAAAAATAAGTCTCATTTTTATTTTATATATATTTCTTTTTTCTTTTTGTAGCTATCATGTGAGAATTATGTATCAAAATGTTGATATGTTGCCATGAAAACATCTAATTTATTTTTGTTTTTATGTCAATCAAAATGAAAATATAGAATAGTTTCTTATTCTACATGTCCTAAAAGCTTTTTTTTGTAGAAATAAAAAAATTTCAGTTGTGATTTGAGTTTAAAACTAAAAAGGATGATTATGATTATGAACAAAAACGTACCATGAATTTAATGGTAATTAATTATCAAAAAAATAAATTAATTATTAATTTATAAAAATCTCAAACTGAAACTGAATCAAACTAGAATCCAAAAATATGAACTCTGGACTTTGATTCTAATTGAAGGTCTAAGTTGTAGTTCTCACTTTGACTTTTATGGGAGCAATTAAAAGGAGAACAAGGAAAAAGGTCAAAAGAATATTTTGAGATAATAGAAGAGACCTTGTGGAAAAAGAGCGAAACAAAATATAGTTAAGGTAGACAAGAAATCAAGCCAATTTTTCATAGAATGAGACTATAATTGCAGCACAAAAGTTTCATTCAGTAACTCACACATGATTAACGAGACGTATATAAATCGACATTTAATAGAATGGAAGAACTTGTGTTGCTTTCAGAATTCACAGATGGATTCCTCAACTAGACAACATCCAAAAGACAAAATAGTATAATTCTAAAAGTTTTAATTTGTAGTGCCACTCGATATGTCCCTTACCGCAAAACACCAAGCAATAACATGTACTGTTATATGATTCGGCCCCTTCCCCGTGTAGTAGATGATCAAATAACTCAGGATATCTTGAAGAAGTTTCTTTCAATTGAAGTGCAGTCTCTTTTCTGGCTTCCTATACATACAAATTTTAATGCAACAGATTAATTTTTTTAAAGATGGAATTTACGGTGCAAGAATGAAAATAAGATTATAAGCTTCAACAAAAACTCCAATTCCAGTTGACTTCATATTCTATAGAAAAGGCAACAACAATGCACATGGAGAATGGTTAAAAATATGTCGAGTAAAATCTGAAAACTTTGAATAGTCTATGGTCCTTTGAAATCTTAAAGAAAACTGAAAACTAAAACATAACATCTTTAAGTAATGCAATAGATCATAAGACCAAGGCAAAACCAGCTTTTGCCCAGCATGTTCAACTAACGATTTATCCTTTATCTATTATCATGGGGCAATAGGACATGCATGATTGTGAGGACATCTCTTTAAGATGTAAATGAGTTCTCTGTAACACATAAGATCAAAACCATGAGACTTGTTGCATATTGATTGTACCTAATTCTTTCTCAAAGTTTTACAATGACGAAGTATCATTTCCAGAATTTCTATTCTCAACATAAAAAAAACAGTCCAATCAAGTAAAAAAACAAAGTTCACTATATCTTTCATGAAGCATCGCATTGCTAACACAACATCTATTTTTTTCCATGCCCTTCAACCACTTTGAACTTCAACTGTATAACCTTTTAACAAAAATATATTTCCATAAGATGACCAACATGATAAACATTATCTTTGTTAAAAGATACGAAGATTACCTGAGTTATCCCTTGTGTTGAACTCCATACGGACATATTTTGGATGTTGTTACATTGCTTTTGAAATTGGCGAATTGCAGCAAGGCTTCCACGGTAAAAATCAAAACACGAAACCCCTAACTTTATTTACACAATATACTACCACTAATTGTTACTAGGTAACCATCGCTACAACTAGTAACTTTATTTACATTACTTCTTCAACCAAGTCTAAAGGGGTGTTGTGCCCTCCTTTCGGGAGGTATCTACAACTTTTGGGGGTTTGAGCGAAGTAAGAGCCAATTTAATGACATCTTCTATAACAAGACTAGTTCCACAAAACCCCGACAAAACCAAAGCATCCGACATATTCTTGGTCTGCATGGGAATGAATATTGATGCACTAATTCTGAACAGTTTTACCAAATCCCCATCTTCCTCATTGTCTAAAACGATTCGCAAAATGGGAAGGGACAGAATGACTAGCCCCGTCACCCAAGCCCCATTGAGGTCTTTGACATTATAGCAGATTGTGAAGAACAAAAAGGGGAAAACAGAATGCGTGATAAACTTAACGATACCTTTTGTAATCTCAGCCTTGTGCTTTTTCTGGATAGACATCTCATTGAATAATTTTGTCAACCAGTTAAAAAATCTCAGATAAAAAACCACAGCTATATAGGAATGGAGAGAAATTCCTACTATCAAAGTTTTATACCCATCGAAAGATAATTTCTCCAATTTAAACATGTAATTTAACCAGGAGTCGCTATAAACCTTGTAGTGTTCGAATTTAGTCTCCAAATTTGGGGATTGCACAAGGAGAAATATAGCATATAAGAAAAGGGAAAAAGAAATTGAACCTAAAGCAAGCTTAATTGAGTAAAGTTTCGTCATGATGCAGCAAGGAAACGGAGGCGGGAGCTGACGGCGGATTCGGGAGCAGACGGCGGAACGGCGGAGGCGGAGTTCGGGAGCAACTTAGTTTACTGGCAGTAAAGAAGCTGCGCGAGGGTAACTAGGGATTGGGGTAAAAAAAATTATATTTATATTCCTATTATAATAGTTGTAGTGTAAATAGGCGCGCTAGGGTTTTCTTATTTTATATTTTTGGTAAATTCAAATTGCATTAATAACGTCAAAAAGTTTATTAAACAAATTAGAGGAGAGCTCCTATCACAAATAAAATCATTAGAAAAATAATTATGTACAAATGATTATTTCAATTGACAAATTTTTTCCATTTAGCAAAATTGTGTGCCGTTTTATTGCAGAGACGAAGGATTTTTTTGGTTTTTAAATGAGAATTGGCATGACTTAAACATTTAAAAGATGGAGTGGAGTTAAATATCATGTTATTGAATTGCAATAGATCAAATTATCAAAAATCAAAGTCAAATTGACCTATTACCATCAGTTATTGTTTGAGATGTTATTTATTTCCACCACTAACTTGGTATAATTTTAAAATAAGTATCGTAGTTAAATACTAGTATTAACTACATTGAGAATGTGCGTACGTTACTATATGATTAAACTTATTTATATATCACTGATAAGTGATAACTAAGAAATTATAAGTAAATTATATGAAAATAAACTAATTTATTAACGAATCATAGTTTATTTAATTTTTTATCTATTGATTTGTGAATCACACTCCAGACCAAGAATGCATTGGATCATACCTTTTATAGTATGGTAACTTCACTAGAATTCGAATAACTATAATAAGTTTTACATATAATGAGAAATTATTTATAGGTAATTATACTATATTGATAATAACTAGATATATTACGACATTACGTTTTCAAATTACTCATTTGAACAAAAGATGACGTAGGTCCATTTTTTTCTTAGGTGGGTTTAGTCCAATGATGGGAATTCTCAAAATCACTTTTGGTCCAATATAGTGATTTTGTAGGTGTTTGGATTTAAGATAAAAACTATTTTGATTTGCAATACCATAATCACTTTTGAGATTTTCTGAAGGAAAAAAAAAATGAAAGTATCACTTTTGCCTAAAACAATTATACAACAATAATTATTCTATAACTTATTTTTTTTACAATCAGTTATTGTCAAAATTCATTTAAAATTGTTTTTCCAATCACTACGACAAACTTGCACTCACTCAATTCTATTATAGTCAAATATGACTTAATCAGCCAAAAACAATTAAATTTATTAAAAACATGAAATTAAATATACATTTGTACAAGAAAGGTAAAATGATTTTGTAAATTGGGATTCTTAAAATATTTTTAACAAACAGTCATCTATATCATACAAAAAGGGGCAAAATGTCTCATATATAACTTGTAGGGAAATAAGTGATACCACCATTATATTTTATGGATGAAAAATGAAAATAAAGTAAAAAGATCTTACTTAACAATTGAACCGGCAATTGAATCACGAACTCTTCTTTCTGACTTCTGGTAATTTCCCAATACTCTGGTCGATCTCCAATCAAGAACGGAAAGCAAATGCTAATCACAGCCTAAGAACCCTGGACTTCGATGTTCTTGATTGATCAAATTAAGTCTACCCCAAAAAGTGATTTCTCTCTATTTTTCTCTGTATTTTTGACAAAATACTGTAATTATGTTGAAGTTGTCATCTACTTAACTAAAAATCGTGTAAGTACACTTTTTTCATAATTAAAAAACGTGTACAAATATGTCAACCACAAATATGTTAGGTGTTGGCACACGGAGAGCAATGTCGTTGAGCTTGCCCTTGAGCCGAAGTAGCACAAGTGACATGGCTTTGGCTGCACCCGCGCTTGTTGGCTCTCTTCAAGTCACGCTGTGAAGCATTCAATAGCCTTTGTGTACGACAAAATCAACGTCTCTTAGAGATAGTTTGGTCGCGCGTTACACTAGTGGAAAAGCACGTTTGCTTGTCTAACGCATGGTATTAATCGTTTGGCCAATTCTTTTCGTTTTCACGATTGCTGTACACAACGTGGCAATCCCACGTTTTACATAAGTAGCCATAGGGGTGCTTTTGATTCACCGCAACTTTCACAATATATATTTTCCACTATTATCCTTTCTATTTTATAGTTCATCGTCTTTTAATATTCCACTTTTAAGTTTTTTTCTTTAAAAATAAATCTACAATACATATGATCTTTTATTGAATGCGTGTTTATATTGTTAGAAAAGTTTGTGCTAAATGAGAAAATAAAGCATTAATGGAACTTCTTTTCTTTAGGTAATAATGAGATGAATAGATTTTTCATAATAAACTATGTAGAAACTCAAATTGAGGATTTTATGAATTATTAACTTATTGTCTTATTTTGATGCTATGAATTTTTATATATGATTTTTATAACCTTTTTAATTTTGACAATATTTAAAAAATTTAGTTCATTGATTTTTCTTTGTAAATTGTATTCATATTTTAATTACAATTATAAGTTTATTGTAAGTTAGTTTTGTAAATGTTTTAAGAATAAGTATTTCTAGAATCAATTTAAAATAATTGAAACCAAACGTTCAATCAATTATAAAAAATCAATTCTTCAAAAAGTGATTATACTAAAAGCAATTATTCTAGAATCCATTCTAGAATCGTAGGGCCAAACTAACCCTTAAATCAGAGTGAAAAGCAAAAATGCCCCTATGTTGTTTTTATTATCAAGAATCCCCCGTATGCTATTTTTATGAGCAAAACATTCACAAAAGCACTAGTACATATTAATCAAGAAATATATCAATTCTACCCCCACTAAAAAAATATAAAAACATCTCTATTCACTTAAGAAATTTACAATTATCTCGCTGACAACTTTAAAAGATTGACAGTAACCCACTTGTTCACTTAAAAAATTGACAATAATGTCCCTATTGATTCATGAAGAAATATTTCTTTTTTTTTGTCCTAAAGCATACTATCTACTTAATCAGTGGCGTCTTCGAAGAATATCTAGATCAATCCTTCCGGTGGTGATTCCCATTGTCGTGCCTCTTCTTGTAGTATATGGCCCCTTCTTGCCAATTCATCCACGCATATGTTTCCTCCTCTACGTATGTTGTAGAGTTTGCAAGTCCATGGCTTTCTAATAAGTTCTCGACAGTCTTCAATAATATTTTCCAACGGGTGAATGTTAGTACCACTCTAGAGTCACACTCCGCTACTGGCTTCTCTATGTGTCTATTCCAAGCCATTTTAAGTCCCTCTCTTTTTGCCATAAGCTCGGCTTCGGTGATTGTAACCTGTCCCAATTTCATGCTAAAGCCTTCGATCCATTTCATGAAGAAATATCAAATGGAATTTTTTGCTAATAAAAAAGTACAGGGGGGTTTTTGCTAAATAACACATGAAAGTCTTTTCCAATTTGGCAAAGCACATGGCATGTTTTGACATTTAGATCCTTAAACGAAGCAAAGAAAACTATCGAATTTGTAGCAACTTTTTATCCATTTTACTTGATCACCGGTGTAGGAATGAGAAGTCATCATCGTACCCTTCACAATACTCTTGTTCAATAATAACACACCACCATAACTGCTACGACCTCTTCAACTACACCACCAAAAATGATGATAAAAGTCGGATTTTTGGCAGCTTGCACCCCTGAAAATGGGTTTTTTTAAAAATGGCACCTTCAAAATATATAAATTTTGACAGAGTACACCATTTAATTTTTTGGGTCGAAGAAATCATCGAAAAATTGGAAATCCTGTTGTTTAAAGGGCTATAATTGTCCTTTTAACTCATTTCCCTACTATAATTTTGTGCCAAATTTTCAATATTCTTACAACCTATATTTACATCTCTAAACTATTTATACACAATTCTTCACCATTACCATCTATATTCTGTTTTTTAGGTCAAAGTTTTTCCAAAATTAATATATATTTCATTTAACATAAGATTTTTAAAGTTCAAATATATTGCATTTAACATAAAAATGATAGTCAAGACATAATAAACACAATAAACTTAGCAACCCACCAACAAGAATTAGCAGTAATATTCATATTAATCTAGGCAAATTCATATAGCTTCAAGACAACATACAATTACATATAACAAAGTCTAAAAATTAAACACAATTCATCTGACCCCATATTTGATTCATATTAGAACACCAATTCCCACCGAAATATGTTTAAAATAATAAGTAGACCAAATAAGTTCAATATCAATTAAACTACAAAATGTACTTCCATGTCTACAAAATCTTTCAATTGCCTTCATTATTCTTCAATTCAATGTTAATGCTTTCACATAAAATGAGTTAAATATCTTCCAGTTCAACTATAAACTCTAGTTATGGCAGAGCTACCTTCACCATGTAGTGTACCAATTCTATCCTCCTAACATCCTATCATTACATATAACTTCGATTTTATGCGATAGAAGGTAAATGTGATGCAAAAATATGGCAAAACCTTAAGCGTGGGACTGATGTAGATTAAGTGGAGCATGTCTAATTTAATGTGTAAAGGACAAACTATACGTTTAATTTAGGTTGCTTAAGTTTGGAGGGAATTTAAAAGGACAATTATGCCCTTGTAAATATCAAGATTTTCGATTTTCGTCAATCTTTTTGGCCCGAAAAAAATTGAAGGGTGCACTCTGCCAAAATTTAATTTCAAAAGTGCAATTTGCTAAGCAATCCGTTATCAAGAGGAGCAAGCTACCAAAAGTCATTAATTTTCATTTTAATTTTTTTTTTTTTTTGTATTTCTTTCTTCTCTTTTCATGATCACGTGAGAATGATGTATCAAAATCATGATATGTTGTCATGAAAACTGTTTTATGTTTGTGAGTCAATCAACACGAAAATGTATAGTAGTTTCTTATTTGACATGCTTTTTGTGTAGTTACAATTTTTTCAAATATTTTTAAAAAAAAATTCCAGATTTAGATTTTTTTTTATTAAATCGTACTCCAAAATTTATTCATGACAAACATAAATCAATCTAGAATAATCTTAGATTTGTGCATGTTTATTACCCTTTTCATATGGAGTCAAGCTCAACTGAAAGTTCGAAAACCATGAACGACAAATGATTCTCACGTTTGATATTATGTATATAGATAAACAAACTCGAGCAAACATAAATAGGTCCACTTCGAAACAATTTATACTAGTGCACGACAACTTAGCACACCACGACATGAAGTTCCGGATGCATAGAAATTTACTCTGCCCCATCATGAGATGGCCGGAATCTCAATTAGGTAGAATATTTATTGTGATTTTTGAAGTGTTTTGCCTCAATTATAGAAATTTATTTTAGTCAATCGTGATTTTAATGGTTTTTGGCCCTCACTATCATAATCAATTTTGGAATTTTCAGAAGAAAAAATCAACTTATTTTAGAAGTAACTAAAGTGTTACTTTTGCAAAAATAATTATCCAAAAAAAGTAATTATTTTATAATTGAATTTTATCATAATCAATTATTATCAAAATTCATTTTAGTAAAATTAGTCCTCCTATAATTGATTTTCGAATCGCTAGGCCAAACTCACCTTAAAATCAAATTGCATTAATAACATCAAAAAGTTTTTTAAACAAATTAGAGGAGAGCTCCTATCACAAATAGGGCTGGAAATCAAATCAAGCTACTCGATACTCGATTTGAGCTCGGTTCGTCACACTAATCAAACAAGCTTGAACATCATTCTTCGTTCGATTACTTTTGAAGTTCGGCTCGAGCTCGAGCTCGACTCGATAAGCTAAAAATTGAAAAACTACATGTAAAATATCAAGCTACTCGGTACTCGGTTCGAGCTCGTTCGATAAAAGCTCGTTTGAACTGAGCTAGATTTATAATCAAACCAAGCTCAAACACAAAATTTTAAGCTCGATAAAAATCAAACCAAGCTTGAACAGTGTGTCGTTTGACACTACTCGGCTCGATTACACCCCTAATTACAAATAACATCATTAGAAAAAGAATTATATGCAAATGATCAATTCAATTGACATATTTTCTCGATTTAGTATAATTGTGTGCCGCTTTGATGCAGAGACGATGGATTTTTTTTTTGTTTTTAAATGAGAATTAGCATGACTTGACCATTTAAAATATGGAGTGGAGTTAGATATCATGTTACAATCGATCAAATTATCAAAATCAAAGTCAAATTGACAAATTACTATCAATTATTATTTGAGATGTTATTTATTTCTCCCACTTGTTTATTGATGATATTATTGAACTTGGTATAATTTTAAAATAAGTATCATAGTTAAATACTAGTATTATCTACATTGAGCATGTGCGTTACTATATGATTAAACTTATTTCTATCTCACTGATAACTAAGAAATTATAAGTAAATTATATGAAAATAAACTAATTTATTAATGAATTATAGTTTAATCATAATTTAATTTTTTACCTATTGATTTGTGAATCACAGTCCGGACCGAGAATGTATTGGAGCTTAATTTTTATAGTATGATGACTTCACTAGAATTCAAACTAACCATAAGTTCTACATATAGTGAGAAATTATTTGTAGGTAATATATTATATTGATAATAACCAAGTTTAACAATATCATCACCCTAATATCTAGATATATTACGACATTGCGTTTTCAAATTACTCAAATTTGAACAAAAGAAGACGTAGGTCATTTTTTATAGGGTGAGTTTAGTCCAATGATGAGAATTCTCAAAATCACTTTTGTCACAATATCGTAATTTTGTAGGTTCGACGGATTCGTGTTGGGTTTGGATCTAAGATTAAAATTATCTTTAGTCAATCATGATTAGAAAGTGTTTGGTCTGCAATACCATAACACTTTTGAGATTTTCTAAAGTAAAAAAAAAAATGAAAGTATCACTTTTGCCTAAAACAATTATACAACAATAATTATTCCATAACTAATTTTTTTCACAATCAATTATTGTCAAAATTCATTTAAAACTGTTTTTCCAATCACTACGACAAAACTTGCACTTACTCAATTCTAATATAGTCAAATATGACTTAATCAGCCAAAAACAATTAAATTTATTAAAAACATGTAATTAAATATACAATATAACTATAAGGTAATGGTTAAAGTCTTACATTGCCATTAGTACAAGGTAAAATGATTTTGTAAATTGGGATTCTTAAAATATTTTTAAAAAACAGTCATCTATATCATACAAAAAGGGGCAAAATATCTCATATATAACTTGAAGGAAATAAGTGATACCACCATTATACTTTATGGATGAAAAATGAAATTAACTCAATTGTGAACAACTGACCAAATATTGTAATTTTGTTGAAGTTAAGTATCAAAAAAATAAATTAATTATTAATTTATAAAAATCTCAAACTGAAACTGAATCAAACTAGAATCCAAAAATATGAACTCTGGACGTTGATTCTAATTGAAGGTCTAAGTTGTAGTTCTCACTTTGACTTTTATGGGAGCAATTAAAAGGAGAACGAGGAAAAAGGTCAAAAGAATATTTCGAGATAATCGAAGAGACCTTGAGGAAAAAGAGTGAAAGAAAATATAGTTAAGGTAGACAAGAAATCAAGAATGAGACTATAATTTGGGCACAAAAGTTCCATTCCGTAACTCACACATGATTAACGAGACGAATATAAATCGACATTTAATAGAATGGAAGAACTTGTGTTGCTTTCAGAATTCACAGATGGATTCCTCAACTAGACTACATCCAAAAGACAAAATAGTATAATACTAAAAGTTTTAATTTGTTGTGCCACTCGATATGTCCCTTACCGCAAAACACCAAGCAATAACATGTACTGTTATATGATTCGGCCCCTTCCCCGTGTAGTAGATGATCAAATAACTCAGGATATCTTGAAGAAGTTTCTTTCAATTGAAGTGCAGTCTCTTTTGTGGCTTCCTATACATACAAATTTTAATGCAACAGATTAATATTTTTAAAGATGGAATTTACAGTGCAAGAACAAAAATAAGCAGCCCAAACTTATTTTAAGTAGATGCTTATTATAAGCTTCAACAAAAACTCCAATTCCAGTTGACTTCATATTCTATAGAAAAGGCAACAACAATGCACATGGAGAATGGTTAAAAATATGTCTGAGTTAAATCTGAAAACTGTGAAAAGTCAATGGTCCTTCGAAATCTTAAAGAAAACTGAAAACTAAAACATAACATCTTTGAGTAATGCAATAGATCATAAGACCAAGGCAAAACCAGTTTTTGCCAAGCATGATTCAACTAACGATTTATCATTTATCTATTATCGTGGGGCAATAGGACATGCATGGCTGTGAGGACATCTCTTTAAGATGTAAATGAGTTCTCTGTAACACATAAGATCAAAACCACTAGACTTGTTGCATATTGATTGTACCTAATGCTTTCTCAAAGTTTTACAATGACGAAGCATCACTTCCAGAGACCAGAAGTTCTAATCTCAACATCAAAAAACAGTCCAATCAAGTCAAAAACATTGTTCACTATGGCTAAATATATAAACCTCAGTTTTATCTGCAAGCAGTCATTATATGATCTCTTTTATGAAGCACCGCATTGCTAACACCACATCTATTTTTGTTCAGTGTAAAACCTTTTAACCAAAATATATTCCATAAGATGACCAACATGATAAACATTATCTTGTTAAAAGATACGAAGATTACCTGAGTTATCCCTTGTGTTGAACTCCATACGGACATATTTTGGATGTTGTTACATTGCTTTTGAAATTGGCGAATTGCAGCAAGGCTTCCACGGTAAAAATCAAAACACGAAACCCCTAACTTTATTTACAAAATATGCTACCACTAATTGTCACTAGGTAACCATCGCTACAACTAGTAACTTTATTTACATTACTTCTTCAACCAAGTCTAAAGTGGTGTTGTGCCCTCCTTTCGGGAGGTATCTACAACTTTTGGGGGTTTGAGCGAAGTAAGAGCCAATTTAATGACATCTTCTATAACAACACTAGCTCCACAAAAACCCGACAAAACCAAAGCATCCGACATATTCTTGGTCTGCATGGGAATGGATACTGATGCACTAATTCGGAACAGTTTTACCAAATCACCATCTTCCTCATTGTCTAAAACGATTCGCAAAATGGGAAGGGACAGAATGACTAGCCCCGTCACCCAAGCCCCATTGAGGTCTTTAACATTATAGCAGATTGTGAAGAACAAAAGGGGGAAAACACAATTCGTGATAAACTTGACGAAACCTTTTGTAATCTCAGCCTTGTGCTTTTTCTGGAGAGACATCTCATTGAATAATTTTGTCAACCAGTTAAAAAATCTCAGATAAAAAAACACAGCTATATAGGAATGAAGAGAAATTCCGACTATCAAAGTTTTATACCCATCGAAAGATAATTTCTCCAATTTAAACACGAAATTTAACCAGGAGTCGCTATAAACCTTGTAGTGTTCGAATTTAGTCTCCAAATTTGGGGATTGCACAAGGAGAAATATAGCATATAAGAAAAGGGAAAAAGAAATTGAACCTAAAGCAAGCTTAATTGAGTAAAGTTTCGTCATGATGCAGCAAAGAAACGTAGGCGGGAGCTGACGGCGGAACGGCGGAGGCGGAGTTCGGGAATAACTTAGTTTTTAGTTTTACTGGCGGTAAAGAAGCTGCGGGAGGAAAACTAGGGATTGGGGTAAAAAAAATTATATTTATATTCCTATTTATAATAGTTGTAGTGTAAATGAGGCGGGCTAGGGTTTTCTAAACTTTTATTTTTGGTAAAATACTAAAATCAAATTGCATTAATAACGTCAAAAAGTTCTTTAAACAAATTAGAGGAGAGCTCCTATCACAAATAGGACTGGAAATCAAATCAAGCTACTGGATTCTCGACTTGAGCTCGGTTCATCACACTAATCAAACAAGCTTGAACAACATTTTTCATTCGATTATTTTTGAAGTTCGGCTCGAGCTCGACTCGATAAGCTAAAAATTGAAAAACTACATGTAAAATATCAAGCTACTCGGTACTCGGTTCGAGCTCGTTCGATAAAAGCTCGTTTGAACTGAGCTAGATTTATAATCAAACCAAGCTCAAACACAAAATTTTAAGCTCGATAAAAATCAAACCAAGCTTGAACAGTGTGTCGTTTGACACTACTCGGCTCGATTACACCCCTAATTACAAATAACATCATTAGAAAAAGAATTATATGCAAATGATCAATTCAATTGACATATTTTCTCGATTTAGTATAATTGTGTGCCGCTTTGATGCAGAGACGATGGATTTTTTTTGTTTTTAAATGAGAATTAGCATGACTTGACCATTTAAAATATGGAGTGGAGTTAGATATCATGTTATTAAATTACAATCGATCAAATTATCAAAATCAAAGTCAAATTAACAAATTACTATCAATTATTATTTGAGATGTTATTTATTTGGGAAAATTGCAAAATTGGTCCCGTAACTATTGCTCGCTGGCAAAAAAGTCCTGTAACTTTACGGGCTGGCAAAAACATCCTGTAACTATTATATTTTGGCAAATTAGTCCTATTTTAGCCCGAACTGCCATCGTATCTGCCAATTCATGCCCCTTTGCTGACGTGGCAAGTAAAACCCCCTTGTTGACATGGAAAAATAGCAAAAAATGATTCCATAACTAACGATCACTGGCAAAAAAGTCCTTTAACTTTTTGGGTTGGCAAAAAAGTCCTATAATTAAATTATTTTAGCAGTTTAGTCCTATTTGGTCCAAATTGTGATTTTTTTCACTTTTTCACTTTTTGGTTTTGATGTAATTTTGAGATTACATGTAACTACTTTTGAACAAAATGTTGAACTTAATTGCAGCTGATTTTGTCATCGTTATTCAATAATCGAGGATTTTTTTTTAATTGTCGAAGATTGAATCTTGTTCAATATGTGTCTTGGTGCAATGTGATAAAAGTGCCTTTCAATATTATCATGAGTCTAAATTACTTCTAAGTTAATGTATGTTAGATATGGTTAATTTTTCGTTTGAAATGGGTGGGAAAAAAATCACAATTTTGACCAAATAGGACTAAACTGCTGAAATAATTTAATTATAGGACTTTTTTGCCAACCCAAAAAGTTAAAGGACTTTTTTGCCAGTGATCGTAAGTTATGGAACCATTTTTTGCTATTTTTCCATGTCAACAAGGGGGTTTTACTTGCCACGTCACCAAAGGGGCTTGAATTAACAGATACGATGGCAGTTCGGGCTAAAATAGAACTAATTTGTCAAAATATAATAGTTACAGGATGATTTTGCCAGTCCGAAAAGTTACATGATTCTTTTGCCAAGGAGCAATAGTTATGAGACCAATTTTGCAATTTTCCCTATTTATTTCCCCCACTTGTTTATTGATGATATTATTGAACTTGGTGTAATTTTAAAATAAGTATCATAGTTAAATACTAGTATTAACTACATTGAGCATGTGCGTTACTATATGATTAGACTTATTTCTATCTCACTGATAACTAAGAAATTATAAGTAAATTATATGAAAATAAACTAATTTATTAATGAATTATAGTTTAATCATAATTTAATTTTTTACCTATTGATTTGTGAATCACAGTCCGGACCGAGAATGTGTTGGAGCTTAATTTTTATAGTATGATGACTTCACTAGAATTCAAACTAACTATAAGTTTTACATATAGTGAGAAATTATTTGTAGGTAATATATTATATTGATAATAACCAAGTTTAATTATATCATCACCCTAGTATCAAGATATATTACGACATTACGTTTTCAAATTACTCAAATTTGAACAAAAGAAGACGTAGGTCCATTTTTTATAGGGTGAGTTTAGTCCAATGATGGGAATTCTCAAAAATCAAAATCACTTTTGGCCCATTATCGTGATTTTGTAGGTTTTGGATCTAAGATTAAAATTATCTTTAGTCAATCATGATTAGAAAGTGTTTGGTCTGCAATACCATAATCACTTTTGAGATTTTCTAAAGTAAAAAAAAATGAAAGTATCACTTTTGCCTAACACAATTATACAACAATAATTATTCTATAACTAATTTTTTTTACAATCAATTATTGTCAAAATTCATTAAAACTGTTTTTCCAATCACTACGACTAACTTGCACTTAATCAATTCTATTATAGTCAAATATGACTTAATCAGCCAAAAACAATTAAATTTATTAAAAACATGTAATAAAATATACAATATAAGGTAATGGGTAAAGTCTTACATTGGGTAAAATGATTTTGTAAATTGGAATTCTTAAAATATTTTATAAAACAGTCATCTATATCATACAAAAAGGGGCAAAATGTCCCATATATAACTTCTAAGGAAATAAGTGATACCACCATTATACTTTATGGATGAAAAATGAAATTTACTCAATTGTGAACAACTGACCAAATATTGTAATTGTGTTGAAGTTGTCATCTACTTAACTAAACATCGTGTAAATACACTTTTATCATAATTAAAAAACGTGTAAAAATACACATAAATTAGGTACCTTATGGGTTCGGGTAGCCAACAAGGTCACAATTTTCTATCTTAAACTCGGATATTAAATATGGTTTCCAATGTTCAATTATTGTACCAAAACATATCCAACATTCTTTTCGACATAAACAACAAGATCAATCACAAATATTTTAGGTGTTGGCACACGGAAAGCAATGTCGTTGAGCTTGCCCTTGAGCTCTGAGGTAGCACAAGAGACATGGCTTTGGCTGCACCCGCGCTTGTTGGCTCTCCTCAAGTCTCGGTGTGAAGCATTCAATAGCCTTTATGTACAACAAAATCAACGTCTCTTAAATCAGAGTGAAAAGCAAAAACGCCCCTATGTTATTTTCATTATCAAGAATCCCCCGTGTGCTATTTTTATTCACAAAAGCACGAGCACATATTAATCAGGAAATATAACAATTCTACTCCCACCAAAAAATATAAAAACATCTCTATTCACCTAAGAAATTTACAATTATCTCGCTAACAACTTTAAAAGATTGACAGTAACCCACTTGTTCACTTAAAAAATTGGCAATAATTCATGAAGAAATATCTTTTTTTTTTTGGGTCCTAAAGCATACTATCTACTTAATCAGTGGCGTCTTCGAAGAGTATCTAGATCAATCCTTTCAGTGGTGATTCCCATTGACGTGCCCCTTCTTGTAGTATATGGCCCCTTCTTGCCAATTCATCCACGCATATGTTTCCTCCTCTACGTATGTGATAGAGTTTGCAAGTCCATGGCTTTCTAATAAGTTCTCGACAGTCTTCAATAATATTTCCCAATGGGTGAATGTTCGTGTCCGCCTTCAATTGGACCACCGCTCTAGAGTCACACTCCGCTACTAGCTTCTCTATGTGTCTATTCCAAGCTATTTTAAGTCCTCTTACTGCCATAAGCTCGACTTCGATGATTGTAACCTCTCCCAATTTCATGCTAAAGCCTTGCCTTCGATCCATTTCATGAAGAAATGTCAAATGGAGTTTTTTGTTAATAAAAATATACAGGGGGATTTTTGCTAAATAACAGATGAAAGTCTAAAAGTCTTTCCCGATTTGGCAAAGCACATGGCGTGTTTTTACGTTTAGATCCTTAAATGAAGCAAAGAAAAACTATCGAATTTATAGCAACTTTTTATCCATTTACTTGATCACCGGTGTAGGAGTGAGAAGTCATCATCGTACCCTTCACAATACTCTTGTTCAATAATAACACAACACCATAACTCCTACGACCTCTTCAACTACACCACCAAAAATGATGAAAAAAGTCGGATTTTTGGTAGCTTGCACCCTTGAAATTGGGTTTTTTTACAAATTGCACCTTCAAAATACATAAATTATGGCTAAGTACACCATTTAATTTTTTCGGTCAAAGAGATCACCGAAAATTGGAAATCCTGTTATTTGAAGGGCTATAATTGTCCTTCTAACTCATTTCCCTACAATAATTGAAGTTTTGTGCCAATTTTTTAATTTTCTTAGGACAAGTCCAATGCAAGTATGCAAATGGGGATGCAAATGTTTAACATCTCTCAACTATTTTTACACAATTCTTCATCATTACCATCTATATTCTGTCTTTGACATCAAAGTTTTTCCATTTGGTTTAGAATTAAATTTTTAAATCTCAAAATTAATATATAATTCATTAAACATAAGATTTTTAAAGCTCAAATATATGGCATTTAACATAAAAAAAAAGGTAGTAAAGACATAATAAACACAATAAACTTAGCAACCCACCAACAAGAAGTAATATTCATATTAATCTAGGCAAGTTCATATAGCTTCAAATACAACATACAAATTACATATAACAAAGTCTAGAAATTAAACACAGTTCATCTTACTCCATATTTGATTCATATTAGAACACCAATTCCAACTGAAATATGTTTAAAATAATAATTAGACCAAATAAGTTCAATATCAATTAAACTACAAAATGCACTTCAATGTCTACAAAATCTTTCAATTACCTTCATTATTCTAGTTATGGTAGAGCTACCTTCACCATGTGGTGTACCAATTCTATCCTCCGACATCTTATTATTACATATAACTTCTATTTTATACAATAGAAGGTAAATGTGATGCAAAAATAAGGCAAAACCTTAAGCCTGAGACTGATGTAGATTAAGTGGAGCATGTCTAATTTAACGTGTAAAGGACGAACTATACGTTTAATTTAGGTGGCTTAAGTTTGGAGGGAATTGAGTTAAAAGGACAATTATGCCCTCATACATATCAAGATTTTCAATTTTCAACGATCTTTTTTACCCGAAAAAAATTAAAGAGTGCACTCTGCCACAATTTAATTCAAAGGTGCAATTTGCCAAACAACCCGTTTTCAAGAGGTGCAAGCTACCAAAAGTCCATAAAAGGCTCATTAATTTTCTTTTTTATTTTATTTTTTTATATTTCTTTCTTCTTTTTTCATGATCATGTGAGAATGATGTATCAAAATCATGATATGTTGTCATGAAAACTGTTTTATGTTTGTGAGTCAAATAGTCAATCAACACGAAAATGTAAAGTAGTATCTAATTTGACATGCTTTTTGTGTAGTTACAATATTTTCAAATATTTTTAAAAAACTTTTTCAGATTTCCGGAAAGTTTCTAATATATAACTACTAATTAGACCTACCAAAGTGAAATTTTAAACTATAGTCAAAGAGGTAAACTTATGTCCAAGTACAACAATGGGAGAAGGGGGATTTAGCAAATCAGAATTCAAATTTCTGAGGAAAGAAATAAAAAATGCAGTTGTTGATTTGAGTTTAAAATTAAAAAGGATGATTATGAACAACAGAACAAATACGTATGTTGAATTTAATGGTAATTAATTAAAAAAAATAGTGGTAATCAACTTATAAAAATCTCAAACTGAACTTAGGAATCAAACTAGAATCCAACAATATGATGAAATAAGATGCCACTCTATTATACCTTTGTTGGAGATTTATGAACTCTTTGGAACTGTAAATATTTAGTTTTATTTTCAATCAAATTGAACTTAAAACAAAATTTTATCAAATAATAAAATGTTCAACTTTAATAATTTGCGCTTATATGTAGATTTAGATTTTTTTTTTTTAAATCGTACTTCAAAATTTATTCATGACAAACATAAATCAATCTAGAATAATCTTAGAGGTGTGCATGTTTTTATCACCCTTTTCATATGTAGTCATGCTCGAATGAAAGTTCGAAAACCATGAACGACAAATGATTCTCACGTTTGATATTATGTATATAGATAAACAAACTCGAGCAAACATTAATAGGTCAACTTCAAAACAATTTATACTAGTGCACGACAACTTAGCACACCACGACACGAAATTCTGGATGCATAGAAATTTACTCACCCCATCATGAGATGGCCGAAACCTCAATTTGGTAGAATAGGACTCCAGCAAATTACATTGTTTTTCACTCCAATGTCAAATCGCACATGCAAGTTATTTTGTATTCAACATTATACTGAAAATTTTCAATTTGATAGAATGAGACTGTACTTTGAGCACAAAAGTTTCATTCAGCAACTAACACATGATTAATGAGACATATATAACTCGAAATTCAATAGAATAGAAGAACTTGCGTTGCTTTCAGAATTCACAGATGGATTCCTCAACTACTGTGATTTAATACACGCAGACAGCATCCAAAAGACAAATATTAAAATACGAGTAAAAGTTTTAATTTGCTGTGCCTCTAGATATGTCCCTTACCACAAAATACCAAGCAATAACATGTACTAATATATGATTCGGCTCCTTTCCCGGGCAGTAGATGATCAAATAACTCAGGATATCTTGAAGAAGTGTCTTTCGATTGAAGTGCAGACTCTTTTGTGGCTTCCTATACATACAAATTTTAAAGCAACAGATTAATATTTTTAAAGATGGAATTGACACAAGTTAAATCAACAAAATACAGTACAAGAATGAAAATAAGAAGGCCAAATCTGCAGACCTTAAGTAGATGCTTCAACAAAAACTCTAACTCAAGTTGACTCATCATATTCTATAGAAAAGGCAACTGCAATGCACATGGAGAATGGTTAAAAATATGTCATGTAAAATCGGCAAACTGAGAAAAGTCAATGGTCCTTTGAAATCTTAAAGAAAACAGAAAAATAAAACGTAACAACTTTGAGTAATGCAATAGATCATATGCCTACGGCAAAACAAGTTTTTACAAGCATGCTTCAACTAACAATTAATACTTTTATCCATTATCGTGGAGCAATAGGACATGCATGGCTGTGAGGACATCTCTTTAATATGTAAATGATTTCTCTTTAACAAATAAGATCAAAACCATGAGACATGCTGCATATTAATTGTACCTAATGCTTTCTCAAAGTTTTACACTGACGAAGCATCACTTCCAGAAGTTCTAATCTCAAAATCAAAAAAAGAAGCCAATCAAGAAATAAATAAAGGCCACTATCGACACATATATAAACCATAAACAGACTAAAATAAACCTCATTTTTACCTGCAAGCAGTCATTATTTGATCTCTTTCTTGAAGCACCACATAAGTAACACCACATCTATTGTTGTTCAATGCCCTTCAACCAAGTTGACCTTCAAGTGTGATAACCTTTTAACAAAAATAAATTTCCATAAGATGACCAACATGATAAACATTATCTTGTTAAAAGATACAAAGATCACCTGAGTTAATCCTTGTGTTAAACTCCATATGAACATGTTTTGGATGTTGTTTCATTGCTTTTGAAATTGGCGAATTGCAGCAAGGCTTCCACGGTAAAGTCAAAACACGAAACCCCTAACTTTATTTACATAATATACTACCACTAATTGTTACTAGGTAACCATCGCTACAACTAGTAACTTTATTTACATTACTTCTCCTACCAAGTCTAAAGGGGTGTTGTGCCCTCCTTTCGGGAGGTATCTACAACTTTTGGGGATTTGGGCGATTTAAGAACAAATTTAATGACTTCCTCCATAAGAAAACTAGCTCCACAAAACCCCGACAAAACCAAAGCATCCGACATATTCTTGTTCCACATCGGAATGGATACTGATGCAAAAATTCGGAAAAGATATACCAACCCCCCATCTTCCTCATTATCTAAAACCAGTCGCAAAATTGTAAGGGACAGAATGACTAGCCCTGTGACCCATGCCCCATTGAGGTCATTTACATTATGGCTGACTGTGATAGACAAAAGGGGGAAAACACAATTCGTGATAAACTTCACGAAACCTTTAGTGATTTGATAAACTTCACGAAACCTTTAGTGATTTCAGCCTTGTGCTTATTCTGGAAAGACATCTCAGTGAATAATTTTGTCAACCAGTTAAAAATTCTTAGATAAAAAACCACGGCTATATAGGAATGTAGAGAAATTCCTACTATCAAAGTTTTATAGTCATGTAAAGATAGTTTCTCCAGTTTAAACACGTAGTTTAACCAGGAGTCACTATTAACCTTGAAGTGGTTGAATTTAGTCTCCAAATTTGGGGATTGCATAAGGAGAAATATAGCATATGAAAAAAGGAAAAATGAAATTGAACCTAAAACAAGCTTAATCGAGTAAAGTTTCGTCATGTTGCAGCAAGGAACGGAGGCGGTAGCTGATGGTGGAAGCGGAAGCAGACGGCGGAACGGCGGAGGCGGAGCTAGGTTTTCGGGAGTAACTTAGGCCATCTCCAATGGCGGGCTCGGGGAGCGCGTGAGGGCCGGGCTGGGCTGGAGAACCATCTCCAATGGCGGTGCGGGGCGGCGCGCGGGGCGGCGCGAGCTTGGCGGCGGTCTCGGGCTGGAACGGTCTGGAGAATGGAGGCCGCGTGAGTTGTGGGGAAGAAAGAGGGGAGAGTGCTGTGCACTCTCCATTCTTTAAGTCAGGTGGCGCCACTTGGCGCCACCTGACTGGTTCTTTTTTCTTTTTTTGTTTTTATTGTTTATTTGTTTTAAAATGTAGTAAAATAACTTTAATTGTGTAAAACATGTAATTTAAATTTGTAATATTGTTAATATTAGAATAAATTGTGTATTGTTAATATTAGAATATAACTGAATATTTTTTTAATTATAATTATAATTATAATTATTAATGTTTTAATAATAGGAACATTAAAAATGGCTTTAAATATTTCTTCCATTTAAAAAATAGTAATTAAATTTTGTAAATAATTTGTTAGTATATGTTAATATTAGAATAAAATTAAATATTATTTATTTAATTTTAATTATAATTCTAATTATTAATGTTTTAATAATAGTAACATTAAAAATGGCTTTAATTATTTATTCTATTTATAAAATAGTAATTAAATTTTATAAATAATTTATTAGTATATTTGTTAATCTTAGAATAAAATTAAATTTTATTATTATTAAGTTTTATTACAATAGTAATTATTAATGATTTATATCGAATAAAATTTCTTCCTAAATTAGAATTACAATTACTTGAAAATATAATTAAACACCGAAAAATAATTATAATATTTTTAAATTAATTATATTATTTTAATAATTTTTATCATTATTCTATCATTATTATTATTATTATTATTATTTATATCAATATTAAAACTATTATAAAAATGGTGAGAGTGGGGAAGAAATTGAATGCTGGAGACCACCACTGGAGATGATCACCCAGAGCTCGGGCTGGCTCGAGGGCTGCCCCGGGAGCTGGCCCCGGAATGGCCCCGGGAAACCATTGGAGATGCCCTTAGTTTACTGGCAGTAAAGAAGCTGCGCGAGGGTAACTAGGGAATTGGGTAAAATAAAATTCTATTTATATTTCTATCATAATACTTGTAGTGTAAATGCGGCGGGCTAGGGCTTTTTTCTTTTTTTTCTTTTTTTTGGTAAAATCAAAATTATTTATGTATTAAGAGAATAAAAAGGCGAAAGATGTACTATATGTTATTTAGATGATAACCTCTATAGATCTTCCTTATTTACCAAAGATACCAAAGATTGCTTGCCGCTTTGTTGTCGAAACGATGAATCGATTTGATTTTTTTTTTTTTTTTTGGTTTCTTAAAAGTTTAATTCCTTTTGAGGCGCGTCGAGCACATAAAGTAGGAACATCTCTCAACAGAGATTCGAATGATTATTTATTTATGTCGAGACATATCAATGTTATCGACAAAAAGTGAATTGGCATGACATGACCGTTCCAAATATGGAGTGGAGCTAGATATCTAAAATTTATTAATTAAATTGCAATCCATTGAATTACCAAAAATCAAAGTCAAATTGACTAATTACTATAAAAGGTTGTTTGAGATGTTATTTATTTCCCACGCCTATATATTGATTAAATAACTTAATCTAGTTATTTAATGGAATATGATCATATCATACTCCCTCCGTTTTATTTTATTTGTCGCCTTGGCAAAAAAAAAATCTCAAACTGTATTTGTCGCTTTGGCAAAAAAAAAATCTCAAACTGAACTTCAGAATCTAACTAGAATCCAACAATATGATGAAATAAGATGCCACTCTTTGGAGCTGACCGAATCAGCTCCAATTATATACCTTTGTTTGAGATTTATGAACTCTTTGGAACTGTACATATTTAGTTTTATTTTCAATCAAATCAAATTAAAACAAATTTTAATGTTTGAGTAAAGTTTCGTCATGATGCAGCAAGGAAACGGAGGCGGGAGCTGACGGCGGATTCGGTAGCAGACGGCGGAACGGCGGAGCTAGGTTTTCGGGAGTAACTTAGTTTTACTGGTAGTAAAGAAGCTGCGCGAGGGTCACTAGGGATTGGGTAAAAAATTTATATTTATGATTATATCCCTATTATAATAGTGGTAGGGTAAATAAGGCGGGCTAGGGTTTTCTTATTTTTCATTTTTGGTAAAATCAAATTGCATTAATAATGTCAAAAAGTTTATTAAACAAATTAGAGGAGAGCTCCTATCACAAATAACATCATTAGAAAAAGAATTATGTACCAATGATCATTTCAATTGACAAATTTTTTTCATTTAGCAAAATTATGTGCCGTTTTGTTGTAGATACGATGGACTTTTTTTATTTTTTTTTAAATTAAAATTGGCATGACTTGACCATTTAAAAGATGGAGTCAGTGGTGTTAGATATCATTTTATTAAATTACAATCGATCAAATTATCAAAAATCGAAGTCAAATTGACAAATTACTACCAATTATTATTTGAGATGTTATTTATTTCCCCCACTTTTTTATTGATGATATTATTGAACTTGGTATAATTTTGAAATAAGTATCGTAGTTAAATACTAATATTAACTACATTGAGCATGTGCGTTACTATATGATTAAACTTGTTCCAACTATATGATTAAACTTATTTCTATATCACTGTGATAACTAAGAAATTATAAGTAAATTATATGAAAATAAACTAATTTATTTACGAATTATAGTTAATCACAATTTAATTTTTTATCTATTGATTTGTGAATCGCACTCCGGACCGAGAATGTATTGAATCATACAATTTATAATATGATAACTTCACTAGAATTCGAATAACTGTAATAAGTTTTACATATAGTGAGAAATTATTTATAGGTAATATACTATATTGATAATAACTAAATATATCACGACATTACGTTTTCAAATTATTCATTTGAACAAAAGAAGACGTAGGTCCTTTTTTTTTTCTTAGGGTGATTTTAGTCCAATGACGGGAATTCTCAAAATCACTTTTGCCTAAAACAATTATACAACAATAATTATCCTATAACTAATTTTTATTACAATCAATTATTGTCAATATTCATTTAAAACTGTTTTTCCAATCACCACGACAAAACATGCACTTACTCAATTCTAATATAGTCAAATATGACTTAATCAGCCAAAAACAATTAAATTTATTAAAAACATGTAATTAAATATACAATATAACTATAAGGTAATGGGTAAAGTCTTACATTGCCATTAGTACAAGGTAATTAAATGATTTTGTAAATTGGGATTCTTAAAATATTTTTAAAAAACAGTTATCTATATCATACAAAAAGGGGCAAAATGTCTCATATATAACTTGTGAGGAAATAAGTGATAACACCATTATACTTTATGGATGAAAAATGAAATTAACTCAATTGTGAACAACTGACCAAATAGGTAAAATTGCAGAAAACGTTCGAAACTAATTACTAATTTTGGATTTTAGTCCCGAATTATTTAACTTGGCGAATTTCGTCCCGTAATTTAATATTTTTTTGGAATATCGTCCCAAACTAATTACTAATTTTAATTTTCCGTCCCAAACTATATCAACTCGCCATATTTCGTCCCATAATTTACCATTTTGTATGAATTTAGTCCCAATATTTAATTTCTAATTTAATGAAAATGATGTTCAATCTTGTAATTAATTTGAGATGAACTCTGAATATTATATAACTATTCATGTTAAAATTTATCATGTCATGACACTTAAGCAGCCATGTGATAATTTATCAGCAAATGCACAATTCCGTCTTATAATTATGGTGGGACGATATTCCAAAAAAATATTAAATTACGGGACGAAATTTGCCAAATTAAATAGTTTGGGACGAAAATCTAAACTCAGTGATTAGTTTGAAACGATTTTTGCAATTTTGCCGACCAAATACACTTTGTTGAGGTTGTAAATACACTTTGTAATAATATATAAAATTGGGTACCTTATGGGTTCATTTAAAAGTTGATGACAGTTAAGTTGTAAAAATATATAAAAGTGTATTGACACTTTCTCAATATTCATTTAAAAGTGTACCCAAATTAAATAGTAATTTTGTTGAGGTTGTCATCAACTTAACTAACAATCGTGTAAATACACTTTTTCATAATTAAAAAACGTGTAATAATATATAAAATTGGGTACCTTATGGGTTCGGGTAGCGAACAGTCACAATTTTCTATCTTAAACTCGGATATTAAATATGGTTTCCAGTGTTCGATTCTTGTACCAAAACAAATTCAACATTCTTTTCGACAAGATCAACCACAAATATGTTAGGGTGTTGGCACACGGAGAGCAATGTCGTTGAGCTTGCCCTTGAGCCGAGGTAGCACAAGAGACATGGCTTTGGCTGCATCCGAGCTTGTTGGCTCTCCTCAAGTCTCGGTGTGAAGAATTCAATAGCCTTTGTGTACGACAAAATCAACGTTCCTTAAATAAGAGTGAAAACCAATATTGTTCCTATGTTATTTTTATTATTAAGAATTCCCGGTATGCTATTTTTATGAGCAAAAGAAGCACGAGTACATGTTAATCAGGAAATATAATAATTTTACCCCCACCAAAAAATATAAAAACATCTCTATTCGCCTAAAAAATTTACAATTATCTCGCTGACAGCTTTAAAAGATTGACAATAACCCACTTATTCACTTAAAAAAATGGCAATAATGTCCCTATTAGTTCTTGAAGAAATATCTTCTTTCTTTTTTTGTCCTAAAGCATACTACCTACTTAATCAGTGGCATCTTCGGAGAGTATTTCGATCAATCCTTCTGGTGGTGATTCCCATTGTCGTGCACCTTCTTGTAGTATATTGCCCCTTATTGCCAATTCATCCACGCATATGTTTCCTTCTCTACGTACGTGGTAGAATTTGCAAGTCCTTGGCTTTCTATTGAGTTCTCGACAATCTTCAATAATATTTTTGAACGGGTGAATGTTCGTGTCCGCCTTCTTAATCAATTGGACCACCACTCTAGAGTCACACTACGCTACCAGCTTCTCTACGTGTCTATTTCAAGCTATTTTAAGTCCCTCTCTTTTTGCCATAAGCTCGGCTTCGGTGATTGTATGTCCCGGTTTCATGCTAAAGCCTTCGATCCATTTCATGAAGAAATATCAAATGGAGTTTTCTGCTAATTAAAAAATACAGGGGGATTTTTGCTAAATAACACATGAAAGTCTTTCCCAATTTGGCAAAGCACATGGCGCATTTTTACATTTAGATCCTTAAACGAAGCAAAGAAAAACTATCGAATTTGTAGCAACTTTTTATCCAGTTTACTTGATCACCGGTGTAGGAATTAGAAGTCATCATCGTACCCTTCGCAATACTCTTGTTCAATAATAACACACCACCATATGACCTCTTCAACTACACCACCAAAAATATGATAAAAGTCGGATTTTTGGCAGCTTTCACCCCTGAAATTGGGTTTTTTTTTTTTACAAATTGCACCTTCAAAATACATAAATTTGGGTAGAGTACACCATTTAATTTTTTTTTATCAAAGAGATCATCAAAAAATTGAAAATCTTGTTATTTGAAGGGCTATAATTGTCCTTTTAACTCATTTCCCTACAATAATTGAAGTTTTGTGCCAATTTTTCAATTTTCTTACAACATCTCTCAACTATTTTTACATAGTTCTTCACCATCACCATCTATATTCTGTTTTTGACATCAAAGTTTTTCCATATGGTTTAGAATTAGATTTTTAAATCTCAAAAATTAATATATATTTCATTTAACATAAGATTTTTAAAGCTCAAATATATTGCATTTAACATAAAAATAATAGTCAAGACATAATAAACACAATAAACTTAGCAACTCACCAACAAGAATTAGCAGTACTATTCATATTAATCTCGGCAAGTTCATATAGCTTCAAGACAACATACAAATACATTTAACAAAGTCTAGAAATTAAACACAATTCAACTTACTCCATATTTGATTCATATTAGAACACCAATTCCAACTGAAATATGTTTAAAATAATAATTAGACCAAATAAGTTCAATATCAATTAAACTACAAAATGCACTTCAATGTCTACAAAATCTTTCAATTGCCTTCATTATTCTTCAATTCAATGTTAATGCTTTCACATAAAATGAGTTAAATATCTTCCAGTTCAACTATAAACTCTAGTTATGGTAGCGCTACCTTCACCATGTAGTGTACCAATTCTATCCTCCTGACATCCTATCATTACATATAACTTCGATTTTATACGATAGAAGGTAAATATGATGCAAAAATAAGGCAAAGCCTTAAGCGTGGGACTGATGTAGATTAAGTGGAGCATGTTTAATTTAATGCGTAAAGGACGAACTATACGTTTAATTTAGGTGGCTTAAGTTTGGAGGAAAATGAGTTAAAAGGACAATTATGCCCTTGTAAATATCAAGATTTTCAATTTTTCGACGATCTTTTCGGCCGGAAAAAAAATTAAAGGGTGCATTTTGCCAAAATTTAATTTCAAAGGTGCAATTTGCCAAACAACCCATTTTCAAGAGGTGCAAGATACCAAAAGTCCATAAAAGTCTCATTAATTTTCTTTTTAAATTTTCTTTTTATATTTCTTTCTTCTTTTTTAGTGATCATGTGAGAATGATATATCAAAATTATGATATGTTGACATGAAAACTGTTTTAACTTTTTTTTTTTTTTATGTTTGTGACTCAATCAAAACGAAAATATAACATGTTTCTTATTTTTTTAAAAACTTTTCCAGATTTCTGGAAAGTTTCTACTAACTACTAAGACCTGCCAAAGTGAAATTTTAAACTATAGTCAAAGAGGTGAATTTATGCCCAAGTACATCAATGGGGGGAGGGGGATTCAGCAAATCAGAATTCAAATTTCTGAGTCCCCCTTGAACTAAGGGGCGAAGGAAATAAATAAAAAATGCAGTTGTTGATTTGAGTTTAAATTTTTTTTTTTTTTTTTTTTGTGGAAGATTTGAGTTTAAAATTAAAAAGGATGATTATGAACAAATACGTATCTTGAATTTAATGGTAAATAACTAAAAAAAAATAGTGGTAATTAACTTACAAAAATCTCAAACTGAACTTCGGAATCTAACTAGAATCCAACAATATGATGAAATAAGATGCCACTCTTTGGAGTTGACCGAATGAGCTCCAAATATTATACCTTTGTTGGAGACTTATGAACTCTTTGGAACTGTACATATTTAGTTTTATTTTCAATCAAATTTAATCAAATAATAAAATGTCCAACTTTAATAATTTGCGATTATATGTAGATTTAGATTTTTTTTTATTAAATCGTACTCCAAAATTTATTCATGACAAACATAAATCAATCTAGAATAATCTTAGATTTGTGCATGTTTATCACCCTTTTCATATGGAGTCAAGCTCAACTGAAAGTTCGAAAACCATGAACAACAAATGATTCTCACGTTTGATATTATGTATATAGATAAACAAACTCGAGCAAACATTAATAGGTCCACTTCGAAACAATTTATACTAGTGCACGACAACTTAGCACACCACGACATGAAGTTCCGGATGCATAGAAATTTACTCTGCCCCATTATGAGATGGCCGGAATCTCAATTAGGTAGAATAGGACTCCAGCAACATTTTTTTCACTCCAATGTAAAATTGCACATGCAAGTTATTTTGTATTCAACATTATACTGAAAATTTTCAATTTGATAGAATGAGACCGTACTTTGAGCACAAAAGTTCCATTCAGCAACTAACACATGATTAATGAGACATATATTACTCGAAATTCAATAGAATAGAAGAACTTGCGTCGCTTTCAGAATTCACAGATGGATTCCTCAACTACTGTGATTTAATACACGCAGACAGCATCCAAAAGACAAAATAGTAAAATACTAGTAAAAGTTTTAATTTGCTGTGCCTCTATATATGTCCCTTACCGCAAAACAACAAGCAATAAACATGTGCTAATATATGATTCGGCCCATTCCCCGTGCAGTAGATGATCAAATAACTCAGGATATCTTGAAGAAGTTTCTTTCGATTGAAGTGCAGTCTCTTTTGTGGCTTCCTATACATACAAATTTTAATGCAACAGATTAATATTTTTAAAGATGGAATTGACACAAGTTAAATCAACATTATACAGTACAAGAACGAAAATAAGAAGGCCAAATCTGCAGACCTTAAGTAGATGCTTCAACAAAAACTCTAACTCCAGTTGACTCATCCCTGACTTCATATTCTATAGAAAAGGCAACTGCAATGCACATGGAGAATGGTTAAAAATGTCATGTAAAATCGGCAAACTGAGAAAAGTCAATTGTCCTTTGAAATCTTAAAGAAAACAGAAAAAATAAAACATAACATCTTTGAGTAATGCAATAGATCATATGACCAAGGCAAAACCAGTTTTTGATTGCTTCAACTAACGATTTATCCTTTATCTATTATCGTGGGGCAATAGGACATGCATGGCTGTGAGGACATCTCTTTAAGATGCAAATGAGTTCTCTGTAACACATAAGATCAAAACCATGAGACTTGTTGCATATTGATTGTACCTAATGCTTTCTCAAAGTTTTACACTGACGAAGCATCACTTCCAGAAATTCTAATCTCAACATCAAAAAAAGAGGCCAATCAAGAAATAAATAAAGTCCACTATCGATACATATATAAACCATAAACAGACTAAAATAAACCTCGTGTTTACCTGCAAGCAGTCATTATTTGATCTCTTTCTTGAAGCACCACATTAGTAACACCACATCTATTTATGTTCAATGCCCTTCAACCACTTTGACCTTCAAGTGTGATAAGATGACCAACATGATAAACATTATCTTGTTAAAAGATATAAAGATCACCTGAGTTAATCCTTGTGTTAAACTCCATATAAAACTTGTTTTGGATGTTGTTTCATTGCTTTTGAAATTGGCGAATTGCAGCAAGGCTTCCACGATAAAAGTCAAAACACGAAACCCCTAACTTTACTTACATAATAAACTACCACTAATTGTTACTAGGTAACCATCGCTACAACTAGTAACTTTATTTACATTACTTCTTCTACCAAGTCTAAAGGGGTGTTGTGCCCTCCTTTCGGGAGGAATCTACAACTTTTGGGGGTTTGGGCGATTTAAGAGCCAATTTAATGACTTCCTCCACAAGAAAACTAGCTCCACAAAACCCCGACAAAACCAAAGCATCCGACATATTCTTGTTCCACATCGGAATGGATACCGATGCACTAATTCGGAACAGCCATACCAAGCCCCCATCTTCCTCATTATCTAAAGCCAGTCGCAAAATTGTAAGGGACAAAATGACTAGCCCTGTGACCCATGCCCCATTGAGGTCTTTTACATTATAGCTGACAGTGATAGACAAAAGGGGGAAAACACAATTCGTGATAAACTTCACGAAACCTTTAGTAATTTCAGCCTTGTGCTTTTTCTGGATAGACATCTCAGTGAATATTTTTGTCAACCAGTTAAAAATTCTCAGATAAAAAACCAAAGCTACATAGGAATGGAGAGAAATACCAACTATCAAATTCTTATACCCATCGAAAGATAGTTTCTCCAAATTAAACACGTAGTTTAACCAGGAGTCACTTTCAACCTTGAAGTGGTTGAATTTAGTCTCCAAATTTGGGGATTGCAAAAGGAGATATATAGCATATGAGAAAAGGAAAAAAGAAATTAAACCTAAAACAAGCTTAATCGAGTAAAGTTTCGTCATGTTGCAGCAAGGAACGGAGGCGCGAGCTGACGGTGGAAGCGGGAGCAGACGGCGGAACGGCGGAGGCGGAGCTAGGTTTTCGGGAGTAACTTAGTTTACTGGGAGTAAAGAAGCTGCGCGAGGGTAACTAGGGATTTGGGTAAAATAAAATTTTATTTATATTCCTATCTAATACTTGTAGTGTAAATGTAGCGGGCTAGGGCTTTTTTTTTTTCTTTCTTTTTTTTTTTTTTTTGGTAAAATCAAATTATTATGTATAAATAGAATAAAAAGGCGAAAGGTGTATATGTTTAGATGAGAACCTCTATAGATCTTCCTTATTTACCAAAGATTGCGTGCCGCTTTGTTGTCGAAACGATGAATCAATTTGATTTTTTTTTTTATTTTTTAAGGGTTTAATTTCTCTTTCGAGACGCGTCGAACACATAAAGTGAGAACCTCTCCCAAATTTGAATGATTTTTTATTTATGCCGAGACATATCAATGTTATCGACAAAAAGTGAGTTGACATGACATGACCGTTCTAAATATGAAGTGGAGCTAGATATCTTAAATTTATTAATTAAATTGCAATCCATTGAATTACCAAAATCAAAGCCAAATTGACTAATTACTATAAATTGTTGTTTGAGATGTTATTTATTTCCCACGCCTATGTATTGATTATATAACTGAATCTAGTTACTTAATCGAATATGATCATATCATACTCACTCCCTCCGTTTTATTTTATTTGTTGGCAAAAAAAGTTTGTTTACTTTTCAATGTAAAATTATTTATTTTCTACCAATATTATCCTTCTTATTAATGCTTGTAATAAATGCTAATTTATGATGTCATTATTTAATTAAAAGGGTATTTTGAATTTTTTGCTTAAAAAAAGTGGCGGTTTATTACATTTCTTAATCCGTATGCAATTCTCCAAAACGACAAATAAAAAAAATCGGAGGGAGTAGGTAGAATGGACATTGCAGCATTTCCAATCTCTTTTATGGAAACAATTATAACTTCAAGTCTTGTAGCTACATAAAATTTATAGGGCTGGTGTTCCATATCCCTCTTTACATGGTTACACAAATACAATATTTTGAGAGTTGAGAGTAACTAAGAAACTTAAAATCCTTATTAGCCCCTAAAATTTCTTCAAACCAAACAAAAAAAAAATGAAAGTTTCCCCCAACAAATCACTCATAAACTTTGCACTCATCATCAGCAGGATTAGTCTCGCAAAAGTCCTCCAACGGGTCTCCGCTTCCACCTACAGACACACCAGGCCACTTATTTGCCACTAGATGAGCCAAATCGACGACTCGTTGGCTGCAAAAATGTTCAAACACAATCGACATACAATACATCAGTCGATCAAAACCACGTTTTTACAACCAAAAAAGAATAATTGGTGTTTCTTAGATGCGCTAGAGATTCGAACACAAGACCTCTTTTGGGCCCTGGCTCTGATACCATATGCAATGTCCAACTCATTTAAAAGCTTAATTAAACTGTTTTGAAGAGAGACATATAATATTTGAATTTAACATTTCTAGACGTCATTGATAACATACCTGTATCCCCATTCGTTATCGTACCATGCGACCACCTTGACCATATCATCTCCCATTACCATCGTCAAAGACGAATCGATAGTCGAGGAAACATCGGTGCACCGAAAATCAACGGACACGAGAGGGACATCACACACGGCCAATACACCGGCCAATGGTCCTTCGGCGGCCTTTCTGAAAGCAGCATTGACGTCTTCGGCTGAAATTCCTTTCTTTTCGACATTTACAACGAGATCAACAACTGATACGTTAGGGGTTGGCACACGGAGAGCAATGCCGTTGAGCTTGCCCTTGAGCTGAGGTAGCACAAGAGACACGGCTTTGGCTGCACCAGTACTTGTCGGCACTATGTTCAATGCTGCAGCTCTAGCTCTCCTCAAGTCACGGTGTGAAGCATCCAATAGCCTCTGCATATGATAGAATTAATGTCTCTTAAATGAAAATTATTAAAAAACCTCTCCCAAGTCCGAATACATATTTTCCAAAAAAGAATGATGATTCTACCCCCACTAAAAATTGCTAAAACACCCCTATTCACCTAAAAATTTGACAACTTCTCTCCTTTTAACTTTAAAAATTGACAATAACCCCCATCCTCACTTGAAAGATTTGTCACTAACCTCACTGTAGATTTATGAAGGAATTTCAAATGGGGTTCTTTTGCTAATAAAAAATAACACTGGGAATTTTTGCTAATTACGCAAAGCACATGGGTATTTTTGCATTTAGCTTCTTAAATGAAGCAAAGAACTCTATCGAATTCGTAGCAACTTTTTATGTGTTTACCTGATCACCGGTATAAGAGTGAGTAGTCGTCATCGTACCCTTTACAATGCCTGCAAATCGAACGCAACAAAAAAATCACAATTAAACTTTTGACCTTCAAAAAGGAAAATTCTCAAAAAAGAAGTCTTACCGAATTCTTCATCGATGACCTTTACGAAAGGAGCCAAACAATTGGTGGTGCAAGAAGCATTGCTGTAATTTTCATACAATATTACTCCATATATAATTCCTTAAGGTTATAGCTAGATAAATTATGCTATGTCCTAACCTTATAATGTTAGCGACCTCGTGTGAGTAATCCTTTTCGTTAACACCAACAACATATGTTGGAATATCAGCACCTTTTGCCGGAGCTGTAATAATAACCTTCTTGGCTCCAGCTTGAATGTGCTTTCCGGCTCCAGGCCCGTCTACGAAAACACCAGTCCCCTGTATTCAAAGTGCAAAAACCAACTCATATTCTTATTATATGATAACAATGTTAAAGAATTATAAAAAGCTTGAAACTGTTTTGAGTCCAGTACCTCGATTACAATGTCGATGCCGAGTTCTGCCCATGGAAGTTTCAGAGGATCACGGTTAGATACAACCTTAACGTGCTTCCCATCAACGCTAATGGTTTCATTGTCGACTATTTTAACATCGGCCTTGAAAGTACCGAGCATTGAGTCATATTTCAACAAGTGAGAAGCCTGCAATTTAAATACACAAAGTCGAATGCTTAATAACCAACATTTCAAATCAAGAATATTCTATGGAAAGTTGATTTTTTTTTTGCACTTACGTTTTTTACACCGCCACTGTCATTAACAACAATAACGTCGAGTGGTGAGTCCTTTCGGCCATGCCAGCAGCGGAGGAAGTTTCGACCAATGCGACCAAAACCATTGATGGCTACCTTTAGTTTAGCTACAGTCTCTCCCTTAACTGGAGTTAATCCTGCAGTCTAATGTTATAAAGGAGAAATGTTACTCTTAAGTGATCAAGAGCTATAGATTAACTAATTAACCATTTTTCCTTCAGATTGTTTAACCATTCACAAATTAACAAGAACTTGTCGAATATATTATATTGTAAGTTTTATGCAAACTTTGAAAAACGTCAAATGTGTCTAATATTCCATTTGAGTAGAGCTAACATGTCTTGTAACCATACAAAATTACACCTTTTTACATGATTGAAAAGTGTGAAGTGGTAAAAAGGGTTACGGAGTGAAGTCCAATGAGATCGAAAAGTTAAGAGGTAACGTGTATTTTGACGAAGTGCAAAATGAAGGTTGGTTACTCAATAGGGCACAACATAACATCTTATAATGGAGGCAATGCAGGCAATTGAACACTTAAAGCAATTGAGACAGATTTGGATAAAGGTCCCATTTTACCATTTTGCAATTCCTTTGGTTAATCATGGTTAGATCTCTTCTTTCTTAACAAAGAAAATTTCTAATTAAGTAGATAATCAGCAACAATATGTGTCAATCTGTATTAATTTGTAATTAAGATTAAGGAAACTACCTTTGGAGTAAGTTGGGCAGCCACTGCATCAAAGAAAGAAGACTCTCCAGCATTCTTGGAAAAAGTCACACATCCACTGGACCTAAGTCCTGAAAATTCAGCTACTTCTAGCTTCTAAACATCCAAAAAATATTAATCAAAGCTACACCTTTTTATGAAATGAAACTATATACAAAAAATTAGCTAAATAACAACCTTTAAGGCTTGTTGATGACACCAAATTGAGGTTCAGATCAAGGATCCTTATTATAATCCAATCAAAACTTCTAGCATTTATATTTAGAACTTGGATTTTAGCAGAAAATGAAATAAATAATTAAATAAACAATAAAACACTTTCTTTAGTATTTTATTCACTAAAATCCAATTAATGAAAATAGCCTAAATGATTAGACACATTGGAGAAATGAAAAGGTAACTAACCTTAGAAAAACATTGAGCAGAGAAAGAATGGGTGGTCTTGGAAGGAAGCTTTGTGATTGTTGGGATTCTTGAAGAAGCCAAAGCTGCATGTGATGCCATGGCTGCAAATCTGCAACTAAAACTAATAGAAAAACTACTTAATTAGCTTTATATTAAAAAAGTTTTTTTTGGATTAATTTAGTATATGTTCTGGTTGTAAATGATTTGAAATATTTGAGTGGTGAGGATTGTATCTGAAGATTTATTTCTGATAAGATTATGTTTCTTCAGCACCATCAAAACCACAAGATTGTCCACCTAATATTCTTTTTCATTTAAATTTTAATTTGAATTCATTGTGTACCTTTTGTACACATTTTGCTGCTACTACTTTTGGAAGATGTCTACATCTTGTTTTGTGGTGAAGGTAATCAAGAAATTTAAATGAACCTGTAGCCATCAGGTATTTGTTTATACCATATTTATTTGCTGCTTGGAAATCTAACTGATGGGATAACAAATTTAATTTTTATTATTTAAAAAATAAGTTATAATTTGACCTATCTTGTGGTACAATGTAGAGAAAATGCAGTAACAATTAACAAAATGAGATGCAAAAGTAATGTAAAAGAACTAGCTAGTCACATAACCATTAAATTGACCAACACAAGGTAATTATTTATGTGTGTACTTAGTTTGAAGGAGTTTCAACATTGAACAACAGTCATGTTTTTCTCCAAGTGGAAGAAAACTAGATAAAACTTTTAAACTATTATACCGTATATTAGATCCAACATTAATCAATGACTAAGAAGAAACTAAGGTCGCAAACAATGGCGCCCCGGCAGAAATTGTCATTGAATTAAACGGCAACACAAACGAGGTACATGAACAAAAGTCTTAGACGATAGCTTCAATGTCGTCTGAGCTCACTGCAGCTCCATTTGGAGGTTCGTCTTCCGATCGCAACTGACTGGACACATTATCTATAGCATTGTTGAGTTGTTCAATCTTCTCAGCTAGTTTCTTGCGTTGCTTCTGTGGAAACAAAAGCAAACGTGTGTTACTGGAAATATGGAAGAATACATTCATAATAGAACAAGAAGATATATAATATGACCTATAGTGAAAATAAAAGGTGCTTGCTTACCTCCAAAACTTTTTCTTCGTCGTAGATAAATTTGGGCAACTTTTTCATCAGATCCTTTTTGTCAGCACCGGTTAAAACCTTGCTGATCTGTGAAAGAAAAAGAACACCGATTCAAATGTCAGTTTAAGGGAGTAGTAGGTGAAGGCAAATACTGACAATTGGTTTATTTTTATCACCTGAGGTGCATACACACAACTAAGGGTGCCGACAATTAACCCCCCTAGAACAAAGCCACCAACAAAGATGCTTGCACTGTTTGACCTTCCACCATCACTGCCATCAAATACATAATGACTCAAGATATTACTAAAAACCTCTCTCGGTATATTTTAAAATGCGAAAACAAAACAAAGAGTGGTATTTTTTCTCATTATTAACCCTGTTTTCACCTAGGCCCTTGCATCATTACATATCCATTTCCTGTCCAAAATTAATCGGCCTTTATGTTCACTGATCAAAAAGTCACTACGACAAACGGGTATGAAGCCTTAGAGCATCAATCCTATTGGTTCCATTGTATCGTTGATGATATACGGTCAAAGACATATAACAGAGCAGAGAGCACTTCAATTTGAGTCCAATTGAATCAAAAAGAAATTGCGACTTTAGGGCAAACAGGAAAAATGACAAATTTTGTTTAATGTTTATTTATTTTGGGGGAAAAAAAAGTTAGACCAACCGATAACCGTGGGGTTAAATTAAGGAAAAAACAACTTTCATGCACATCGGGGACAAATGTGAAGACAATACCTATAACTTGCTTGAATGGTGGTGAGTGCCCTTTTCTGAGTTTTCCTCGTGCTCTTAGAACCGAAGGCCAATTTGATGGGGCCCACACATTGGTCTGCTGATTTTAAAGAAGAACCTAAACACAAAAACCAAAGTTGAAATTACTTTTGAAGTATAAAATGGTGTATAACAAGTGCTGGAGGGCCATGCTAATTGCTAAGCAAGTTATACATAAAGCACCAAATGTGATGGAATTTACATCCAATTTACATCAGAAGCACAAAAAATGTGATGGAAGTTACAAGAAATGTGTTACTCCCATAAGTTTTTTTCAACAATAATTTGGCTGAACATAATGTACCATCTTCTTAAGCATGTCCAATGTTTGTAATGATCATTCTCAAGTATCTTTTGGTGAGGGAAAATACCGCATTTCTCTACTGCCAAATATGCCAAAAAGAAATCTTAACTTGGACCACTTTATGTCCCAGAAGGATGCAAAAATGAAACTAACTTACGCACTTCAATATTAGTATAGGACCCATGAAAGATAAGTCACAATTTTTAAAATCTCGATACGGCGAGTTTTTAAGTTACAATTCCAACAAGCTCCAAAATGAGATATAATATTGATTTATATGTTACCTAGAAGTCTTAATAGTTTCAATAGAGCGAAGCACTCTTTCTAAACCTTCAGAATTAAGAAATTGTATTCAGGCATAAAAAATACACAGAAGCTCTGACTGTTGGAAGCACCCTTATATGTAATTCCGTCGGCACAAACACTCACACACGTACACTGCTTGGAGATTCAGAAATTAAAACTTTTTCTCCCGTATTCCTATCCAACAACCAAATAAACAAAATAGAATGAACAATATTAACCTCATACTTAGATGCATAAATGAGCTCATATACTTAATACTTCGAGGTAGAACAACAACACAAAACCTCATAAACCAAGACAAATGAATCATCTAGCTCTAACTCATTCTTGGGTGTGAGTCGAGGAATCTCATAAAATGCAACGACGTTTTGAGTTACGTCTTATCGATCCCATCTCAACTAAGATTTTTGAGCTTCCAATACATTAGACATGTAATAAATTTTATAGCAAACAAGCATAATAGGCCACAGTATAATACAATCCCATCAGAAATCATTCAAACCAAACCACAGAAATTAGGTGTACAGGACTAAAAAGTCAGAACAACAGATAAAACCTAACAAAAAGGGCTCCCACCCATTTAATCTACAATCTCAAGATTTTCAAAGGCACCACACTCACATCAAACATTACCAAATCCCGATTTAATTATAAAAATGAAATAAAAAATTAGAACCCTGTTCGGGTATTGAAAAAATAATACAAAAATCATAAATATGTACAGGAAAAATGAAATTCAAGACTATAATAATGGAAAAATCATATTTTCCTTTAAGTTAAAGGAAACCCAGATTCATATGTTGGTACATGCAGGAAGTATAATGGTTGAATCGAAATTGAAAGGGATTTACCAGATGAGAAATTGAAAGCAGGGGCTTTGGAAATCACAAATGAACCAGATACAGCTGCGGTCATTTTTCAAACCAGATTGAATGAGTGTGTGAAGAAGTGAGTGAGGAATTCGAAGCTGAGAAGAAAATGGAGTGAAGAAAAATAAGTAATATTTTGTTTCCTTTTTAGTATTGTCGATGAAACCGAAGAATATGCCCAACGCAACGTGGCACTACAAATATTTACTATGAGATTAAGATTTTTTTGATTAATTAGAGAGATAAACAAGATTAGAAAAGTAATAATATCACTGTCCCGCCGGCAAATAAACGATGAACCATAAAAAAAATGGTAATATTGTAATAATAGTATTTCATCTGTCATTAATTTTTACTACTATTTCATTTTTGTGATTCCTAAATAAAATTTTTTTCAACAAAATTCTCTCATAGTGATTTGACATTACTAACTCTCAACCATTACTTCTAAGGGCATATATGTAATATGATATATGTAAAAATACAGGAAGAAATGCAAGATATTCCCTTATGTTATACTAAATCTGCAAGAAACTACCCAGTGAAAATTTTATTGCGTCAAACATCTTTGTACTTTCAAAAACCCTGCAAAAAATACCAATTTGTAAAAAAATAGGTAATTTGAATCTACATATTTCAAGAAATAATTTAAAAAATATATCACGTGAAGTTGTAGGGACCAACTCGAAGTATTTTAAAAATGAGTTCATGAAAGATGTCTATCCAAAACGGTCTATTTTTTATAAATTGGGTAATTTTTACAAGATTTTAAAAGCACAAGGAAATTTGACACAATAAAATTTTCACATGGTAGTTTCTTGTAGGTTTAGCATAACATAGGGGAGTATTTTGCATTTATCCCAAAAGTACATAAAAGTTTCACTTTTTTTACTTTTATCTTAAACTCCATGTAAAAAGTTAAAAAAAAAATGGGACGAAGGAAATACTATTTTGGAAAAAAGAAAAAGTTGATTCGTTTGGAGACAAAAAGTGTCTATAATTTGGACTCCCACATGTTTCCTCTTAATTTCAATAAACTTATTTATTCAACTAGATTCTGAAATTAAATTATACTTATAATCAAAGTAAATTTGACATAATCTTACAAAGACCTACTTGCTCTGTCTCTTTATTGCTTTCTTTCGAATTATAATTTTGATAACCTTTTTCGTTGGATTTCCTTTTTGTATATATAACTTCACTTCAATTCTTCTCTTTGTCACATATGGCCGGCCGGCCGACCGGCCGACTCTTGATTCATTAAATCTTACTTAAGACAAAAATCTAAGATTAAATTAAAAAAATTGGAACAATGTTTATTCTTCCTAATTACATAGCAACAACAAAGATAAATAACAACCCCCCATTCCTAAATCCCCACATTTGCAAAATTGTGTTCCATTTTTATGAGTGAATAATTAACTTGATAAGATTAAATATTAATTATTGCATTTATGGCTGGAGGTTCAGAAGACAGATCACTTGAAGAAACCTCGACATGGTCTGTTGCAATTGTTTGTGCAGTTTTTATTGTCATATCAATCGTCATGGAACATGGTATACAGTCCCTTGGCAAGGTATATTTACATTTAAATCCTTAATTAATCGTGTCGAATTTAGAATTAAGTTCCTATATGAGACCATATACTACATATATATGTCGTCTAACGAAAAGTTTGTTTTCGTGTTATCTTTTCTTCGCAATTATGATGGCAGTGGTTTCAAAAACGCGAGAAAAGAGCCATGATCGAAGCCTTGGAAAAAATTAAATCAGGTTCATTATATATATAGTGATTACTTTTCTATTTTAATAGTAATAATTAAGTTGAGAACTTATTCTATCGCAATCATATTTATTTTGTGACTGGATAATACTACTAGATTTTAATTTTTTTTTTTTTTTTTTTTTTGCAGAGCTAATGTTGTTAGGATTCATATCCTTGCTTTTAACAGTGGGCACGACATATATTGTTAAAATATGTGTCTCCAAAGAAATTGGAAATAAATGGCTTCCATGTGATATAGATTTAAATCGGACGGCAGGGAATAAAAGTGATGACGATGATGATGATGAAAAGGGAAAAAATGGACAAAGAAAATTGATTTCATATGCTCAAGAAATGGTGTGGAGAAGATCTTTGGCTGCAGGAAATGATGAATACGATCATTGTTACAATCAAGTAAATTGAGAAATTCATTTTTTTACTACTTATTGATTCGTTATTTATTTTTAATTTCGTTTCATTTAATTATTTGATATAGCTCGATCATAAAATTGGAAATCTCGCAATATCCTATTATTTGTACACAAATTAATTCTTGGGTTCTTAGTTTTTAGACTACCTTGGAGTAAATTGTTTATTGGTAATTGAATTTCAACTTAAATTCGACTTCTTTTTTTAGTGAAACGGCAGTTACATCAAAGATTAGTATTAATAAATATAAAAAATATTCATTAACAATATTAGTATTAAGCTAAAAAAAGACCCGTATATCTGGTGTGATTCGAATACATGACCTTTGTGCTATGGATATAACTACTTCTTTAGATGGAATACGAAAGGTCCAGATTTTGGTGGATAAAAGACGAATTCTTTTTTTTTTTTTTTTTGATAAATCAAAGATGAATTAGAAATTAAAAATTGGATGTGATCTAATTCGATATGGATTTGGTCGGAAAGGGTTTTATTCTATTAGATATGTTTTACTTAACATTTATTGACTCTCAAAAAACGCACTTGTTGTAAACAATTGTGTTTACAAATAGACACTACTAAATTTATTTTTGGCAAGAAATTGATTCGGACAAAATAATATTGCAGACTCCTTGGCTTTACGATATCCATATTGACTTACTGAATAATTTTTTCATGTTGAAAACAGGGAAAAGTGTCGTTGATATCATATTCTGGAGTTCACCAATTGCACATTTTCATATTTGTGCTAGCCGTCATGCATGTTCTTTACAGCGTTGTTCTTGTGGCTTTAGGGCATGCCAAAGTAAGTATAAATTAAGTCGTAATTCTTAATTTGAATTTTCTTTCGAACAAGTAATATTTTCAAATTAATTTTAAGAACAACTTTCTTATAACAATTTATTTGAGTTAAATGTGTTTTTATAAAATTTTATTGAACAAAAACGAATTAGTAGCTTTTTTTCAAACAATTAAGTCATATTAATGTGTAGTTGACCAAGGTGACTAAATTTTAGTTCAAACTGTTTTAATTTATATATTATAATTTATACACAGCAAAATTTAATATCAAAATATAGGTATATATTATATTTATGTTTATATGAATTGGAAGCAGATGAAGAAGTGGAAGGCTTGGGAATTAGAGACCTCTTCATTGGAATATCAGTTCAGTAATGGTACGTAATTTCTCTAATATTTTATATCAATACACTATAAAATACATATTGGCAAATTTATTACATAATTGTTTTTTTCTCTCTTTTTTGAATTAATTTACTATATTGGACTCAAATTTGAATAAATTGGTATAATAAAATTTTATAATCCTCCATTAATTTTGACTATGAAACATTTTATTCCGATTAAGTCCAAGAATATTTTTATAGATTATGATTACTCAACTTATTGTTGGCCTCTAATGTAACATATTAAATAGGAGGTCCAAATATTACTTGGCCTACATGTAATAAAGTTTACTAAAAATTGAAAAAATTCTTGTATAGATCCGGTCTATCATAGACCACTCATATTTTTAGTCGATGCATCAATTTTGTTCAGGGTCTATAATATATTACAGGTCTACAAAAAAAAAAAATGATTGGGCTAACCAAGAAGCCTAATTAAGTTTGATAATTTATCTCTTACAAAAATAATCAAGCCTTAAATTCGACTTAATTTCTTTTGAAATGCGTCGGGCATATTATACAAGAATCTCTTTTATCGATTATATATAAATACATATTATTACCTAAAATGGTTACCTTTTTTCCTAAATTAAAAATTAATTTTGTAATTTGTTTAACAGATCCAGCTAGATTTAGGTTTGCTCATCAAACCTCCTTTGTGAGGCGTCACGCTGGAATCTACAGCACTCCTGTGCTAAAATGGATTGTAAGATTATTAGAAAAGAAAAGGAAAAAAAAAACCATTTTCTATCTCCTTTTTTTTTTTTTTTTTTAATTTCCTAAACAGGAGAAAATTTTTAGATAATTAAATTAGATGTTCATAGAGTGAATATGATAATTTATGTGTAACAGGTCGCGTTTTTCAGGCAATTTTTTGGATCAATATCTAAGGTAGATTATATGGCCATCCGGCATGGATTTATTAATGTGAGTTTCCCTTTTATTACATAACTAATTGATTTTGTAATATATTCTAAGAAGAAGTTCGTAATTTAGCCTTTTTATAAGCCAAACAAAATTATGTACTCGGTTAGTACGAGAAAAGGTAAAAAGCATACTCGAATTTTTAAGTGGACATGTACTATTTATATATCTTTAATATGTATGTCTGTGTAATAATTAATTACATTAATAATTAAGATAGTGATATTTGATATTGATAACATAATATCGACGAATTATATTCAACTTTATCAATTAGAAGGAGTAAATGCAAAATACTCCCTTGTTTTATGTTAAATCTGCAAGAAACTACCCTGTGAAATTTTTATTGCGCCAAAATTTCTTGTGTTTTAAAAAACCTAGCAAAAAACACCCAATTTGAAAAAAAATAGGTCATTTTGGATTGACATATTTCAAGAATTTATTTTTAATATATTTCACGTGAAGTTGTAAGGATCAACTTGAAGTATTTAAAAAATGACTTCTTGAAATACGTCGATCCAAAACGACCTTTTTTTTTATAAATTGGGTGTTCTGTGCAGGATTTTTTAAAACACAAGGAAGTTTGGCGCAATAAAAATTTCACAAGGCAATTTCTTGCAGGTTTAACATAACACATGGGACATCATGCATTTTCCCCCGATTAGAAAGCTTTACATAGAATAAAGAAAACCATTTATTTTAGTCAATAAAAATAAACCAAACAGACAACGCTTATTGTTTTACAAAATGACCTAGGTAATTAAGAGTGACCGGTTTTTTGCTTCTATTATACTTGTGGAAATTTAAAATTAATGAAGCATTATCAAAAAAAAAAAAAATTAAAATTAATGTCGCACCATTTGTTAATTATTTAGCCATGACATTTACAGGCCCACTTCGCACCAAATACCAAATTTGACTTCCACAAGTACATTAAGAGATCCATGGAAGATGATTACAAGTCAGTCTTGGGAATAAGGTATGTACTATCTACTTACATGAAAATAAATAATTTCTATTTTTTTCTTTGTGGAGAGTTAGATTAACTTTCCGGAATTTCAAAATGTAGTGTGGTCTTGTTTGTTTGGAAATTATTTGAGAATTTTCAGATTTCTCCTAGATAACACTAATTTGCATCAAATTTTTTTTCGGAAAAAAAAAATCATATTTATCCTAAGTATTGCACGGATATTAAGGATTCAAATAAATAACATGACTTTTTGGTATTGCGATATATATTTTAAAATAATAAAAATTCTCTAAAACGACAGATATTTGTGGAACGAAGAGAATAATGTACACCTTTTTAGTTTTTACTAATTCAATCTTGGATTGTGCAGTGTTCCACTATGGATCTTTGCTCTATTGTTTCTTCTCTTAAATTTCTACCGTAAGTCTTATTCTCTCACACACACACACTCAAAATCTTGAATATTTAATTTTTAAGATTCAACATTTTCTTCATCATTTAATGGTGCAGAATGGCATACACTTGCTTGGATTTCATTGATTCCATTAATTGTAAGTCCCTTTTGATTTATGCAAATTAATAATATCCCATGGCCGGTGTCACAATCATAAAGGACGGCAAAAATGCATCTTTAGTCCTCTAACTTTTACCACTTGATATTTTTGGGATAGTTTCTTTTATTTGGTAAGCATTTTCGATCCTTCAATTTTTGAGTGTTTGCAATTTCGGTCCACTAACGTTTAGTAGTTGCAGTTTAGGTTATTTGACAACAATTTTGATCTGCTAAAAAAAGTTCAAGGACAAAAATTACAATCAAATGTCCTAAAATTGCAAACACTGAAAAGTTAAAGAATCGAAATTGCTTACCTAAAAAGAAAAATGTCTCAGAATCACTATCATTAAAAGCCGAAGAACTGAAAATACATCTTTCATATGTATGAAACACACACACTTATATCAGAAAATGTCATATGCATAGCTAATTTAGGATTTGAATTAATCGAATAACATATTATTCAAGTTTGATTTATTTTTCTCATCAATAGTGTCACAGTGTCTTAATTTATTTTTCTTTTTCCACAAAAACAAGTTCGAACGAGTTTGAATCAATTTGAATTCAAAATATAAGCTTTAGACTAAAAAAAAAAGTATAACCTAGCTTTTCAGTGTTACATACATTTAATAATATTTTTTATTTATTTGAGTCGAGCTCGAACATAATTTCAAAACATGTCAAACGACAAATAATACATAACTCAAAATTGTAATTGTAGATTATTCTGCTAGTGGGCACGAAGCTTGAACTTGTAATAGTGGAAATGGCTCAACAAATCCAAGAGAGAACAACTGTTGTTAGAGGAGCTCCATTGGTGCAGCCTACCAACAACTTTTTTTGGTTTAATAGACCACAATGGATTCTTTTTCTCATTCATTTCACACTTTTCGAGGTAAACATTTCCAATTCCATGAAACCTTAAAAAATTGCAATATGATTTAGTTAAAATTTGCTAAAAATTTATATTGGAGTTTTGTATAAAGAAAAACTTCTTTCCTAGTCATTAACTTGGGATTAATTCTTTGGTTATGATTGACTAGTAACTAGTACCTAGTTTTTATACTTTTATTTGGGGAAAATCCACGATATTCCTCTCCGTAATGTAAAACCTATATAAAAACCTGAAAATTCTCTAGTACTGTCAGATTTTCTGCATAGAATCTCCGTTTGTCCGCTTTCGTCGGTTATTAATTTCACTTTGAACAAAATTTCCTTCAGTTATCCTTTTATTTGGGAAAAATGCACGATATTCCTTTCCGTTATGTAAAATCTACACAAAAATCGGGCTGGGATTCAAAAATCCCCTAGTACTATCAGATTTTCTGCATAGAATCTTCCGTCCGTCCGCTTTCGTCAATTTATTAATTTCACTTGGCGCAAAATTTCCTTCTACGTACTTTTTAAACTTCGCACGAAATCCCCTTGTACTTTTAAAACTTAACATATAATCTCCTCATATCTAGGGGTAGTTTAGGTATATCAACTCAAAATTAACAGCGTTAGACAACAAATGTAGTAAGAGCAAAGTGTGCAGATATTTTGAAAGTACAAGGAGATTCTGTGCGATAAATTTTGTGCATATTTTCCATAACACAATTATTTTTTGAGTGAACTATGTATTGCGAAGCCGATTGGAAATAATTTAATACATCATTTGATATATTCAATTTATCAATCTCTTCATTTGCCAATTTTAAAGTTGGTTACACTTCCAATTACAGAACGCATACCAAATGGCATATTTCTTATGGAAATGGGTAAGTGGTCCTTAATTAATTAATCAATTTATTTTAAATACAAGATCAATAATTTAATAAAATCTCAATTTCATTTTGTTGCAGTATGAATTTGGAATCACAAGTTGTTTGCACGAGAAACTGTTTGTAGTTCTGATTAGAGTGTTTTTAGGGGTAGCCCTTCTAATATTGTGCAGCTACATTACATTTCCACTCTATGCCCTGGTCACACAGGTAATTATTATTTTGAGTTTCAATTTTGTGCCTCTTAATTTCATCATGAACTAATAAAAATAAACTAGCTAAACAAAAGGGAAATATGACAATTGCACGGGGTTGGACTAGGGCCGGGCCGGGCCGGACCGGGCTGGGCATGTTGAAAATTAGTCTAGATCAAAAAGAATAAAAAATGTTGGTACATTGGAAATAGAATGGATTGAAGTTGGTCGACTCGAAAAGATTATATTCGTGTTATTTGGAGTTGGAGTGGATCAAAGAAACTTGATTAGGTCCACCTAAATAAAACGTGTTTGATATGTTTTTAAATCTCGTAGTCAACTAATTTTACAACAACAAATTCTGGAGCTAATATATATAATGAATGAGCTAATGCCAATTTGAAAGAAAAAAAAACTGATGCCAATTTAATTCCCTGTAATTTATGTATAATATTTAATTTACTTTCTTGTGATTTAAAAATGAACATTTTGCCCCTGTTAAGATTTTAAAGGCCTTCAACCAAATAGTATAATTCACTCGTCGAAATTTGAGAGTGGACATGAAAAGTACTTTTGTAAAACGGGGGGTTAAGTGCAATATTTATCATCACACGTGAGATAAAATGCTACATTTAATTTATCATAACATATAGGGGTAAAGTGCCACGTTTAAGAAGGGCAGTTTTGTCAATTCATATATTTTATTAAATTTTTTAATAAAATCACAGGGGGGTAAATGTTCCTTTTCAAATTATAGGGGGTAAATAGGCTATAATGAATACATTGGAAGTGCCAAAGTTTCATGACATCAATTTTAAATTTCAAGTATGTTTTTTTTTTTTTTAATTACTTCAAGTATATAGCTAAAATTATTAAGTTGTTAAAAGGGCACAGTTCAACAAAATAAACTAAGAAAGGTTCAATTTCTTATGAAGTTCTAAAAAAAATGGAACTAACACAATCTTTTAAGAAAATTAAAATAATTAAGCTTGAATCAACTGAATTATTTTATTAATTACTTTGTTAAATAATTATAATTTACCATATTTTTCTTTTATAATCTGTGTTTAAGATGGGATCACATCAGAAGAAAGCAATATTTGAGGAGCAAACCACAAAAGCTCTAAAGAAATGGCACCAAGCTGCAAAGCAAAGGAAAAAATTGCGTAAAGCCGGTGCAGGTACAACAGATACATCAAATGCTGGATTAATGAGTGGTGAAGCTAGTCCAACTCCAAGTCAAAATTCTTCACCACTCCCTTTGCTGCATAACAACAAATACCGGTCCAATGCACCGGAGAGTGAAAGTATGCCCAATTCTCCAATGTCTTATTTATCTGATAATGAGCTTTCAGAAATTGAGCTTTCAAATCGTCCAGATACAAATAGAGAATCTCATAATATTGATTTTTCTTTTATTAAATCCTAGATAATTTTATTAATTAATTAATTAGGACAAAATATTTTTCATGTATCATGATAACATTTCAAATTTAGTTGCTAAACATTTATTATGTATAATTGATTGTGGAAAATATGAACAAATTGTACCGGTATAATAAAAAGTAGGTAAAATTGCAGAAAACGTCCCAAACTAATTACTGATTTTTGATTTTCGTCCCGAACTATTTAACTTGGCGAATTTCGTCCCGTAATTTAATATCTTTTTGGAATATCGTCCCAAACTAATTACTAATTTTGATTTTTCGTCCCAAACTATATCAACTCGCCAAATTTCGTCCCATAATTTACCATTTTGTATGAATTTAGTCCCAATATTAAATTTCTAATTTAATGAAAATGACGTTCAATCTTGTAATTAATTTGGGACGAACTCTGCAATATTATATAATTATTTATGTTAAAATTTACCATGTCATGACACTTAAGCAACCATGTGATAATTCATCGGCAAATGCACAATTTCGTCTTATAATTATGGTGGGACGATATTCCAAAAAAATATTAAATTACGGGACGAAATTCGCCAAATTAAATAGTTTGGGACGAAAATCCAAAATCAGTGATTAGTTCGGGACGATTTTTGCAATTTTGCCTAAAAAGTAATTTCATGAAAACGAGGTGATATATTTATCGCTTTAATTCAAATTGCTTCCCAAGCTTTTGAGATTGTAAATTGTGAAGATCAACTTGTGTGCTGAAAATCAAATCAAACTATTCAATAATTGAATCACGTATGAAAATTCATAAAATGCGATTTTGCCGAAAGAATAGATGTGCATATAGTAAACTTAACGTGTTCAACAAGTCTGAAAAATGATTAAACTTTTGAAAAAAAAATGAGTAAACTAAGCCTAAGGCGACAAATATGTCGCAATAGTCAATATGTAAATATAAGTAATTAAGTATCTAATATATTTGTAGGATAATCAAATTTATATTATGCTACTTTTCCGACTTTACAAAAGTTATTATTATTATTATTATTTTCTACATTACTTCATTTACCATTGTTATTCTTTTTCTTCTTTTAATTAAGTTAAATTCATATAATAAGGAAAGGGAAAATATGCATGGCACCTTATTGAGCATTTGCCAGTTCGCACTCCAAGAATATATTATTTAACACTTTGCACCATGTAGTTGAAATATTATCACATTACATCCTTAAAAAAAATTTTAATTTCAGAATAGAAACTACAAAATCAAGGTAACAGAAATCTCAAATTATGTGGAATGTTTTATCTTTAGACGCAGTCAATCTCAAATTGTGAAACCAAGATAACAGAAAAACACAAAAAGAGGGTGAAAAATTCACACGAGCAAAACAGAGTACCACTCCACTCAGCAGAAAAAAAAGACCCTTTTCTCTTTCCATTCTTTTTTCTGTGCTGATTGATCGATATTTGAAATGCAGAGCCCTAGGTTTCTGAAAATAAGTAAATGGGTTGTTTAGAAAACGTGTTAATTGTCATGTAATTCAGCATTAATATATTCAAAAGCTCGCTATAATTCGTGGGTCCTGTGATTATGCAAGAAAGATTTAACATTAATATGTTGAGAGGCTGTCATTCAAAATTTTCTATGTTTTTCTACTCGGGGTGCTAAATTTTGTTGTTTGAAGTGTGGATTTTTTTATTAATGGCTAGACGTCATGGGTGGCAACTCCCTGCTCACTCCTTTCAGGTTTGAACTTTTTACCTACTTTTACTGTGATAGGTTGAAATTCAAAATGTGGGAATCTTATTAGTGGTTTGGCTTTTGAAATGTGTGTTCTTGTTTTCGGGTTTTATTAAGAAGTTTAGAATTAGTCTCTCATTGTTTTACATTGTTGTTAGTGTTTGATGTTTGTACTATTTGAATGTTAATAATGTTTTGTTTTTACTAGTTGGATTGTGTCATTTGTTGGGTTTGAACTGTGAAGTGTAAAACCTTCATACAAGAAAATTCATAATGAAATTGAAGATGTTTTTGATAAAGGCGTATTGGGGTGATTTCGGGAAGTACTTTCGTGTATATATATGTTTTAGCTAAGTTCTACTTATTTGCATCTAGAAAATTTCATTCTTAGACGTGTTTATCTTACATGAGGCTGTGTCATCACTCAAAAATACAAATGACTATATGTCACTTAGCTTTTATTTTTTGGGGTAATTTAAGTACGGAAATTGAGCTTGTATCGATTGAGGATGCACCTCATAGTTTTACTAGTGGTGGTTAATTATCTTAACTAGGTTATGTTTTCAGATTATATGAAACTGAGTTGCGAGAATGTTTCATCTAATGATTGTCATCCATATGTTCACTTATCTTGAGTCCGCACTCACGTTCCCCATGCAGGTTTTGGCAATAATAGTTTTTTTCCTATTATCTGTTGCTTTCTATGCATTTCTTGCTCCTTTTCTTGGAAAGGACATCTATCGGTACTTAGCCACTGGCATTTATTCCGTACTGGTACGTACAACGTCCGGAGTTTGTTCTTCACGTTTTTCATTTACCTTTCTCCTTTTTTTTTTCTTTTCAAATTTGCTAGTTCTTATCATGATTATTTGTAACTCCAGGCACTTTGTGTATCTATACTTTACGTTAGATGCACGGCTATTGATCCTGCTGATTCTGGAATTTTCATTGGAGCTGACAAGACATCAGCTTACAAATCACCTAATGGCACCGAGATGCCTAGTAAGTGATCTAGCTACAATGAAGTTACTAAGACTTAAAGACTATATTTGGTTCTTGGATTCCACAAAAAGAAACTAATAAAAACAAATTTATTCTAATTCGTTAATGTTTATTATTAGGTAACTTATCTACGACTGACGAATCACGTAAAGTAGAATCGAAAAATGGAGGAAAATATGACAGAGAGGATACAGGTTGCTGTTCGAGAGTTGGAGGTTGCTTTTGTGGTTTTCTTGTGATGGAGGATTGCAGCAAGCTTGATGATCATCATATACAGGAAGAAAATGAGGACGACGCTTTCTTTTGCACTTTGTGCAATGCTGAGGTATATCACTACAAAAGGTCTACCTATGTCAAGATATCATAGGTACCAATGTCAATATTAGACCGTTCTAAATTCATCAAATTTTACATTACATTTTGCTTTTACAGAACCTCTTATTTCTACTATTTTGATTATCATTATCCTTGTTGTTGTTGCTGCTGTTATCTTATTTGACTATACAATGAATTAGGAGGCTTGAATTCCTTTTAAATTGGAAATCAAGGAATTAAAAGTGAAAAAAGAGAGAGACAGAGATGGATAAATCTCTCGATTTGCATTTAGTTTTTTTTTTGTTCCCTAGGTGGGCAAGTTCAGCAAACACTGCAAAAGTTGTGACAAATGTGTCGACGGATTTGATCATCATTGTCGGGTGAGATTGAGCTTCAATTTGAAAATAGAGTTTTATATCGTTATGATAGATGACAAGTTTCTGTCTGAAAATTATACTACTTAGATATCACAAAATTGTCCTCGTTTTTGTGTTATGGGCGTCTTTTCTTTTCTTTTTTGGTAATGAGAGAATCATCTGTTTATGGTTCACCCAACATAGCTGATTGACTTACGGCTAATCCTAATTTGGCTATTTTAATTCTTGCAGTGGGTGAATAATTGTGTTGGCCGAAAAAACTATGTAACATTTGTGTGCTTAATGGCCGCAAGCCTTGTTTGGGTAAGTTTAGTACCGCTTCTTGTTCAATCATTTAGTTTTTATATTCTACGTATTTACCTTGCTCCTATAATACACGTACGTGCCCTTTTGTGTGTCAGCTTGTGTTTGAAGGTGCAGTAGGCATAGCTGTCCTTGTTCGATGTTTCATTTATAGGAAAGCTACCGAGAATCAAATTATTCACAGGCTTGGAGATGGATTTTCTCGCCCACCATTTGCTACTGTAGTGGTACATTATTTTACCTTTTTCGTCACACTTTCCCACATGCATCTTTCTACATCTATATATATATCTTTTATATTGGTCTCGTGTCAGCTAGTGAGGGCATAATATACCAAATTCTACAGCACACCTTCGTTCCTTGAGGCCCTCTGGGTGCTATACAAGCATGGTAGCATAGACCAAATTTTTGCTTTCTCGATTCATAATGGAACTGCTTTTTGTGCCAATAGGGAAATGTTTTCCTAATATTCACTTGATATTTCAGGCCCTATGTACAGCCGTTTCTTTTGTCGCCGCTGTGTCTTTGGGAGAGCTGTTCTTTTTCCATGTCCTTCTTATCCGAAAGGTGTGCCTATATTCTTGCTCAAATTTCCTGTCTTTATGTGCACATGCTTGGAAGAAAAGTCGGTAGAACAATTCCGATTATTATTTTTATTAATATGCTTTTTTTCCGGGCAGGGTATTACGACATATGAATATGTAGTTGCTATGAGGACACAAAGCGAACCTCCTGGACCTTCTTTAGATGGAGGAGATCAACAAAGTTTGCCTTCTTCACCAACTAGTTCTGCTGCGACTGCCGTAAGCGCAAAAAGTTCAGTTGGCAAGGGGGGCCCACAATATAAAGGTGCTTGGTGTACTCCTCCCAGAATATTTACAAATCATCACGAGGTATTGATTGTTTTCCGATGCTTCTCAACTATTCGTTTTGATTTTCATTTTTCTTCGTATAATTCTGGAGTTCTATTTAGAATGAGTAAAAACATTCCTACGAATGTATTTGAGGTTGAACTATATACGCTCTTTACTCCCAGGATGAAATAGTTCATCATCTCGAGCAAGGACGATTACCGTCAACAATCGATCCAGATTCAGTACAACCCGATAAAGGGAAACGAGTACCACCTGTGAGAATCAGTGCATGGAAGCTTGCCAAACTCGACTCGAACGAGGCAATTAAAGCAGGTGCAAAGGCCAGAGCTTCATCTTCAGTTTTACGTCCCATAAGTACCTCTAGACCTCAAAACCATGATCACGACTATTTATCTAGTACTACTATAAACCGTAAAAACAGTCCGACTAGTACAAGGCAAGGATATTACGAGACTAATGCTAGCAGTCGAGAAGGATCAGATACATGTGGTGCCACTAACATGAAATCCTGTTCGGGGGTATATTGGGATCCGGAAGCTGGTCGATTTAGTTCTGGCTCGAGCAGGAGTGACCCCGAGGTTATGCACACGGGTCCGTCGAATTTTTTCGGAGGTTCAGCCGTGAAGGATACGAGATGTGGAAGGTCGCTGTCGACTGGGGCACAAAGAAGTTCAACGTCGAGTTACTATCAGCAGCAGCAGCAGGGTAGTAGATCACAGCTACCGATTTTCGGCCCGAGTGATTCCCAGCAAAAACAATTTTCTTCTTGAATGGAATAAATTTTGGTTAGCCCCTAAACAAAAAAGAATAAAATTTGGTTAGGAAATTAGAACAGACTCTTAACTCTTAAGTACAAAATTAATTGCTAATATTTCGTTATGTTTTATCGTGGTTATATTAATTCTACTTTACAGTGTACAATTGTATTTGACATGCTTAAGAATGCCCAGGAAGTTTGAAGTACAAACTATTATATATTTTTATTTTAATTTCTATTCACTCAAAAATAAAAAGGATAAATTACGGATATCCCCTTAGGTAAGGTCTAATTATAAAAATCACCCTTATGTATTAGCTCATGTATTAGGTATTATAAAACTCCCCTCATGCAATTAATCCCTTACACCTAAAGTATTCCAATTTTGCCCCTAAGTGTTATTTGTATTGTTTGCAACTAAACTTATCTAAAAAAGTCAATTTGTAACTAAATCATTGCCATCAGTGATAAAATCAGTTTGCAACTAAACTTATCTAAAAAAATACAACATAAATAATATTACTGGTCCGGGCAATCTTATGAAAATAGTCATAATTATTTGATGAATCAATCCTAACTTTAATTCGATCGAAACAGATCCAATTTATTAAGATATTTAATCGATTATTTGATGAACATGATTCAATTCAAACGATACATAGTTCAAAATAATGAAGCAAAATAGCTCTAAATCGACTTTAGTCGTTATAGATCATATGTCGATTGACATATATCTTTTATTCTTCTGAGAACCATGTAATATCAGGATATGGTTTGTGTTTAAATTTAATAAAAAAATTAATTATAATACTTCTATATATTGAAAAAAAATACTAGTCAATTGTCATCAATTTAAACTTGATCCGCAAGAAAATGGACTACCGGATGGATCATATGTTCAGCTTGTGGGCCTCTTTTTTCTGCGCCTATAAACTAATTTAATATTTTTGATATTTTGTTCAATTATTATTCACAAAGAGAAGAGAAAACAAATACTCCATAAAACCCTAACTCCTCCGTATACAAAAGGCACCGCTGCTTCTTTCTCTATCCTCCTTCTCCTTCTCCTTCTCCTTCTCCCTTTCATTTCACACACAGTTTCGTGTTTTCCTGCAACACCTCGTTCAGACGCTATCAAATCGCATCATGGCAACAAGTAAGTAGTAATTGAACTGGTAGGTTTTCCTTTTATCAGATTCTATTTTAGATATAGATTAAATTGATTTATTTTTTGAATTTAGGATTGCAATACGAGAACAACAGCGAGATTGGGGTTTTCTCCAAGCTTACTAATGCATATTGTTTGGTCGCAATTGGAGGTTCTGAAAACTTTTACAGGTTTGCTATATTCTATCTTGTATTTATTGTTCCATATGCTAAAAAAATTCGTGTTAGATGTACGGGTTGTTATTTCTAAATTAAACAGCTGTTCAAATATTTATCTAATTCATTTATAATTTTTTATAATTTTTTAAAATTGTTAATTAAATTAATCTATTTTGCATTTATGAAATTAATTAAGATTGATCAACAGTGGAGACATTTATTTCTGGTCGGAGGTGGTATTATATTGTGATATGTTTTAGTTTTCATTTGCTGTATTTGCAGCACATTTGAGAGTGAGTTGGCTGATGTAATCCCAGTGGTTAAGACCTCAATCGCCGGAACTAGAATCATTGGACGACTATGTGCTGGTATGTGGAAGTTATGTTTTCTTATGAGTGGTTGAATTTGTATTGTACATGTAGCTGCGTTCAGGGTCTCATCTTGTATTAATCCTCCATCTACCCTTGGCAGGTAATAAAAACGGGTTGCTTTTACCTCACAACACTACTGACCAAGGTAATTCTGCGACTCACTTAAGTACTAGTGTATCTGTATCAGATGTATGTAGCTTGTTATATTATTCTTGACTTGATGATGTTACTGAATGCAAGATGAATTTCAGAATGCATAGTTACTTTTTGAACCCAAACCTTCAAATTGGAGGCTCATAATGACTGAACTTTCAAGTGATGCTTGAATTTTTTAAAATGGTTTTGCCATATTTTTAGTACATGAATTGGATGTAATAGATGAAAACATAACATGTTCTTCAACTACTCAAAGTTGTAATAAATTTTCTCTTTTCTCCGTGTTATCTCAAATATGACTACAATAGGATTATATATTCTGCTCTAATGATGATTGAATTGTCAGTTTATGGATCTAAGCCATGAAATAATGAGATCTATGTTCCATGCCTTTTATTATAAGTTAGTGATGTCATTAGTACAAGTCACTTATCAAACAAGATTAGTACTTGGCCTTTCTAGATAACTGAATTATATATGAGGTTCATGAGCACGTACAATCTTGCAAAGTATTTGCATCATCTAGTCCAGTCCTTCACATTGACCCTCCTGGCCCCATTTGTATTGCAATATCTTTAGAACAGAAGTCGTAACTGGGCAATGATGCCTTCAGATATTCTTGAACACCCTAACGTATGACTTGGTCATCTGAGCATGGATATTCGATTTCTTCCTTTATTAATGGTCAAATGTTGCTCACTGTACCTCGATACATTGTGATTATGTTCCCATGATATTGTCTTTGTTCATCTTGGCGGTCTTATGGACTATGTACTGACATGTTTGTCCTTTACTATTGTAGAACTTCAACATTTAAGGAATAGTCTGCCAGATTCAGTTGTTGTTCAGCGTATAGAGGAGAGATTGTCCGCTCTAGGGAACTGCATATCATGCAATGATCATGTTGCTCTTACGCATCCTGATCTCGACAGGGTAAAACTCTTTTGATTGAGCTGTCTGTTGTATCTTTAAATTTATATAGTAATTCATCCGAATTAGTTTGGTGTATTTTGTTGGATGGCACAAATTTTGATATTACTTCTAATATATTCTGGGATCGATGGTTCTGTTTTTCTCATGACCTTTGAAAAGTTCGAAATTTAATGTTTAGTTTGTGAAGAGTTCACTATGACTTAATATGCTGCATCTGTAATGTTCTTGGGTTTATTTGCATGTAAATGGATCAAATTACATCCCTTTAATAATTTGTTGTGTGTAAGAAATTGCTTCTATTGTTTGTACTTTAGTTATTTTTTTCTTGGAGCCTTTACTTTAATGACATGTAAATTCTTCCGTGCCTTGTTTGGTAATTTGGGTATAATACTATCATGGCATATATGGACTTTGAAATCTCTTATATTTCTGCCCTTGTTCAATTTGCTTCTATCTGATTAGCTTTTTTAATCCTTATCTCATATGCTTGTATTTATGTCCTTACTATATAATTAGTCCCGTTTCTTTGTCTCTGCACTCAATCATGATTTACATGCTGAGTTGGATACAGTTTTTCTTAATTTGAGAATTGTTCTTCCCATCTGTAACTAGAGAATAAGAAAAGTGTCAAATCTATTCATATCATGATTGTTGCTTCATTTGATGCTGATATTTCAAATAATTGCAAGAATTTGTTCTAGAATAATGTTCCATGGATTGGTGGTTGTTAATATCACCATTTTTCACCAGGAAACGGAGGAGTTGATTGCTGATGTTCTAGGTGTAGAAGTCTTCAGACAGACAGTTGCTGGCAATATTCTTGTTGGAAGTTTCTGTGCCTTTTCCAACAGAGGTGGCTTGGTAAGACTTCAATCCTTGAGTTAAATAAACATTTTTAATTCAATAAAGTTTAGCAGCTAGTTTGACATCCCCATACTTATAAAACAAAACTCGTTTCTTGAGCAGGTCCATCCTCATACATCCATCGAGGATTTGGATGAACTTTCGACTCTCCTTCAGGTCCCTTTGGTGGCTGGAACTGTGAACCGTGGTAGTGAAGTGATAGCCGCAGGCTTGACAGTCAATGACTGGACCGCGTTCTGTGGATCAGATACTACTGCTACCGAGCTGTCTGTTATCGAGAGCGTATTCAAGTTAAGAGAAGCACAACCTAGTGCTATTGTTGATGAAATGAGAAAATCATTGATCGACACCTATGTTTGAGTTTTTTCAAGTTTTTACCGTAATTTGTATGTGGGGATTAAACTTCTTGTGGTTTTAATTTAAGTTCAGTTTTGTGGAAATGATTTCCCTGTAAGTCACTATTAATTTCATATTTACGTTGTGTGTTTTTCCCGTATATTGGAAGCTGGCCTCTCTCTAATATTCGATATTACAGTTTTCGTTGCATTTGATGAAGATCTACTACATTTTGAATCATGCACATAAAATTAATCAACTGAGCAAATTGATTTGAATATATATTGTTGATTGTATTCTTTTTGTTTAAACTTAATTTTGATTTTTAAGAAGTTAAGATTGGAAAATAAATCCTCAAGGAAAATATTTCTGGTGGTTTTAGCAACTCGGTTTCAGTTATTTAAATTACAATTGATTTCTTGTATTATATATAGCAAAACTATCTCATTCCATAAAAACAAAACTAAACGAAAATAATAGAAAATATATTGAGGTCAGATTTTAACACAAAATCCCTACAAACACTCGGGGTCAACAGAACTTCTCAATGGCATCCTCGAAATAATTTACAATTTTAGGACCAAACCTCAACCTATATTTCAACTGTTGACTCTCGTCCGTACAATTCCGGTTCATTGCCGTTAATAACTCTCTTGAACCGGCCCCTGTCCTCTCTTGAAACCAAAATCCCTCAGAATTAACAAAATGGATCCTGCCACCATATGATCAAGAATAACTTCAAATCATTTTTCATTTCATTTCATTTGAAAATGAAGTGAAAAATCACGTTTGATTTACATCATTTTCATATTTTCTTTTCTTTTTCCATTGATAATCCACAAGAAAAAGAAAAGAAAATGGCTGGAGGAGGAGGTGGAGGAGAAAATGCGAGGGAGCTCAACGAAACGCCGACATGGGCTGTTGCATTAGTTGTTGCAGTAATCATTATTATCTCCATCTTATTGGAGAAAACTCTTCATATAGTTGGCAAGGTACAATCTTTTCTTTGTTTCTCTCGGCTACATTCTTAGGTACAACGATGTTTTTGATATATGTTTCGTTCTTGAAATGATCATTTAGTACAACGTTAAGGAAAATGTTTTCATGGCTTCAAATGTTATAGAACATTAAGCTCCATTTACAAATGTTCATTTTCATTTTCCTTATCGTTTTACTCACTGAAATCCATGAACCAATCAGGTCCAATAATATCTTGGAATCGGGGAATTATATGATGTAAAAAATGTTTCATGGGTTTGAACATCATGATATACTATTTTATTAAGCCTATTCTTCTTCACAATAAAAATCTATTCCATTTTGAGATAGAAAATGTAGGTTTAATATTTTGCTAATTATATCATCTTGATTTTGCATACCCTTCTTTAGCATATGAAGAATAACATACATAAGCATTTTGTGTATTTTTTCTTTTTTTTTGTTTGTATTTATAGACTTTTCAGAGAAGAAAAAAGATCGCGTTGGTTGAAGCTCTTGAGAAAATTAAAGCAGGTAAGAGCTCAAGCCTTTTCTCTATGGGTGTGTATTTCACTTATATATATATATATATATATATATATATATATATATATATATATATATATATATTTATTTATTTTGATCTTTTTTGTTGCAGAGCTTATGGTTCTAGGCTTCATTTCCTTAATTCTAACGTTTGGGCAAAATTACATTACTCGAATATGCATTCCTTACAAACTCGCAAATACTTTGTTGCCCTGTGCTCTGGATGAACCTAAGTCTAAGAACACAGACCATCACAGGAGGCTTCTTTGGTACGAACATAGAATTTTGGCAGCCGATAGTCCAGCCAAGGCTTGCGAAATTGTACGTACGCACGCACAATTAATTAATCGTGATTTACTTATTATTGTATTTGTATTAGTCGATATCAATGAAACATTATTTCGTCGTATATATGTATCAGGGATACCTGCCGCTTATATCTGTCCACGGACTACATCAACTCCACATTTTCATATTCTTTTTAGCCATGTTTCATGTCTTTTACAGTGCCTTAACAATGATACTGGGGAAACTGAAGGTACCTTTTCTTTTTCAGTAGTATTTTCATACGAATGTAGGTTTTATTTATATAACCATATCGTGTCTGCAGATTCGTAAATGGAAAAATTGGGAAAGAGAGATTGAAAATGAGCATGAAACAAACAATGGTACCTTGTTTCCTTATTGAGTTGTTGAAATGCTTCTTCTCTTATATGTTAAAATATGTTTTTTTTTTCTTTGTTATTACGCCGCAGGTGCTTCTCAATTCAAGCTTACACACGAGAACTCTTTCGTTAGAGGTCACGCCAGTTCATGGATGACAAAACCTGTCGTTTTTTATTTCGTAAGGATGATAATAACTATCAAGTATTTTGATTATCATTTTCACATCCCAATATGTAATAGTATTACTCCTTTGATTTAGGTTTGCTTTTTCCATCACATAACACAGTCTGTTCAACGACCTGACTACTTGACTCTACGTCATGGATTCATCTCCGTAAGTTTTTTAGACGCGTACTAATTAATCCAAGCTTTGGAGAGTTATTATAATATTCTTGTGAAAAACATTATGTTTATAGGTCCATTTGGCTCCTGGAACAAAGTTTAACTTTCAACAGTACATCAAAAGGTCGTTAGAAGACGACTTCAAAGTCGTCGTAGGAATTCCGTATGTTCTTTTCCCTCTATATATTGCTTGCCTTAACCATATAAACTTATTTGAATTAATACTATTTTTCCGTTTCACTCTCAGTCCAACGTTATGGCTGACTACAGTAGTCTACCTTCTTCTTAACGTTAAGGGTTTGTTTTTCTTTTTCCTACGTTACTCCAATGCTCTTTTTTTTTTTTTTTAAATGACATAGTTCGTTTAAAGTGAATCGAGATTCTTGATTTTCAGGATGGAATGTTATGTTTTGGCTGTCTGTGATGCCAGTTTTGATAATATTAGCAGTTGGAACGAAGCTTCAATCGATCATAACCCGTATGGCGATTGAAATCCAACAAAGACATGCTGTAGTTCAAGGCATTCCACTTGTGCAACTCTCTGATAAACATTTTTGGTTTGGTTCACCTACATTAATTCTTTATCTTATCCATCTTACACTATTTCAGGTTTAATTCACTTCTCTACCTCCACTTGTTTATTTACTTATTTCTCCGTTTCGTATTATTACATTATGAGTGTTCTGTTGATTTTATTTTCAGAATGCATTTGAAATAACACATTTCATCTGGATATCGGTAAGAAAGCTGGCAATCCTCTTCGTTTTCCATACATGTGTTGTTTGTTTCTATGCAACGTCTATAACTGTGGTTGACATAACTCGTAATGTAACAGTACGAATTCGGGCTGCATTCTTGCCTTAATGACGATGTCAGGATCACTTATCTCAGAGTGGCTCTTGGGTAATATTTTCTCGAAATTTCAGAACGATGTTCGAATAGGCCATTTGATTCGATTGGATTTTTTAACATTTTCATTTGCAGATTAGGAGTACAATTTTTGGTCAGCTACGTTACACTTCCACTTTATGCACTAGTTACACAGGTGAATAATTTCTTCATTATAAGTGCAAACTATACAATATTTAAAAGTATTTAATAATTATTTAATTTGAATATACAGATGGGATCACACATGAAAAGATCAATTTTTGATGAACAAACTTCAAAGGCACTTAAGCACTGGCATGAAAAAGTGAGGAAGAAACCGCACTCACCACGTAAAGCATTACTAGCGATTAAAGGGGCGGAAGATCATTCGCCTTTAGCAGCAGAAGCAGATCATAAATCATCTCCGTTTGGTCATGCTGCGGCTGAATCATCAAGCATTGAAATGGACAACCTTAATACCACCAAAGTCGATATTCCTGAAGATATTCCGACCCCTCTTGACAATCAATCTGGAAATAAAGACCTTTTGACAGGCCTGTAGTAATCATGTTAATTATCAATACAAAAAGAAAAAGAAAATATTGGTTGAAAAAAGACTAGATAATTAAGTAGAAAATTTTCATTTGAGGAAAGATCTGCATTTTGTATTATCTACTGGTGCAGACATGATGGGATATTTCAAGAATGATGTATAGTGTTTTTTTGCTGGTGTTCATTATGAAACATGGTTTCTTTCATTCACTTTTCTTCTTTTCAATTCTTTTATTAAATCAAGTCTGATGTTCTTATGAGGATGATTCCCTAAAATGCACAAAATGGAGGATGAATTTTGAACTAAATTTGTGCTGTAAAATGAGCTATAGCGGTTGCGTTTCAAAATTGGACATTTATTGTGGTACATTGACAACATACATCATTTATATCGATTGGGTTCATATCGGATTTATTCACACTTATAAATTTTCATTGGCAAATAAAAATCTACTCATTGTTAAAATGCATATAAATAGACTAACCTTATTTCCACATTAATATATAATTTTCATGTAATCCGAATTTAAAACTTTAAATAAGTTTGTAAAGTCCCAATACTCCAATCTACTTGATCTTTTGTTTTTTGTTTTTGTTTACTTTTTTCCCTTGGCCTACATATACCTAGGGTAGGGGTGTAAACGAGCAGAGTAGTATCAAACGGGGCATTGTTCAAACTTGGTTTGAATTTTATCGAGCTTGGAATTTTGTGTTTGAGCTTGGTTTGATTTCTTAACGAACCGAGCTCAAACAAAACTTTTATTGAACGACCTTTAGCCGAATATCGAGTAGATTGGTATTTTACATATATTTTTTTACTTCATATTTAGCTTATCGAGTAGAGCTTCAAAACTTATCAAACTAAAAATCATGTTCAAGTTTATTTAATTTATTTGACAAACCGAACTCAAACGAGCTTTTATCGAACTAAATCGAGCTGAATATCGAATATGTTGATTTGATTTTCGGCCCTACATATATGTTAGTTATAATTAATATACATTGGAAATTTTTGATTTAGCTGCATCATAAAAGTGACATATGATTTCTGTACAATGGTTAATGGATTGGATGGTTGAACCTCTAAGCCTGCCCAGTTACGTTTCTGGCCCACTTATAATGGTCTGGTTCGACGATGGTTTTGGGCCAAGCTGGTTTCGTTGGCCTATATTGCATGTAGGGCTGTCAATGGGGCGGATTTTAATCCTGATCCGTCCGAATTCGATCCGATTTATTAGGATAATTGTCCGATTAAAGATTCGATGGACCTGATCCGATTATAAAGATCCGAAATTCGAAACTTATGGAGCGAATATGGATTTAGGTCGATCCGATTCGTTAAAGATCCGTATCCGACAACAAATAAAAAGAAAGATATATATACAAAATGATTTATAAAAATAAGTATCATTAATAATATTTCAACGTCAATTTAAGAAGATAGTAATATATAATTCGTTTATAAATTTATTTAAACCAATATATTCATTCTACAAATATGAATATAGTAAAGAAACTTTGAAAATGAAGCTAAAATTAAATAAAATTGAAAAGATAATAAACTTATTTTAGGAAAAACACATCAATTTAACTTTTAAAATACAAATTTATTGGATCCGAAAAATATCCGATATCCGACCAAATCCGACCAAGATCCGTTGGATTCAAAAAATCTAGATCCGAGCACAGTCTGAGCAAGATCCGAATCCGACAGAATTCGATCCGATATAAATGGAGCCGGATCTGGACGAGCCTGATCCGACCAGAATCCGACCCATTGACAGCCCTAATTGCATGATTATGCAAGCAGTAGTTGGTAGGAGTATTACTTGTCAATCTTTTATTCTTTTTTATTTTTTTCGGGGTAAATATCACTTTTGGTCCCTCTTATCATTAAATTTTTACAGAGTGGTCCCTCTTATGTTTTTTTCTCACTTTAATCCCTACTATGTATTATTTATTTCACTTTAGTCCCTACTATGAATTATGTGTTTCACTTTAGTCCTTATCAGGTGGTTCTGATAACACGTGACATGCATATGAATATTTTTTAGGGCATTTTCGTCCGTTCGCTATTGAGACCATTTGAGATATTGTTTAATTGGTGAGCAATTTTGGTGTTTGAAAAAGATTTTGGGAAAAAACTTTAGTTTGGAATGAAATGGACGATTAAGTTGGACTGGAATGAAAGCCTAGTTTGGAAGAGATCAAATCTTTAGTTTTTTTTCAAATGATTAGAAAGATGAAAATATCAATATTAGTTTACTTGAAATGACGAAATTGCCCTTATGAGCATATCATATGTTATCGGAACCGCCTTGGAACACTTGAAAAGGACTAAAGTGAAACAAATAATACATAATAGAGACTAAACTGGGAAAAAAACATAAAAGGACCACTATATAAAAAATTAATGATAAAAGGGACCAAATATGGTTTTTACCTTTTTTTTTTCGTTTTGATATTCCTTACATCCAATTTAAAATGATATTTTAAGGTGCATGCCTAAATGTTGTTAAGTGGTATTGGGAGATTAGATTCAAGTCACAGTCAATTTGTCAACCTAAGCAATTTGGAATGGAGACTGTTGTATAGGTCATCATACTTATAATTAATATTGATGCTTACATGTGAATCTTCTAGAGTTCTAATGAAAGTTCAAACTTTTTAAATTTTCAAATACCTTATATGATGTGAGCTTTTTTTTGTTATATTTTAGATGTTTATACTTTTTAAATATTAATATATACGAAAATTTTTATTTAAATAGGGCTCGGCTGAATCCATAGTAATTAAATGATAAGTGCAATACAGTTATTTTGGAATTTGATGAAGCTCCTAGGTGAAATTAAGAAGGGTGATTAGATGAATTTAGACAATTCAGATCTGGACAATAAATTTTCTAATATATGTAGTGTTATATGACATTATCAAATTAATATTGAAATATATTCAAAAAGTAATAATACTGAAATGAAGTAATTTATTATTTATTATCATTATCATTATCATTTTTTATAATTGAATCAAATTGATCAATAAACTGTATTCGAGTATAAATTTTGTTTACAAAATCGACTATTAAGTTCATTGAAAGGAAGTAAATGAGAAGGAATGGAACTAGACCATCTGGTAAAGCAAGTCCAATTAAGCAGTCAAGGTATATTTTATCTTGTCCCTAAATTTTCACTATTTTTTTTTTGGATGTCACACAATAACAGTCTCTTTCTTTAAATAAAATTATTCTTTTTAAAAATATCATCTCACATAAAGTAATTAACAATACAACTAGCTCTCACCCACTGCTCTTAAGAATATTTATATAAAAATACCTAAAAATTTCATATTTATAATTTTTACTTAAAACTCCGCGCAAAAGATAGAAACATAACGAATGAAGTGAGTACTTAAGGGTCTATTTGGATGAGTTTTGGCTCGGTTTCATTGGTCTCGATTTTAAAAAATTGGTTTAGGTGGTTTCGATGAAACCTTTAAGATTTTATTTAGATGGGTTTTGACTTCTTGAGTTTTGTGGTTTGAATAAGTTGAAACCTCATTTGGATTGGGTTTGGATGTTGGGGTTTAGGGGAAAAAGTAGGTGTTAGGTGTCAAATCAATGTCTTTTTTAGTGAGATTGGGGAAAAAAAGTAGATGTCAAATTAATGTTGTATAGGTTTAAAGAGTTTGAGTGTGAGTTTCTGAATAGGAAAAACTCATTTGAAAGGGTTTTAGTTCGATCTCGTGAAATGAGACCGGGCCAAAACCCATCCAAATACAACCTAAAATTGCAGGTAGATTGTTGTTGAGATAAGATCTTATGTGATCATATGGGATCGGGTTGGGGGTAAAGCATCCATTATGTATAATTGGGGTTGGCTCATGAACCGCCCGATTTTGAATATGGGCTAGGTGGGGTCCATAACTGATTCGACGAGTTGGTTTTAGTTTGAACCATTCTATTGGAGTCGACTATTCTCAAATCTGTCCAAAAACATGATGATTGTTAATGTGGCCAAAATCATTCATGTGGGCTTTATTTTATTACTTCCTATTATTATTATTTTGTACAAACGTACAGAAAGTGCTGAGCGTTGGTGCTTGATTTGATCGATCCAACAAAATTACGTGGACCCTTTTGGACCAAAGTCTTTAGAGGCGTGCTCAACTTAGGGAAAATTAGATCCGGTGTAGTTTATTGATTTTATTATTATTTTATGTTTAATTTCGAACAAGTTGGGTTGAGATGATAATAAAAATAGAGGAATTAAGGGCATTTATGGATCGATTTTGGTTTGATCTTGCTTCGATTTGATCTCCAAAATTGAGTCCAGGTGATTCCGGTTCACTTTTGGAGTACAATTCGGATTGACTTTGGATGATATAATGAATATGGATATGGTAAATCATCAATATAATAAGTGGATTTTGAAAATTTGAGTTAGGCCAAGAAAAATAAATGGTAGGTCTCAAATCAATCAATTGAGAGATAATTTTAGTGGTAGGTGTTTAATCAATCACTTTGAAAACTAGAGTATTAGCTAGGTTTCTGGAACTAAATTTGAGTCGTTTTTAGTAACTAGAAAAGTGCACGTATCTAGTTTTAATTTCATGGGTGTTTTTTATAAATTAGAGTAAAATTCACGTTTTTTTTTGTCATAAAATATCATATATTTAAGAGTGATATTCCATTTATTTTATTAATTATTATTGTTTTACCAAAAAAAAAATGATGGCTTTAAATAGTTGTAATAAAATATAAAATGATGATTCATGACATCTTATAAAATTTGTTCTAAATTAAGATCATAAGATCATAAGATCATTATTTAGTTCATTCCATAATAGTAGTTTTCATGTTTAGTTTATCTATTATTTAATGATGATACATGTTTCATCCGTTTCTTCACAAATTTCACCCAAACTTTCATCGATTTCACATGCACTCATCAATATTTTTTGTCGGATGAAGTATAACCCGATTTCACCTATTTCACTAATTTTTCATGTTATTCACCTGAATTTTTCATTGATTAATCATGTTTGAACCGACTTTAAGTTTTTTTGACTGATTTTACCCATTTTCAAGAAATTTATTCGTCTTCGTCCATTTCTTTACAAATTTCACCCAAATTTTTATCGATTCATATATATGTTCTCCCTGTTTAATTTTTTGTTTACCGGTTTACATATATTTTTTAGTGATTTACCCCTTTTTGATTGATTATAATATTTTATTGTTTTTCTTTTTGGTCGATTTCTTTTATTCTATTTTTCCGTTTTTGTCGATTAAACTATTTTTTAACATTTTACATCCGTTTTTATTATTTTAACACGCTTTTACCTGTTTTACATATTTTTTTCACTGATTAACATGAAATTCACCTAAACTTTACTTTGATTAAATATGCTTTTAATGATTATACGTTTTTTTAACCGATTTTACCTTGTTTTAACTGGCTTTACCCGTTTTTATTGGATTTCACCGGTTTCATCATTTTTCTTACAAATGTCATTGTGATTAATTTTAATTGATTTCACCAACTATACTTTTTTTAACCAAATTTACCCGTTTTCATCCATTTTTTACAAATTTCACCCAATTTTTTTTCAATTTCAAATGTATTTACGATTTCACATACATTTTTATTTACCAATATCACCCGTTTTAACCACCCAGACTTTGATCGATTTCAAATGTTTTCATTGATTTCATATATTATTTTTTATTTCTGTAATTTTCATTGTTTTCACTAGTTTTTTGACCAATTTCACTGATTTTTCACAAAAAGATTTTATGAAAGTACGAAGTTATGCATGCCTTAATATTCTTAATATCTTACTTCTCTAGCCAAATAAACATTAAGTACTTAGCAAAGTTATAAGCATTTTTGGTTCATTTATATATAAGTAAGATGCGTGTCTATTTAACTTTTCATTTTTTAGTTTTTTCTATTTAAATATAACTTTACAACTCAAGTCTTCACCAGAAAAGAAAAAAAAAACTTAAATTGTTCATATTTTTATAATAAATAGTATAGATAGACCTTGATATACATTTACTTTTATTCAAACGATTATTACATTATCACATAAATATCACTAAATCAGAAATTTCATTCGATTACAATCAAATCGCATAAAATCAACAATCAAACATTAGCATTAAACTAAAAGATAAAAAAACTTACTGCAGCAATAATCAAACTCAAAATCTCTTGATTTGGGCTTCTCGATTTTATCATAGCTCATAAGCCTTTATGGATTTGGATAGAAAAATATTGCGAGCGTAAAACTTTTTCTTTTTGAAAGTGTGAATGAATCTTCAATCTCATAGAAAATGTCTTTACTTTACTCAAACAAGTTGGTTATATTTTTTTATTTTTTCTTCTTTTTATAACAAGGTTATATTTTTGTATTGGTTCCTACCTCCAATTCTACTTTTTCCCTTTCTCTTTGCATTTTAATTGGGCTGTAAAGTTTAATATACTGGAAGTGGGAGAAGTACAAATCTGATCTGCACAGAAAAAAAGTGGCATAAAAAAGTGAGTTTATTTGACAGTATCAAGTCTCCTTTATGGAAGCATCACAACTCTTATCACATCCTAAGTTTATCCATCCAAAATAATAAGACAGAAAACTAGGAAAAAAAGTGTGACTGACTCAAACAATATATTGCTCAAAGCCTCAAACTTACAATTGATTTTCTCTTTTGGAAAATTGCACTTTCCCCCCTAAACTTATTGTAATTAAAGTTGCACTTTCTCTTCTGAACTTAAACTTTTGCACTGTCCATCCTAAACTTAGATAAATGTTGCACTCTTCGCTTTGAAACTCTTTTCCAATCGATTTTTCGATCCGGTCAACGTAGGTTATGTGAAAGGCACATGATAATGTGTGGGGTTTTTCTCGTCGTTTAAAATTATGGGGAGAAGGGCAAATTTGAAGTTTAGGGGGAAAAGTACAACAAGTAAGTTCATGAGAAAAAGTACAACTTTGTCGTAAGTTTACGGGGCAAAGCTTCATTTTTGCAATCAAATCATTCAAAATGAAATTTTAAACATTATTTATAATTTTAAACTTTGTTGTAGGGTTTAGGTGCAAGTTCTGCATTATATTCTTTTAACGAGATTTCAATTTTTTTAAAATGAAAAAAAATATTGACATATTGAAATAGTGGATTTTCTAGTTGATAATTGAAATTTGAAGGAATAAAGAATCAAACCTAATTAATTAAATACTCCCAATATATCATAACATGGCGCTTTACGTCTAAACTTATAGTTGAGTTCCACTTTTCCCCTAAACTTACACATTCCCCCCTAGACTACCGTATTGCACTTTTTTCCTAATTCTAAACAAAGGAAATATCTTACAAAATTGGTATGTGCCTCTTACATAAATTGAATTGACCGAAAAACTAATATGAAAAAGAGCTCAGGGGGAAATGTGCATGTAACATTAGTATAAGTTCAGGATCGACAATACAAAAAATTTAAGTTCAAGGAAGAAAGTGCGCGCAATTGAAAAAAAACTAATTGTGTCTTAATAACTTGATACCTTTTACATAAATTTTAACATTTTATTTATTTATCGAACATAAGAAACTATCAAAACAATAAAATATTTAATATGTTTAATATTAAGTTTAAAGTAATTTTTTGCATTCTAATTTTTTTTTTTTTTTGATAATTCAATACAACAATAAAAGTTTGGAATCATATATCTTCAAATGATTCTCCCATGTGGTCTATGGTCCATTGGTCCCATGCACCTTTAGATTCGAATTGCATGAGTTATTTTTGTTGATTTAGTATCTGTTTGTTAAAAGGTTAAATGATTTGGTTTGTGTCCGTGCCCATAATGAGTGTCTTTTACCAATTCCATGTGCTCTTGTAGACCCATATTTATTCATCTTCATTATAATTATTTTTGTCCTAATTTAAATACCAACAGTACGTACGTACGTATAAGATTATCTTAAGTACGGTTTGTCACTTGTATATCTTAAATTGAGATTTCACGTGTTGTGAAAGTGAAGTGTGTTTTTGGTCGGCAATTCTTACAAAAACAAAAAATATGGGTGTTACATTAAGTTATATGAATTTAGTTCGTGTTAAAATCAATTCAAATTGCATGGCTAAATAGATTTATTAGTCTTATACAATAAGATAATTTGTAACTATGTAGATGATCAACTATGTTACCGAGTTATATGAAATAGTTTAATATATATCGTAATTTAACACATGATTGCATACAGTTTATTATTTGGACAAAATTTGTCATGGTGCGTAGCATATGGTTCTACTCGGCATTTTGTAGAAAAAATCCACGTTATTGTTTATTCTATTGGTTAGTTTATATATAATTTACGATGGTATAAATTAATTGTATATTTGCCTGTTAAATTATATATAGTATGAAATATGCAATTTAATTATATGTCTCAAAATCAAACCTGCAAATCATTTTATTTAACGGCCGATGAGGCTCTAAAATTGAGACTTCATGGCCAAAAAGGTTATAAGTTCAACTCCCACTAGTGTGTATATTTCTCTAATTTAATATTAGTTTATCCTTGTATTTCAATACCAATCGATATACCAACAGGTGATTGGTCTAGTGGAAGGGACTAGTCACTACAAAGTAGCGGACTCAGGTTCGAATCCCTGTTGGGAGAGGTACCCACTTAATGTGCCCGACCCGCCTCGAAAGGGATTAAACCCTTGGGAAACCAAAAAAAAAAAAAAAAAAATACCAATCGATATCCATGCTTTTGCCATTAAAAAAATAAAAAATAAAAAATAAAAAGGCCAATTCAAGATCTCATTCAAACTTGATAGGATTAATTAAGAATAGAAAAAACTCACCGTAAAAGATCAAACTACAACTAAACTGACAGTGCATCAAACAAACAGAATACTAATAGAGAAATTTATAGGGAACAAAAAGCTATTTAGAAGAGTTGACAGTTGTATGTAATGGATGGATAAGATATTTTAGGAAAAGAGAGGAAATCAGGAAGAGATAAGGATAAGTGTTCAGAAGAGGTTTAAGGTATATTTATTTATTTATTTATTTATATTTTTGTTATTTGCAATCCATCTTTTGTCTGTATTTTTGGTGAAGTTCTTTTTTCTTCTTTTTGATGAATTTTTAGTTAATGTGTATATATTGTATCCTATCTATTAATTAAGAATATAGGGGGGGTCGGCAAATGGTCTGTTGGTCATGTTCTAGAGAATGTTAACATGTGATCCGTACAATTACAAATAAACACAACAAATTTTGTCTGAAATGGGTAGGTGAGAAATGGGAAAATTTAGTTCAATCAATTCAATTTATTTCATGAAATAAGTGTACACAACTTAGAGTTTAGTTTAATTTTCATTAAATATTTGTATCGAGTAGGTTATTATCCAAGTTTTGATAGAATCTTTTAACTGATTCGCTTCTGCAAGTGCCTTGATCGAATCCGACCAGTTTTAAAACGTTATAATTCTATCCAACGAAAATATTTAAACAAAATTGATAAATCATGGATTACTATATTCAGAACTTGAACGCGTGCCGTTAAAAAATATCCACGTAATAAATAAGTATAAATATTATAACTCACGTCCTTGTTACATGAAGAAATAATACATTCTAAAATACCCAAAAAAGGGGAAAAAAAGAAAAAAGAAGAAATAATACACTGAGTTGTTTTCCTGTAAAGTAAAGAATTTTTTAATATTAATTTATTTTAATTCTTACAGAGTTTGAAAGTGTTATACTTAAAAGTTAAGTTAAAACTATGGTCGTTACCATTATTGGGCACTAGTATTTTAATATTAATTAATTGATGGGCTAGTTATGTGAATAGTCAAACACCACAATAAATAGGATCAACTCAATTTGGACAATATGTTCTCATATCCATATCAGTCGCATTCCCATCCAACAAGTAGGCGCTAATAAGACAACTTAGGCAGATAGTTAATAGTATATATATCTAAAACTCCTGATAAATACATTCCTGTCATAATTTATGTGAGAAAGAAAATACGAGAAGATCAATTTTATTTTTGAAATATTTTTTATTGTATTTATTGTTTTTAGGGAAAAAAAATGATATATACCAACCTGTATTTTGGAAGATCTGCACAAAAACCTTGTGCTATTTTTCTTGTTTAACAAGGAATCCCATTATATTTACAAAATATTGCACTAGGGTGGGCACGAGGCGGGTTTGGGACGGGTTTGAGACTAGATATATGGGTATAATAAATTTCGAGATTGACACCTTTCATCCCAAATCCGCACCGTAATAATTCGGGTACCCGAAAGCGGGTACCCAAATTATTGCGGGACGGGATTACGTGTCTCATATTATTTTTATTCATCAATTCTTCATCCACCTCACAAAATAATATTACAATATTACGTAATTATATTTTGTCATTTTCTTTTTGCTAAATCGTATCACTTTTAGCTCATTATTACATAAATATATCATCAATTTATCATAACGACTATTTTAAATATATCCAAACAAGATCAAAAAGTGAAATCATATAATGAGCATATTATAAAATACGATCCACAACGAGTCTCAATAAGAAAAATTTAATCAAAATACTATCTATAATTGATACTAAAATAATTTATGTAAGCCTACACTTAAATTACGCAAAAGTTATAATTTTTTTAAACAACTAAAAGTCTAAAATCATATAATGACCCATACTATTAATTACTAATAATAATGTAAGATTTAAAAGGAATACTAGGGTAAAGTAAAAAAGTTTATTTATTAGATAATGTTAATTAATTATGTAAGTAAAAAGTGTATAAATTATATAATAATAATATTATATAGTCGGGTTCGGGTATTCGGGGTTGGAGAGACCAATCCCAAACCCGTCCCATATTCCCGTAATAAAATACGGGTATTCAAGTTCGGGTACCCAAACCCAAAAAACACTCGTCCCGTTCGTGCATTTTTAAAACGGGACGGGTCGAGCTTGGGTTACTCGAACCCAACGCCCACCCCTAAATTTGCACATAATCCTTTTTTCGACAAAAGTAACGGAAAGTTTTTCTCACTTGCGTTTTATGAGATTGAGATTTAATTTTTCATTAGTTTAAATCTACAAATTACCAAAATACCCTAACTTAAATTTTTTTTGTTGGACTATTTTTAGCAACCCAGGACACCATCGTTGTTCTATTTTTAGTTTCTTGGACTGAATATATATTGATTGAGTTAGTTGAAAAAAGCCCCTACAATTCTTGTATATATCTTATCATATTAGATTTTTCCACATGAATTGAGCAAAATCCGTATTAATTGAATTGGATCGAACTTGTGAATTGAAGATTGTCCAAGACGTAAATTATTTTTGTTATCCAATCCATGTGGAACAATTATTCTCAATATATTATTATTATTATTATTATTATTATTAGCAAAGTAAGAATATACCACTAACAATACTAGTTGGTATTAAGCTTAATCGAAAAATATATTATCATTTTTTGGTGATAAATTGAAAAATATATACACATACAATTCTGGTAATATTCGAATCTAAAATCTTTGAAGTCTTGAAGACTCATCTTTTCCATCATTGCAAGACTTCATCCGTCATTAATTAATTAAGTATCTTTTAAATACACCAATTCTTGCACAATTATTGATATACCTAAACTAGTTATATTTAAAAATAGCATGTGGAGAAGATATATACGGTAGGTGCAACCAAAATGTTTCCTATCAATTTAACAATTTTACGAACAAGATCTGTAATATCATAATATATCTAGGGCTGAAAATTAACCAAGCTACTCGATACTCAATTTGAGTTCGTTCGATAAAAGCTCATTTGAGCTCAGTTCGTCACACTAATCAAATAAGCTTGAACATCTTTTTTCGTTCGATAACTTTTGAAGCTCGACTCGATAAGCTAAAAATTGAAAAATTACATGTAAAAGGCTACTCGATACTCGGCTCGAGCTCGTTCGATGAAAGCTTGTTAGAGCTCGGCTCGATTGAAAATCAAACCAAGCTCAAACACAAAATTTCAAACTCGATAAAAATCAATCCAAACTTGAACAGTGTGTCGTTCGATACTACTCAGCTCGATTACAGCCATATATTGTTATAATGAGTAGATATATATAACCCAATGGACTTTTTTGTGCATCATACGCACTTGAGTTGAGGGGTCTTAAATTATTTCGAACTATAAAATAACATATATTCGATGATTTATTAAAAAATACTAACTAAAATCTTATACAACCAAATCAAGAAAAATATATTTACATTTAAATGGACAGTTCCGAAATCAATAAAATGAACTATTAATTGAATTATAACTGCAAGAAGACATATTTAAGTGTTGGTCATGTTATGTTTTTTTTTTTCAAGAGTGAATACATTCATGCATCAGTCATTACATGAATATTTTCAATAACTATCAAATTAAAAACACAAAATTCAATAACTACCAAAGTACAAGGATTAGTTTATACTAGAAAAATACCCAAAAAAATGGGAGGTGAACCAAATGTTATGTTTCAACAACATTTGTCTTGTGGAAAAACTCGAGTGTGTGTCAAGTCACAGTGAAATGTTATCGACGCTTGAGTTTACGGATGTACTTTAAGATTTGGATATGTGTTTTATTAACACTAATTGACCTTAGGATAAGTGATTGCTCCCGAGATCCTACTCTATATTTCATTCCACGACCTTTGAAAAAGAGCATTTTACCTCCAGTGCAAATTTTAAAGGAGCAATTTACCTCATTCAAAGGAGACATGAAAGTGTTTTTTTTTTTTGTAATATAGGAGGGTAAAGTGCACGTTATTATAACACATGAAGTAAAGTGCCACATAGATCATAATACAAGGAGGGTAAAGTACCTAATTTATCATATTACTAGGGGTAAAGTGTCGAATATAAGGAGGGTAGTTTTGTCAATTCATATTTTGTTAAGTTTAAAAATGTCAAGGAGACAGTGTTAAACTTCTATAAGATTATAGGGGGTAAAATGTTCTTTTTCAAACCACATGAAAGTAATGAACACTATGAATTTCACATGGGGTAAATTGTCCTAACTCAAAGATCATATGTCACCATTTTTATTTTTTTTCACATACGGAAAATTCTTGTCCAAGCCTGGCTTGGCCAAACCCATCCAACCACCAAGCAAGTGTATTGCACTTGCTTTGTGATTGGTCACTCTCCTGGGAGTTACATCCAATCCCAAAGCAAGTGTATTACACTTGCCATGTAGTTGTTTTGGGTTCGGCCAAACCCGATCTGGGTAAGAATTTCCCGTGTCGATAGATCTATATGTGTGACACAGAAATATGACAACAAAGAGTTATAAATTTTTTTTGTGCAATAAAATGTGATAGACGATCCATCTCGATGTACTCACATTGAATATTTTGGTAGGTTTTTGAAATTTCAGGATAACCCCAATAATTTACCATATTTACAATTCACTTCATTTCAAATGTTAGTTAAATTGTTGCTTACCTTTCTAACAGATATACTCTTTATTAGTTTGTATCTATATATATATTACAAAGCATCTGGCACTGAAAGCAAGCTTCCTCCTCCATACTTCAAGCTCATATAACACAGTATTTCTCTTTCTCCAAAAAATGACTGCACGTTCACGAATCCTCGCCGGAACTAATTCCCCGCCACCACAAACGTCCTCCAGCTCCTCCCCACCCCCACCGCCAGTCAACCTAAACTCCGACTTCGTAGTAATCCTCGCCGCGCTCCTCTGCGCCCTCATCTGCGTGCTCGGCCTCGTAGCCGTTGCGCGGTGCTCCTGGATCCGCCGCCTCTCCTCCGCCGCATCAGGATTGAGAAATCCACGGGCGCCGTCCGCCAACAAAGGCGTGAAGAAGAAGGTCCTGAAATCTCTGCCGAGCTTCACCTACGGCGCCGGCGACAACAACGAGCAGGCGGCGAAGCTCTTCGAGTGTCCTATTTGCTTGGCGGAGTTCGCCGCCGGCGAGGAAATCCGTGTGCTGCCGCAGTGCGGACACGGATTCCACATCGGATGCATTGACACGTGGCTGGGGTCTCATTCTTCCTGTCCTTCTTGCCGCCAGATTTTGGTGGCGGCGCGGTGTCAGAAATGCGGAAGCGTGCCGGAGGCCGGCGGAGTACAGCCTGAACCAAGAGAAAATTATGTGAATATGTTTTTGCCTTGATTAGTTTACTGTATAATTTATTCAGAGTAGGGGGGAATAGAAATTAGGGCTAGATGAATTTGATCGAATTTTAATTTTGTGTGTGTGTGTGAGTGTGTGTATGAAATTGGGTCCTGTTTGGTAGTGTAGTATCACAAAATTGAAATTACATTTGGTTATTTAAAAAAGTAATTTCAATTAGTTATCCAGGGCAATCAAAGCTGTATTCCGAGCAGAGGTATATTTGGACCTGTTTTTAAAGACACAGGTATGATATGATTTGCTACATACATACAAGCTTTATCTGGCAACCTGGATTTGTGTTTTCTTCCGAGTAATTAATTATCTAACTCTGTTATCTGAACCTTGACCATTCTTCAAGGGAATGAAATTTGTTTTATTTTTGGAGAAATTTGTGGAGGGCCAATTAAACGAATATCGATAAATCGGAAAAGAAGAAATACATAAATTAGTACATGCTTGTGCTTGTAATTTGTCTATTTTTAGCATTTCGTCGTTGTTGGGTGTAAATTGGGGCCATTTTTTCAACTAAAGGAGACTATTGGACCAAAGATGACTACTAAAGGACCTTCTTTATTTGATTTGGGGTGACTTATTTTAAGATTTCATAGTCCGTGAAAACATTTTTCTCTTTAACCTTGTAAATCTAGGTGAACTCAATTAAAGTAGTGTTAAAAAAAAAAAAAAAAAAAGTAATGTTGACCTTATGGATGCCTAGAGTTTTATGTTGGATAGTTATCTTAAAAAAAATATTATTATGACTAATAAGTTTGGTGGTCCGCCTAATTATGACTTAGTTGTGATTATCCTTTTTATTAAAAAGAATAAAGGGGAAAATACTTGAACTGCATATTATGACTAGGATTTATTTTTCCTTTCATTTTTTAGTTTTAATCCCAAAACGGCAGGGCTTTTTGTATTTGTGGCTAGATTTGTATTTGTGCTTGCCTGCTTTTTACTCTTCCCTTCCTTTATTCTTTTTGGGCCCGTAAATCGGTGGTCCCAACCTTGGATGTGGGCCCCATTTTAGTTTTTTCCTTTTCTTTAATTATTTATTATTATCATAAACGAGCCTTAAACAATTATTTCATTATTGAATAAACTTTTAAGAGGCAAGATTATCTTGAGAAAGACAGTTGAGAAAAAACTCTATTAGCTTCTAAATTTTAAATTAAACTAGGACCACGAAAAGGGGGTGAGTTGGTTGGGGTAGGACCAATTTATTGAAATATCGGTTTGGATGAGATTTATCAAACATGACATGTGAACTCAATTCATGAAAGGCATGTGAGAACTCTTTGTTTGTGATAAAAGAAGGTGACAAATATAGAAAGAGTTGTGGGACCGCTCAAACTGGAAATCTTATATATGGAATGGAATTTTATGTGCAACAAGTTATCTTTAATAAATTTGTCGATTAATGTTAATTACATGTAAATATATCCAAGTTTTTAATCGTCAAAAGTGTGATAACGATTTATTCTATAAATTTATGAAACTCTAGGGTTTTCTTGGTCTATACACAATAAAGAATAGAAGAGTTGAGTGACTTTTGGTTCAATTCTTGTGATGATAAAAATAGTATGGTGTAAAAGATCAAACTATCAATAATTTTATAATCAACTTATATGATCATCTCATCCATATTACCACCAATGAGATTCAAGTAGGAAAATCGCTAAAACGTAAAATTAAAGAACTTATGTAAAGACATCATAGTATGTTTCGGTCGGTCAATATCGGTTAAATATTGAGAATCTTTTGAAAAATTTTGTACATTATGTTTGATTAAAAAATATAAACTTTTCTACCTTTCTGGTGGATTCGTATTAAAATTTTGATCCACGAAAATATTATGCATATTCAACATACTTGGGGGATGATGTGAAATGTCAAAGTGAGATACTACTCTTTGTGTTATGTGAAATCTGTATAAATTTATCATTATGTTATTTTATTACTTTGAATCCCCCTGTATTATTAAATATCTGACACGAAGTCTCTCACTTGAAAAAGTTAGTCGTGTCAGATCGAGATATTTCAAGAAATTATTGTTAAAATACTTAATTTGCTACTTACAATTTTTCAGTTGAAGTATTTTAAAAATATTTTCATAAAGTATGTCAATCTGAAACGAGCAATTTGCATAGATGAGTGATTTCGTCCTGAATATTGAATAATACAGGAATCCTATGCAGTAAAAAATTCACAAGATAGTTTCGTGCATGGATTAGAATGTTATTTTCAATATATGTTTAGATCAACTAAACATTGAAAAAAATTCGAAAAAAAATTCAGAAACATTTCGGAAAAACTAGAAGAAGTTATGAAAAAGTTACAAAATCAAGAAATATAAAAGAGCTTTTGCACAAATAAATAGTTTTAGAATTACATTTTATTATATTTTTTTTTTGATATTTTCGACGGGAACAATAAAATTTTTATTGATCCATGATTTCGTGTAAGTTTTACAAAACTCGTGAAATACCATGTACCTTCCTCTCATATATGGTTACATATGTAGTAAGTGGAAAAATCGTTGATCTTCTTTTTATTTTCCATATTATTAATGTTTTTATATGAATTCTCTATTATTATACATATAATTAAATTATCTTCAATATTTCTTTATTCTCTGTTAGAAAATTTGTGCTCATAATTTAATAATCGATCTACTAAAATATAGCACCACTTGAAGCAACATTGAACATTCCCGTTCAAACAACAGCTAACTTTTTCTTCCATTAAAGTTAGCTCATAGCCAATTAGAATAATGTTTTATCCAATTAATTTATACAACCATAATTGTTAATTATGTACATGTAGAACATTTTATTCCCTTCTAATGGGAACCGTCCAAGAAATAAATAAAGATGGATAATCATTGGTGTTGCCCAATAGCCGTCTACCATGTGGGTTGGTTTAAATTTCAACGCTAGCTCAATATTTAACTAATTAATACTAGTATTATAAACAAACAAAAGTAAAAGTTCACATAATTAATGCATATGCCTAATCTTTTGGCTACATCTGTAAACAATTAATTCATATTTAATGACACTTGGCTACTAATATTTTTAATTATTTATAATTAATTAGTCAGGCTAGCTTGCTGTTGAGGAAAATCATGACAAATTTACAATAATTTAATACTTCATTCGTCCCATTGTTTTTACTCTTATTTTCTTTTTGGGATGTTCCAAAATACAACTCTCTTTCTCTCTCAAAGAATAACAAAAATTTACTTTTTTAACAAATTATCTAAAACTCCGTGCCAAACCTAAATGGAGCAAAAATTTTGAGACGAAGGGAGTAATTAATAGTCCAGAGTAGTTAAGAGAAGTTCTCATATTAATGTTCGATGTACGTAAAAATGAATTAAATCATGTTTAAATTCTTTACACTCTTAAAATAAAAAGATAGCAGTCTCAATTTAATCACATTTCATGAATCACATACAATCTTCCATGTCATATAACCGTGATTATTTTTATTTTTTATTGGATTGCTTTGCTTTAAAAATTGATCGGTCAATTTTAGGTGTTAATATGTCAAATAAACAAAGAACATTTTTGTAATAAGTTGACTCGACCTAAACATGGACCTGGCCGGGTTATCATATGATCAGACCCGTACACGTCCCTTTCGCAAATTCTTATGCTCCAATTCTCTGATCCAACCGTCCTAGCTAGATAAGCTCAAATTTGATTGTGTGCATCCAATTATCAGATTTATTAATAAGAAGGGTATTGTATTTGAAGATACATATAATTAACTTATAGAATAGTTACACACCATGTTGCACGGAGACTCAATAAAATGAAAAAATATAAAGTCCCGACACCGACACGGATTCGACATGTGTCAGATACGCTATGTGGTGTGTCCAAGAAAATAGCCTTGAAAAAAATTAAAAACGGATGCTGAACACGGTCATGAAGCGTGTCTATCACGGTCAAAATATAATTAATGGAGTCATTTTTACAATTTTTAAAAGTTGTGGTTGAATAAAAATTACCTTGCAATACATACTTATTACTTATCTAATCATCTCACAATATGATAGTTTTGCTCCCCAATTTTTCCTCTCCATATTTTGCCCTAAGAAGCTAAACCCTTATATTTGCAATCTCCATCGATCTCCAATTTCTATTGAACATTCAAATAAAGTTATTTTAGCACTCTATTCTCTAATCTATTTTTTTTGCTATAAGTTTAACCTTATTAGATTTAGAGTTATTTATTGTTTGGATTTTTATATAGCAAAACTAGTATCTTCTAAAATAAATATCTTTTATAAAATTTATTTTAATATGTATTCAAATATAAATTTATTTTAATGTTCATGTTTATGTCGTGTCGTATCTTGTAAATTAAAAAAGTAAAAAGGCCAATTGTTACTTAAAAATACTCCACTCAAATTTAATCTGAATAGAACTTGTTGGAGCTAAATTTATATAATTATAATAATGAACATTTTACATCATTTTGTTTGATGCTTAATAATAAATAAACTCAACATGAAATCAACTAGAAGGTATGCTAGTGTGTGTAACACATGTACATCAATGACAAAGATACATTTTATATGAAGAACTTAGGGTTTTGCTTTAGATGAACCTCATAATTAATCCTTTCTTGAGAAAAATGAAGGCCCATAATAATTCTACGTGCATAGGGTCCAAGATGTTTTCCCTAATTTTAATTGTAAGTTATTTTTATATGCATGACAATTACATGTAATTATTATACTATAATGAAAGCCTTTTGGATTGTTTGTGTATGCGGATTGCATGGAATTGCTTGATCAGTTAGGCGGTACGTGTCTATAACAAGTTAGCTAAGATGAGCTTCGATCTAACTTCGTGTCACTCAACTCTTCTACGGGTTTTGACATGTTCGACATAAGGATACTATTCACGATAGTTCTATTTTTCGATTTTTTTCCATTTGCAAATGAATCAAGTCACAAGTCATACATAATATTGTATATTATTAAACTTGTAAACCAATGCAATATTTATTGTGCTAAACCTAATGTATTAAATAAGTCAAATTGGTCGACAACACCTATCGCTTAAGTGACGTAAAGTTATCTCTACAACGCACATCGTGTGACTAACCACACTTTTCAAACAGAAACGCGAAAAAAAGGAATCATTAATGACAAGTGATGCATGCAAGAAGCGTGTTACGTCCTCATACTTAACTTACTAGTTACTACTTTCAGATGCGCCGAATAATAAAATGTTAGCTCATATTTAGCTTGAGCTACAATAGCCAATTACATAGTAATCAGGGGTGGAGCTAGAACAATTTCATTGAAGGGCGAAAATTATCTGAACAAGAATGTATATTATTTGAATAAAAAAAAAAGGCCATATTTCCGTTTTACAATTACTAAGATTTAAAAAAAAAATGCATAAATATTAAAAAAGGAGAAGTTTGGGTAGGGTTCAAACTTGATAACAATTGGGTTTTGTTAGTAGTTACTACGGGCAGACTAGGGTGCGGCCCTAGGTAACTAACCGCATGTGCGCCCCCCCCCCCCCCTTAAATCGCGCCACGTGGCGCGGTAATTAATAGTCTATTTTTATCAAGGTTGCACCGGTTATTAAATATAATGTCCAATCTACCCTTTTCTTTTATTTTTAAATGAAAATCAAAATAATAACTTAAAATTGAAAAGTCAATTATATCCTTTTTAATTAACTTAAATTTAAAACACTTAAAATTTAATTACACAAAGACACTTATACCCTTTCACATAATAAACCTAAATCTATATCAGATTTATTTCCAAGATTTAAAAACACAATTAGGGTAAAACTAAATTTCATCTTCCAGAGTTAAAACATCCAAATTCGAAATTCCATGATTAAAAAAACCAATTACAAAAATTCATCTTCCACGATTAAGAACAGTAATTACAATTCAAATTTCATCTTGCACGATTAAAAAAATTAACTAGAAGTTCGTTCAAAATCAATCTCTTCATCATTACCTCCTCAAACCTAATCAACCTCTTCATCACAATCTCTACAAACCTAGATATGGTGGGAAATTCTACAATCCCGGATGACGAAGTTGATGCAAGCCGTGATGAACAAGGTAATACTACGGGCTGTCAATGGATTGAATTTGGATCTGATTAAGTTCAATCAAGATCCGGCTTCATTTATATCAGATCGAATTCAACTTTTGCTCGGATCTAAATTTTTTAATTCCAATAGATCATAAATCCTATAAATCGTCGCTTCCAAAACTTACATTAACATTTTTTTTCTAAAATAAGTTTGTTAACTTTACGATTTTATTAAATTTAGCTCACATGTTGAGTTTTTAGCATTGTTCACCAGGGATGAAAATATTCGTAAGAATGAATTTATGAACTTTCTAGTAATTAATATTTATTTAGATGAAAATATTCGGAAAAATTATTTATGAACAAATTATTAACTACTATTTTACTAAATAAAATTATTGATGGTAAAATATTTATGAACAAATTATTAACTACATACATATAATTTTATTTATTTATTGTCGAATACTGATCTCTTAACTAATAGGATCAAAAGAAATTTAAACTATTATCTAAGAAATTCGAACTTAATTGACCGAATAGAAATAAATAAACAAAAGGGGATTAAGGATAATATACATCAAAATTATTGATTTGAGATATTGATTCAAAAGTAATTCAGAATTTCATTTTTTTTAATTCGAAATTTGTAAAGCAATTTTGGAGAGGATCAATTAATGTGCAAAAATGGTGGTGAGTTTATTGAAGGCATGGATGGTGTAAAAATGATGGAGAAGTAATAACAAGAAATAATCAATTAAGTTTGAATGATTATGAAATAAAAGGAATTTATTTGTTAGTTTTGAAAGATTAGGAAAGAGAAGGAAATATGGAGCAAATTAATTGTTAATTTCGGTTTTTAAGTGGGGGTATTAACGTCTTCTTAACACATAAAATTTAATGGGGGGCAAAATGGTCTTTCCTATTTTCAGTCGGTTTTTTTTTTGGACAAACTAAGTTAAAGGGCTTAATAGTAAATTGCATTTTTAACTAGAAATAAACCAAAATTAAATCCGAAACCTTTAGTTACATGATTAACGGGCAAGATTAAATCGAATCAAATCAACGATTTTAAATTAAGGCCGCACATGCGGCCGTAACTAGAGTGGCCGCACTCTAAAAAGATTGTAGTTACTATCACCATTATTATTTTAACTACAAACCATATATACGATTAAATTTAATATTGACTACATGCAATTACCCGGCAATATAGTCAAATGTGGTGTATATAATTAAATTGAGTTAAAATTACACACACTAATTTGTCGGAAAAAGTTTAGCTAGTAAGGCGATAGTTGGGATTGTCGGTTGTTGTTCAGGCAACATTCATATTATGAGGTACATAAATTAAGGTAGTATCACACCCTTCTTGTTTTAGAGCATGCAGTTTACACGTTTCTTTCTTTATTATTGGAATATTGGTTTTTCAACCTTTTGCTTTAAATAATAAAGATATAAAAGATGGAAGCCTTTTGGAATTTGGATAGAAAACTTTTATACGGATCGGATCAGATTCATGATAATTACATAAACATTGTCATAAAATATTCACTAATTTACCCTATACTATACTTTACTTAATTACAAGATATATAATCTTGTTTAATTAACACCAATTATAATTTTTTTTTATTGAAATCTAATATTCCTTTTTTAATCATACTATTCTAGTCCATGCTCCTAATTTTAATAATCAAGTCTTATCTTCTTTGTTAGGTCCGATTCTTAGAGAATTTATGTTTAAAAATATATGGAACCCGTAATCTCACCCCGTTTCGTTTCGTAATAATTCGAATATCAAAAAACAAGTAATCGAATTGTTACGAAATGGGTTTGAAATTGAAAATATCAATACCAAAATTTACTATACTCATGTCTCTAGTCTCAAACCCGTCATGCGTGCAACCCTAACCATATATGTATGAAAGGAATGAAAAAGGCATGAAAACTAGCTAGAAAGCGGTCAAAAGCAAAAAGCTAAAGATTCAGCTGCACGTACTAGTTGATTTGCTATACCCACAGGAGAAAAGAACCATAGATTTAATGAGTGAATAGCAAATTATCTCCCTGTGTTATTCTAAATAGGCAATTTAACTCCCTATGATAAATAAAATGGCAAAATACCTCCCTGTGATATTCTAAATATGCAACTTAACTCCCTGTAATAAGAAAAAGGGCAAAATATCTCCTTGTGTTTTTATAAAAGAAGCATATTGCCTCCCTCTACATTGCTTATTAATTCATATCATAGAGAGTTAAATTGCTCATTATTTTATTTTACGGGGAGGTAAATTGCCCATTTTTATATTACAAGGAGGTAAATTGCTCATTATTTCATTTCACATGGAGTTAAATTGCCTATTTTTATTTCACAGGGAGGTAAATTTCCCAGTAAACATATCACATGGAGTTAACTTGCAAAAAACCCTAGATTTAATTATTAATTCATGGTATTCCTGTTTCACGCATTTTCTATTTTCTATATTTTACATTTTTTGGACTAGAAATGTTTTATTTAATAATCCGTGAGAAAATATTATAAACAACCCAATTAAATCCAAACATAATTCATACTAAATAAGATCCACTGACAGCCCCAGTTCATGCTTAAACTTGATTGCCTGCATTTGGCCCAAGTCTGAATTCTTAAAATATATATACTCTAATTTGCAATCAATTCTGTTAGAAATTGATAAACGTATATCTAAATTCGTAATTATATAATGAACAAGTTCCTAATTGTAAATCTTTGCAGTGCATATATGTGACCAGTTGTAACAAATAGTTCTTAGCTACAAATTCATTTACATATTATAGAAAGAAATATCAAATCTATATACTAATATTTTATTTGAATGTAATTGGATTTGGATCAATAAAAATTACATAATTTTTTATCCTGATTTCTGATCCATTTATTTATGGATCTGATCCGAGTAACATATTGAAATTGGGCTGCTCCGAATAGGCCCATACACCAAAAAATATCCCGAGAAATTTTACAAAACAATATTTACACCCATATCTTCCCCAATTGCAATCACATTTGCCCTAAATTTTTCCCATTTTGTCAGTATGATTTCTCTTTTCTTCCAGAAATAATAATTTAGAATTATAAATGGCTTCCATTTGGACTGTACATCTTCATGCATCGTCGTCCTTTCCGGTAAGCAAATTTCTTAGGCATTCAATTGTTGCTAATTTTCCTATTCTTTGATATAATTTTTTTTTTAATTATTTGGAATAAAGCTTCACAATTGCTCCAACGAGCTACAATTACGACCCGAATTTGGTTTGGACTGTAGTAATTGTACATTTTGGAGTAGAAAAGTCAAGTCCGGAAAATTTGTGGTGAGAGCAGTGAGTTCAGATGACGAGAGACGCCTGCAGAACGACGCCATTGTTACTCAAAATTCGGAGAAAATTAATGCAGAGAAATCTAGACAACTAAACCCAGTGGCTAAGTTTCAGGAATCAATTATCACTCTCCCTTCATTTGTTTTCTCGGTAATTCCCTGTTTGCTTTAGCTTTCTCATTATGATAATTACCAATATTTTCACTATATTTTGGGAATTAGCCATATGATTTTATTTGTTTTAGAATTCACATTGGAGGCCCCGGTTACCTATTGCAGGATTTCCTGTTGTAAATTAGGCATTATGGTTTTTGCATTTGGGATATAATTCTAAATTTCATTGCTGAATAGTACAGTTAATCATTGCTAGAGTTAGACCCTGGTTCTTTAATGTTCTCGGTGCAAATCGTTTACTCTATGCAGACTTTTTTAAAATCCTGGCATTAGGTTGCTCACCATTTGACACTTTGGTTTGACTTACAGATTGAACTTGTGTATAGTGTTTCAAGTTGTCCTGTTTATATCAATGTCCTAATGGCCGTAATCTAATAAAGTAATAAACCAATATAGAAGTGTTGTTATTATTAGTATTCTTTTTTTTTTTTTTTTTTTTTGGGTAATGATATACTTTGAGTTGAATGCATCATTTGATTTTTAACCTTTACATAGTGATTATCTCTATATTTTCCATTGGTCCATTCAGTTTAACTATAGAATTCTGAAAGTGCATTAATATTTTCTTTTAACGTTGTTTATATTTTCTCTGAATTGATTGATTCTGAGGCGAACTAGATGATTGATTTTTAATTGGTACATGATATTTGTAGCCATTTGCTGCTTTTATAACTAGTCGTTCTTGCTCAGTGTAGAAAAAAGTCAAATCTTGTCTTCAATTATATTGCAAGACAAACCTTTCCTGAATAGAAAGGTTTAATGGTATCCTCATGGATATTTACTTTCTCGTATTTCTCTTTTCCAGACTGGAAAATTCAAATTTGGCGGTAATCTCACGATTGGATTATGTATAGTTGCAACCATGTTAGTTGTTGTGGTGAGAGGTTATGCTGCAAGGAAATCAAGAGACAGTCGTCCTGGTTCAGTAGCTGATCTTGTTCGTCGTGGACAGCTTAGATCTGATAGAAGAGGCATGTATGACTCTTATCTTTCATTACATTGAGCTCTAAGAGTGTACTAGTTGTGAGCCCATATCATTTAGAGAGGCTTCTCTAAATCATTTGTTTGCAATGGTTGTTGAACAACTCAACTATAAGAGTATCTACGAAGTTAAAATGCAATTTTCTTTCAGGATCATGTGTATGATGATGGTAACAATGTGTGTTGAATTTGTGCAGAATTATTTAGTTTCTTGCTGATGTTTGGGTTTATTGTTTTCCTATGCTTGCTCTTGCAAATTTATTTATGTTCTAGTTTATATTTCACAGCTCAACACCTCTCAAGTACGAAGACCCATTCAATAATCCTATGGTCAAGGTCAGCCAAAGCAATTCAACTGTTGAGATGTGTGGAAAAGTATATCGTTTAGCTCCAGTGACTCTTACAGATGAGCAACAATCCGTACATCAAAGACGAAGATCTCGTGCATATCAGTGGAAGAGACCTACCATATTTCTCAAAGAGGGAGAATCAATACCCCCTGATGTAGATCCGGATACTGTCAGGTGGATACCTGCGAATCATCCCTTTGCAACAACTTCAAGTGATATTGATGAAGATTTGGCTCAGAACAATGTGTACCAGAAGCATGGTGTTCCATTCCGCATCCAGGCAGAGCATGAGGCACTGCAGAAGAAGCTCGAGGCACTGCAAATTGTAAGTCTACCTTCTAGTTTCTAAATTTACAAGAAAACCGGGAGCCTCTTCTGATAAGCATATCTTAACTTGTTTTACAAGTCATCAACTTGAATGTTGGAGATTCGACCCCTTTCATCCATAACCCCATTAATGTGCAAGTGAGCTTGAAATTTGTTACAATTACTTGGATGCTCATCATGAAAGCAGATTGACTCATTTAGTTAGGCTATGTTTGATTCAAGGATTTCAGTGATGAATGCGCTATGGAAAATGTTTTCTCTTGCATTCAATGACGCAAAATTGAGCTTCTTTTATTGTTCATTTGCATTTTACTAATCATTTTACTCACTGAAATCCATAAACCAAACATAGCATTAAGGTTTATAGTTTGATCTGTTAGTTAGAATTTGATAATACTTGGAAAAAAATGAATTGTAGGGCCAAAGTTTAAGTTTTGAATTGGAACTCTTGATTCTGTTATGAAATGGTTGTATCTCCAATTATGGCATTTGAAATGGGGGTGATTAGAGTAGTTAAATTTTATGTCAACCAAGTGCTGAAGGTTATGGGTATTTATTGATGACTATGGGCGATAGAAGACACAACTATATCATATCATGGACATCATCTAAAGAATTCCATATTGAACTTTTTTTTCTTTCTTTATAAATATTTCATATACTCATGGAATTTTATAATAGGACTGGTACCAATCTTTATGCAAATTCTTGCATAGTTGTCCAATTGATAAATAAAATTCCGGAACATAACTTCATATTTGTAGTAGTATTCGAGGAATAGCTCGGTATGGATATGGGTACAGGGATACATGGGTTTAAGTTAGATTGTTGCCAGAGAGGTGTCGTGTTGATCTTGTGATTGTGCCTTTAAAGTGAATAAAATATAAATAAGGAGTACCTGAATTCATATTCAAGAAGAGCAAAAACCCTGTGTTTTTGATAATTTTGCCTTGCAATAACAATTTCGTTGGTTTTTGTACGAGGGATGGATAGAATCAGAAACCAAGTTATCTATGTTCGTCTGTTTCGATGAAGAGTTGATAATGAGATTTAACCATGTTGCAGGATCAAAAACTCAACAAATTAGTAATCGATCCTGCTGCAGCCAGAGACTTTGAGAGGCCACTAAAGTCAAATACGAAGTCCGAAAGTCAAGTAGAGCATAGACCTACATCTGATCACATTAATAATTCCTTTGGGAACAAACCACAATCTGAGGAGACACAGAACCCTTAAGTTCCATTAGGTCAATTCTGAAAATTGCTACGGAGCTCTAATCATTACATCATAAAACTTGAGGTAACGTAAATAGAAACCTGTTGTTTAAATAGTTTTATGTTTGACATGTCTATCGTATCTTGATGGGTAATTTTTGGACTTAGGCCTTGTGCCCTTATCTTTTTGTTCCACTGGAATTAATAATCTATGCGACTATTGTAATGTGCTCTGCACTTATTGTTTCTACGATAATGAGTCAATGACAATACCACATTGTTGATAAGTTTATAGCGTAAGACGATCGTGTTAGTTATCTGATTGGAGTAATTGAATTCCTATTTTAGCTTTCCTTTTCGTATGATTAGTATGATTCTTAGGATTTAGGAGAATACAAAGTACCCACAAGGGCAGAGCAACTCTTTTACCTTAAAACATCAAATTTCTAGTCTTATTCAATCCTCGAATTCATGCATGTTAATTTAATGATTTCATTTCTGAGAATTTCTTTCAACTAAGTAACCCTGTATTATATTGCGTAAGTTTGCAATATAGAGCATAGGTGTAGTACAAGCTGTCTTCTATGAATCTGAAACTTAATTTTCATGCTTTTCAAATCTTGAAATAACCATGCAATATATATTTTAAAATTAAAAAAGGTTAGATATTAATAAGCAAAAAAAGGGAATCGGATTTCCTATCACACATTGGTTTCACACTTTTATGTCAAATTAATATATTGTTACCACTTGTCTTTCTATCAAAATTAATAATATACTAGAATACATACACCAAATTTTAATCTTTTAAAATGTAAAATGGAATGTAACTAAATAAGAAAGATTTGTAAATCAAACAAGTAATTAAGGAGATAACAAAAAGTGGGGGGGGGGGGGGGAACAATATCTCTACTATTTATGATGGAGACGGGAGAACATGGCTCCTTCTTCTCAACCAAAATCATATCCAAATTGCCGATTCATTCTTAATTTCCTTCATCCTTTTGCTTTAAAATACTTGCATTTGCAGTTTAATGGAGATTCTTCAAATGCTTTCTATGAATTTCAAAAGGGATCCATGAAAGTGGAATCGAAAAATCAAAATATTTCGCCATTTAGATTAATATTTTATTACTTCTGATAAGCACCTAAAATGGTACTTTTGCAAACGTTGCATATTTGTTCTTTTCAAAAGTCTCTTCTACCCTCATAATATTTTAAAGAAACCTAGTATAATTGTAAATATAAATATTTGGAACCATTATTTTTCATTATTGCTCTTTTGTGCTCCAGCAAAATCAATTGATAAAAGTCACGTGAAGTAAAAAGTTCTAATCTTTTTTTTTAATTATAGTCTTATTGTTACGTGAAAGTAATAAAAAATCTCAATTAATTTTTTTTACTAATTTTATTATGTATTTTATAATTAATGGTCTTGTGCTATTTGATAGTATGAAAAAAATATTATTGAATTATATTCTTTAACATACATGTAATTACAAGGTTAATTTTGTAAATTAAGAAACAATCTACATTCTTGAAAACATTTTTGAAAAGACGAAACCAAACGCTAAATCAATTCTCGTAAAAGTAATTTTATTAAAAGCAATTATACTATAATCAATTATTATAAAAGCAATTATACAATTGCTAGGCCAAACTCACCCTTATTATGCCTTTGTTTTTAACTTCTGGATCATCGATAAAAGTGGTTTTGGGCTCCACAAACGCAGGGCCAAACTGCTCCTAAAAGGTAGACATAATTTTTTTAGAGAAAGAGTGAGGAATTGCCATAGTTTCTGCCATGTAATATGCAAAGATTTCATTTCCTTTATTTGATTAACCTCTTATCTAGTTTAATTAAAGGTCTTTCTTTATTTAATTAGCACATGTTTTATCATTCATTTGTGTGAAATAATTGGGTATATTATTAATTTTGATAGGAAGACACGTGTCAATCATACATCGGTGTGACATAAAAGTGTGACACCAATATGTGATAGGAAATCCGTTCCCCAAAAAAGGGTACATATTCTTTCCCACCAACACTTTGTAACACCCTCGTCTCTGAACTGACACAGCCTGGGTCGTTGATTAGAGCACGCAGGTTGTGATGGTGCTTGGGGTATGTTGTACCGGGTGCCACTGTGGCCTGTGGTTCGTGCGGAATCCAGGCCCTGACGACTAGCGTTTAAGGGAGGAGAGGGTGTTTGGCGTGGGGAGAAATGGGAACGGGGCAGGCGTGTTTGAGGGGCGGGGAGGGGGACGATTCACGTAAAATAAAGGAATGTGACATTTTACCCGTGAAAAACATGGCATCAATTATTCCTCTACCCGCACATACCATGATTTAGAAAACCATGTTTTTCCACAAGTTGAAGAGGACAATTTAGGATACCACATCAAACTCAAAAAATACTGTAATGGGCATGTTTTATTCCAATCGATTCAAACTCATTCAAATTTGTCCATATATACCACATCAAAATCAAAATCCAGAAAAGAAATTACATTGCACAAAAACCACTACAAATCACTCTATAGACTTCACCATTCTTGTTGAACTTGCATGATTAACCTAAATCTTTCCTCTTTACTCACTTTTAGCAGCACCCTGTTTAGCTCCAACCGCAAAAAACTCCGTAATAACTTCTAACGGCATTCCTTTAGTTTCCGGTACCTTTAAGTATATGAATACCCACGAGATCACACAAACTACAGCGTAAATCCCAAAAACACCAGCTAAACCAATCGTACTAAGCATCACAGGCAGTGTGTAAGTAACAATAACGTCACATATCCAGAAAACGAGAGCACATATAGCAATGCAGATGCCACGAACTCGTGTGGGGAATATCTCCGAGCAGAGGATATTAGGGACTGGCCCGTAACCCATTACAAAGGTGCAGAAGTAGATAACGACACACAAGGTTGAAATTACGGCATGAGCTACAGTTCCAAAGTCAAAAACGTTTCCGATTACCAGAGCTACGAGTGATATTATTAATACCGGTATTGTTGTCAGCAGAAGGGACCTGCATAAACATTGCAAAATCGAGTTTTTGTTAAACTTAAGGCAGAAACATGAGATTGGACTTGATTCAAGAACCATCTGTCGGATTACACTTGTCAAGAGTGGCACTACACATATTCGGTTGCCTCATAACTATAAGTAGACGCTTCAATTATGCAAAAAAAAGCAGAAAAAAAATTCAAGGATTTGGAAAGGAACCGATTAAAAGTACTATTGTTCGCTCAATTTGCATATATATTTAAAAATTAGCTAAAAAATTGACAATAACCCCCTGTTCACTTAAAAATTGGCAATAACCTCCCTATTGACTTATGAAGGAAGTTTAAATGGGGTTTTTTCTTAATAAAAAAAGAACATGTGGGGTTTCTTGCCAATTAGGCAAAGCACAGGGGGTATTTTTGCATTTAGCTCTAATATCAACCTCGTGAACACCTCACTAACAAATAATGTTAAAATTGAAATTTAAGAAAGATTCAAATAAGCTAACAAAGATAGAATCAGATTGATACAAGTAAAGAAGAGTTAGAAACAGGTAGGAGTATATAAGTTACCTTCTACCAGATATGTCCATGAACCTCATAGCAACGGCAATACTCGGAAGCATCAAAAAATTTGTGAATCCACTAATGAGAAAAGATGCAGAGTCCGACCCAATTCCAAGGTTCGAAAGAAGAACTTCAACACCCGCCTGCTGAAGAATTTGAGGAGTATAGTACAAAACTCCATTGATACCAGCAAACTGCACACACACGAGGAAAAAATAAAAGGGCCATCAGCAGGGGCAAAAAGACTTTTATTCATAATCTAGCAAAGTTTTTATAGTACATACCTGTTGCAGTATTTGGATCCAAATTCCGACAATTAATGCTCGTTTAACCCCCGGTTCAAGAAGGGCATCCAGAATCGGCATTTTCGAAGCGGTTTCAGAAGGGTGCACCATTGCTGGCCCAACAGGATGTTGACCCACGAGTTCTTTCGAATAAAGAGCTGGCTGGCTAACTAGAGCAGCAGCTTGTATATAGTCACCATCTACAGGAACATGATCAGCACCGGCAATTGAAACAAGGGAGCCACGTCTGGATCCATGTGCACCCTCCTCGTGCAAATAAATCCTCTTAAAACCCCCTTCTTTCTTACCATCTTCGCCTTCTCTTTCCGACCATTTCCACGCCAACTGCCAACCACCTCCAATTCCCATGCTATTAACCCCTTCTCCTTGCATAAGACTACTATGTCGTCTCATATTCAAAATGCTGCCATGTGATTGGTTGGGGATCATGTCCTTCTCCAAACTCGTAGTTTGCCGTGAAATCAATGGGCTATGTAAATTGTCATCAGAATCAGCTTCTGTCTCTTCGTAATTACCCTCACCTTCTCTATGCAAACTCTCTTCATCCCATTCTTCGTCTTTAATGTGAGGCTCGGCGGCTGTGCTGAACATGCTGCCGAAGTTCGGGAATAGCATGCTTCGCATACTACCTGTTTCCGGAAGCTTCTCGTGTACGCTGCCGAAGAGTGTTACAAGAGGATCCATTAGAGGATGTCCTTGATTTACGAGGCTTCCTTGGCGTGAAACGAGGCTAAGACGACTCTGGCCCGTGACCGGTTTAGCGATCCACGAGAGGCCTTCCTCTGGCCCGTACAACTTAATATGTTCTTTTTCGTCAGATGGGTCTTGATCCTCATCGAGTTCATCTGCTGGACCAATTATGTATTCTTCTATGGAGGTTTCATTACCTACTGCTAGACCTTCAACCAATAAAGCCATCTCGCCTGAAAGCAATAGTAAAATCAGCACAAAAGCTATTAGATGTAATTTGGCATGATATTAATTAGGGTAATTTTAGTTCGCTACTCCTCACGTAAACCTTAATTACACTCGCCTGAAAGCAATAGTAAAATCAGCACAAGCTATTAAATGTAATTTGGCATGATATTAATTAGGCTAATTTTCGTTCGCTACCCTCACATAAACCTTAATTACACTCGCTAGCTCAGTTGTTTCAGAAATTACAAGAACCCCCTTCTGGTTTAGCTTGTTTTACCACATCACACCCTTGGCATTACAAGAACCCCTCTTCTGGTTTAGCCTGTTTTATCACAACACCCCTTGCAAGGGGGTGTCTTTGTAATTTCCAAAACAACATGGGGTTTTGGTAATTAGGGTTTACCTGATGGGGTCTAAGCGTAAATTACCCTATTTAACAACACAAGTAGTTATTACGGAAATAATGATCTTAATAAGCGATCTTCGCTCTCACAATTATTCACAGTATATATTAGGACATAATAATAAATACTAATACTTTCTTAATTAATCATTTTATCGCAATAAGTACACCCATTTCATGCCAAAACCGATGAACCATGTTCCATTGCTCAACAAATAAAGTAGAACTACAGAAAGAAATGTACCAGAAACATCCTCCCTTCCACGAAGTTTCTGCAATACTTTTTTAGCCTCAAGCATCTTTCCTTTACTCACTAGCCATCGAGGAGATTCGGGTAAATAAAATACCATCAACGCAAAATACAAAAGAGAGGGAAACGAGAGAACTCCTAGCATCAACCGCCAGCTTGGTTGGGACAATAAAGACATTGAAAAGATCATACAATATGCCAAAAACATTCCAGCGGAGCCAGTAAACTGAGGAAGAGTATTCAACAAGCCTCGTATCTCTGAGGGGGCAGTCTCGGATATGTATAGAGGAACTAGAGTAACTGCAAGTCCTATACCAAAGCCATCTAAGAGCCTCGCGAGAAGTAAGACATAGACATTAGGGGACCATAACATTATCAAGCCACTGATGAAATAGAAAACGGATGACATAATGAGCATTGGGCGTCGCCCAATCAAGTCGGATATTGTTCCTGAGCAAGTTGTTATAAGTGTGGCTCCGATAAGTGACATTGCCACAATAAGTCCTTCTATGGCTGCTGACAACTCAAGCTCTCTCTTAATGTAAACAACAGCTCCTGAACATATTCGAAAACGGAAATTTTAACAGATTAAGCAAAAAAATAATAATGTCAATTTCCCTATACACTTGATTTTATGTAGAAAATTCATATACAGACTTAGTTGGCCAAACCCACGTGATTACATGGCAAGTGTATATACATATAACTTTTGCACCTGACATGTAACTGACGTGAGTTCAGTCGAGCCAGGTCGTGGCTAGAATTACCCTTAAAAGCCACAAGAAAATGGAATACACAAAACATAGAAATTCAAATATTGGGAACCAACTGAAAAAAATACAGTTAGGAGTAGAAAAGAAGAATGAACCTGCAATGGTTGCATTATCCCAACCCTGCAATAAGTTGCCAATAGTTGCAGCAATGGCTACATATGCAGCTCCTTTCATCTTTTCACTAAAGATTCAAACTTTAAATCTCTCCGCTACAAGAACACGAAAACAATCAACAGTCTAACACAAAAACTTTAAATTCAGCTTTGTAGTTTAAGTACAAAAAGCATAAGAAAAATTCTAAAGGGAAGAAAATTTAGGGATCTGAAAGTGAGAAAGATGGCTTACCTTTTGAGTAGAAGAAAAGGGCAGACGTCACAACACAAAAACGAGAGCAGCAATCTGAGTAAAATGAAAGTAAAGGGGATTTATGCTGAATAGTTAATTTTTGAATGTTAAAATTACAGCTAAAGTTACACAAAACACTTTCTATGTATAGAACATTTGACATAATTATCATTACTGAATCCAGGGCAGCATGACTGGGTGAATTCAATGAACGGCTGCACACTGGCAAATTAATGCCTCAAAAAAAGTTGTTATTATATGACAAAACTGAAAGATTTATATCATCTAAATGAAAAAAATAAAAAATAAAATAAAAAAACCCACTTCAGTTCATCACTCAAAGACAACTTATTTATGCAGGAATTTTGATTTTATTAAGCAAGAAGACTTAAATAAATAAATGTAAGGGGTGCCCAGAAGTTCAAATTGAGAAAGAATCAAAGAATCTTACCAAAATTGAATCTTTAATGCTGAGGAGTAAATTAAAGAACGAACCGAACCTTGTGAAGAGAGAGAGAAAGGGATACAGATTATACAATACAATACAAGATGGAAATAAATCTTTAAAATTAGTAATAATGGAATCTGATTTTCCAAGAAGTCCAATAATTTGATGATTCAGAGTGAACTCCCATGTCCTTAGAATTTAAATCCTCCTCTGTTTTTTCCTCGATAAAACTCTAGTATTAGTAAATTACAGAGTTTTATATTCGAGATAAAATTGGATATTTTTGTTCCATTGTCATTTACTATATTCTGGAAGAGTTACATATGTGTATTTATTTACTAGTAATAGTAATATATTTTATTGGGCTCTATGTATATATATATTGACTTTAATGATGAGGATTTATGTTGCTCATAGTCATAGAATAATAAGATCTTGATTCTACAATTTTATTTGTTAATTATTCTTAATTTTTTTTAATTCAAATAAAATTGGTGGGTGGTTTGTGGATTCAATTTGAGTAGCCGACATCTTATGTGTGGAATATATAAAAAATAAGCAGGATTTAAATAAATAAATATAAGTATTTTTTATTAATATATTCGAGTTTTAAATACTCACTTTAGTGAATAAAAAAAATCTTAGTTTGATAGTTTATGTAGTCTAACTAGACTATAGTATATATTTTGTATGTGAATGTGATAGCATTTCGTTTAGAATAATAATAATATATATGTATAGGGTTTTCATCTTGAATCTTCGTAAAGAACTCTTGTAAGCATCTCTTTTGTCAACAAGAAGTCGTAAGTAGATGGGTTTTAGTCCAGGTTCGCGAAATCAAAACCCTTTTAAACGAGTTTTCATCAGACCAATGAAACTCAGCATAATCTTATTCACAAATCTACACTCAAATTCTTGAAACTTATAAACATTGATTTGACACATATCATTTATTTTTCTCCCGCAAATACTCTTAAAAATACACTAATTTCCACATACTTTTTTTTTCATATCACCTAACTAAGTGGGGTTTCATATGTTCCAATGAAACCACCCAAAGTATGTTTATAAAATCGAGACCCGTGAAATCGAGTCAAAATTCTTTCAAATAGGGTCTGATCATCGACTCTTGTCCAATCAAAAAATATATTAAAATATATTGACTTTTTTTTTCTGAGATGATGGATGCATTATTACATTAAATTTATATTCGAATCTATTTTAATTAATATTTTAAAGTACAAAGATAAGCTAAATACAAATTCTATCATTAAATTAGAGAAATACTTATATTATTGAGGGTGGCATGTTAGGTCTCCTAAACAAAAGTATCAAGCTTGACTTGACTTTGACACTTTAACTCAATATATTGATCCCTGCCACGTGTAACATTACATATTATTATTTTTTGAAATATTTATGCATGGTAAATTTTTGTGGTTGTTCAAAAATTAGTTTACTTTAATTACTAAATCCTGGTTCATGTTGTAAGATCATAATTAATAAAGCATGACAGCAAGAAAAAGCAGGCAGGGTTGGGGGACAATTTGATATAATGTAATCTTGTTTATGCCTATAAGGTTGAACCATATGGAAAAGTTAATTGAAAGTGTATTTAATGAAATGGACATAATTTTTGTTCCAAGTTTTATGAGTCCTAATACACCAGTAATTTTTTGTTTCTCTTAAGTTTTTTTTTTTTTTTAAATCAACTATACTGTAGATTAATAAAAGGGGGGGGGGGGGGAGTGTGAGTCTATTTTTAATTTAATGTTAGTTTTATTAAAAAAAAAACAATAGTCTTTGTATTTGTAACAGATTTAGACATATAATAATTTATTTACCGTTTCACTAAAAAAAAAGCAAAAGAAAAATGCTTTTAATGTTCAAATTATGCTTAATGCGACAACTAATAAAATCTCTCTTCTCTTGTGAATGAAGGTTTTGTTTTTAGCTCGTTTGACTTATTTAAAAAAGAATAAATTAACAATTAGAAAATACGAAATTGGAAGAAAGAAAAAACATTCTATTTAAATCGTAAATGTTTCAGGTTCATAATTAACCGTGAGGTAACTCTTTACTTGTATTTGAATATTTGATTACTTAACAATTGATAAAACTTTATTTTGTCTTAAAAATAACTTATAATTAACTCAAGACTGATTAATTATAAAGTCAAGTTTTATATTGATAGATAATCATTAGTTTTCGAACTAATTCAAAATATAAAATGGGACCAAATACTGTTGTTTGTGTCAAAGGCATAATTATAGAGTTTTGGTATATTTCAACACCTTATTAATTAGTTACACGAGATTTTACATGATTTTTTGAATCCAAATAACTGAAATTTTTATAGGGAAAATTGCTTTTTTGGTACCATAGGATAGGCTGACTTGCACTTTTGGTACCATTGGATATGAAAATGCAAATTTGGTACCATAGGATAGGTTTTCATTGCAATTTTGGTACCAAACCCAATTTTTCTACAATGTTAATGGCAATTTACCCACTACTAAATGCATATTGTTCAATTTAACCCCTCGTGGTTTAAAAAAGAGCATTTTACCCCTTGAAATTTTGTAAAAATTTCACATCGCCTCCCTGATATTTTTATAGGCGGCACTTAATGAACTTTTATTATGATAATGTGATTTTTTACCCATTGTGTTATGATAAATGTGGCAATTTATCCCCCTATGTTAAATAAAATAGTTTGCATGCATACTCTCAATTTCTGCAAGTGAGTTACAATCTCCGGCTGAAGGGGGTAAATTGCTTCATTAAAATTTTACAGGGGGTAAATTGATTTTTTTCAAATTATAAAGGGTTAAATTGAATATTATGCATTTCATAGGGGGTAAATTGCCATTAACTTTGTAGAAAAATTGGGTTTGGTACCAAAATTGCAATGAAAATATATCCTATGGTACCAAATTTGCATTTTCGTATCCAATGGTACCAAAAGTGCAAGTCAGCCTATCCTATGGTACCAAAAAAGCAATTTTCCCAATTTTTATATATTCTTTTTTTGTTTTAATTTCTTGTTCACAAGCAGTTTTCTATATTATAGTTTGCGTTATTATTTGCTTAAGCTAGTCACTACAAAGTAGCGAATTCGGGTTCGAATCCCTATTAAGAGATGTACCTATAAATCCTCTTGATGTGTTCAACACACCTCGAAAAGAATTAAACCCTTAGGGAAAAATTTTTTTATTTAAGCTACTTATATATAAAAATATTAGGGGTTAGGATTATCCAAGATTCTGTTTGAGTAGCATTTTCTCCATGTAAAATATGTCGAATTAAGTAATTATAATTACCCTAGATCTGTTTGAATCCATTTACTTACAGCCCATTTAATTCCTAGATTATTTACCAAAAAAAAACCTCGCGCGTGGTTTAATCAGATTAATTTATTAAATTGATTGTTTGTAGGAAACTAATTAGAAAAATATAAACTTTGTCATGTCAATCACCATGTGATGAGCTAACTCTTCTTCGAAATTTTCAAATATTCAGATAAGGAATTAGAGTGGTTCTCCAAATGCTTACAAACTCTTAAATTATAGTAGTAGTTTTTACAAAAAAATTTGCATGATTAATGGTTATATATACTAATAATTTGATCCAAAAAATGGGTTTCGTGATTTTACTGCTTAGGTCATCTCCAACCGAGCATGAGGCGGAGGGGGATTGGATATGGCAAAGAGCAAGAGGGCAAGCAGACGGTCTATAGCCGGCTAGTTGGATCCTTTTTTGTGTGTGTGTGTGTGTGTTTTTTAATGAATTAATTTATTATTTTTAAAATTTTGCAAAACTTGGTATGTTCGTAATGGGCTTTTCGTGTCCATAGGTCGCGGGCTCGCACAAGTTGAATGTCCGAGGTGTAACTTTGATCCAGAATTTACACCCCCCCCCCTCTTGCGTGCGAGAGAAGAGCATTTTGGTTGTTAAGTTGTTACAACTCTTGTTGAAAATCATATTTAAACCTCAAAATTCTTTACTCATCTTCCCATATAGGATGAAATCCTTTTCCCATTTCTTTTCTTCCTTTTAAATGGTGATAATTTTCAATTTCTCATTCACCCGTACTATGATTTGGACATACAATATACCGTTTTAATATACTCACAAAATACAATATAAAGTTTAGTAGTCGTTGATTTTCTTATTACTATTATGAATGCCTTAATTTTCATGATTGTGTAACTATTAAAAAAAAATTATTATTATTTCGAGTGGGAAAATTGTGAAATTAGATTAAATAGAAATTTATTGCCCTTCGGTTGTAGATGAGTTTCTAGGTGGGTCAAAAGGGCGAGAAAGCAAGAGCGGATTCAAAGAGGCAAGAGGACAACCACTTCGGTTGGAGATGGCCTTAGTTTAAGTGGCAAAGTTGAATTTCCTGAACATGAAATTTTAATTTTTTTCTAGAAGAAAATTAGAAGATTTAAAATTGAAGACGGGACAACATTCATAAAATAAAGCATGTATTCTAGCTAATTCATGAATCACTCAATTGTCTTCTTTTATTTTGTATTTATTCTTAAGCAAGTCTTAACTTAATATATTTGGCCGTTACAAAAAAGAAAAAGAAAAAGACTTTGGGATATTTTGGATGATTGGAGGTTGATTAGGACATGGTCATGAACAAGACAAGATTACATGTATCATGCCAACGGTTTGTTTAGGTGTCAAGATAAAGACACTAGAATGTGCACTCTTGCTTGCTGAACTTTTTAGAGCACCTATATATGTCGGCATACTTTCTAGGTTACAAATTAAGTAAAAAGATATGTTACTTATTTTTCTCGTTAAAGTATTAGAAAATTCTTGTAATTGATTAGAGAAACATTATTTTTGTTGATGAATAATTCTTGTAATTGCTTAGAGAAAGGGAAAATTGAATAATCAGATTTTAATGAGAGAGAGAGAAAAGAATCAAATTTTCTTTGGGCCATTAAGTAATACAGTAGTGCATAGGAAGTTGGGGGCCCTTGAATCTTGGGCCCGTGGCAGTTGCCTTAATTGTCTATGACCAAAGCCCACATACTTGGTAAGGAATTCATCGCATCATTAACGGTGATAATATCATGCTTTCAAAATTTATGATGTGAATTTTCGTAGAACTAACCTATGTAAAACATGTTCGAGAGTCTTTGTCCCTAAATGTCTCATAACCTTTGAAATAAATTGGTCATCTTGACAGTTTACTACTCCCTCTGTTCCAATTTATGTGTCGTTTAAGAGAAATTTTTTTGTCCCAAATTATTTGTCATTTTAGAATTTCAATGTACTATTAATTACATATTTTCCTATTTTGCCCTTATTTAATGTATCTAAAACTCTCTTTAAGAGAAAAAATAAGAAAGAGAATGTAAGGGTATTTTAGAAATATCATTTATTTTTTCCCTAAAATTGAGGCAATTTAGTAGGTGCCTTAATATGTGTGAAAATACCAAAAACGACACATAAATTGGGACAGAGGGAATATTAAGGAAAGACTAATATTTAACCTAATAAATGAATTTATATGTCCCATTCCCTTGTGGATATGAATAAATATAATGTTGCATGAAAATTTATGTTGTAATTTTTGTTCACTCATTCTCATCCAAATCTTTGCATATAAACCTTTTTCAATGATCACTTTTCTTATCGCCTCTTGGTATGTAAATATGCCAATAATCAATAAAATGGCATGCTAATGTTATGTAATTAGCAAGTAGTGAGTCTTAATTTGGTTGGCTTCGTACGACAACAATTAATTAATTGCAGAGATTAGTAGGTTAAAATAAGACACAATCAAAATTTAATGTTTGAGTTGTTGTGAAGTTTATGTTCGAGTTAGATCGTTTCAGATTGAAAATCAAGACTAAGTTCACCTTATAAGATTTTAGATAATCTTTACTTCATGAGTTACATTTTGAGAGTGAGTTGGGTTCAGTTCGTTTCATTGGACTTGATCCAATCCATGTGGAACATCTAATACAATAAACTTTCGATCTACGTGATGTTTTCGATTGAGCATAAAGACTCTTCCTTTTATTTCTAAATTTGGTCATTCTTTTCATTTGCAAACTTTTTGAGTTGCAAAATTTCCTTATATCTTAACTCTATTCAAATTTGGAAACCAATTGAGATTTAGTTTTGTACATGCATACCATAAATAGAAATTGCTTCCACCTTAGTGAAGAATTTCTCCTACTTTATAACTGATTTTGAGATAAAGTGCCTAACCTTTTAAGAAAAGTCAAAGGGGAAAAAGAGCCCTTTTTTTTTTTTCCAAGGGTTAATCTCTTTCAAGGCGGGTCGGACATATTAAGTGAGTATTTTTTTCAACAGGATTTCGAACTTGAGTCCGCTACTTTGTAGTGACTAGTCTCTTTCACTAGACCAATCACCTATTAGTGAAAAGAGCAGTTGTACATGACATAAAATATTCATGAATAAAAAAGTGAAACTATGATTTCGGTCTCACCAAATTAAAAATCCATTGCCATCAACATATTTTGTGTACAAAAAGAGTCACTTATTAAAAATCCATGTAAAAACAATTTCCCAAATATGAAATAAAAATTGAAAGAACCTATCTTTTTCATGATACAAAGAAAAATTTACATAGTAAATTTAACATCAGGATTTCTAATAGGTTTGAGCCACATATCAGCCATTACCCTTGAAGAAATGCTCCAAAGAATATCCGGTCCCTTTGACCCGACCCGTTTACCCTTCTTCCCTGCCTTTCCTAACCCATAAGCCACAAGCCATTGCAATGCAGTAAGCCTTTGCTTCTCACTATCAAACACACTTTTACTTTCAGAAGTCCTTACTCTTATACCTCCAACTTGCAAGCTTCTAACTTTATACCTTTTCTCGTGATAGCGAACGGGTTCTTTATCGACCCCCGTTGCATGAATCAATGCTATCATCGGAGCTCCAACTGCCTCGTACTGCCTAATGGGATCTCGTAATTGTACAACCAAAGTCATCGTTATTATTTCCGTTTCTATCCAATCCTCGATAGGAACTGCCGAGGCCATTAGATGATCGTAAACTTTCCCACTTGGAGTGGTTATTTTCGCATCGAGTGGGGAAACATCGAACGGGGCATCTTCTTCAGCCATATCAGCTTGGATCTTTAAAGCATCAACTGCCATATTCTCGATTTTTTGCATCGAGAATGATAAAATCTCGTCTATTGTTAAAGGCTGTTCACTAACATTCCAAATCCCAGTCGAGATTCTTTCTTTTCTCCCGTTATTCATCGCGTTCGCCATTGATTTAACCGAAGCTATGGCTCGTGCAGCAGTCGAGCTAGCGCCTTCCTTGTTCCGACCCTGGATAATAGCCGAGGCTATGCCTTCAAAAGCTATTTGCTCTGCTGTTTTTCCCATGAGATCATCAATAGGCATTAAGGATATGATCTCGGATGTCAATTCTTCGATACCAATTGCTGCCATCTTTTGGAAAACCTCGAAACCTGTCTTGTTTGATTGAAGAATCAACGGCTTCGACATTTGCATCGCGAGTTTTGGTGTATCTTTTCTTGACATATAAGAATCTAAAGGATTCACAGCGGCTAAGTAGCCTCCGTTTCTTGTTTGAACTACGCAGCCTAATCCCTTTCCGAGATCAGGTAAATAAACCTCGGATTCTTGATCGTCTTCGTCTATACTTTCCACCTTCGATTGTGAGATTTCATCGACGTTAGTAGTATTTAGTTTATCGATTTCTTGTGGATCATCCTCGAGCATTTGAAGAAACTCTCGTGTTACTTTATCTTCATCCGCGTCTAGTTTCTGCGAACCAGTTTCTTCTTCCATATCTGGCTTTTCCTCTACCATTAGAGATTCAAGAGCTTTTATTTGCTGAGCAATTGAGTCAAGTTCACTCATTCTAGCGATGTGGGATTGATCCTGCACAATTTCCTTCACAACTTCCCTTGGCACCGATCTTTTTTCAGAATTTTCGTCTTCCGATTCATCTTCTTCTTCTTTTTTTTCTTTGTCTCCGTGTTTATCCAAGATTTCGACACCTTTCTCCACAATATCAAAATCGGGTAAATCGTTATCTTCAATCTTTACCTCCATTTCCTCGGACTTGACCAATGTGGGAGGAGTTAAAGGAGCTGGTTCATCGAGATTCAAATCCTCGATACCTTGAAATTCCGAAGCCGCCCCTTTCTGCGAAGGAGTCCACGCTTCACCTCGACTAGTCATCCTCGGACTAGGAACGCTAAACGACATTTTCGACTGTTTTCGCCCAACGGCAGGCGAAAAAGTTCGATTCTTCCCCGATTTTTGACCTTCAGCCTGACTATAAATCCCAACTCCTCCATCTTTCTCCATAATCTGAAATCCCAATTTCAAAACAAGTTCACCTCCTTTAGCTTTACCCGAAAGCTTAAAACTCGTATCCCATTGTCGAATTCTCGTACCCTCGTAACTCTTCTCCGTCGATTCAAGAATCAACCCACTTAAATCCACGCTACTCTTCCCGAAATCGAGCTCCTCGGCATCGATCGCGAGAACGTGTATTAAAAACGGGCGGGGTTCGAATTTCATGGTTGCTCCAGGAGTGAAGTAAACATGACATCTTATGAATAAAGTTTCTTCGAAATCAGCAGCGCCCTGTGAAACTCTGGACGGCATAGTTTGAACAGCTCCATCTCTGTTCTCCTTTTTTCGAACGCAAACCGATAAACGCAACCCGTTCATCGAAGCTGGAAGGTTTTGAACGGTTACTACTTCCACGGAAAATAAGCAGCTTAGTTTCTGCATTCCGATGTGGGAAAGTGCACGGATTGGTTTCCAGTTCCAAATCCCCTTTTTTTCTGAAGTTGAAGATGGATCATCATCGGCCCATTTAACCTTGCTCTGTTTTTGAGATGAAGGCCGTTCTGTTTGTTCGGTTTTTTCCGATTCGAGGTTGGGGCGGGAACGCCAGGGGGATAAGGACATGCGCCTGGATCTGGGTTTCGGGTTGAGATTGAGTTCGGGCTTTACGGGCCCAGGCCCGATTAAGTCAGTCGATAGGACAGGGGGGATTGCGGTTCTTGGAAGAGCAAGCGAGGCGGTTCTTCGGTTCGTGTGGGATTGGTACATTGTTTCACTTAGTTCTTCGAGTTCTTGAAGAAGCTGCGTATTGGAATTTCTTCTTCCTGACATTATTGATTTTGGGTTGTAATGAACTTTTTTTTTTTTTTTTTTTTTTTTTTTTGGGAAGTTAAGAGCTTAATTGGGGAAGAAGAAGAAATGAAAGAGGCTTTTTAGAGGTCAAGAAACATACATTGATCATGGATGATGATAAAATGTTGGTTTTATGTGTGAAGGATAAGGCAGTAACGTTGATCTCCTTTTCTTCATATTTCATTTTTGGAAAGGGACGTACATGAAAATATGATAAGAGAAATGAGAGGAGGAAATGAAATGTTGTGACAGGTTTTATCAACGGTATTATTATTATTCATTATTTGTTAGTTGTTATTTTAAAATAATTAGCATATATGAGTTAATAAGATGAATTTGTGTGAAGTGAAATAATAATACAGAAACAAGGTTGGTCTTTGTTCTAAATCGAACTTTAAGTTGATCTTTATAAACATCTTTAGTTTTATTATTATGATATGTAATTTGACTGGTATTTGACTTGACTAAATTTTATTCGATCTCAATTTAATTATTGACTCAGGAGTCAAACAAAATATAATCATAACATCTAGTTCGACGAGTAAAAAAAATTATTCAGTTCAACGCGGTTAGTTTAACTATTGAAGTATATTACAATGTTTAGCGTTGAAGTTTGAACAGGGACGGGTCCGCTATCGAAGAGTTGGGGGTGGCACGAGTTTAACCATCATTGAAATTAACTGACATTGATATTCGATATATTTTATTTGCTTAAGAATAAAATATCAATAAAAAAAATTGAATTCAAAATGATAAAATAATTTAATGAAAATTTTTCGAAGATGTACACGACGTTTTCTCATATCATAAATTTCATCTATGATAGAATTAGTATCAAAATTATCAACAATTTTCTTTTCAATGTAAATAATCCAACAATCCATAAGCTGGTATTGATATTTCATTTCGTTTATAACCCTACTTTTGACCAACTTCATTTTTTTTTCGCTCGGTTATTGCGATGTTAACATGAAAATTTAATATCAAGCGAATCAAACGATCAAGTAAAGGTTACACCATATACTTTCTTGTACACCAACATGTGATTGATCTTGAAAGATACTAGTCACTACAAAGTAGCGAACTCATGTTCGAATTCCTGTTGAGAGAGGTTCTCACTTTATGTGTCAGACGCGAAAGGAATTAAACCCTTACAAAAAAAAAAAAAAAAGAATATTTTCTTGTACTCTTCTATCGTGAAAAAAATATTGAGTACTGGATCCGTCCATGAGCTTGAACTTGTCTGAAAATTGGCACCTGAATTTACTATTAAAGTAGAAGCAAATATTGAGTTACTATAATTGGTATATCTGAATGTGATTGATCTTCTTCACTACCTTTAACTCTCAAAAAAACCAAGGCCCGGACAAAAACAAAAAATAATAATAACATGTATTAAGCCCATCAGTGCTGGGCTTCTTGAACAAGCCCAAAACTAAGTAAATTTATTAGTATTTATTAGCCTTTTTGTCCAAGAATATAATAATTTATTGCTGTGAACAATTTTGTTTTATTTATTTCACATGTTGACTCGATTATACCTAAATTTGACATTTAAACAGTAAACTTAGTCTAAATTAAGAAACTGAAAAGTGTTGGGTCCGGATAGATCCACGGGTTTTGGTCCATTTTGAAAGTCCAAATATTCAGGATGAACAGAAAATCCCTTCAATCAATCATATATATATAATATAAATTAAATAGTATTCAAAAAGGTCATATCAAAGGAATTATGTAGTATGTAGTGATACAGATGTTTCAAGTATTTTCCCACTCCTGTTGTCAGGAGAGTTTTTGTACGTATACTGTATACATACAGACAAAGTCAATATAATTTTTTTCCTATTTTAAAAAAAAAAAAAAACGAATTGTGCATTAGTATAATAAAATATGATCGAATTAGAGGAGAATCTCTATCACGATCACGAAAAAAATCGCGAGGAAGAGAATTAAGTACAACATGATCATTTCAATTGACAGATTTTTCCCATTTGACAAGATTATGTGTCTCTTTGTTGCATAGACGATGGATCTTTTTTATTTTTCATTTCGGCCAAGATATATCAATGTTACGGGCAAAAAAGGAGTCGGCTTAATTGACCTGGTCGTTCAAAAGATGGAGTGGAGCTAGAGTTCATCAATACAGCTTTAAGACAATCACTTTTAAAAATAATCTTTTGTTCCGCATTTGTAGGATCAATGAATAAATCGATAAAAACAGCAGTAAAAACAATCGAACCGTGAGAGTTCCGAACAAGAATAAGAGGAATCCGACACCATCTTGAAAGGAAGCATTAATATTAGCTTTGAGCTTTGAGCGAAGATTTAAGATGAGGAGTCTATTCGTATGACAAGGGACTGTCCAATTTTTTATGCGGACTAATTAATAAGATCATAAGATTATAAAGTATTTAGTTAAACAACTACATTGGAATAAAAATTAATTATACAATCACCTCAATATTCTAGCTTATAATGTGAATTTGATACTCGTATACATTTTCAATATTATCCACACATTTTGGATGAATATGGTTTAGTTAGCGATTGATTTTTTAAAAATGGATTTTAATAAAATCCATTTTTATTTTAATAATTAAAATAAAAGTTAATTCTTGAACATTAATTAATTTTTCCAGAATCATTTTTGTAAAATTGATTTACCAAAAGCTAGATTTAGTAGCTTCTTAATTTAAAAAAAAAAAAAAAAAAAAACAATTTATGAATTTTGAAGATTCTAGAAGTGTTTACGACTGAAATTTACTTTTAATTAGAGCTTCAAGTTTATATTGTTAATTTGTCATTCACTTTTTTTCAGACAATAAAACACAACCAAAATGGGCTAGAGTCTAGACCCTAAAGATGAACTTATAACATTGCAAGCAGGGGCAATATGTACCCAATTAAATCCCCAATCATCAATCATAAAAAATAAAAATAAAAATAAAAATAAAAAATGACGTCAAAATAATCAATAACCCCAAATCACATTACAACAGCACCTCAACCCCACCCACCCCCAATCAAATCAAATCAAATCCAACCCAACCCAACCCAACCCCAACCTTTGATTTCCAATCCATGAAAACCATCCTGCCATCAAATCTCTTTCCACAGTTTTTTCTTTTTTTGTACTATACAATTTTATTGTTTTAAATAAATATATACTATACAATATAATAGTAATAGTTGTTGTAAAATTAATATTAAAATAATATTTTCATTAGTAAAGACAATAAAAATTCATTGAACTACTGGTTCATCGATCTTTAATTCTCATTTACATAATACATCTAGCGGAAAATCATAAAACTATATAAATAAATAATATTCAAATTCTTCGATCTAATCTACCACCATCGGAAAGTCGTCTCCGTCGACATCACATGATCAATAGCTGCAACATCCATGACACCAATATTTCCATTATTATTATTATTATTAATGCCCATTTCGCTATCCAACCCGCAAACCCACGGATTCGGATACTTAATCGAAGCATTGTTTTCTAGAAACTTCTCCGCCCAATTCATGTTAGCAAAAGTCCCATCACATAGTAATTGTGAATGAGGATTAATTAAAGAATTAGTTTCCTCTTTTTTGCATTGTTTTGAAATAACATTACTCAATTCTTTCAATGTGGGATTTGGTTGTGAGAAGTTAACCGAAAAAATGTCATGTAATGATTTGAGATGATCAGATTCTTGGTTGTGAAATTGAAAAGGGTTTTGAATTTGATTGTAATTTTGGTTTAGGGTTTGCATTATAATTTCATGTGGGTGATTATTTGTTTGTTGTTGGGGGGGTTCAAGCAATGGGGGCAATGTTGATTTGGTCATGTAGTTTTGGTTTTGAATTAACATTTGTGGTGGTTGACTTTGACTTTTCTTGTCTCCCATTTTGTGAATTATTCTGCAGATAACCCATTCCTCCTGAAAAAAATAATTAAATTAATTAATTAATGCAGTACTGGGTAAAGTAAAGTTAGATATTAATTAAGAACATCTAATTTTCTAGCAGGTATATTAATAATTACTTGTTGTACTCACCAGATTTTTGGGGTACTGTGAAAATTTAGAATGTGTATTTAATGAAATTTGGCAAAATAAAATTAAAGTGAAAAAGGGGTTTTATTAGACTTGGTTAACCGTTAAGTGAGCAGGTGTATGTCTCAATCATTTTGCAAAATCCCATGTCTGGATTTTAATTTTTTTTATTTTTTTTCTGTTACTTAGCCTCAGCTAACTAGACAATAGCTCATTAATTTGTCTCTATTTAATTTGTGTGATTAAGATTATGATATTAATGTCTTCATCCACTCCTTTTCAATAAAAAGCTCAAAATAATTTTCAAGAACTAGTAGTTTAACAAAAAAGCATCAAAATTTCGGTTTTTTATGTATGTTCCGGATAGCTAAATTTTGGAAATTTTTTAAAAATATTTCGAATTAACTATGAAAAAGGTATTAAGACAAATATAAAGTTTCGCAAATACAACTTTCTATTGATTTAAAAGCAAAAATATTTCGATATTTTCGACCGAAAAATAAAAATTTTGATCCTAGGTTTTAAGTAATTATTTTCATCAGAAAACATAGTATTAGCAAAAAATGATACATCTCAAAAAGAAACTAGGAACAACTATCCATCCACTAGGATATTAATATTACTACACAAAAAAAGAAAAATTTAATTAAACACCATTTAAATATTGACATATTTTTATTATTCTTTTACCCTAAAATCATTTTTGTTTTGTAAAACTTATTAAATGGTCAAGTCATGAAAACCGATCGTCTAGTCGGCATGCTCACACTTCCATCAACGAGTACTTGTCAAAACAAGTCAACCCTAAAAATACAAAACATACATGTAATAATAAAATAAATTATTATATATATATATATATATTAGTATTACATAATTACTATACTAACCTTGCAAGCACGACGGCAAGAAAAGTCACCTTCAAGTCGATACTCATGCATGACCCACTTAGTTTTTTCTCCTCGTGGGGCTCTTCCCCTGTAGAAAACAAGGGTTTTCTTCATTCCAATAAGTGTTGTACCACCTGCATTGCCACTAGTACTACTGTACACTTCTCTATCTTTCCCTGTTGCTTTCCAATAACCTGTTCCAGTTGCTCTGTTTGTTCTCAACCCTGTCGGGTACTTCCTGTCTCTTAAGCTAAAAAAATACCATTCCCTTTCTCCCATTTTCGCCACATCTAATTAATTACACAAATTAAAAAAAAAAATTAGAAAAATGTCATATATAATAAATCATATTACAAAATTTTAGGAGTTGAATGCAAAATTAATTATTTGATTAAAAGGGTATTTTGGGAATTTTTTTTGTTATATGTGTACAATTCTCTAAAACGACGGATAGGAAAAAAAAAAAAAGAAAACGGAGGAAGAATACTTATATTATTACATACCCGGAAGTTCCCAAGGCTCACATCGGTTGAGGTCAACTTCGGTAATTTGAACGAAGGAGAAGGGCTTTGTTGAATCGAAGACTTTTGACGCCAAGTAGAACGTTATGAGTTCTTCGTCGGTCGGGTGGAACCGGAAACCCGGAGGCAACCCACCCGTTTGTTCATCAGTGTCATTTCTCTCAAGTTCACACAGAATTTCCTCTACTGCCAACATATCTTTAATTTAATGATTTTTTTTTTAAATTAATTTGGTTATGAAAACATGTGAAGAATAGTTTGATTGAGAGTGCAATTATTTATAGAAGGAAAATTGAAGAAGCACTGAATACGAAGGAAATTTGGGGGGGTGGGTGGGGGGTGGGGTGGGGGGTTAATAAAGGCTATAGGGGGCAGGGGGGTCTGTGAAGCCACCTGAAAGGGGTTCTAAAATAGGTAAAAATTATATTCATGAGAAATAAAAAGAAAAAAACAAAGGAGATTGTGTGAAAGTGAAGGTGGTAGGAGTTAATGCGAATGAGAGTCGTTGTTTGGTTGGATGGATAGATTTATTTATTTATTTAATTATTTAATTATTTATGCGTGCGTTTGTCACCATTCTTCAGATCATTGCACAGTCTCCTTTATTTCTCTCTCACACACACAAATGTGTATAAGAGCTAGCTACTTAATATTTACATTTATGTTGCATTTTATATATTTTTCTTTTCGAGATAGTAATTAGTATAGTATATTTGTTTTGAGTAACTTGTTCCAAAAGGTGAAATCGCTCACCCCGGGCGCCCCTCACCCCCTGTCCGACGGGATTGTGAGAGGAGGTAAATGCTAGAATACAACAAATGTATTTATGTCAAATTGATATATCATATCTTATAAAAAAGAATTGATTTATCATACATATTGTACCACATATGTGACTCTTTCTCGAATTATCGAATTCTTGAAGATTTAAATGATAATAAGTCATAACAATGATATGGCTCATCCGCATAGCTTGAGCACCTTCAAGGATCAAATGCTCTGAAACAATAGGAACGAAAAATACACACTAAGGATCAACGTCTTTTTACCCCACCCGATCTAGTAAAATCCGTCTTAACAAATCAACCCGATTAAAATCCCCATCTAAATATCTCTTCTTTCATTATTAATTGTGCGTATATACATTAATTATAATGTATACGTACTACATTAATCTAATCGGACCTATATATATAAGCTCGATTTATACTGACTTAGTCATTAGTGACCGGAGTTAACCGTCGGTATCACCTCCAACACAATATAACGATAAAGTTTGGAGCTAGCGTTGATCATGTTTCAAATATAAAGTTTGAAAATCCACATGCATGATCGAGAAATTCCATAATCTTGCAAGAAAGTTTGACAATAATCCTAGATAAGATTTGTTAAACTTTAAAAAAAAAAAAAAAAAAAGAGAAGCTCAAATGTCGAGATGATCACAAACATAACATTGATCCCACAAGAAAAAAGGGGCACACAAAATGTTGCAAGAGGCCGCATGCAGGGGGTCCCCCCTCCCCCCGTAAAAGAATAGTGTCATATATATATATACGCACCACTCCCTACCCTATAAATATAAAGATATATAGATATATACTGTAGTATTTAGTGTGGAGTAGTAATTAATGTATATATAGGGGGGGCAAAAAAGGATATGATGAGAAGATGGAGGGGTAATAGAAAAACTCAGGTTTTGATGCAGCCACCTTAAATTGTGAGGCAAATGTGACTTTGCACCAATTTGTATGGTTTCGTATGGTTTGTGTGCTGAGCTGATGGGTTTCCCCAGTGACCACAGACATATCTGCTTGACATTACCCTCACTTACTAACAATGTAACGGTTTTCCAAAAACACAATATCTATATATACACACAAGGACATTCATTTCTTATCATTCCCAATTCAACCCATCTACTTACCTTATTTATGTTTAAGTCCTTTTTTACATGGTGTGGTACTTAACTAAAACCGAAATTATAATTCATAGTTATTTAATTCGAGTGAGATTGATTTTCTTGATTTACGTACGCATGAACCATAATTTGTTGTCATTTTGAAACGGGTTGAAGAGGAAAAATATTATCCATCCTGATGGGGTCGATCGTTTTTACGATGAGTGATTTATGTTGTTTTAGTCAAATTCAAAATTTACCTTCTTTAAATAGTTCGATTCAACTTATAAATTTTCATTTTGACATAAACTTACATAGATGATAATTTAAATTTTGTTGTTATGTTGTGCACAAAAGTACTTTTCCCCCAATTTACAAATTGGGTAACGCTATAAGGTGAAATATTCCTTGTAAATATTGAGTGTCCAGCTATGTTAATTTGTGCCCAATTTGATGACAAATCAACTCCAGATAAATCTAATTCATCATACCATGATCCCAGAAAAAGGCAAATTGATTTGAGGTCACACGTGTGGAGTTAGAGGTACAAGACAAATACTCCTATATTAAATAAATAAAGCAATAAAAAAAAAATCTAGGCTGGATTTTTTTGTGCAGTAGTAATTAATAACTAAACGTGAGTTGAGATATGTACGTGCAATAATAATAATAATAATTGCAATTTAAATAAGTACATATTATTATTGTATTTTGTATATTGGAGAATATGTTAGTGAGTTAAGCAAGTAAAAGATAGCAACAGTGAGAATCTAATGGCAGCTGCACCCCTATACTATCCTATTATTATTATATGTATATGCACACGTACGTATTAGTAATTCACACCTACACCTAAACCTAAACCTAAACCTAAACCTACTATGTAAATGTAAGTATGTATGTATGTAGGAAGATTCTTCCCTGGACCTGGTCCAGGAGTTAACTCCTGGACCATGTGGTCCAGGTTTTTCCTCTTTTCTATTTTTTTTTCTTTTCTCTTCTTCTTTTCTTTTTCCTTTTCTTCATTAATAATTAAATTGTTTTATATAATTAAAAAAACATTGACATATTTTGTGTTGTAAATTTATAATATGATGTTTGTTTCTATCAAAATTATTATTTGCATTTTCCACGCATTATTTCTTTTTTAAAAATATTTAATGTTTAAATTAATTCTATTAAAAAAATATCAATTTTAATTATTTCATAAATTATAGCATAAAATGAAACAATGAATTTGCAAATTCACATCTTTGGAAATAAATAAAAATATAGATACAACAACATTGAACGTTTACGAAAAATACATAATATATATAAAAAAACTACCACTACAAGAAAAATAAAATTTAGTGAGAAAATATTAAGTAACATTGTTGAAATTGTCAGTTTTTGCATATATTTAGTGACAAAAATGTTAGTTTTGTCACAATAACAATAGTGACATGTACAATAGTGATAAATAGATTTTTAGATTTTCAGTAATGGCTATTTGTGACAAGTGTATGAAACTTAAGTTATCATTATTGACAATTAGTGACACCCTTTCAGGGACACACTACAAGAAAAATGAATTTTAGTGATAAAATATTAAGTGACATTGTTGAAATTATCACTTTCTGCATATATTTAGTGACAAAAACATTAGTTTTGTCACAATAAAAATAGTGACAAGTGCAATAGTGACAAAACATATTTTTAAGTTATCACTAATGGTGATTAGTGACAAATGTGTGGAACTTAAATTGTCACTATTGACAATTAGTGACACCTTTTCAGTGATAACCTAGAGACAATAAATATTGTCACTATAATTTAGTGACAACTTTTTAGTTGTCACTTTTGGGGTATCATTAAATGTAACAACTTTTTTACAACTCTCGCCAAAGTGTATCTATAAATGTCATTTTAGTGACAATATTTAAATTTTTGTCACTTTGTCTTTTACTATTTTGTCACTAAAATTTAAATTTTTTGTAGTGACAACTTAGTAACAACAAATATTGTCACTATAATTTAGTGATTTTTTTTCAGTTGTCATTTTTGGGACGTCACTAAATGTATGACAATATTTTTACATTTTTTGTCAATAATGTGTCTATGTACATTATTTTAGTGACAATATTTAAATTTTTGTCACTTAATCATTTAATATTTTATTACTAAAATTTAAATTTTTTGTATAATATTATTTTGATAGGAACAATATTGCAACACAAAGTATATAAATGTGTTTAATTTGTGTAAAAAAATATTAGTTATATGAAAGAAAGAAAAAAGAAAGAATGAAAAAGAAAAAGAAAAAAAAAAGAGAAAAAATGTAGACCACATGGTCCAGGAGTTAACTCCTGGACCTGGTCTACACAAGAATCTTCCATGTATGTACCTTCTGCAATCTGCTCCTGTCCTAATTAAGGATTCCCACCACTTCTTTTACTCCTACTTATTTTATTTTTAATTTTAATTTTTGCTTCTTTTATTTATTTTGAATCATACCATTCACTTTGTAATCATTGGATTTATTTTTACCATTGGTTTATGACATTTCGAATAAATAAATAAATTTGATGATTCAATTATCACTACAAACAATTGCACCTATGATCAGCCGATGAGGCCTTAGCCAAGTGGTTAAGGATGAGGTTCCATGACCAGGAGGTCATAGTCATAGGTTCAACTCCTACGAATATGGTTATTTTCTCTAGTTTTATACTAGTTTTTCTCTAGTTTAATACTAGTAATTAATTCACTATGTTATCATTGGAATAGTTTCGATTCGATATAGTGTTTGATGTAACAATATATTCACCATCTCAAAAAAAAATTACACCTATCTGACTTTGTCAAACTCGTTCAATCAATGATAATTTGTCTTTTTCACTAAAAAAAAAAGTAACTCTGGTCTATTTTCTTTGTTATAAATAATTATTACTACTATTAAATTTGTCATTTGAATAATTCGAGTTCATTTCGAAGGAAAATAATTAAACTAAAGACACAAAACTCAAATACATTTTGGACTTTCAAATAAATAAATGCATTTATAGCCTTAGTATAAGTATTTAAAGATGTATTGCATATTAACATGCAAAAAAACTTTGAATATTATGATGAGTGATAACATCCCTAGCTAAAGGCTATGTATTTATGGGGGTTTTTAGGGTGTGTTGATATTCGAGCCACCTTAAATAAAAATTAAATTCCATTATTGTTTGTTTTTGTCCAATTGCATGAGATTGCTTTCTCCTCGATACGTACGTACCCTCTTCAGCCATTACACCACTGTTGTAACTTGTAATGTTCTTTAGCTTACCTGTTCTCCATTCCTTTATTTTAATTTCCCTTATTTTCTTTCTTTTTTTTACTAATTAATGTTTCCCCAATATGATCAAAAAATGTTTAAAGAATAATTTGGGAAAATGTCACCTTTTTGTTTTTGTAATAGTTTTCTTAAAATATATTATGTTATGTTCCAAATTTAGAATGGGCGAAAATTTCCCAATGCAACATTTTTTGTCCCACAAATTAAATATAACATGCAAATTCTACAAAAACCAAACTACTCTCTCCGTTTTTTTTTTGTTTTTAGATTTAAAAAAAAATTATTTACATTTATTTATCGTTTTAGGAGTTTAACTTAAATTAATTATTTTCTACCAATTTTATAATTCTTGTTAATTATAATTAATGCTAATTAATATTATGATTATTTGATTAAAAGGGTTTTATGGTTTTTTCTTGAAAAAATGGCTATTTTTTTTAGTATGTGTGCAATTCTCTATAACTATAAATAAAAAAAATATGGAGGGAAGTATTTTTTACTCCTATATCTTAATTATTATACTTCCTTTGTCCCAATTATCTTTATCGATCCAATGGTACAGTTGATCAATCAACTTGACTAAATTTATAAAAATTATAATAAATAATTTATATAATAAATTTCACTAATTAATAAGTTGATAATATCATATGACAATATATATATATATTAATATTTAAAAGGTTTAATACACAACAAATGTGAATAATTTAATATGATAAGTCACTTAAAAAATTGAGTACTGTAGTAAAGGGAGGAAAAAAATGGGATTGATGGAGTACATGATTTGTAAATATTTGTCATGTCATACAATATTCTACAATTAGTGAATTGATTAATAAAATAAACCTGATTTCATATTTTTTCTTTTAAAAAAATAAAGAAAAAATAAAGAAAAGAAAAGAAAAGGAAGTTTTTTTTCTTTTAGAAGCATATGGTTGGCATTTCAATCATGAACGTTTGATTTATCTATTGGGACCGCCGATTCGACCGTACGAAAGGCATTAAATGCTGGATATATGTTCACCAGCTTCCCAACCCTAATTTAAGATATACAGTTGACAGTTTTCAGAATTTCCATTTCTTTTTTGTTACTTTTTCACCTACATGTTTGAAATTGTGAAATGTCTGTCATCTTGTACTTTTCCATTCTTTGAAATACTATAATCTTTTTTTTTTTAATCCACATGAAAAAATAAAATTTATCTAAAAAAATAATTACTGTATTATGTTTGAATTTGTATGATAATTTATATTGATAAGTTCTAAATCTAAATTGTTAGTGTGATAATGAATCGAAATATGTAAACTATGTGGGGCTAACTTAATAAGAGGGACGTAAGTGTAAAATCTCTAGTTCCCTCTTAAAAATTTTGACACTGCATTTTCGTTCCTCATAAATTTTTTTGTAGTAGATTCATCCCTCTTATCAATGTAGACATTTGTCCCTCTTATAACATATTTGTTTTTCTTAAATTTTTGTAGCAGATTCGTCTCTCTTATCAATGTAATGTATCATATTCGTCCCTCTTGAATTACAAAAACATCAACTTCCGTCCATTTTAGAATATATTTTGGATTTAAGTGATGTAATTTGTATTTAAAAGGGTCTAATGTGTTACATTATATTGATAAGATGGACGAATCAACTATGAAAATAAGAGGAACGAATATGTTACACTATATTGATAAGAGAGACGAATGTATATTAAAACAAAATATAACTCCAGTTATGATAAATATATTACTACTAACCCCATATTTATTTTTATCTTTTCAAGAATGAATGGTTTGTCCTTTTAATTTAAAAAAACCCGATCGAACCCAAACTATACTTTTTTATTGTTCATGATTTTTGTTTTTGTTTTGCACTTATTTCTTTATTTGAGTTTCTCTTTTGTGGGAATATAGATATAGATGAGACATAGTTCACTGTAAAATTGGAGCGATGATATTGGAAAAATGTCTGCAATCTGAAAAATTAGTAATATCTTTTAATATATATAATTCACATATTATAATTTGAATTGAAGCACACTTTGTTGCCTTTGACCTTGTTAAGATATAATAATAAATTTGTTATAATCTAAATTTCTTATTAAAGATGATAACAATTACTTAATTAATATTTTATAATTAAGTGAACGAAAAAAAAAAAAAATTGTAAACCACATTCTATTTAAAACATGGACCCTTCACTATCAGATTTTTTATTTTAACGAGAGGGGTGCATTAGAAGAGAAACTCAAATTATGGAAAAGATTTTATCCTCTATTTTTTAATTAATAAATTAAGATACATCCATTTCCTCAAGAAAAAATAAAGGGGGGGGGGGGGGTGGGTTCTATGCATCCAACCATAGTGTAGCTACGTCCATGAATCAAAATTTTGTTTCGAGTGTATGTTTCGGTCAACTAAATATTGACACTTTTTCGAGAATTTTTTGAAAACATTAGAAAAAAGTTATAATTTTTTTTACTAAATTAAGAAAAATACAGAGTTCAGACAAACAAATAGTTCTAAAATTAGTAATTACACATAGTTTTCGTTTCGGGATATTCAATAACGGAAACTTTTCGATAGTGAAGATGAAAATCTTAATCCATGGCTACGCCACTGGTTTAAGTACTATAAAAGCTATATTTAATTATTTCATATTTTGATGTCATACTTATTTAACAAGTTTGTATTGACTATTGAGTACCGATCAAGCTAATATTTTCTACCATAATTAAAAGCACGGGCAGAATTAGGTGGTGTTTTCAAAAACTTAAAATAAGTACTTTTCAGCTTTTAAGAAAAAATAAGCACTTAGATAGTGTTTTCAAATTGAAATTCTACTTCTACTTCTCTTAAAAAAAGCTAAAAAGTACAATTAAGCTGAAGTTGGTGGAGAGGTGCTTTTAGCTTCTACTTTGACATTTTGAGAGAAAAAAGTGGACAAAAGTGATTTTTTTGCAAACATCCAAAAGTGCTTTTTTTGGACTTCTTGGCATAATTTGCAAACACCACCTACTTTTACTTCTCTACAACTTTTAACTTTTTTTTTAGATTATAATAATTAAGCACAATCACAATTTTTTGCAAACACCACCTTATTAAGATCCAAAAGGAAGAAAATCATCCAGTAAATATTTGGGCCTAGTATTTGGGCCATTATAATAGTAAACCCAACATTTTCAAAAACGTCCAAAAATAAATGGGCAGTCTAAATTGCTTTTCTTACATCTTCTGTTATGTTATGAACACGATTTTGTCTATCTCTTTAAACATTGTTTAATTACTTAATTAGCCTTTACTCTGCAAATTATAACATCATGTTCTCATCAAATATTATTTCACAAAAAAAACATGCTTTGATTGAAAGCCTCACAAAAAGAACCAACCTTAAAGTCTCAGTATAACACATACATTTCAATACTTGGTCTAAAAACTTAACTTCAAAGCAACAATCAAATATGCTAAAACCTTTCTATATAAAACCATCCACAAAAACCAGACTTTCTCATCATCTTCATAAAGTTCAACATTTTGAGCTCTAAAAATGGCCATCTCTTTACTTTCCAAACTATCTTTTCTAGCAACTTTCTTAGTATTCTCCGCGATCGCAGCATCTGCACGTGACTTTTCAATCGTGGGGTACACACCGGATGACTTAACATGCATCGATAAACTCATCAATCTCTTTGAGTCATGGATCGACAAGCACGGAAAAGCATACGAGAATCTTGAAGAAAAGTTGCATAGGTTTGAGATATTTAAGGATAATTTAAAGCACATCGATGAGAAGAATAAGGTTAATAGTAACTACTGGCTTGGGTTGAACGAGTTTGCTGATCTGAGTCACGACGAGTTCAAGAAAATGTATCTAGGGCTCAAGGTTGATCAACTTCCTAACAGAAATGAGTCACCCGAAGAATTTAAGTACCGGGATTTCGAGGTTTTGCCGAAATCCGTAGACTGGAGAAAGAAGGGAGCTGTTACTCGGATCAAGAACCAAGGTTCATGTGGTAAGTATTCATAGCTCGCTTCTCGTACTTCAACTCTTAAAAACCAAAAGCATTAGTACGCGATTTAATTGTAACTAACTAGGATGCTTGACATAAAATGTATAGGTAGTTGTTGGGCGTTCTCGACTGTGGCTGCAGTGGAGGGCATAAACCAGATTGTGACAGGGAATCTAACTGAATTGTCCGAACAAGAACTCATTGATTGTGACACGACATATAACAATGGCTGCAATGGAGGTCTTATGGACTATGCATTTTCCTACATCGTTTCGAACGGTGGGCTTCATAAAGAAGAAGACTACCCTTACCTAATGGAAGAAGGAACTTGTGAACAAAACAGAGTAAATGAGTAACACTCATAGCAATCATACATAATTCTGGAACTGTATAAAATAATAACAATGAATAATATGAATTTTTCAGGGGGAATCAGACGTAGTCACGATTAGCGGCTACCATGATGTGTCTGCAAATGATGAGCAAAGTCTCTTGAAAGCACTAGCAAACCAGCCATTAAGTGTTGCCATTGATGCTTCTGGTAGAGATTTCCAATTCTACAGCGGGGTAAGTACATATTTTTTTTTCTTTTCTATCTAGTTACTAATACTAATTCTGTCCTATGACTACAATCGACACGTAGTGGAGACCTAAAGTGTGGGCCCCACGAAGACGAAACGCAATATTTTGGTACATACAACAGAAATAATCGCGACTTTAAGTATTTATGATGATATGTTATGATGTTTGTAGGGTGTGTTTGATGGGCACTGCGGAACCGATCTTGACCATGGAGTGGCCGCTGTTGGATATGGAACGAGCAAGGGAATCGACTACGTCATTGTGAAGAACTCATGGGGACCAAAATGGGGAGAGAAAGGTTTCATAAGGATGAAGAGGAACACTGGAAAGACTGCAGGGATGTGTGGCATTAACAAAATGGCCTCTTTTCCTACTAAAGCTTAATTAAATGTATTCAAGTCTTGATTATTGTTTACCTTTAATCACTTTCACTTAATGTCCTGAAATGTATTGTTGTTGTTTTCACGAAAATTTTACGTTTAAGAAATAAGCATCATCGTTCTACATATCTTCTTTCTTTACTGGGAAAACTAGCTATATATCATACAAAATAAGTAGACGATAACATGATGATTATGTACATTCCCCACAAGTTCATTCAAAACTACGATTTAAGCAGCAAAAGATGAACGGAAAAGTAGGTTTTTGCTTCTTAAGACAAAAGGGTATTAGTATTACTCACTCGTATTTTGCGACAACACCTTCAAATATGGCATCGGATCTAAAACTAGGAGAGAACAACCTCGGATCAACGGGTCCCGGCAGGCAAAAGAAAATCATGAAGGGTCCCGGTGCACTTTGCTGCTGGAATTTCATTTCAAAAACTCGAGAATATTTCAGCACGGTTTTCCCACCAGTCGTTGTCACACCTCGAATGCATACCTTTCCATCACGCTGAACTTCACAGCTAAATTCACCTATATATTATCACATAAATATGAACTTAAGTCAAATTAGAAAAAAGCTCCATTGATATAAGTAATTAACAAAACCACAATTTTTACCGGGATCTTTCTTGACTCCAGGTAAAGCAATGCAAAAGTAATATGCGGATTTGCTTACACCAATGTCTATAGTTCCAATAGGTGGTCCGGTTACTCCACTACAGGCTGTGCCCGTAAAGACGATGGATGTATTTGAACACCACTCTTTCGTTTTTGGAATGGGTACAAGGGGCATCGCAAATGGTTGGGCTGGAGTCGAGGTACTTGGAAATGTAGACAATACTTTCTCCCCCTCGTCTCGGCATTTATTAGTATCATCTGTCTTATATTTCTCATTCAGATGAGTGTTACCGCTTTTCCAAACAATTTTCTTTATTTTCCCAGGTTCCAAACTATCCATTGATGATATTAATTCAGTTTTTTTTTTTTTCTCAAAGTCAAATTTTCCCTACACCAAAATAACTTGAATCCTTGAGAAATGCATATTTAAAAATTAAAAATCTAATATAGGCTGAAAAAGAGCTATTTCCCTCTTTCAATTAAATCAAATATACTTGATATCTACAATTGGAGGGCGTAAACAAAACAGAAAAAGACAATTACTGACCTGAAAAAAAACAGAGCATTTTGCATAAACAGTAAAAGAGATCATAAAGTGTGCATTATACTAAACAAAGAACCAAAATGTGATAGCGTAATTATTATCATTCAACAAATTGAAAGAGGGACTAAACAGTAATTAAAGAATCAACATTTATGAGAAGGTGAAGAATTAGTGCAAGAGAAATTACCAGTAAATAGGTGAAAATTAAGATGGGTCGATCAAAGCATTTGTTTGCAAGATTAAGGGACCGAAACGACAATAAGAATGACCGTTTTGATTTTGGTTCTTCCTGCTGCAAATGGCGTGCGACTGTGCGAGTGAGTGAGTCTGTGCTCACGGCTGAACGACACTTGTTTTTGATATTTTTCTCTCCCTTTTCATTTTTTTAATAAAATATTAAAATGTAGTAAATGTTAATACTAGTAAATTCTCAACTTTGTTTTTTAGAGGTCACCTATTCAGTTAAATTTGTATTATAAAATAAAATTTTTGTGTACTATAAAATATTTGACACAAAATTTCTTATTGAAGTTTTTATCCGTTTATTGTATAGGTACCTCATGTACTATTAAATATTCGATACAAAATCTTCATTCGAAAAAGTTATGCCAGTCAATTTTTTAATGTGTTGGGGATTTCGTACCAATGTTTAATATATTTATTCGGTAAATATTTTAAAAGATAATTTTGTGCAAGTTAATATAAAAATTGGGTAAAATTACAGAAAACGTCTTGAATTAATTAGTGGTTTTAGATTTTCGTCCCAAATTATATTACCTCACCGAATTTCGTCCGGCAATTTAATATTTGTTTAAAATATAGTCCCAAACTAATTACTAATTTTGATTTTCCATCCCAAACTATATCAACTCGCGGAATTTCGTTCCATAATTTACCATTTTGTATGAACTTAGTCCCAATATTAAATTAGTTTGGGACAAATTCTGCAATATTATATAATTATTCATGTTAAAATTTACCACGTCATGACACGTAAGCAACCATGTGATAATTTAACGGCAAATGCGCAATTTCCGTCTTATAATTAACGGTGGGACGATATTCCAAAATAATATTAAATTACGTGACGAAATTCACCAAGTTGAATATTTTGGGACGATTTTTGCAATTCTACCTAAAAAATGGGACAATCTTGCATTTTTCCAATAAACATATGGGCCTCGGTTTTGGTCCGAATCGTTATGGTGAGTGTATAAATTAATTGGGCCTGAACTTGATTATATTTTAGTTCAACAGTTCTATTTTTAATATTTTAACTCAAATTATTAAGCTTCATTTTTTTTCTTACAAAAATATATATACTCTCAGACATTCAATAGACAATATATCCAGATATATATTCTTTATTTAAATCCTACAGCTATGTTAAAATGTTAAAACCATGGATCAAAGTTTCGTTTTCGATATATGTTTCGGTCAACTTAATATAAGAAACTTTTCGAAAAGTTTCCGGAAACGTTTCGAAAAAATTAAGAAAAATTATGAAAAAAGTTACTAAATTAAGAAAAAAAGAAAGTTTCATGATAAATATTGAGTTTCGAAAATACATCTTATTTTCGTTTCAATTGATTCAAAAATAGAAATTTTTCGATGTTTTCGAAGGAAAAGATGAAAATTTTAATCTATGGTTAAAACTTGATTAGAAACATCAAAATGTCATTTTTTTCTCTACAATGCGTTAAAGACCAAACTTGCTGTCTACTTAATTAGTTTCTTAGAGTGTACCATATTTATTCCATTTTTACACTTTTGTTAAAGACGAAAATTCAGACATGAGGGTATAAAATAAGGATGATGAGCAAACTTGGTCCCATGATAATTTAAATTTGGATTCCTTCTTATTGTTCAATTAAAATTTGCTCGAAAGAAATTTATCTAGTAATCTAGAAAATACACCAAATTCAATTAGACTACAGACCCACTAATTATATTGTTAATTAATCTAGTAACGAGTAACAACATTAACACGAGCGATTGCCATCAATTAGAAAAAGTTTAATTTAACATGCTTCATTCTAAGCACTAATTTAATCCCTTCTTTTCAACACATTAATGACGATTTTGGTAGAATAATAATAATAATAATAATGAATAAAATCCTACTTGTATCTCTATTCATTAATTTGTTCTATAAATATAAAATATTAAATTTTCAATCGTTACCTCAATGCAATATCAAATTAATTCATTTAAAAAAGATGTGACACGACATATATTCCCTCCGCCCATTTATTTTGCTCATTTGCTACAGTACCCGGTCATACTTTTCAATCTTGTAAGTGATTTATCATATTAAATTATTCACATTTGTGGTGTATTTAACCTTTTAAATATTAATATATATGGTATCATATGAATATGATATTATCAACTTATTAGTGAAATATGTTAATTAAATTATTTATTATAATTTTTATTAATTTAGTTGGTGTCATATGATATTATCAACTTATTAATAAAATATGTTAATTAAAATATTTATTATAATTTTTATAAATTTAGTCAAGTTGACTGATCAACTGTACCAAGGGATAAAGATAATTGGGACGGAGGAAGTATTAATTAACTTTCACTCTCAATTTTCAACATCCAAAACTTAACTCATTTAATTTAATTAGAGCATCCCTTATCCAAAACCCCAAACTGAAATCTTCTTCAAATTTGAAAGCACTTTTCCCATCTCATCTCTCATCCAAAAACTCCAAAACACTTTTTCATAACCTCCAAAACACTATTCTTTAATCAAAGTTAAGGTTTGAATTGTTTATTAAATAATATTAGATATGATTAAATAAAATTCAAATAATTTAGTTAATATGATTAAATTAATTTTAATTTTCTTGTATATTAAATATAATTCATTATTAAGTTTTCTTATTTATGATTTCAGCATCTAAATTAACAACATATATTTCAATTTAAAATTAAATATAAATTATAACCTATTAAAATATTAATATAAATTATTTTTTAATTAATTTAAAGAAAATATAAATGATTAATAATATAAATGATGTAAAAGTAATTAACAAAATTTAAAAAAAAAATATTTTGGGACACATATTTAATTAAGAAAAGTGAATAGCGATTTGCATAAGCATCCAAATCACCATTCAAAACTCCACATTTTTTTATCAAATATAGAGGTGGATAATAGTTGCTCTTAATAGTATTATTTTATAAAAAAGATATTTCAATCAAAATATATTCAAGTCTAATTTCAATTTATTTCGCACAAATTTCAAGAAGAATAAAATTCCAAAGTTGGTGAGATTGAGCCAAGGGGGCCATAATCTTTCATTGTATTTAGTTATTTACCACTCTGCTGCACATGAAATGTTTTTAAAGAGATTGACTTCAGCCATGTAAAGATGAAGACTCAAAGTCGAATATATTGAGAAAATATCATGTATTTATATATGTTCACTTAAATTAAACTAGAAATAGAAAAACGCACGTAAAATGCACAAGAAACGCGCGTGACTAATTAATTTTTGGGATAATTATAGGGACCTTGTCCAATTCCTCAATTTCATTATTACATCCACCTTCCCGACGTTTCGAAAACCTTATATTTTGATGATGTCATCGTCGAATTTATATTGAACTTCCTATTTTACCCCTCAATTTACTATAGCTATTTTATTGGACAATTATGACATTGCTATGTTTGGAGAATAGGAAGAGTTTCTTTGCAATGTATATGTATATGTATGGGTTCAAATGTTGTAGATTTACATGAAACAATTAATTAGTTTATTAGTGTATATGTATTTTTTAAATAAAAATATAATAACACATAAATATTTTTTTACGATTAAAGTAAATAAACTATGGTTAATTATAAGAAAAAAAAAACATTGTAGAACATAAATAAAAATGTAAATACATGCAACTTTCACATTTAACCGGTTATTTATAATAATTTAAAAAAATCATAATTAAAGTACAAAAATAAATGAATTAATTATGTTTAATCATGAGAAGAAGAAAAAACTTGAACAGTAATTATTAGACAATATAAAAATGCTCACATGTTTACTAAAAAAATTCTTAAACTTTTAACTAAAAGAAAATCAATAATTGTTTTACAAAAATTAAAATAAACCCTATTTATTAAAATAGTTATTATAATCTGTGAAAATAACAATGTAAATGTCAAAAATATCAACTAAATAGTAAACTCGACTCAGTTAAAACTAGGCCTATGGATTCAATAAAACCGAATCATACCGTAACCATTTTCGTTCTTTAAACAGATTCGGTAATTTCAGAATACGTACTATGTGTCAAAGGAGAAATATAATTGATTTATGTAGTATTAAAACACATCTCTATTTTATAAATGGGCCCATAGTTGCAATAACTAAAATCAGTAATTTTTTATAAGTTTATTAAAAAAAAAAAAAAGTTGGTATTAATGGTTCGGTTCGTTAAATCAACCGGTAATACCAAAAAATGAATGCTCTCAATGGCCGGTAATGGGGTATGTACCGAATACCATACGATCCGGTCGGTTTCCCGGATCTTACTCAACCCTAGTTAAAAATCAACTCCAACTTTTATCCATTTATGCAGAAATATGCGCATAATCTTTACAGACATTAATTAGGAAATTACAAGACCATGAAAAGGTAAATAAAAGTAATTAGGAAATTAAAAAACCAATGAAAAAGTAGATAAAAGGTTCAATAAAAACTTGATAAAAGGAAAAGATGAAAACTAAAACTGACTACCAGGCCAGTAAATGTCTCATACAAACAACCTAAGCGCAAAGCGCACTTAAACTACTAGAAGAGTTTCGCACCCGAAGAGATTACATCAAACATGCTATAATACATGTCATATGTCGACACAAATGGTACAAGATTTGTGACGACAACATTTAACATTTCCATGGCATGCCGGACATGCCTTGAGGGATATTGTTGCACGCACCCGAGCTCAGATTGAGAGGACTCGCGGGCCCACCCGACGACTCACTCATAGTTCCCCTTGATGGTGAGCTGCTGGGTCCAGCTGCGCCGCCCATGTTCAACCTCAGTGGACCCGATGAAGACTCAACATGGTTTCCCTGTTTTGGTTCCCGCCGAGCAGCATCTGCCATAAAGCTTCCAACTATAACCTGAAAAATAGGTATGAGAGAAAATCAAATTCGAAATTTAAGTCTGAACAGATGCAAAATGAGGAGCTTTAAACCAAATAATATGTACCGGATAATTAGCAGAAATGATAAATAAATATATAGCAAGAATCACTAAATATGTGACATTTTACACTAATACTGTCCATGTGTTCAGAATCATTAATTTACTAATTATGTTAACATGAGGAAATTTATTAAGTAAACAAACATGTTTAAGATTATTAATATAACAGAAATGGCTTAATGTATAAATTCTACTTTTGCGACATGATAAGTGAACTTCTTATCTTTGAGAAAGCAAACTAACCTGCACCGGAGTTGCAGCAACAAGGACACCGGCTACACAACCACCTAAAACTCTTCCATCTGGTCCAGATAACATGATACTTAGTCCTCCGGTTCTGCTTTTTTGACCTTCAACTTCCATTAGCATAAACGAGCCAGACAGGGACACAATATCAAATCTCCCCTACACAAATGGAAATAAAATGATAACCATTAAAAAACATAGACCGAATTCATAAGTGCATTATTCTATGTAAAGAGCAAGATTCCCGATAATTCACCACAGTTCAAAAGATACATTTTTGCAAGGGAAAAAAACTTGCGTAAAAAGGTTAATGAGATAGATTTTTATAGCCTAATCTAGAATTGAACATTTGAAATGAACATCAAATAATCTATATATAGTGGTAATTCCTAGTTAGATTAAAGGCACAGAAGAAAATATAACCAGGAATCCAACAGAAATATGATATGTGGATTGGATTCCTGAAAATCCACCAGATATTTAACGGAGGTCACTACAAAGCTTAAGAAGAGAAACCCAGACCAAATTTTGACAACTGAAATAAACCATCACATAATTCAGACTATAGGGTTATTCCTAACTGATTAATGGCGCGATGAATAGTTTAAGAGCCACTCCATGAAATTAGAGTTTTTACACACAGTATTATTAGGGCTTCCTTTAGAAACTTGAACAAATCTTACAAGTCAGGAAAATAAAATTTATTATAAAACATAAGAAAGCAAAGGGAATTGTGATCTTAAAGAAAAAACCTCATAAGTTGCAGTTCCACCAGATGTAGCAGCTTGACGGAGTGTCACGTTTGCAATGGCACCACTGCCAGATAGGACAACCACTGCCCTTGGGCCATTCTGAGAAAAAGCCATAATTTTTAAGGCTACATCCTGAAATACCAGTTTCTGAAATTAGTAACATAAAACAAAATCATCTCCCACCCATTTTTTGCATTTGCGAATTCTTTGCATTTGCGCGAGTTCTAGCGCAATGCACATTCAGAATTCCCTCATGCAAAAACCCTAATTCAACTGAATATAGCAAAAAAGAGCTCCATTAATGTAATTAAGATGGAACCGTGACTGTAAGCCATTTTTTCAAACAGGGATCCTTTTGATGATTGGCAAGAATATAGACGTCTCATAGTTATGAGTTTCTCATCTAGAGAATGCAGAGGAATATTTGGTTTTGATGTAGTTAAGTCTTTTATAATTCTACCACAGCAATACATGATCTAGATTCAAAATGAGAATTCCGTACGGAAGAACTTCGATTGAGTTGGATCGGTAAAGACCTGAGCTTTTAGTGCAAGATTTAGATGCAAAACGAAATTAGATAAGAGTTGAAAAAAGCATGACTTGGCATTCAGCAGTGATAGTTTAATTTTCAGTAACATAAGATTAATCACATCTCACAACCTAATAATGAAAGATATTTGGTTGACTTGACAAAAAAGAAAAAAAATGTAAAAATTGTTAACCTCTCCTGCAGCCACATCGAGAACATGTGGTATAAATCCAATACCAGTTGAGCCTGCAAGAATAACCAAAGTCAAGAGTTTATTATGGCAGTTACAAGAATGTTATTTTTGAATAGGGTCAGTTCCATAAGAGAACAAATAATAGTGGAAAATCAGGCAAACAGAAACATTAATAGAGAAAAAAAACACATTTGTGATGTATCTGACGGCGGAACAGCAAATGATTGTCAACACAATTTAGACGTAATATGTAAAAGAACAAAAACAAATTGACCAAGCATGGGTCACAAATATAAAACAAAAGAATTATGTATTATATAATAAAAAAAGCTTCTGAACCATTCAAGAGATAAATGAAAATGAAAACTTATGAAACAATGTGGGGTACTTTAAAACTTAAGACAGCTGTAGGCAGATTTATCAAGAAAAATAAGTCTGTAAGCTGAACACAGGTCAAGCTGGTAGATTCAAGATTCCATTTCATGACATTGTGGAGTTGGTCAAAACTGAGATCCAGAGGATCCAGCGTCCCAGCAAACCTATGTTGCATGTCGCATAGCAGATAGTGTCTTAAATCCCACTTGCGTTACTAAATATAAAATATAGTACTATATGTATATGTTTTCATAAAGTTCATTTCTTTTACAAATTAAACCCACAACAACAATAACACCTTATTGAATCTAAGATGCGGATACTAAAAAGGAAATATTAGCAATTAAAATCCCAAGTAAGACAACACAAACATAACAAAACTTCCCATGTTCCCTACCAAGAAACTTTTAAATAGTAAGTTGGTATTACCTAAAGGTTCCACTTTTTGCCTCTTATTGCTTGAACCTAGGGGTCTGCCCCTGGACTTTTTGACCGTGGGTGATACCGCAGCAGGTCCACTCACCGGAAACTGCGACGCTGTCGGCTGAGGTGGAGGTGAGAAACTCTGTTTCTGGGCCGAGCCCATGTTGCCATCTGGCCCATACTTTCTGGGCCGACCCCTCCTCCGCTTCTGTTCACCAGAGTTCACGTGCCTGATAACCACTGCGCCTTCAGGGACCGATTGGTAGAGCGGTGGAGGCGACGACTCCACCGGGCGGTAAGTGGAGGAGGAGGTACCGTACGGCATAAGCATTTGCTGTTCGGTCGGCGGCGCCGGATTCTGCGACGGAGGCGGAATTGGAGTGTAGGAAGAGACGGAAAATGGTTCGGTGCTTGTCATGACGGCGGTAGCAGCTTCTGATGCGCCCGACATGTTGGTGGAGTTAAATTACCTGATAACCACAAAAACAAAACAGAGTGAAGGAAGTTTCAGATCTTTAGCTAAGGAAGTAGCTTCAATTAAGTGTAAAACCCTAATAATGAACACCATTTTTCGAAATTCTTTTGGATTCAACAGAGAGAATTAACGGCTCAACTTAAATTAACACGTGCATTTGCTAAAAAAAAGCTGCAATTGATGAAAATTGCGGAAAAGAAAAGAGAGAAGTAGAGTGAAGAAGAAATCAGTAAAAGAAACAGCTCCCCTTTTTTGCAGTAAAACCTTCAAAATTCATCAGAATTCTCCAAATATTTGAACGGATCGAATATATTAAAACGGAAAAAGCTCGAAATTAAGTGGAATTATTTAGGAAAATTCTGAATTTCCAAAATATAGGGTAAATAATAATACCCAAAAATCCAGAAAAAAATAAGAAAATACTGAAAAAATAGGGAAAAATTAAAATTACCTTACAAATAAATTGAGAAATTTTCTTGCAGCAGGGGAGAATTAAGAAGATCGAAAAGAGGGACGCGACGGAATTATTTAGGGATTGTGAATAGAAAGAAAAAGGGTTTTGCGGCGAAATGCTTTTTGTAATTATATTAGTTATCGCGTTAATATTTATATTTACATTTCCCCCATTTTAGTTAATTTCTTTTTCCACTTTTAACCGAACAAATAAGGAAGGTAAAAGAAGGAAAATAAAATCAACAAATCATCATTATTTCGCCGATTTAATTTCCCATAAGCGCGTTTTTTCATCACGCGCCGTGTGATTTGTCAAAACAGAAATAGGAAACAGCTGTTGACGATATATTGGTTCTATAGCAGATTCAATTTTCTAATTTTTTTTATATAATTAGTTCTATTTTATATATTGGCATTTGAGTTGGATTAAATTTTTATTTTATGACAGATGATATTTTACTGTACATGAGTTTTGCCGCACAATGAAAATTCCCCAAAAAGATTGTTCGGTGAATATCACTTTTGGTCCTCTTTGTGTAGTTTTCTTTATAGTTTGGTCCCCCTTTATGTTTTTCTTAACATCTTAATTCTCACTATCAATTGTTTTATCGTAGTCCTTCACAGGCGGTTTCAAGACGGCGCAAAAGTCACGTGACTAACATGGGTTTTTGGAAAATTAACGCAAAATAACAAGGGTACAATGAACACATTTTAATGGAATAAATGTAACTATCCCAATCATTTTGATGAATTTCTCAGAAAAAAAAAAACCCTCATGTTAGTCACGTGCTAATCACATGACGTTGGAGCTGCCTTGAAACCGCATGGGAAAGACTACAATGAAACTAATAATTGATAATAAGGATTAAGATGTTAAGGAAAATACAAGGGGGACCAAACTGTAAAAAAGTACATAATGAGGACCAAAAGTGGTATTTGCCCAATTTATTTTGTTAAATTATTTTTTAAACAGTTATCGGGTTTTGTAAAATTAATTTCCACAACGGTTAATTTAGTAAACAAGTCATTCTATATAATTGCGATTTTTTTCTCAATAGTTTAATCTCTTTCGGGGCGTGTCGGACAATCTCCTTCAAGGCGCGTCAGAAGTATTATATAGAAACCTCTCTCAAAAGAGATTTAATTTTGAGTTAACTACTTCGTAAGTATTGATTTTTAAAGTTCGGTTTCTAGTTAACTACTTACATGTTAACTACTTACATGTTAGCATATTAAAATATCGAACGACGTAATATTTTATGGTAAATAAATTATCCGTTTCTAGTTTAGGTATTTATTTTAAGAATAAATTAGTGGTTTTAATTAATGAATCATCTCGGCCGATACAATATTTTGGATAATGTCAGGTAATTAGATAATATATAGACTCTTTTGTTCATAACGCTGTTATTTCACGAGCCGTTTGATTACTTTCTCTAAAAAAAATTGTAATTGTAAACTCTACGAAAACACCGTCAACTCCTTAATATTTTCAATAGTTGTTTCCTTATTTAGCTCTACAATTTGAATCACATTCTATAGCGTCAATAACTATTTTGGAGTTTCTTGTAGGATACTTTATTTCAACAACTATTCCGAGCAAATCTCATGCCCATCAATGCCACTTTCACTTTAGCCGAATTAGGGTCTATAGGTTGCTTAATGTAGCGAGTTAATCAACCGATACACTCGCCCGAATATGATCTCGCAATAACTCCAAACCCGCATGAACACGCCACCGACACCACTGTCGCATCGAAGTCCAATTTGACCACCTCGGGTCAAATTGAAGTTCTTCTACATACTTTGAGTTCTATTTGCGAAATTCACTCTACATACTATTTGCGAAATACTTTGAGTTCTTCTAATATAATTTTTGACGATTTTGCTTTGAAAAAATAGTTAATAAAATAAATATATATTATTATGTACGAAATATGGTGTTAGCTATGTCCAAAATTTCCAGTATCTATAATTAATACATAATTTATTTTTAATGACTATTGTTATTCAATAAGTAATCGATTAAAGTTTGATGTATTTGTAGAATTGTAGTACTTAAGATCTAGTTAAGATTTTATTCTGGTACATCATGCTGCCATTACAGGGGCAAAGGCACATAATATGTGAATCACCTCACTAAAACAAGTTATATCACTTTTCACTTTTCTTATTTCAACTAAAAAATAATATTTATTCTAAAATATTTCTGGCAGGATTGGCCATATAGATAAAGGTACTTCTAAAATAAATTTTATTTATAATAATAGAAACTGAATTGACATAAAAAAGAAAAGTGGGTAGTCACTAGTCAGAAGTTACATATTGTACTTATCCTTAGTGATTTGATTAAAATTGTCATATACTTTGAAAATTATGTTAGAAGTTTAAACGTAATTTGAGATTATTGGATCAAATTCACTGGTTAAAATATTTACACACTTTATTTGATTATATTATATGGAAACTTTATCAAATTTGTATTATGTAGTTGTTGAAGAACTCCATATTTATGCTACATTATATTTTACCTAAATATGAATACAAATTAATTGAGTTGGATAACATATTGTTTCTTAAATTATAAGTTGAGTAGTTTGATAATTTATGCATATTTTATTATTTTTAGTTTATTGAAGTGATTAGTGGCGAAGCTCTTTGGGGGCAAGAAAATTTTGGTAATTTGTATATCTAATATAATTTGTTTGCATTTGTCAAATAAAGTTCATTGCCTGATGGTTGGGTATGTTCCATTAGTTGTTGAGGTTCTTGGTTCGAATATGTTTTTGAACTCCCAACTTCATTTTTCTTACTTATTTTGCTTTATATATTATTTATGCAGGTATTTTTGCTTAATAAAAGGTGAATTTAGATAAATCTTAATAAAATTTTGGTTTAGATATATCATAAATATTTTCATGCTTTATTAATTTTTCAATATTTTGAATCATTTATTTAATGAACTCTGAAAAAAAAAAATTCTACTATATTTCTTCATATTTTGTACAAGAAAATTGATATTACATTTTTTTTTATTTGATGGATAAACTATACTACTTTATCTAAAGTTAGTTTTTGTTATTTTATATAAACATAAAAAGAAAATCCACTTTGCTACCAAAAATTTTTTCGCCCCCCCCCCCTACAATAATCGTCTAGCTCCGCCTGGAAGTGATCTCAAGTAAAGTTAAATAATGTCAAATAAATCTTTCTAAAAGTCGAGGAGACCAGCCTAGTAATAAAAATTGAAGTCGAAAACGAAACTTTAATGCATGGTAAGGGCTTGTCCAATGCAGGGATCAAATGGGGATGCAAACCCCTAACTGCCATTTTACATCTTCAATTTACAGTTTTCAACACTCCGATGCAAGTTTGTAAAAGGGTTTCTATTTTAGAAATTGTACTTTCTGAATGCATATATAGTTATTGAGGTAGAGAGAGAAACTGAGAATGGAAAACTGAGAGGGAAGACAAAAAACTGAAAATCTTACCGTTGCTTGAGAAAATTGAGCCGTTGAGAATCTGCCATTAAATACCCATCTTCTTCTACCTTCTTCTCCAGCCAATGTTTCCATGATTCTTGTAATTTTCGAGCAAAATAACAATTGGGAGAAAGTATTTATATTATAGGTTGGAGAAAGATTAGAGAATTTGGGGAAAGAAATCGGTCTGTTGAGGAAGAAGGTCAGAGAAGACGAAGAAGGCTGTGGAAATTGGGTACTTTATTTATGAAATTTACTTGTTAAGTGGGCTATCAATTCTTTTGGGCTATTAATTGAACTTGTGATACTTATTATATTGGGCTACTAATGAATTGAAATAATACGTGGTTGTAGTTTATTAATTAAGTTTAGTTATTTTAATTTATTTTGGCTTGGAGTATATACACTGGATAATTTGATTCGGCTTGGAGTTTATTAATTTGATTTTATTTAGATAACATAATTAATTGGATACTCCTTGTATACATTATAATTATTGGATTAATTATATTTATTGTTTACTTAGAGATATGTCTTATTACAAATCTTTGATGATGGATAATCTAGAATTTGATGAAGATATCGTCAATTTGGCCACTCAAGTTTCAAGTGTAGTTGCTCCCTCGACTAAAAATAATCGAAGAGGTATTAACTTCTCAATTGAAGATGACAAAATTCTTGTGTCCACGTAGTTCACTATTAGCAAAGACCCGACTAAAGGGAACGATCAAAGTTCTAATATATATTGAGAATGAATTAGCTCATACTTCAACGATCACTCGAAAAATCTTCGTACTCAACCTTCAATTAAACAACGATGGAACGAAATTAATCGAAAATGTCAATTATTTTGTGGATTTCTAAGCCAAGTTGAAAGAAAAAATTCAAGCGGTCAAACCATGACTGGGAGGGTATTTTTTATTTTTTTTTATCATTCACCTTTTTTATTAAATTATAATTTAGAATTTTATATATTTTCTAATCAACTAATTATTTTTTTCCCAGATAGAAGAGGCCAAACAAATGTATGGTGATTTGTAAAATAAACCATTTATATTTGAACATTGTTGGCTTCTATTGAAGAACGAACCTAAATGGCAAGAAACCCTTTCGAACAAGAAACAAAAACGTAGCAACGATGTCATTTATATCAACCAACACAGAAAGACCAATAGGGGTCAAGGCGGCTAAAAAAATTCTATTAGCAAGATAATATCCCATGTCATAATTATGATTATTAATCGTATAATTAGTTGTAGGAGCACGCCCAGTAGCAAGAGAGTCAAATACAGGTGACCTTTGTAGCACATTTATATCTTTCAGCGATCCAGGCATACCAAAGAATGCATGCTAAATCCAAAGGTCATGTGATACTACAACTTCCAATATAATGGTCGACTCTTGACAATGGCCAGTATACATACCTTGCCAAGCAGTTGTGCAGTTCTTCCATTCCCAATCAATACTTCCAAGCATCCCTGGGAATCCCCGTTCCTCATTTTTTTTGTAACAATCGAGTTACATCGGCTTGATTTGGTGCCCTTGTGTACTTCTCACCAAATATAGCTATAACTGCTTTCACAAAACAATGTAGACACTCTAGGGATGTGCTTTTGCCAATTTTTATGTATTCATCCAAAGAATCAGCTGAATTTCCGTATGCTAAGATCCTCATTGCTGCAGTTATCTTATGAATGGAAGAGAGGCAGGGATTTCCAACGGAATCTGATTTGAATTGGAAATAAGGATCATGAGCTACTACACCATCTAAGACGTGTTGGAACAAATTTCGGCTCATTCGATACCTTCTTCTGAAAAAAAACTTCATCGTAAAGAGGAGTAGGATTGAAATAGTCGTTCCAAATTTGGTTATGGGCTTCAGTATGATTTCGACCAACAAATTTGTGACCAACAATAAACCATGATGGCCGTGTTGTCTTCGCCCTCGAGTTTGTTCATCTTGCATCAAATAACATATCTAACTCTTCATCAGAATCAGAGTTGAAATTTACGAAATCTTTCAAAATTTTAGAGCTAGATTCTGAATAATCCATTGTGAAAGAAATTTGAATGAGAGAAATTATGATTAGAGAAATATGGATGAGAATAATGAAGAAACTTGTCAAATTTATAGGTGAAACTCTACTTTTCAGTTATCTCGCTTATTTGAAATTTGAAAATTGAAAACACCCGCTCATTTTTGAAGTTCAAAATGATGAAATTTCAAAAGTTTTCATAGTTCAACTGAGTGAAACTCTACTTTTCAAAATTCCTATTTGAAATTTGAAATGTGAATACCAACTAACTTAAAAATTTCTTTTATATTTATTTAAGATCTCGGAAAATAAATGAATGCGTAAATATAAAGAATTATATATTAAAAATAAAATGCATATTTATTTTGCATGTGAAAAACCTTTTTTTTTATATGAAAAACACTATTTGAATTTCTAAAATCCATTTTACTTACCCAATTTACATCCTTAGCATTGGACTTGTCCTGACTATGTACTTTTTTACTTAGGAAAACATTAAAAAAAGCTTAAAAATAATGTGTAAGTTGGAATAAAAATAAAATCCAATTCACAACCCAACTTCCTAAATCCTAATTCACAAAACCAATGGCCCCTATTTCTTCTTTGCATTTCCAGTCCCATTCCCTTCCTCTGCAACAACAATGTCTCTCTTCTCCTTCTCTTACATTATTGGAAGGCTTCAGGAGGAACAATAACTCCAAAACTGTCATATGTTGCAAGAATAATGTTCTTGATCAGAAAAAATCATGGTAATAATTATTGAATTTTCCATTTTTTTATTGCTAACTTAATAATAATAATAATAATTCATTTTTTGGAATAACAACAGTGTGAGCGTTAAAGAAGAATTATGTGGAAAGAGAAGGAGAGAGCTACTGTTTCAGGCTGTTTATGCTGCGGCGTTTGCTTTTCCTTCAGTTTCATTGGCTGCTGATAATGGTAATTAAATTTTCTTGCTTTGCCTTTTTAGAAAGAAAAAAAAAAGGGGCTTCTTTTATTTTCAATTTTTGTAATTTTCCCTTTTTGTTTAGTGTAAAGTGCATAATCTTGAATTTGTAGCTTTGGGGGAGGATTTTCGTGTTTACACTGATGAAGTGAACAAATTCAAGATCACCATTCCTCAAGGTAGTTCTTTGTACTAATATCATGATTATTATTATTATTATTATTTCCCATTTGGAATAAGTTGAGAAAGCATATGTATCTGTTCATTATAAGAACATGATGATTGATGATATAGATTAGAAATTGGAATTAAAATGTGTCTCAGTTTTCAACTCTGCTGTTTGGGCTTTCGTAAAATATAACTCGTATAATCGGAACTCGGATTATTTTCCTTGGTCCAATTAATATTATCGCAGATTGGCAAGTAGGAAGCGGAGAGGGCAATGGAGTAAGGTCACTCACTGCATTTTATCCTCAAGAGGTTTCCTCTTCAAATGGTATAAAGATAACAATGAATCCATTGCTTGAAATGAAAAGTAGTCGCTCTCATCGATATTGAACTTGCTTTCGTTCCTTGTTCCAGTCAGCTTAGTAATCACAGGCCTTGGTGCTGATTTCACCCGATTAGAGTCTTTTGGAAAAGTCGATGCATTTGCAGAAAATCTGGTAGGTTACGTCGTTTCTAGGTACATAAGATTTGCACTGCGTTAAATGAATTAAGAGGAGAAACGATAATGACTTGTGGGGTAAATGGTACATAAGGAATACAAAGGAGGCCTTTATATAAGCATAACTAACATTATTTAAACTAATCGAACGAATTAGTTTAAATAATCTTTAGTATCTAGCTAAAATCGTATAGACAATATCGAAGAAGAATAACTTAAAAATATATTCTAACACACTATTTTTCAGGTTAGTGGATTCGACAGAAGTTGGCAGAGGCCTCCTGGTGTTGCGGCAAAACTCATTGATTGCAAAGCCTCCAATGGTACTGAAAAATTATCTTTCTCACATAGTCGTATGACACGATTATGTTGTTCTTAAACAGATCTTAGAATAATGATTATGATTTAATAGGCTCGTGTTTTGTTATCTTGTAGGATTGTACTACATAGAGTACACACTGAAAAGTCCTGGTGAGAGCCGCAGGCATTTGTTTTCAGTGCTTGGAGTAGCGGATAATGGTGTTTACAACAGATTATATACTCTCACCGGACAGGTATATCCTCGATTCTTTTTCGAGTTTAACTAAAAGGATGTAATGCTCCTGCACTGACCAAGTTTCCGACTGCAAACTGTACAATGTGCTGCAGTTTGTTGATGAAGAGGAAGAAAAATTTGGTTCCAAGATTCAGAAAGTAAGCCACATTATATATAGCTTTTTCCATTGTAGTAGTGAAGCTATTCTAGAATGTTGAATAATTATCTTTTTGGGTCGAAAGAATTGAAATATATATTTCATTGTGGAACCGAAATCAACTTGTATTCCATCTAGTTACATGAAATATATATTTCATTCTTTGAAAAATTATTCTTTTTTATCATATCCACCAGGATTTTCATCTGTGAAATACGAATACAAACGCAACAATGACGAAATGCTGAAAATATGAATCTGATTGCTATCTGCTATTTTATCGTGCAGGCTGTTTCTTCATTCAGATTAATTAAATGAATAGTTCTTGGCGGTAATGCAAGGCCGTCATATCTACTATGTATTTGGTGATGGCTGGTTTTAAATTTCAGACCGGATCCATTATCAGGATATTTTCTCAGGTACGTTGTAGTCGCAAACTTAGAGACAACGTCATCTGAAGAACATATTAACATTTAAAAGATGAGAATTTGAGTGCATTAGGTCAAAACATTGTATCCATATCTAATCCTATACTAGATATTCGATGGTATTTGTGAACGTGCTATTATAGACCTCTACTGAAATATTCGTGCAATCTCTCAATTTATCGAAGCAATCATTTTCTCCGTCTCTATTTTGTTATAGGTGGAGGCTGCAACTGCGAAACACATATGCTAAAGTTTCGTATTCGGGTGCATTATAGTAATAGACGATTGTCTCTTACGATTATTTTCCATTAGTTTATGATTTTATTATTTCAACTTCAATTTTTGCCACTGGAAGTTGTATCCTAAGTTAACTCCTTGATAGTGAGAAGAATTATTTCTTTTGTGATTTTTTCATTATTGTATCTAGATTAAATTTGTATGATAATGTCACTTGATTGTCAATAAATCCATAAAAGATAAAAGTGTATTAGAAGTTCTTTAACTTGATTGAATTCCAGAGTTCAACCATTCTTCACTTCTTCTACGGAGAAAGGAAAATATACGATAGATTTTAGGATTGATATATAATTTAATTCAATTAGTTTATGTTAAAACTACAAATTTTAAAAATTAATTTACAAAAATAAACTCAAAACTACATTTTTTGATTTTTTTTGTCAAGCTACGAATTATTCGATTTAGCATATTGTACAAATTCCGAAATTACCTAACCAATTTATATACCACAAATTGCTAAGTCTTGGTTCAATTTTAATGACGCACACCCTTAATTATGGAGGCCCTTTTGTAACATAATTGCAAGAACAAATGATACTATTATATTATACATATTTATTATTTTGACAAATAAAAAGTTAACTCTATTAACATAGATTAGTTTATAATTATATCCACGATACTTATAGTATTTTTTTTTTTCTAATACGATTGAATTATAAAAATAATTAAGTTGATTTGTCATTTTACCTATAACAAATATGTTAGAGATAAACCATGTAAATACTTATAACATACTTTTACAATTTGAAAAGTAATAAAATTAATTTTTTTATAATGACTACTTGTTTTTTGGTTACAAATGATCTTTTTTTTTTTGGTAGAACATGACCGCAAATTAAAATTTAGCCTACAGCCCCCTAACATGTCGGACCGGCCCTGAGACAAGAGTAGAGCATCGATGTATCATTCACTTTTCATCGCTTCTCCTGCGTTCTCCACAGTTTTTGGTGCAGCAGTTTTATGAAATAAAAGAGTGAGCTGATCGAAATAGAGCAGGTTCTGCAGCTGCTGCAATTGTTGCAACTTCTTCTCCATTTGTAAGTCGAATTCTTCGAAATGTACAATCTTGTCCTCAATCTCATTTGCCTGAAAAAAGAAAATTTACCAGTTTAGAATTATGAACAACAAACAGCATAACTATAAAACAGTTGTAATACTGGATGATAACCTCGTCTGTAATGCCAGATATTGCTTTCTCCAGCTCATCTTCTTCCTTTTCAAGCTGCAATTTTGCATTGACAAGAGCTTCTTCTGTTGAATCCAGATTATTAACATCAGATGCATTATCAGACTCTGCATTAAAAGATTAAAGTCAGGCGCTGCACCATTTGCTTCCTGTTGAATTAATAAATGAGAACAGCGGAGAACATTGTCATATCATTTTTCTCATTCTCACCAACTTAAACGTGTTCACTTGTTGCTTTTCAAAGTATAAACGAGAGAGATGCGTGGCCCGTGGCCACTCGTGTAACTTGATTATTATCAAACATCTTATTATTTTGATGACATCAATCATTCATTCTTTTTACACTCAAGTTTAAGCAACAACAAAGCTATGAAAGAGGCGTAAGATTTGCAGCATCAACCAAATGATGAGAGCTAATCTTACTTTGTTACCCAACCCATATTATTTCCCTAGAACCGTAGATTAAACAAGTAGGTCAATCGGTTTATAATTCCTCAACTCGCCTAAAGATCTCTAAACTATTACTCGGTTATATTGCCGAGAGCATTTCCCTCAGCATTATATTCCCAAACCTTGTTGCATTTTTCGATTTCCTCTGGTTTGCATGTTTTTTTTCTAAATTTTGAAATCCCATTGAATATTTCCCAAATAGTAACAAATTAAACATCCCAATATAAAACTAGCTATGCGCCTTACGCTATTCGATATACTCCTAAACTTTATGCTATAATTGAACAGAACAGTGGCAATAATTTTGCACTACTTTCTCTTTGAACATTGAAATCTGTGGAGATTGAATGTGCTATTATTGAACAGAATATTCGATATATTCCTTAACTTTATGCTATAATAGAAAAGAATAGGGCAATAATTTTGCACTACTTTCTCTTTGAACACTGAAATCTGTGGAGACTGAATGTGAAAGTCGTAATTCAATTTTATCCTATATTTTATTAGATTGGCAACTCTGCACTTTTATCCATGATTTCACGGTAAGTATAAAATTTGCCTAGTTATCTTGTGTTCAAGTAGTTTATTTCTAACAAATAAATTCAGGGTTTGGACTTTAATGTATAGATCAATACCCAAGAAGTTGGACAGTAGCTATCTTAATTAAGCATATGTGATAGTCTAATATACCATGAACAAATGGTTGTCAATACCTTGCTGTTTTGTAATAGTCGGGGGAGCTTTCGAACTCTCTTGATGTTTTCCATTCCCAAGATCAGACAAAGCTGTTACTGCAGCACGAGCTGCAACTTCTGCAACATCTACTCCAACCAATGTGGACAGAAAAGCAGCCTGCATAGAAATTATTAACATAAAATAGACAAAATTGATTGAGTGAAAAAATATTCTACATTTACCTATACTACAACACACAGAGGGAAAACATTTAACCAACTCCCACCTAGTTTTACCTGTGCCATGATTGGGTTACTTGCATCGGCAAGTGGTGAGAGACGAGCTTTTTTTGTTGGATTTGCCGCATTTTTTACACCTAATTCAACATCCAGCTCCGTAGATTCTGGAGGGCCATCAAATTGTTCTCCAAACGGAAGCTTTATAAAACGAGCTACACATTCTTTCACATTCCTTCCACCAACATGTTCTGCAACTTTCTTCCAGTCATCACCATAATGCATAATAGCTTCGAGAAGCTGCAGCGTCTCTTTATCAGTCCAATCAGTCTTTGCCTCTTCACTGATCACAAACCGCTTAAAATCCGTAGAATTCAAACCCACCCTATAATTACCTCGCACATAGCACCTTGCACAGAGTGTCATATCATGCTGCACACATGTTAAAAACAACACCACAAATTTCAACAACCATCTTATCATTACACCAAACTGAATCATCTAACAACTAAAGCGAAGATATTTAAGTGATAAAGAAGCATTAAAACACAACACAGTTACACAAATATGCCGTTTTTGAGAATACAACAATACACATGTAATACCCAATCCATCCACATTACATAATTTGAAGTTTAACCATAAAACCCTTAAATTATTTTTTACTAGATTAATTTATTATTCAATAGTGCATCTATAAAGACAGTCAAATTCAGTGGTCATCAGCATATACAGGTCGATAAGTTTGAGGAAGGCGTAAAGCTACTAGCGGAAACATTCCTAAGCATAAAAAAGGAGAATAAATAGTGAAAATTCTATGAAGAAGCATAAAATGGACATCTAGTATAAATTCCGCGATTTTCACAAACAAATTAATCGAAATTAAAACCTTCTCAGAGGTAAAACAAGCAATTGAGCAAGGAGATTTGCAGGCACTGCAAAACCTCTTCTTCGGCACGGAAACATCAGTCGATTCTCCACCCTGGGCCGCCGCCGCCGCTGTTTTGGTCTCCTTATCCTCCCACTTCAACTGCGGCTGTTTTGCAGTTGAACCACCGGTGTAATTAATCAAACCCCAAGCCTCCAGGAAATCGAACACCCTTCGAATGGACCCCACGTCACCGACGATCGTCTTCCGCACCTCAGTGAAGGTAATTTTTCGGGTAGGGTTTTCTCGGAAGCGCTTGATGATGGCATTCCTGTAATATTTGTAAACCCTAGGGTTCTTTGAGGTGGACCTGCCGTCGAAGAATTCAGGCACGAATCGAGCCTCACATTCATGAATTCCTTTCCAAGAGAACCATCCTAACAAAGAAACAAAACACTCAATTAATCACTTAACGAATAAAAATAAAAAGAAATAAATTTTAGTTTGGTAATTGGGTGAAAGGGCGTACGGGAGTAGCTGGGGATGTGAATGACGTCGACTTCGGGTTCCTGGGGGCGGGGAGTGATGGTGACGGGGGTGATGGAAGGCGGAGGGTCGACTGTGGGGGTGGGGGTGGGGGTGGTGGCGGTGGCGGTGGCGGAGGGGGCTTCTGGGGAGGGTTTAGACGGAGGAGGTGTAACAACGTCAGTTGCCATAATAATTTTATTATTTTTGGAAATTTAAGTTTTTGTGGGTGTTTCCTGCAACTGGCCCAAAACAAACAATGTCCAGGTTACCAAATCTAAATATATTTGAACCTAAACTTTAGAAAAATTAAAAATTTATTTATTTAAAGATCCTAATTTTTTATAAGAATTAAAAAATGAAGTTTTGAGTTATATGTAATCAAACAATTCAAATAAAGTGCATAATTTTAAAATTATCAAGAAAATTAAAACAAATTAGATCACTTGTCTATACATTCTTTTATTTTTAGTCATGGATCATTCAATATATGAAATAGTGTTTGAATTTTTGCCTAAACTAGATATATTCTTAAAATTTTAATAATTGGAAGTGGTTAAAGCAAAAATGGGTAATTATTTGCCTTATATGTAAGAGAAAAATATGCTAAAAAAGTGAATTGCGTTTACATAAGAAAAAATGTCATAAAATGCTTAAAAATAAACTATTAAAGACGAAATTTAGATAAAAAAAAAAAAACATAATGTGAACCTTTTAAGCTTTTGAAAACACTCCCTACCTCCGTTAACTTATTTTAAGTTCTAGATAAACAAATTGAACATATGCTTAATTTGATTAAGAATCCAACCCTTTTAAATCCAACATTAGTTTATTTAGAGAAGTTCAAAGGTAATTCCGACTTATTATAATTCAAGCCAAATTTAACTAAACACAAAATTTAAGTAGTATGAGCCTCCTTTTGCCTAGCGACGAATTTGATTGCCTGATTTAGCGTTCGGAGGTGGAAACTATCGTTCACATTTTCTTCAGTACGCACATGCAAAAACGACTTAGTTTCGAATCTAAATGGTCATTGGGCATTGAACCATTTAGCGGTGATCCGGTTCGCAACTGGATTCACTTGCTTCTAATCCTTAGTCCAATCTTGTTTTATGTGTTGCTGCTCGCTCGGATTTCATTAGTTTTGCAGCGCTATCGCTTAAAGCAATTACTTTTATCGCAACCGCGTCGTTCATGGTAACCATCTCATAATATTCTTGCTATTGTTGCCTCCATTGAGAAGAAGTTCGAACCTCTATGTTGCCCAAGCCAAAATCTCATCATCAAGTGCCGCTGCTTGCTCTTGTGTTGGTAGGATCATTTGAAATTCTAAAGGAGCAGTTGTTTTGTAGCTCATAATCTTACCACTTGTTGCGATAATTTGAAATTCTATTAATGTATATTAGTTTTATACAATGTTATTAAAACCGGACCGGACCGGCCGGTCCGACCGGTTGGACCGCGAACCGGAGGCTGGTCCGGTCCGGTTTACCCCCTAAAACCACCTCTTTCAAAACCCAGTTCGAACCGGGTTGAACCGGTCCGAAACCGCCGAACCGGTCCATACCGGTTCAACCCGGTTTTGAATTTTCTTTTTTTTTTTTAATTTTTTTTTAATTTTTTTAATGTTAAAAATTCTTGTAAAAGTTGGGGTTTGAACACCTAACCTTTAGAGTGAAACATGATTTCCTTACCATTAAGCTACATCACTTTTGTTGAACTTTTAATACAAATTAAAATTTATAAATTATAAAAACTTGTTGCATAATTTATTTATAAATTAGATAATTAACTCAAATAAATATTTTACACATTATGAATGAAAATTAATATTCAAATAATAAATTTTAATAATTTATTCTATAAAATATTTATTTTCAATATAAGTTTTAGGATAAAGAGTCAAATCGATATAATATGCAAGTTTGACTTTGAATATTAGACTTTTATACATAACCATATTTTAAAATTTATGAATTTCTTAGTTTGTTGTATTATTAACTTACACTTTTAAATTTTTATAAATAAATATAATCATTTATATGAGCATATAAATTAGTACCATATTACCGTTATGATATAAGTTAGATAAATATTATATGATTTAATTTTAGTATAATATAATAAATTTTATATTTTAAAATTTACCCCAAAATTGACTAAAGTCATAGTAGATATAGGTTAATGTTTAAATTTTACACACATTACATATACTTTAAAATTAAATATATTTATTATATTATTATGACGTCATCCGGTCCGACCAGTGGTTCGACCGGTTCGACCAGTAAAACCAGTAACCAGTTGGCACACCGGTTCACTGTCCGGTCCGGTTCTGAAAACATTGGTTTTATATGATACTTGTAGTATTTGTATTTATTGAGAAAAGAATTTTAAAATTAAATGTTATAATAAGATATATGTTAGTAAATTCTTAAAAATAATCTTACAATTTTAAAAGTAAAAAAATAAATTTTAAATTAATACATTTTTCTTTTGTGAAAGAGTCCCCAATTTTAAATTTCGCTTAAGACCCCCATCGTGTCGGGACGGCCCTCAACACACATACACCACCAGAGACTGACTGACTTTCTATCTACACGCCCAACCCAAATGCTGGGAAGATTTGGACTACAAAAGAATCATATGTTGATTCTTTTTCATCTCCTACCATGAAAAATAATTCTTTTTTTTTTTTTTTTTTACACGGTTCATTATTGATTTTCCTAGACGGGAAGCCAGAAACCCATTCCGGCTTACCATCATCGGTCCATGAAATGACAGAAGACTCTCTACCAGTCGCCTATCCACAAGGCTGGCTGGCAGTATTTATACACAAGACTCCCTACCAGTCCATGTTCAAGGTAGTGCAATCTGCACCATTCGGATTTCCTTTCCACTCGGACATTGACTTCTCTGGTGAGCGCGACAATGTAAGACCTGCATATATATATAGATATACAAGTATTCGATTAAATATTTATTTACGCCTCTAATATTTTTTTTCTTTTTTATCATAAACTGGTATGATACCTCTAGAATGCAAAGTGAATAATTTGCAAGGCTAGATTTGAAGCCCGCCACTCAAGTAGCAGTACTGCTGTTCTTAGTCCTGCTGCAATCTAAGGATACCTGCAAAATGGCATTACGTTGTTAGGATACTTAACGGTAACTGCAACAAAAAGAACATCATTCGAGAAGGCAGCCGAAGTTTACAAAACTTACCAAAATCAAACCCTCACCCAGCATTTTGGTCGGAACCGCTACCATGCTGCATGAATTGAGGAGAATGTGCAGGTAGTATGAACTGTGGTTGCTGAGGAATAGGTGTTGCGACGCCTGATACAACCAACATATTTAGTTTTGTTCACAATATGAAAAAGAACTTAGCAACAACAATGCCATGCATGATTCCACAATATTATATTAAAAAGGAAATTCCTTTCAACACCAATACAAACTCAAGTCTCCCTTCCACACTTCTAGAATTTTAGAAGGAATTAGATCTATTTTAGATATCAAAGTACAAAATCCTGTTTGGAGCAAATTAATCCTCATAGTAAAATTGGTCCATTATTGATGAAAAATAAAAATCACCAAATTTGAAGGTGAAATATAATCTGCTCAGTTCTCATTCAACCTGCCACTGGTCCAAACAACTGAAAAACAGGTGAGCCATCACCAAGTTCTAGAAGTACCTTTGACTCCATTATATACATAGCCACCTATTATAACAATATGCCAGAATAATATCTACGCCAAAGGGGAGGAGATTTTTACATTTTATTATTTCGGACAGGCTAAAGGGGGTTAGCATAGTAAGAAGTTAGTGATTGTTGAAGCTTTTTTGACTGATAATGGTGATTCTGCTGATGTGGTCAGGATGCAGAGGCCTTTGTCAGGGAGGGGGGTATCAGTTTCACATGAGTTGTAAAATATGGGCAAGTAATTATTAAAATTCCTCAGCAACTTGTATTATCACCTGAACTAAGTGTATCATTGAGGTGTATACACATTTCTAATTGCGCAACAAACAAATAATCAACTAAATCTTACTCATTTCACAAGTAAACTCTCTTTGTGAACATCCAAAGAAAGGAACATGGGATGCAGTGCATGAGATCAATTACATGAATTGCATACATTCAAATAGCTATGTCACATATTCAGATGAATCGAAGCTCTATACCTGTAGGATAAGGCGCTGGAATAGTTGGAACAGAATTTGTTGTCATCGCATTGACATTCGGCCCGCTAAACTGCACAATCTGATGACCAGGCAATGCATATCCAGTCAATGCTGTATAACTATGACTTCCTGGAACAGCCTGGGTCAACTGATTGTAAGAATACATAGCAGAGTTCATTGTTCCAGGTACACCATACACGTGAAGGTACTGCTGACTTCCATAAGGATTGTAAAGACCCTACAAGACAAAGCAGCAAATGCAAAATGTCAAAATGACCTATAAGCAACATTGATATCGTGAAAATGCTCTTGCAGCAAGTAATCTGATGCTACAGACCTGAGAATAAGCATACTCTGGACTATATGCAGCATACCTGCATCAGAAAAAGGATGTCAATTGTGAGGAAGAAATTTTGGATTAGATTACTCATTTCGTGCAGGACTCAAATGAACAGAAGAAATCATAACCATTAAGCCTACCAGGTATTATTTGTTGTATAAAAATAAACGTGTTATTCAATCTAAAAACGATATCACAAATTTGTACATTGATTCGAGGCATATCAAAGAGGAAATGAATAATTGTAATGTTGGAGTATCACAAACTTTAAACAAGCCAACTATAAATAAATTAGAACGATAACCCTCGTAAAACTTTAAGCTGGAATTTATGTTATCATACTTCTCAAATTCATACCAAAATAAAGAGCCTATTATCAGATAATGCAATCTTAACCACGGCCATGGTAGATAATAAAGATGTAAAATCCTAAAAAATGGCATCATATAAATCTGAAACTCCGTAAAATGATATTCTCAACGTGACAACGTCTTAATATCCTGAAAGCATTCACCAGGATATATCCAGAGTAAACTATTGCAAGATACCAATATGACAACAGAACTCAAATTTATGATACATCCTCTTTTCATTTTTAGAACTCTTTCTACTTCTCAATATAAGAGAGAGCCAACATTCATCATGAGAATTCCCAATAAGAAACATTCCATCAAGATAAGATAATGATGCAATTTATCATAGTAGATCAGGACAAAACAACTGCAGAACATGCCAATCGTTTTTAAATTACAAATAAAATAATGTGGAACATAGCTCACCCATATGGAGAATACATCAAGCCTTGTTGGACGCCATAAGAGACAGGTTGCTGGTAGCCATAACTTCCAACATAAGCGCCCCTTGCAGCTGGTAAACCTCCAAGGTAAGGTGCCGGGGATCTGATGCGTCCTGTTAGCAACAAACGGAGACCAAAATATATCAGGGCTCCATATTGAGATACAGTCTGAAAGGCATTTTTTGAGGTCACCGTCATGTTCCACTTATTCACAAAAACCAAAACATAAGATATATGTATGATTGATTGTCTGCAGTATACCCAAAGGTCCAAGAGAAAGACTTAGTCATAAGTTTCAACCAATTTTCAACACTAAATCTAAATTAGAAAACTGTGAGAGATTTCTTAGATTAATAAATTTGAAACTTGGGTATTTTTCCTATAGTTCTAGACACCAACATAGCACTCAATATATAGTACCCATAAATACAAAATCATCGAGGCAGATATTTATTTCTCCAATACTGCTCCAAGCAATTTGGACACAGTCCTTAGGACTTAAAAATAACAATGTGCCTTTAAATTACGAACTGGCAATACGTCTTATGTGAAACTGTCTCATGAGGATGCACTAAAGAAATCTGCAAACCAATAGCATAAAACCAAATTGAGTATTGGGGTCATAAATGTGAAGTCTAAAAGCAGTTTAACGTCCAGCAGAAATTCAGAACCAAAAGTGAAGAACTCCAATAACAAATTCAATCGTCAAAAGAGAATTAGCAAAGAAAATGAGGTAAATTACCAAAAGGGACGGGAGGCCGAGGTCTCCCCAGTGAAGCTAAATTACAATTTGCTCGCCTCCCATCAATGATTGGACTTGGATCTGCACATGCTCTTCTAGCTGATTCAGGATCCCGAAAAGTCACCTAAACCCTCCATACAAATGCCATTTTGGACTAAGTCATTCAACCATCCACATTTCTACCTCAGGCACAACAAATTAACAACAAAATTCCCTCTTGACAATCACAATATATTCCCAAATTACAAAACTTAAGATGGCAAGCATGTGAAAATTTAATTAGATGGAGTATTTGCTAACCGGCTTAACTTTAAGTCTTCCAAATTCTTAAATAAAAATTTAAGTTACACTAGCCAAATGCAGAAGCAGCACAAATCAAACATAAACTAAAGTAAATAAAGATAGCAAGATAATTAGTGCTTACAAAACCGTATCCTTTGGATCGGCCAGTGTTCTTATCCGTGATAACAACAGCCTCAAGAATTTCCCCAAAGTGCTCGAAATATCTTCTCAATGTCTCACTCTGAGTCTCCCATGCCAACCCTCCAACAAAAACTTTAGTGAAAGTAGTGTCCCCAAATGGGGAGTTCATATACTGGAATCCACCCGAACCCGAGCTTTGACCAGGCATCACAGGCTGCTGCTGATAAGCCATCCTCACTTAATTCTAAGAGAAGCTAGGAAGAGAAAAGAGACGAAAATTCAAGAAGAAAGGTAAGGGTTTAATAAATTTAATTACAAAAAGGACCAAACAGCAAATTAAGTCAATTGAGAGAAAGTGCCATTTTAACTGGAAACCCCTATACAGAAACCCTAGATACGGCTGAAAGCGATTGAAAAGCCATTAAAATATGTTCAAATAGTACTATATACACAAATCAAATTAGTTTGAATTTTGAATAAACAGAGAGAAAATAGATCACACAAGCACGAAGATCTAACAAACAGGAAATTTTAGGATAATCAATACAGAATTGAAGGTGGAAAAGAAAACCCTATAATTGGAGGAATAGAAGAGCAGCTGAAGTAGGTCAAAACAGAAAATAAAATAAAAGGGTTTGTGGGGTTTGATCATCTGTACAACAGAGCAGAGAAAGGGTACGTATGGACTATATGATGGAATTATGGGGAGGTGGGGAAAAAGGTGAATGAATTATTCAACGGAAATTTCGAATTTTGTTTCTCCTTTAATATAATCATCATCACGAAACAAAACTGAAATTAGGTATCCGTTTCCACAATTGAATTGCGCAATCAACAAGGGTTAATTGAGTGATTAAAGGAGGGGGGAAATAATTTGAAATTTTAATTTGGGAGAGGGTGGTGATGATGGATAGAGATGATCTGGAAAAGAGTTGTCATTAGGTTTTTTTTTTTTTTTTTTTTTTTTTTGGAGTTCAATTTACAGAGAGACGAAGAGGGGAATATAATAATGAATTATTGAAGATGTTTCCATTCAGTGGACCCCTTCTTTCTTCCACCATCAAACCGCTTTTACATTTTCTTCTCAATTTTCTTTTTCTTTTTTCTTTTTCGTGATTTTTATAAGTTGGTACCAAATTTGATTGGTTCTTATTTGGGTCTTTTTGAGTTGATTTAAGGTCATTTTGGCCCAGAAGTTAGGGAATCAATTTTAGTATATAATTGATTTTACAATTAATCAGTGGTAAAATTGCAAAATCATCCCAAATTAATCATTGATTTTGAATTTTCATCCTAAACTATTTAATTTAGCGAATTTTATCCCGTAATTTAATATTTTTTTGAATAACGTCCCACCATAATTATAAGATGGAATTGCGCATTTGCCGATGAATGATCACACGACTGCTTAAGTGTCATGACATGGTAAATTTTAACATGAATAATTATATAATATTGCAGAGTTCGTCCCAAATTAATTACAAAATTGAACGTCATTTTCATTAAATTAAAAATTTAATATTGGAACTTAATTCATACAAAATGGTAAATTATGGGACGAAATTTGGCGAGTTGATATAGTTTGGGACGAAAAATCAAAATTAGTAATTAGTTTGGGACGATATTCCAAAATAATATTAAATTACGGGATGAAATTCGCCAAGTTAAATAGTTCGGGACAAAAATCCAAAATCAGTAATTAGTTTGGGACGTTTTCTGCAATTTTACCTTAATCAGTTTAATGAGAGAGACTAATCACTGTAAAGAAGAAGCGAATTCAAATTCAAATTATTTTAGTATATATATTTATATATTACATAAAACTTTATCATCAAATTAATACAAAATTTATTGTAATTTGTAAGATGGTATTGATTTTTTAAAATATGAAAAATGTTACTTTTTTATGAAATAAATGTAATTTTGACTATATGAATGATCCTTAAAATTTACCTCTCCAATAATATTAGAAATGCTGACATGATTGGGGTAGTAACATTTTCTCTTAAAATATTATTTTGTCTATTGTTGAGCTTAGTGTTTAACAAAATTACATCTAATTAACACCATATTAAACTACTCTAAGTTTCACAAATGAAAGAAACACTTAACTCCATAACTAATTTAGAGTTATATAACTTATATCACTCAATTAATAACAAAAGAGGCCGGTTCTTTATCCTAGATTTCAATTCATCTATCTCTTCACTTTAACTTTCAAACCTCTATATAGATTTGATCATCAGAAAATTTAAGCCAAAAATCCTTGTAAATAACCAAATCTTATAAATATTCTTCGTACAACATGCATTTGTAATTTAAAAAAAAAAAAAAAAGATCTTAGGTGAGGAGCCATGGTTATTTGTGTAACACGAAAAAGATCAATAGATTTGGCATTACGAAAAATAGAGGTTTGGTTAGTTATATTTCGAACTAATGACAATTTATCATCTGTAAAATGCATAATCTTCACTTTATCCTCTGTGATTAGAAAAAGTGTATTTTACCCCCTGTAAAAATATTAAAGGATCAATTTATTTTCTTCAGTCTGAGAGTGTATCTTATTTAATTTCCGAAATTGAGAGTGAACATGGAAAGTACTTTTATAACATAAGATGGTAAATTGTCATATTTATTATAACACAAAGGGTAAATTGCCACATTTGTCATAACACGGGGAGAGTAAATTGTCATATATAAGAGGGGCAGTTTTGTCAATTCATATTTTTTTTAAGTTAAAAAATGTCATGGAGACGGTGTGGAACATTTATAAGATTACAATGGGTAAAATGTTATTTTTCAAATCACATGGGGATAAATCGAATATTATGCAAATCATATGGGAGTAAATTGCCATTAACTCTCTGAAAATACGTTGGCAATATTGGTACATAGAGAATCAATTTTTAGTCAATAAAAAAATAATTTGTCCATTTTTTATATCAAATTGATATATTTGTGTAATTTATTAGTATATTTTAACACGAAAATACATAAATAAGCTATGAATTATTTACAAAAGTATAGCCCAACACACCACATATTTGTGAATGCACAAATCTATAGGATATAAGTAGATGAGTTTTGGTCCGGTCTCGCGGGTTTCGCGAGACCGAGCCAAAATCTTTCAAATCGATTTTTGTCAAACCTATAAAACCTTCAAAAGTCTATTCAAAAACTCACATTCAAATTCTTCAAACCTATTAAACATTGATTTATCACGTATCACCTAATTTTTTCTCCAAATCTCATTAAAAAATACATTGATATGACACCTACCACCTATTTTTTTTCCTTAATCCCAACATCCGAACTCAATCCAAGTGGGGTTCAACTTATTTAAACCACAAAACTCAATCCAAAATCCATCCAAATAAGATCTCAAAGGTTTCATCAATACTACCTAAATCAATTTTTAAAAATCGAACACCACGAAATCGAGCCAAAACCCCTCCAAAAGGAACCTTTAGACTCTATGAGCACTTATTGATTATCTTTGACCAACCAGATCACTCAGCTAAATCATACTGTACAAAATATGGCTTCTGTTCTGCCACTTTAATTTTTGGTCAAATGAAGTTCATGTAGCAAGTTGAATATGTCCAAACATGCCATTAAATACTAGGCGCCCATTATTTGTTTTCTTGAAATAATTGATAGTAGAAACGTAATATTCATTTGATGAATTGCATTTGAAAGGTGTTTTTTTGTTGTATAATGCATAGTTATTTTGTGGTGTCATATTCTTTTTTGAAAATTTTAGAGGGTGACCTCTATCCTCTTTACATATTTACATATATAATGAATTATTTACAAAAGTATAGTTTTAAACTTTTTGCAAGACTCAATAGACAATCTTTATAATTTAGATCTCAAATTCTTTGTAAAAATTTATAAAGTTAGAGTTTAGAGGCTAAAGATATTAATAAATAATATTTTCCACTTATCCAATATAATAGAATAATAAAAATTAAAAAGAATCAAGGATAATGTTAATGATATTATATTATATTGTGAACTATATATATAGGAAATACAAAAAAGTTCTTTATTGCATGGATATATCACATATTCTCTATCACTTGCGGTCAACGCAAGAATATCTTATGTCCAACTTTTTATATTTATGTATTTTCGTGTTAAAATATACTAATAAATTACACAAATATCCCAATCTGATCTCAGAAAGAAAAATGGACAAATTATTTCTTAATTGACTAAAAATTGATTCTCCATGTACCAATAGTGCCGACATATTCTTAGAGAATTAATGGCAATTTATCCCTTGTGATTTACATAATACTTTAATTTACCCTGTAATTTGAAAAATAGCACTTAATTCCCTATAATTTTATAAAAGTTTCACACCGTCTCCCTGACATTTTTAAACTACAAAAATTTATGAATTGTCAAAAATACCTCTCTTTTATGTGATAATTTACTCATCTGTTATAATAAATGTGGCACTTACCTCTCTGTATTATAATAAACGCTACATCTCTCAATGTTATAAAAACACTTTTCATGTTCACTCTCAGTTTTAATGAGTGACTGAATAAGTTAAATTGTTCATTTAAATAAATGCGTTTTTTTTAAATTATATGGATATAAATTGAATATTATACATTTGAAGAGAGATAAATTTGTATTAGGTCTATTTCTAGATAATCATTATATATAATTCTACAATTGTTATCGCGAATAAACCAAAAAGGGTCATAATCTAGCTAATTGGATGTATATAGTATATTTAAGACGTGGCTGGGGTTCGGGCTATATGTGCATGTGGTCCCTAAGTACTACACGTACGTATTTTTGGGCCATAAAAGACTTTAATTAACATATTTTAATGGGACAGTGCAAAGATTCGTCTTTAATCTTGTTTTGTGGCTCAATTTCATTCCAAAAACATTTACTATCTGGAAATCCACTTATAAATTATACTATTTCAGAATCTGCTCCACCACCAAATTAATTAACTATTTTATAGTATTAATTTGTTCACATTTTTTTTTTTTTGTGTTTTTTTGTTAGTTTAGTTGTGTAATGTAGTTTCTAAAAGGAAAAAACCTTATTATATATATATATATATTTTTTTTATCTAAAAGGAGCAATCAATGCCTATCTCTATCAACTATTTCATGTATAGAGTCTGGTGGTTCTTCCATCAAGTGCAAGCCTTCGCCCAAAATGTGGCCTAGCTTAGCCAAAGCGTCCGCCACCGAGTTTGTCGATATTCTGATATGACGTATAGAAATATTCCAGGGCTTTGCCAGCAAAGTCCTACAATCCTCCAATATGAAGTTTAAAGGATGCTCTCTCGTATCAGTCTTCTGAACCAGCTTGTATATCACCTCTGAATCAATCTCCACGATCAGGTTCTGAAACCTTCTCTCCCATGCAAAACTCAAACCATCCCGAATATATAACGTATATGTCGTAATAAAAGTTGAAAATTAAATCAAGCTACTTCGAAACTCGACTTCAACTCCTTCGATAAAAGATCAATTCTTCATACTTCTTAAATAAACTTGAACAATATTTCTCGTTTCATTACTTTTGAACCTCAACTCGATTAATAATCAAATCAAGTTCAAACATAATTTCAAACTAAATAAAAAATTTAAATTAAACTTGAACAAAGTGACGTATAATACTACTCGTCTAATTTGAACCCATAATCACAATATTTATTACTTAGTTCACAAATAATTTGATGGATTATTCAGAGTAAAATCTCAAATTCTTGGTAGTGGAGTAAATCTAAAATTGAAAAAATTCAATTTGTTTAAAATTAATCTGACATACCTCGGCAATTCATTTGTATTCATATGATCATCTAAAAAATCATATCATATAAATTGTTCTACCTGAGATTACATTTAAAACCTCATTTTTCGCAAAAAGTGAGTTTGCCTTGTTTTGTAATGATAAAATGTTCTCGAGTCAAGTATAAGATGGAATAATCGTTACTCTTAATTTAGTAAATATATTTTAAAGATCCATAAGGCCATCTCCAACCTACTCTCATCCCCATGGCGTCTCCCTCCATCCCCTACGTAATCTTGCAACCTCGGGGCATCGTCACCTTTTATTCCGCAAAGGTGTGCTGGACGCGCATGAAGCTCGTCTAGCAACACCTGGGCATGCCCAAGGGCATTGACATCCCAGGGAGGTGCAAGGAGCACCCCGCGCCCGGTTGGAGACGGCTGTGGGATGCTCCCCAAGGGCATCTCCAGCCATCCCCTGTGGGTTGGAGATGCCTTAACGAGAAAGTTAAGAGAAGGAAAACAATAACATTAAAAGAAGGAAACCGAACAAAAAAAAAGTTAAAAGAGTGGAGTCTTAAAAATATACTGGACACATATCTTGGGCAAACTTGATATTTGCCTCTTATTTCTTTTTTAACCATACAAAGTTCAAATTACATATGTTGTGATATGGCTGTACTTTAATATGATCAATCCAGAAGGCCAGCTTGCTTATAGCTCTCAACAGAATCCACAAGTGTTTCTTCCACTGGTCTATACTTCCAACCCAGCTTTTGCAGCTTTTCTGAACTAACTTTAGACATCGTCTTCGCCTCCTTGAAGCTGCAAACAAATACATACACATCATATATAAGTTTCACGCAGAATGCACACGAGTCGAGGTCAATTTATTCATATTCACAATTGACTTTATTTTCTCATCAAACTGAAACTGTGATCATGAACTTGATTTGATTTAATAGTGAACCGAGCATCCACGAGCCTTAACTTAACCGTAACATAGTCGATATCCTGTAACTCGATATTTTCATGTAGTATAATTTAACTTATAGAGTAAAACTAAATATTGACTTCTAAGTACCTCTTGGGGTATTTATAGTTTGGATAGATTCCCCTCAAAATTTCCACCATGTCCTGAGTCTTGACCATGTGAGCCATGCATATGTATCTACCTTCAGCTTCAGGTTTCTCGTACACTAATTTTAGCCCTCCAGCTACGTCACGTACGTCTACTATCTTCCGATGAGTGTTCTCCATTTCCTCGAATCCTTCTGCTTATCAAGTATGAAAAAGCATCACATTTCATCATCAGATGAGTTTAAGAGCAATGGTATAATTAAATATATATACCTTTTAAGAGCTTAAGGAGAGCTAAACTACTAGCATTTAAAGCCTTTTGCAGCATAGGTCCAATTACAAGAGTCGGCAATAGAGTTACGACGTCAAGGCCCGTTTTCTTTGCATACTCCCAAGCCTCACTCTCTGCCACTGTTTTCGAATAACAATACCAATTCTGTGTGCATAAGGTGATGGCAATAGATCAGATTAAAACAACTGTACAGAATAGTGACGCTGAAATTGCAAGTTCGTTAAATCATCAAAATATTTACATTTGTTTTCTTGCAGTATTCCTTGTCAGACCAACAAGTCTCGTCTATAACTTGATCATTCGCCAAATTAGGGTTCATCATAAATGCAGCAGCCGATGAGACAACAACAACACGTTTGACTTTTTCTTCGGAGCATGCTTTGAGGACGTTAAGAGTACCTTCTAAAGCAGGCGCAACCAGTTCTACCTGCAGATGGTTAGCAAAGATTAACAAGTCATGGATCAAAAGAAATGTTATTTATTGGAGTCGATATTTAAGTAAGAATCACTCATGCCTCTGGGTTAGGTACAGAGCTCGAAGGAACTGGGCAGGCGACGTGGAAAACTCCATCGCATCCTTTAACAGCTGCAAGAATGGAGTCGAAATCTAGCAAGTCTGCCTTAAAGAGTTTCAGCTTCTCGGGTGCATTTTCAAGGCTTTTCAAATGAGCATTCTTGTCATCCCCTGCAATAAACATAAAGAGATCGCTAATATATTACTCCGACTATGTTATACGACAGAATAGCCAGATTAATACACTCATCCACATCTACCTCAACTATTCCAATTTAACAGTATAAGTCAAGATCACATTAAAGTTTTCGCTCCTGTGCTACATTAAATTGTTGATCAAGAATTAAAACCAAAGAAAGAATATAATAGTAATTTGACCAGTTTAAACCAATACAAATAATTCTATTGTAGACAAATATACTAAAAAATATGAACTCTATTTAATCCTTATAAAATTATCACATGCTCTTTTTTTGCAAATTGAAATATAGAAGCTAATTTATTTATTGATTTTTTTTCCTACTTGTATAATGGTTAGGTGTGGAACAACAACAACAAACACAGAATAGAATGGTTGCCAACAAACAATAGACACACATCGCCATCAAAACTAACCAAACAGAGTTCAAACAAACAAGTAGAAATGGGCAATTGGAAATTAGGAATCACCAAAATTAGAAAAAGGGCAATTGGGAATTCGGAATCACTAAAATTAGAAAAGGGAAATTGGAATAACTGATTAATTATACTGAATAATTAAGACATTAAAATAAAAGGTAAATAAGGGGAAGAATATTAACCAGGATTTCTGACGGTGCCATGAACGGTGTAGCCATCGGAAAGGAGAAGCTTGATCAGCCATGAAGCTACATATCCTCCTGCCCCTGTTACGCAAACTTTTCCCTTTTCTCCCATTTTTTTGTTCTTTTATTTACCTCAAAATTGAAATGATTTATGCCGCTGCCGACTTATATATGATCTTTATCGGTGTACTTTTCTATATCTGCGCCACGCGTGACGCATTTCTTATCACGAGCTGATATGTGTCAATTTTTATGCCTATCCATGTTTTAGTCTTTTAGATAATATATCAAATCTTCATCATTCCATTTGACAGTCAAAATGATATAAAATACAACTAAAAACATGTCAAGATAAGGCACTGGGCTTCCATCACGATGTAAGTAGACGAAATTGCCCTTATCAAGATGGTTATTAACCATAATGGTACAGAGACCTCCCCGAGGTTTGGTGTAATTCGCGTCCAATCCTCTCCAAGAATCATAATTACAATGACCTCCTCTGAAGTTTCAAAAACGTTACATCCGTTAGTGTTTGCTGATGTCATCCCCCTATTTTTATTGAAAACTTCATTTTACTTTTAATATTACTGTAGCAATTTTCATGGACAATTATGCCATTGGTTATGTTTTATATATGAGAGGGTGTTCATTGTAAGATTTATGATTATGAATGGATGAAAATGTTAAAAATTTACGTGAAACTTATAATCAATTTATTAGTGTATATATATTCTTATAATAAAAATATAATAGCATATCAATTTTTTTCATAATGCTTTTACAATTAAAGTAAATAAATTATGGTTAATTATAAGAAAAAAATTGTAGAACATTAATAAAATTGTAAATACATTCAACTTTCACATTTAACCTGTAATTTTAATAATGTTAAAACTATTTATAATTAAAGTACAATGATAAATGAATAATTGCGTTTAATCATGAGAAGTAAAAAAACTTGAACAAAAATTATTGTACATTATAAAAATGATCACATGTTTATAATTAACCCATATTTAAAAAAATCGTAAAATTTTAACTAATTTTTTTTACAAAAATTAAATTTACTCACTCAAATACCCAAATTAGTAAACTAATTATTATAAAATCATTATTTTTTTTAATATTTCTTACTTTTACATTAATATTAAACGTTCCTATATAAAAATCAATATTATTAAGGCTTAAAAAAATATTTTACTATAAAATAGAAAATAATACCTTATATACATATTTACTAATATTAGTAAATCAATAAATAATTTTAATACATATTACTCATAAAAATAATAAAAAAAACTCACCATCCCTAACACCTACCCACTCGCCCTGCCTACCTTACTTTCACTTCTCCTCCCAGACCGTGTCGTCGGCTTGGCTTCTCCTACCAATTTATCACTAGCCTAAAATTGTAGATCTCATGCCGATGGCATGACTTGGGAGGAGAAGTGCCGGTAGGAATGACGGGTGGGGTGGGGGTGGGGGTGGGGGTAGGGGGTTAGGGCTACAACTAGGCTTTTTTTTTTCCTTTTATGTATAAAAATAATGTTTTTAAAGTTTAGGTACCGATGTGCAATTATGATTTTTTATATCTATTTAATTAAATTTTGCAAGGGTAGTATGATATTTATGTGCATCATTGCAAGGGTAATCTATTTTGTTAATCGAAATTTTTTTCTGATTTTTTTTAAACAAAATTGACGAGGGCAATTAAGTCATTTCACAGATTCCGCTAAGTTTCATTAGTGTCCATTAGAGTTTTGTAAGGTTTTTGAAACCTTAGGGGAGGTCATTGTAATTATGATTCCTGGAGGGGATTGGACGCGAAATACACCAAACCTCATAGGAGGTCTTTGTAATTTTGTGCATTAGGGCAAGGGTAAATAAGACATTTTGTTAATAAGATTTTTTTCTTTTTTTTTTATTAAAATTGACGAGGCAATTAAGTCATTTCACAGATTCTGTCCAGTTCCGTTAGTGTCAGTTAGGGTTTTGTAAGGTTTTTGAATCCTTAGGGGAGGTCATTGTAATTAGGATTCTTAGAGGGGATTGGACGCGAATTACATCAAACCTCAGGGGAGGTCCATGTAATTAACCCTAACCATAAAACCTCGGACTCTGCCCAGCTATGATCGAATCGGTGCATCTAACTCGTATTCGGCATTTCAGACCTGGTTGACTAATTTTATAGCTATAAATACCTCTTATTAATACGCTTGAAGGTACGCACAAAATACTTGACCTTTGAGATCCGATTACCTTCTCATCTCTCGATTCTTACTTAGGCATCGAAGGGTTATTGTTAGGTCACCACTGTAATTACCTGACATAGTCTTATTCGACTACATGTTAGGTTCCCAAAAATTGAAGTGAAGTTTGATCGACTTGCTTGACTTTATATTGGAGAAGAGTGTTTGACTTTGATACCTGAACTCTATACATTATTATATTACCTCACTTAAAACGCTTTCATCGTGAGCTTTCTCATTAACTAAGAAAATGTCACGAAATATTATTATAGTCATACTTCTGAAATATGTCACATACTATAAATGTTAATTTTACTGATTAGTGATGATTTTATACGATAGTGATATTTTATAATGTTATTTTTAACTATAATTATGATATTGATACATTTAACCACAACACTACATGTGGCATTTTGCTAGTGACATTTTATATATAACGACATTTTTCAAACTGTCACTTATAGGGGTGTAGCTAAAAGCTAAATGTCACTATCATAACAAGATGTAACATTATAAACTGCCATAATAATATAAAAATGTCACTAAATAATTTGGTTAACATTTATAATTTCTGACATTTTTAAAAAGTATAATTTTAATTTATTTTTTGTCACATTTTCTTCAAATTGACATCAAGTTTGATGCCACCAAAAATCATTTTTATTGTGATCACATCATAGTGTTTGAGAAAGTGAGAAAAACACTTCTTACACTTTTTGAAAAAAAAAAAAATTATCCCCCCTCAAATTTTTCAAACTACTCAACCAAAAGTCAAACAAACAATTTTCTTTTTCTAAATAAAATCTACACACTCTACTTTTATGTGACGAACGTATCTCTTAGATAACTTATCTCACATAACAAATATGATTAGACAAAAAAAAACCTACAACTTAAATTCCTAAAAATATATTCAACTACTTGATTTCCTAAACCATTCTTTAAAAACTTAAATAAAAAATATTAAACAAATCGATATTATTTAACAAAACCCCTTCTATTTTCATAAACTAAGGCCATCTCCAGCAGTGAGAGTCGGGCTCGGGGCGGGGTCGGGCTGGGGAGGAAAACTGCTGGAGACGGCGCGGGCTGGAGGGGCGGGGCGGCCTGCGGGGCGGCTGGGGCTGTGCAGCGGGCTCGGGGCGGCACGATCGGTGGAACGGGCGCGAGTGGATGGAGATGGCGGCATGGCTTGTTTTGTTGGAGAAGAAGTTGTTTGTTGTATTTCATTTCTTGTATTTTCTTCCGTGTTATAAAAATATTTGTTTGCGTATTATGTATTAATTCTTAAGTTACTTTAATTAAATATTCTATTTAATATTAATATTTTAATATAATTAATAATTAAATTACGAGTACTAATATAAGAATATTATTAATATTCATATTAAAAAAATATAAATCTATAATATTAATAGGTGAGAGTGGGCAAAGGAAAAAAATGGAAGTAATTCCCCCACGAAGCTCCAACTGCTGGAGACGACCAGCAGGGCCCCGGGCTGGCCCTGGGCTAGCCCGGGCTCCAGAGCCCGGGGCTAGCCCTCAACTGCTGGAGATGACCTAATCTCCTAAATACCAGACAAACAAAACCATAAACGAACTGGCCCATTGGTTTTATATACTAAGCCTGACCCACATCTTTATTTTCTGGTCCAATAAGTCTGTTTGGCTGCTTTGACCCGTTGACATCTTTCCCCAATTTAATTATTGCATCCTACTATTAATTATACGAAATTTGTAATATTACAAAGTGATGGCAATTTAAAGGCATATATGATTATAGTTCCTAGAAATTATTAAAATATGCAACTCTATAAATCTACCATTTTTGCTAATTTAATAGGAACAATTTGCTAAACGTAAAAAACTTAATCGAATTGGGGAGAAGAGATTAACAACATCCCATCATCATTAACACAAGTGAATAATCCCCAATTTAAAAGACATTATTTTTCTGCCAAAAATGTTAAGGTCTCAGCAAAGCTCCTTCTCTATAAAACTCCCTTCTATTTTTTATTTGGTTGTATGCCAATCTTTCTCTATGGACTTCCATAAAAAAAGTTTCAAGAATGAATTTTACATACATCATGTCGATTTGAATAAAAATTTATCTTTTAATTATAATATTTAAATGAGGGAGGGGGTTGTGCAGGAGAAAATAAAACATAAAATTGTTTTATGCAAGAAAAAAAATAACACAAAAGAGACGGGTAAAAATTATTTTTCTAGTACAACACAACGGTGTTAGTCAAAATCAACTTGCTAAGATAACAATTGTCCTCGTGACATAAAGATATGGGATGTGATTAAAGACATACACTTAGTTGAAATGTTATTATTAAATTGTTGTATAGCTTAATAATTAGGTTATTTCTTTGCTATCAGCTAAAATCTTTAATTAGCACGTATAGTCCTGCAATCACTAAGGTCACTCATATGTATAAGTTAAATTATAAGAGTTTTGTTAAAATTATCAAAAAATTGTTTTTCAAGAACACATGTATAATTATGTGTTGTTAAAATTTATAGGTTTCTATATGCAATTGTTTGCAGAAAACTTTTATACTTTTAATAAATTGGAGGGATTGCTAATTAAATTTAAATCCTTACTCTTGTACTAATTAAATCCATACCGCTTGTACAATTCAAATCCATACTAATTAAATTCAAATAATCTTAAATTTAAATCCATACTGCTTGTACTAATTAAATTCAAATGCATACACATTTGAATTGAAATTGTAAGTTCAAATTTTATAATTTGAATATCATTATAAGAAATTTGTCACTATTGACAATTAGTGAAACCTCTTTAGCGACATATTAGTGATAATTAATGTTGTCACAATGATTTAGTGATAATATTTTGATTATCATTTTTGGAGCATCGCTAAATGTCAATAATAAACTATTTTTTAGTATGAAATAGAATCAAATAGTATTATAAATATATCATTATTATTTATATAAAATAATAATTAAAGTTATTTGTTAAAATATAAACTAGCTATTGGAGTGAAATGATGTGATTGTTAAAAAGTAGTCTCTTAAAATATAAACTATCTGTTGGAGTGTTGAGTAAAAAGTGGAAGTGTATAACACTGTTCATTGTTATATTTGAAGATAAATAGCTGAAATTTAAGAGAGCCGTTAGAGATGACCTAATAAAGATTTATGAGAAGTGTGAAAGGATGAAGTAAATATATAAATTTCGTTTAAAAGTGAACTTTTTTCTTTTTTCTTTTTTCTTTAAATCTATTTTACCTCGATTAATGTAGATCATAAAAGGCTTAAAAGTTTGTTGCATGACTAATGTTGTTAGCTTACCTACCCCCACTAAATCTACTAAAATTAAATGACACAAAACAGATCTTAAAAAGTCTATATAAGAACATTCATGAATGATAAAGCGAACATTAATTAATAATCCATGGCTAGTCCTTGATTAAAATTAAATAATCAAAACACTAATTAAATTATATTTTCGGGTCATTGATACTTTTTCAATGTTTATGGACGTGCATAAACATAGGTGTTTAAATATTAGTAAAACTAGTACTTATGACTAATTACTTTAGAAATGTGGAATAGGTGAATTTGAAATAAGATTACGTTCATACATCCTTAACCCGTACATAATTGCGTAATTATCTCACAAGTGTTGTGCAAATTGTCATGTAAAATGCGTGTAATGTAATAATTTATAACACGCAAACAATTGTATTTTTATAGTAAAAGGTATGTGGGAAGATATTTCTTTTTTGTTTTTCAAGGGTTTAATCACTTTTGAGTCTGGTTGGACACATTAAGTGGGTACCTCTCCAAACAGGGATTCGAACCTGAATCCGCTACTTTGTAGTTGTAGTGACTAGTCCCTTACACTAGGCCAATCACATGTTGATGTATGTGTGATTAGTTGATTGGAAGTGATATCTTCGAGTTTGATACACTTATTGTAGGATCAATAAAGTTGAGACGGTTTATGTAATCGAAGATTCAAGTGGATCGAATTAATATTTTTGGTGAAAGTCTTCAAATTTTCATAAAATTCCCCTCCCCCCACAATCTAATAAAAAATATGTTAGAGAGTAGTTTACCCGCAAGGGTGACCTAATTGGTGGAGCAAGTGAGCGCGATGTCTTTGACCTGAGTTCAAACCCCTTGCCAACACTTTCTAGGTCGAATTCATCACACCTGGTTTGCCCAGTGTGATTTACATCTCTCGTGAGGTTTGTTAACTATTTCATGAGAGCGGGATTCACCTTGTGCATTTCGGTGACTACGAGTTCCCTTGTCAAAAAATAAAAAAATATTAGAGCAGAGAAAATAGTCTAGAATTCGTGGTTGGATGAAAAAGGTTAAAATTTTCAAACGTTTTCTTGTTTAAATTGCAAATTTATTAAATTAATTCAACATGAATGAAAATAGAATTTGGGTGTGACAGAATAAAAGAAAATCAAAACAAATAAAGACAACAACAACAAACACATTCAAATGGTCAATACTCAATATGGCCTGGCTTTGACCCGTTTATAAAACATTGATTTGACACCTACAACCTACTTTTTCCCCCAAATCTCACTAAAAAAGACATTGATTTGACACCTATCATCTATTTTTTCCCATAAACCCCAACATCCAAACTCAATCCAAGTGGGATTTCAACTTATTCAAACCACAAAACTCAAGAGCCAAAACTCATTCAAATGAAGTCTCAAGGTTTCATCGAAACAACCTAAACCATTTTTTTTTAAACCGAGACCCGCGAAACCGAGCCAAAACCCATTCAAATAGACCCTAATAATTCTATGGATCTTAGACACTTCCACACGGGACTAGTCTCTTTGAATTGCATTTTTATTATTATATGCTTTAATTGTACGATAACTTACAGCCACTAAATTACCATTGTTCTATAGTCTACACCAAATGTACGTGTATATATTTACAGACACACTATGTTAAAGAATTGCACATGGCACATATATGCACACATAATATTGCACTCCATGTGCAAATAATTACAAAATTAATTATGGGGGTTTTCTTGGATTAGTATCTTAGATTTCGTAATTTATTTGGCATTTTTTGACGTTAATTACGTCAAGATTAAAAATAACACTAATAATAAAATTAGAAAAGACCCATACAAGTGAAAATTGAACCCAAAACCTATAGGTCATAACTCATAAGGTCCAGGCTACAACCTCATCGTTTTTTTTTTTATTTGTTTGGCTTTGGTGTTTGTATTTTGATTATCATGTAAATCTAAGGGAAATTATAAATTAGGTATGTAACTATATGCCGTTGATATTTCAGTCCTTCAGTCGATGGGTCATTGCTCAATCGCAAAACTGAGGCCCTAGAATGAAGAGGTCATGAGTTCGATTTCCATTTATGTGGATTTTATTCAAGTTTAGTAATAGTGTTTGATGGTTGAATTTCTATGTAGTTTGATCGTTATCGACTGGAATTTCTGATTTAATTATATTGATGTGATGAGTAATAATTGTTTCAATAAAAAAAATTTAAGTCCTTCAAATATAAAAAGAAAGAAATAAATTAAAATCATATACCAATGCTAGTGTGTGATTTTTTAGTTTGTTACAAAGCGATACAGAGTATAGTGCATCAAACTAGGAGCGGATTCAGGAATGAAGTGTTGGGGGCCGAATTTGACTATAGTTAATTTTTTTGACAGTGATATTCAAATTTCTCTTATTAATTTACATAAATTCAAAAAAAATAAAAATACTATAAGATGAATTCATTTATAGGAATAATTAAGTTTAATCTAAATTAATTGTAATGCACGTATTATATATATTTAACATATCTCGAATGTGAAGACAAGAAACAAAAAAAATTAACAATGTGATATGAATAATTCATAGATAAAAATATGAAATTCACAAATGTCCATAAATAATTGAAAGACAAATCAATAGTTTTATGAAGAAGAAAAAATGAAGTGTAGAATTTTTCTTTTATTTTACTAAGCAATATTAAGTCAAATTTTAAGTGGACCATTCAAATATTTGTGTTTAACACTTTAACAATAAGATTGGATTATACTATTTACAAACCTATTGTTTGTATTATTAACAAAACAAGAAAAGTAAAATAAAACTTATTCCAATTTACATGCATGCATGAAGACTAATGAAGAATAATTACCTTCGTCAGTAATTAATTGCAGAAAACTAAAGGAGACAGGGACGGTGATAAATTAATAATATTATTCAGAATCAGGACTATGTTACATGAATTCACCTGGCGTAGATCCAGATATTTCACAAAATACAACAAAAATTACACACACATACACACATACAACAAAAAAAAAAAATATAAAGCAACTTTATGTGTGACAAATCTCCCCTTCAACATGTGTCAAATAGTGTGATTGTGTCATATACTCATCATATATGTAAGGTCCCCTTCAACATATGTATATGTAGCAAATCTCCCCCACATATTAAAATATAAAGCAACTTTATGTGTCACATTCTCAAAAAACATAATCTCTATATATCCATGTTGCATCGACACATCACCATCATCACTTACTTATGACAGTTAATTTTTTTTACTTTTTTAAATATAAATTTCATTTCATATTTAATAAAACGATTTAAAAAAGTCAAAAAAGGTGCATCTCCATCACAACAAACGTTAAGAGGAATTAAAAAAAAACGGAATACAAGTTAATTAATCCGACCAATCAGAGTTATAAACCCACACGGCAAAATTTGAGTTTCGTGGTGAGAACTTGAACTTCCATTTAAGCTGATAAGTCCAAAGTTTTTGGATTTCAAATTTGGGGAATCATACATTGAATGATGTATATATGCAATTTTGTAATTAAGTGAAATTCTCTTTTGTGTAATAGATATTTAGAAAATGTGATTTATGTCTTTCCTTTTTCTATTTCTTGCAATTTTTTCTACCTCATTTATCAATTTCTACACTTAAGAGTAGGACTGTCAATCGGGTCTTGTGAGCCCAGCTCTAACTAGCTCAAACTCAAATAATGTCGGGCTTCATAGCTATAGGCTCAAAATAAGTGCATATTTTATGATTTCTATGGCTCAAATTTGGCCCATGTAATTTTTTGGGTTTCGGGTCTATATCTAGCTTATATCGGATTTCATAATTTAGGCAAATATAACTTGACATATAAAATATTTAGATTACTGAAACACATATAAATAAACTACTATTAATTAATATTCGACTATATCATTAAATAATATTTTAACTGAATGATCGAGTTATTTGTTCGCATTTTTAAGATACGTTTGATCTATATGAACGGACATTAGAGTTTTGAAGTCTCAATACTCCAATTTTTCGCCCTTTGTGTTAACTTTTGTCTTATGTCTTTTTTTTTTTTTTTTTTTTTTTTTTTTATCTTTGATTGAACTTTCTTTTTAGTATGTAATTAATATACTAACAAATATGTTATTATTTTTTTTTTTTGAGAAGACCCAAATGGGTGAGATTTCATTAATCAATAAATATCGTTAAGTACACGATCATGAATAAAATGCGGCAAAGCATCCAAAAGCGAAAAAATGATATACGCTACTTTTGCTAGTGCATGAGCCACGTAATTATTCTCTCTATAAGTATGAACACAACTAAAAGAAGCCAATCTGGAGCTCAACACCTTAATATCCTTAAAGAAATGACCAAGGGGATGGAAGTCAGAATTACTCAGCGGATTCACAATACCTTCAACAACCATTTTACAGTACAAATATGTTAGTTAACATTATAACTTTTTGTAAAGTTTACTTGTTTCAAAACTAAAATAATAATTAGTAATTATAACTACATTATAAATAATTAATTGTAATATCTAAAATAATTATATATTCGGACTTTATTCAGAGTTTGGGCTGAGTCTTGTTAGGCTCAAACTCAGCTAATAAATTGATCGGGTTTAATATAATGGATCAAATTCCGACCGACTCATAAGAATTCAGTTCGAGCCAATTTAATCGACTTGAGTCGTCGGACTTCGAGTAAGCCCGACTCAATTGACAGTCCTACTTAAGAGTATGTTTGTCCTTTAATCAATTTACGTGTATATTAAAAATAAGGGTAAATACCACTTTTGGTCCCTCTTATCATTAACTTTTTACAGAGTGGTCCCTCTTATGTTTTTTTCCCACTTTAGTCCATACTATGAATTATTTGTTTCACTTTAGTCCCTGCTATGAATTATGTATTTCACTTTAGTCCTTGTCAGGTGGTTCCGATAACACGTGACATGCATATGAATATTTTTTAGGGCATTTTCGTCCATTCACTATTGAGACTATTTGAGATATTGTTTAATTGGTGAGCAATTTTGGTGTTTGAAAAAGATTTTAGGAGAAAACTTTAGTTTGGAACGAAATGTACGATTAAGTTGGATTGGAATGAAAGCCTAGTTTGGAAGAGATTATATATTTAGTTTTTTTTAAATAATTAGAAAGACGAAATTATCCCTGTTAGTTTACTTGAAATGACAAAATCCCCTCATGAGCATATCATATGTTATCGAAATCGCATTGGACCACTTGAAAAAGACTAAAGTGAAATAAATAATTCATAGTAGGGACTAAAATGGGAAAAAAACATAAGATGGACCACTCTGTAAAAAATTAATGATAAGAGGGACCAAAAGTGATTTTTATCCTAAAAATAAATATGAAAATAACATTTACGGCACTCTCGCCTTTTCATATTTAACATTAGACAAGTGAACATTTTTTTTGGGACGGCATATTTCAGAAAGAGAATTATTACAATTTACAAACTATTTGTACTTCTTTTTTTTCTTTTTCCTTTTTCAGAAAAAAACTTATCATTGATAATAAGCAATCAATAGTGAATTCGGATGTACCGACATGATGGTAAAGCCCACAAAATTATGATTTTGCCAGACCCATAATTGTTCAATGTGGGTCAATCGACCGCAATAAATATTACCACCTAATTCCACCCCAAGAAGTTCTTATGGTCTATTAAATTAAGTTTTGGTTCGGTCTCGCGATTTTGTAAAATTGAGGTAAAATAATTTCCAATCAAATTTGAGTAAAAAATCATTTTAAATTAAGTTTGAGGATCTAAGACACCAAATTTTTTCATCGAAACCGACAAAACAATTTTTTAAAATCAAAATCGATTCAAAATCTAACCAAATAAACCCTTACTTCTTAGATTTAGTCCATGAGTATAAATTTCATTTTGTCTTTTTCAATATTCGTTGATACATGAATTGTCCCCCCAACTATCAATTACATTAAGTTGTGGTCCTACATCTATCAATTCTTCAATATGCCAATTTATCATTTTTCATGACTTTTCTTTCCAAATTCTGGAGTTAGAATTAAATTCAAGTCTTAAATTCGTTACCAATAATTTTTTTTTTTAATAAATGTACAATACAAATGCATAAGATGAGCTTTCTTGATTGATATGATATATTCAACCACGTGATAAATATGAAATTCACAGAAAATATTAAGATACTTGTTCACGTTTAATAGTTGAAGAGATAAAATGAGAAAATTGATCGTTAAAGAAAATCCTAACCATTAGAATAATATAAGCGATAAAATACGTAACGGTTTCAAGAACTTCAATGTTTTCAATTATACATGATCATATAATATATTGTGTGCAATGGTTTTTTTTTTTTTTTTTTTAACGTAAGCAAAAAATAAAATATTTTTCGATTTTCTTCTATGTTTGGCACGTAAACAATACTACATTAATTAAACATGATAATTTCTCACTATTTGAACTGCCAACCCTCCCATCTACACATTCAGAAAATTAATTTCCATTAAATGAAAAAAATATATTACTCCTAGTATTATTTATTTCATTAATAAGCTATATTGCCAGCACATACAAATTTAGTAGTATAAAAACAAAACAAACAACTCCCGAAACCATCGCTCCTCCGTCCAAACACCCCCTCCAAATACAAAAACAGTAATTTTCGTCCTATATATATGTTCATTTTTTCTCCACTTCTCCGCCTCTCAAATTTAGCTCCCAAATTCTCTCCACACCACCGGAAAATATGGACATCCGCCGGAGGCCCACCAAACCATCAAACAGCAACACACTTCTCGCTCCTCCCTCCTCCTCCGGCGCGGTTGTCTCCTCCTCCTCCCCCAAAGCTTCCGACGCCTTACCCCTCCCTCTCTACCTAACCAACGGCATTTTCTTCACCCTCTTCTTCTCCGTCGCCTATTTTCTCCTCCACCGTTGGCGCGACAAGATCCGTAACTCCACCCCTCTCCACGTCCTCACCCTCTCGGAACTCGCCGCCATAATCTGCCTCATCGCCTCCTTCATCTATTTGCTCGGATTTTTCGGCATCGATTTCGTACAATCCTTCATTTCCAAATCCGAAGTCGAAGACGACCACCCCCCGCGCTTCATTCACTGCCCTCCCCCGGTTATCTCTAAACCGGTCGTCAATATGAATCTCCCGCATGACGATGAGGAGATCGTTAATTGTGTGGTTTCCGGCGAAATCCCTTCCTATTCTCTCGAATCGAGGCTTGGAGACTGTTTCAAGGCGGCGAAAATTCGTCGAGAGGCGTTGCAGAGGATAACCGGAAGGTCAGTTGAGGGGTTGCCTTTGGAAGGATTTGATTACGATTCGATTTTGGGGCAATGTTGTGAGATGCCGGTAGGGTTTGTGCAGATTCCGGTAGGGATAGCGGGGCCGTTGTTGTTGAATGGTTGCGAATACTCTGTGCCTATGGCGACGACGGAAGGGTGTTTGGTTGCGAGTACGAATAGGGGTTGTAAGGCGATCTATGCATCTGGTGGTGCCACGTGTGTCCTGCTTCGAGATGCGATGACGCGAGCTCCGGTGGTTAGGTTTTCATCCGCGAAGAGAGCTACTGATTTGAAATTTTTCTTGGAGGATCCTCTCAATTTCGATACGTTATCTGTCGTTTTCAATAAGTAAGTATAATGGTGATGTTGATTGTTGTTTGATTTTGCACATCTTGACTTAATTAGGTGCTCTGTATGAGAGCATGTTCTATCATCTATGTGTTCTTATATTTTAATTTGATTCACAGGTCGAGTAGGTTTGCGAGACTCCAAGGTATTAAATGTAATATTGCAGGAAAAAATTTGTACATTAGATTTAGCTGTGGCACAGGTGATGCCATGGGGATGAACATGGTTTCTAAAGGTGTTCAAAATGTTCTAGACTTCTTACAGAACGATTTCCCTGATATGGATGTTATTGGCATTTCCGGTTAGTGCTGTTATATGTCTTTACGACTTTACTGTTTAGGGACAAATTATTAGTTTTGCTTGAAGTGTTACATAAATTCGACTATGGAGTTGTTATATATTATAATCTGTCGTTTTTGACTTCCACCCACGTATCCGCTGACTGATGATTACTAGCTTTTCTCGTAGATTTTATAATGTTTTTGTTTTCTTGTTATCAATTTGCTTGACTAGACAATTTCTTCTTCTTGCCACCACATGTTGTCTTGTGTTACAAATTTTATCAATGGTAGAATGACTCCTGAATTCCTAATTTTTTGGGTCAAAGGATTTGTAGCTAAGTATTTTAAATCCACAATAACAAATCCAGAGCACTTGGATCATTTAGATTTTGTATGGACTTGTAACCTTGTGTGCTGCTCTTTCAACCTTAAAAAAATCTCCGGTTTTTCTTTAAATCCAAATCCCTCAATCCAAATGAAGCCTTAGATTGCTAAGGCAGTATGTTTGAACTTCTGATCCATTTTCATGGATTGTGTTTTATGATGGCAATAGTATTAAATGTTCGTTATCGATCTTTTGATGTTGTATTTAATGTAGTTTGTCTTTCTTGGTTCAGGAAACTTTTGTTCCGATAAGAAACCAGCTGCAGTTAATTGGATTGAAGGGCGTGGAAAATCAGTCGTCTGTGAAGCTATCATTACTGGAGATGTGGTGACAAAGGTATTGAAAACTACAGTAGCTGCCCTTGTTGAGCTTAACATGCTCAAGAATCTCGCTGGCTCTGCCATTGCTGGAGCTCTTGGTGGTTTTAATGCACATGCTGCCAATATCGTCTCTGCAATTTTTATAGCCACAGGACAAGATCCCGCACAAAATATTGAAAGCTCTCACTGTATTACTATGATGGAGGCTGTTAACGATGGGAAAGATATTCATGTTTCCGTCACCATGCCCTCCATTGAGGTACATATTTTGTCAAATGGTCAATAAAGAAGTTCCTATTTATTTCTTCCAAATTAATATGAAAACCGGATTTTCCATCATTGATTCATTCCTTCATTCTTTCCAGGTTGGTACTGTTGGAGGTGGGACTCAATTGGCATCCCAATCTGCTTGCCTTAACCTGCTTGGTGTAAAGGGTGCACACAAAGAGTCTCCCGGGTCAAATTCTCGACTACTGGCCACCATTGTAGCTGGTTCGGTTTTGGCTGGGGAGCTCTCTTTAATGTCGGCCATCTCAGCTGGTCAACTTGTTAAAAGTCACATGAAATACAATCGATCAAGTCGAGATATCACCAAAATTGGCTCCTAGGAAGATAGACCAACCTCCCATAGATAGCAGTGGAAACACATGTCGAAGGATGGGGGCCTGAGAGTAAGATTGAGGCATGTATAGTTCAAATGAATGGGGCTAACATGCCTGTTATGTAACTTATCAATCTAGTACCCGAGCTGCCCCACATTGTTGTGGAAGATCTGGAATCCGATTTCACCGTGTTTGATCTGTTTTTTTTTCTGTTTCTTTTTCCCTCCATCTAGTAAAGTGAAAATTTTGTTGTTAGCTGTTTTTGTGATAGTTTATCTCCAGATCAGGATCAGGCTTGACTCGAAAGATCTGTTTAAAATGTTTGTAATTGTTTTGTATTTTTTTTTTTAGTTTTTTTAGTTTTGTACAGGTTGAGAAGTTGTTTAGATGAATGAACGTGGATAAATTAACGTTTGAAGTTTAGTGTTTTGCGTTGTAGTCCTTGTAATTATGATCTGGTGTTTCAGGGTATAATGTTGTGGCACTATTTAGTTTTAAACACTATAAATATAAACAATCTATTTAATAAGTTACTTAAAAGATTTAAAAATTTGACTTTGTAATGTAGTTAATGGAGTAAACATTTTGAAATAAAGAGAGTAATATTTATGGTGTTATATAATATTATCAAATTATTGTTGAAATAAACTAATTAAATTATGTATTAGGTAGTAATATTTTAATTAATTATTTTAGATTTAGTTAGGTTGATGGATTGACCGGAACAAATAATAGTAAATAAATACGGATTGTGAGGAGTAAAATTCAAAATCCGTAAGCACTTGATAACTCCGGTTAGATTGGAAATTAACTTTTATTATGTAACTTGTCATTCATTTTTTTTTTTTGGTTTCCCAAGGGTTTAATCCCTTTCGAGGCGCGTCGGGCACATAATGTGAGAACCTCTCCCAACAGATATTCGAACCTGAATCCACTACTTTTTAAAATAATCTGCTCCTAATAAATACAGTCAGAGACTCTAATCATCATATATATTTAAATCATATATATTTAAATAGAGAAATAGAAGATGAGTGGGGAGCAATGGAGCATCATCTTAACTGGAATTACAATTTTTTTAATAGACATCATCTGTCAAACATGTGTGTCACATTTTGCTCTTGGACCACATCATAACTAGGTATCATTTTCTTTTATATTTTTCATTAGCATTTTCATTTTAAGATTTTTCGTATGAGTAATATAAAAACATAAGAAAAATATAGAAACATAGGCAGGGCCGGCTTAAGCATAAGGCAAATTACGCCAATACCTAGAGCCTAGAGGGCCCCAAATTTTATAAATATTCTCCTTTTAAGTTAATAATATTGTTTTGAATATAGAAACTAAATATAATATGTAATCAATTATCAAGAAATTTATATTATTTCGTACCATGGTATATGATTATCAAATTTTATGTTCTTTATATGACTGAAAATCTCTTGACGAGAGCTTTCTACTTACTCAAGTTTCAATTCATGAAACATAATGAATAATCCGTAGAAAATTAACAATGTTTTGGGACATTAATCAAAATTAAATCATATTTCATAATTAACAAGAAATCACGCCAAAAGAATTTTCAAATATGATATAGGGCACATAAACATGCTATGGTAAAAATTTTGAGCATAAATTTTAAGCATATCAAAAATCACCATTAAAGCTTAAGAAGATGTGAAAAAAATCCTTCAATTTTGGTATTAAATATGTTTTTTTTATGGTTTAGTATCAAATTTCTAAATAGGTAAAAAATTAATATGAAAAATACAATTCCATCAAACTAAAACTAAGAGAATATATTTGTGATTGACCGAGTCACAAAAGTATTTTTATTTGAGTTACAAAAACAAAACATCAAGTTTAACATATGCCTATGTTTGTTGTTCTATGGGGTAAAAAAAAATAAGTTTAAAATATATAGTTATTTGAGGGTCTCGTTTTATAATTTTATCTAGGGCCCCAAAAAAGCTTAGGCCGGCCCTGAACATAGGAAAATCACTGTTAAAAAATAAATGATAATATAATAAAGAGTGGAAAATATGTTACTATTAATTGATAGTATAATAAACAAAAGAAAATTACAAATCCAATTATCTAAATAGAACAAATTAATTGTATTTGTATATCTCTATGATTGATTAATATCTCAAGCAGCCATGTCGTAGCTCAATAAAATCTCTGTCTTGGCTATTGATTACTTTATTTGGTGGATTTTTTCGGAAAAATTAATGTAGTATAATCGTTGTATCACGTCATCAAGTACATTCGTGCATGTGATAATGCAGCCTATCTATGTAATTATTATGTGGAGTGAGATTATTAGACCCATTTTCTTAATTAGTGAATCTGCTTAAGATGATGCAAGTTTTAATTGAGGTCTAATATCGGTTCGGCTAAATTATATCGGTTCAAAATAACTTGGTATCAGACATGTGTATTATCTAAATAAATAAAGAACCCACATATTGCATTTTTTTGGTTCTTAATAACTATAAATTGGTATTCCTTTATGTTTTAGAAAGTAATTTGATGATACTTGATATTGACAAAGTTAGAGGTGGTTAATTCGAAAATAATGATATTAGAAAACCTAAAATTTTTTAATTATCATCATATATACATGGATCAAAGTTTTGTTTTTAATATATGTTTCAGTCAGTTGAATATTGAAAATTTTTCGAAATGTTTTCGGAAAAAAAAATTACTAAACTAAGAAAAATAGAAAGTTCCAAGACAACAGAGTTTCAAAAATACACAATTTTTTTTGTTTCCAATGATTAAAAAATAGACATTTTTTAATGTTTTCGATGGAAATATGAAAATTTTGATAGATGCATATATATCAATTCCTTTCATGGATTATGAGCTGTTATGATATCTACATACATAGGTCTCACATATATCCCACAATATAGTGGGCTTTTGGTTTATGTAAGTAAGGATTGAAGTTTTAACATAATTGATCAGGTACACAACATAATTTGGATGTTTCCTTTCAAGCTTTCAACCATTGAATCAGTAGCTGCCGAGAAAGTAGAGGGCACGACGACATATTAATGTCAATAATAGTTCGATTGCCACCAAAATTCGTGTTCATATTCAGGTGCTTGTCAAATAGATGGAACAATATCATAGTTGGCCCTTATTTTCTTAGAAGTTACATCGCCTCAACAAGAAAAGATCATCTACGAGGAGCACGTCTGCTAGCATCCCTCCAATTAACACTACCAGACATATTTGTAAGAATATTTATAGCATGCCGGGTTGACAACAATATCGAGTTTGTGTGAAATAAATTGAGCAAGTTCATAATTTCCTCAAACGGGCTTATCTTCTATGGACACTCTTCCAACACTTACCATGTTTGGAATCCCATAACAAAAAATTCAGATTCTTTTCCACTATCCGAGATTTCTACTAAACGTACATACAAAGGAACATTCATTGGATTTGTCTGCGAAGAGAATACAAATGAACTTGTACCGAATTACACAGTTTTATAGGGTGGTCAACAACCGGTAGGTGGTGGACCGAGGGATACTACTATGGATATAGAAACTTATTCTTCAAGGACCGACATGTGGGATAAGTACACACTGTTTAGCACTGGGTTTTTCTATCTTCCCGTGGAGCAGCTGCTGCCTTTAGTGTTTAATGGTGTCATGCATTTGATGGTATGTAAATCGATCGCCTTTTACGACTTAAATGGAGGTGGAAATCATCTAGAGTTGATTACGTTGCCAGGACCAGGCAATGGAAGATATATTGACTCGAGTTTCACCAGATCAAAACGTGACGATGTCTTATGGTTTGTTGTGACATGCCTTGTTCATGGGATTCAATTTTGGATGCTTCCCAAGAATAAAGATGGAAGTTACATGCGCTTGACCACTGTACCTACCAACGAGTGGAGATTTATGCACACGATTACGACTACTTCCCATACCATTAATGCTAGAAAACAATAACGGAACAAATAGACATGATTTAGATTCAGTTTGGCTTGAGGGATCGATTCCATATGCATGCAGTCCAATTATTGTTGTCATACGGGCGGGGGAAATAATATTTCTTTACAACTTAGAGACAAAATCAATTGAGTTGCTTCATTATGATGATGACGGTCATCCTACTAAATGGTGGTATGCCTACATGGAATCCCTTTACTTATCTTCTTATGCTCTTTGAGATTTCTTCATATTCGATGCACAACTATGAACTAATTGTTATGTAAGTAATTTATTTGTTTTTTCTCTTCACATCTGATAATCCCAAAATCTTAAGTATAAGCGCACACATCATAGTAGTCAGAGGTGTATAGCGCAGCGATGCGCAAAAGACTTATGAGGCTATAACGCATAGCGAAGCGCCATAGCTCGATGTTTTTAAAAATGAAGCACACAACATAATTGATCAGGTACACAACATAATTCGGATGTTTTCTTTCAAGTTTGAACCATGGAATCAGTATTTGTAGAGAAAGTAGAGGGCAACGACGACGTATTAATGTTAAAACTAGTTCAATTGCCACCAAAATACGTGTTCAGATTCAGGTTCGTGTCAAATAGATGGAACAATATCATAGTTGACCCTTACATTCTTAGAAGTTACAGCGCCACAACAAGAAAAGATCATCTACGAGGAGCACCTCTGCTAGCGTCCGTCCAATTAAAGCTAGTCGGCAAATCTATAAGAAGATTTATGGCATGTCGGGTTGACAACAATATCGAGTTGGTGCCGAGTAAAATGGGCAAGTTCCTTATTTACTCAAACGAGCTTAATTTATCGCCTCGCTTAGTGCCATATAGCGCGATAGTGCCACATGGCGTGCACTAATTGGATAGATGTTGCGTAGGACGCAATGACGCGATACACATGGGCAATAGCAAATAACGCGCTTTAGCGCACACTATTTGCATTGTTGACTACTATGGCACACACATATTTATGCTAAAGTCAGAGTACAGATAGAAGCCAAAAGAAGGTAGAATGAGCATGAAATGAGAAACCATATAGCAAAAGAACAAAATTAATCATATCCCAAATATACTACTAGACTAGAAAATAAATATTCGATGATTTCATTGCAAAATTAAGTAATTAACGTAATAAGTGAGGAGTTGCAAATTCATAAATACTCCTCCATATCGTTTGATTTTATACTCCAATTTCAAATTCTTAGGTATTAACTGATTTTATACTCCAATTTCAAATTCTTAGGTATTAACTTTGTACTCTTAACCAATTGCCATAGAACTGCAGGCTAATTAATCATGGCAATTAGTAATTTACAGTCGTGTTTAAAGCCAAAATTGATCGGTTGATTTTTTTTTTTAATTATTTCGACCAATAAAAGATTACGAGTTTTTTTTCCTTTAATCTATGTAAACTATTTGTTTGTTATTGAAGTAGTATAAAACAAAATTGATTTGATTTGATTTTAAGTTATATAGATACCATTCTTGCATTTCCGAAGACTAAAACATTACAATTAAGAGAATGGGCTATTCTTGTGCTATTAATAAAAGAACATATTTTGGGCTCTCAATCTTCTGCCCATATATTGTTAATATTGTTAAGCCCATATAGAATATTTTTGCTACCTATATAGTCAGATTTTACTTTCTTGGAGTTTAAAACAATGTAAGATAATACATACACATATTAAAAAATTTGTGAGTTCATTAATGAGCATAGCTAATTACTAAACTTAACAAATCAAACCAGCTCATAAATTAATAGACATTATGAAAATGGTAAAATATTCCTAATGAATAATTAATAATCAATAAATATTTTTTTTTATAAAATTTAAAAATACTCATTCAAATATCAATTTAATAAAATAATTACCTTCGTAGAACTTGTGATTAATTAAATTGATGAGTTTTTGAAAAAAAAAATAAGATAACCAATTTATTTTAGTTTTAGTAATTATTTAATATTTTCAACAGCACAATTATAAACTTATTCATTAATTAGATAGAATACAATTAAATAATATTTTACTATGAAATAAAGAAATACAATCTTATTATTAAAGTATTTTTCTATATGCTATTAATAACTTATTTGAAAATGATGTATAACACTTTATAAAAGTTGAACTTATTTTGCAGAATTAATTAAAAAAATTCCTTTTTTATGTATTATAAATTGGGGTGTGGATTAGGTTTTTTTATGTATAGATTGGATTTTATAAAAGTTTAGGGACTGATATTTAAATATGATTTTTGTAATATTTTGCAAATTTGAGGGGATGTCAAAATTATTAAAATTGGCGAGGACAAGAGGGTAATTTTACTCATTTCGTCCACCTCCGTGAGTCCCGGTAGGGTTTTATAAGTTTTTTACAAATGTCAAGGAAAAATACATGTAATTATGATTTATCAAAGACAACGGACCAAACGAGAGGAAAGGTCAATTAACCCTAACAATTATGATCACCTTACCATACTAGCAGAACTATGGTAAGCATATTTAATTAATGACCATATTTTAATTAGGAGACCATTAGAACTAGAAAACATAATTAATTAGCATATTTAATTGAAAAATAGGGAGGATCCCCTATTACACTTTTATGTCATATATAGATTTATTTTCAAGTATATGTGTGGACGCACACAAAATTTAAATAAGCTAGCAATATTGTCAAATCAATTTTAATTAAATTTCTAATTTACCCTCACAAATAATAAATTATGACTCTAGAGTTCAGTTTTTCAGTTTTCCTTTTTTCTTAATTAAATTCCTAATTCTCTGTATACTACAACACACGATATAGTTACTTAAAATATTTCAAAGTTTGACTTTGCAGTGTAGTTAATTGAGTATATATTTTAGGATAAAGGAGTAATATATATGTTGCACATAATATTATCAAATTATTGTCGAAATAAACTAATTGTATTAATTATTGTGTAGTAATATTTTATTAATTAGATATTAAATTTAGTTAGGTTGATGGATTGACCGGAGCAAATAATAGTAAATAATTGTGGAGTGTGAGGAGTAAAATTCAAATTCCGGAAGCACTTGATAACTCCGGTAAGATTCAAAATTAATATTTAACAAAACAACATCGAAATTATTAATTACTAATAATTTCTAGGCGATTATTGAAGAATTGTAAGGGCATCTGATTCTGATTATGTATATTTTAATAGGTGGATTATCTGTCCCTAATAAATATAGTCAGATACTATAATATATTTAAATAGAGGAATAAAAGATGAGCAGGGAGCATCATCTTTAATCTGCTGAAATTATAGTTAAATCACATTTTGCTCTGGACCACATCACAGCAAAGCACAACACAGGAAGGTATCATTTTCTTCTATATATTTTTCATTAGCATTTTCAATTTCACGAGTTTTCGTATGAGTAATATAAAAGCATAAGCAAAATACAAATAACATAGGAAAATCACTGTCCAAAAATAATTGATAGTATAATAAACAAAGGAAAATATATTACTATTAATTAAATGATAGTATAATAAACAAAAGAAAATTACTAATCCAATTATGTAATTAGTACAAACTAATTGTATTTATATATCTTTTATGATTGATTAATACCTAAAGCAGCCGTGTCGTAGCCCAATAAAATATGTGTTTTGATTATTGATTATTTTATTTGGTGGCTTCGTTCGGAACAATTAATGTAATATAACTGTTGCACCATGTCATCAAGTTTATATGTACATAATACCGCGGCCTACCAATGTATTCCCTCCGTTCCATTTTAGATGTCATTTAAGGTTGTTTCACAAGGATTAAGAAATTATTTAATGCTCTAGATTTTAGGAAAATTAAAGGATAGTTGGACAAAATTGCCCTTAATAAATGCATGGTTATTTGTTTTGAAAATTGGGAGATATTAAGTATATTATTTAGGATTAAAGAAGGGTAAAAATGTCAAATTAGCATTTAAATCTATCTTGAAATTATAAAGTGACATGTATTGTGGAATTTTTTTTCTCTAAAATGACATGTAAAAGGGAACGAAGAGAGTAATTATTATGTCATTCTCGTAATTAGTGAATCTGCTGCTTAAGATGAGGCAGGTTGTAATTAAATCTAGTGCCTGTTCGGCTTAATTATCATGGCCCAACCCGAATTAAGTTAGTCCCCAATAACTTGGTACCAAACGCGCGTAATATCTAAATAAAGATAGAATTCACTTATTGCATTTTTTTTGGTTCTTACTAAATATAAATTTGTATTCATTTATGTTTTAGAAAGTAATTTAATGATACTTGACACTGACAAAGTTATAGGTGGTCAATGTGAAAATAGTGTCATTGGAAAACCTAAATTTTAATAATTGTCATCATATATAAATGGATCAAAGTTTTATTTTTTATGTATGTTTCAGTTAGTTGAATATTGAAATTTTTTTGAAACATTCTCAATTTTTTTAACTAAATTAAGAAAAAGAGAAAGTTTCAAGACAAATATAGAGTTAAAAAATACATCTAATTTTCGTTTCCATTCATTCAAAAATAAAACTTTTTAATGTTTACAACGGAAAAAAAAAAAAAAGATTTTGATTCATGCATATATATCAGTTCCTTTCATGGATTATGAGTTGTTATGATATCTAATTGCATAGGTCTCACATATATCCCACAATGTAGTAGGCTTTTGGTTTTTGTGGTTAAGGATTGGAGTTTTAATATAATTGATCAGGTACACAACATAATTCGGATATTTTCTTCCAAGTTTTCTACCATGGAATCAGTAGCTGCCGAGAAAATAGAGGGCAACAATGACATATTAATTTCAATTTTAGTTCGATTGCCACCAAAATCCGTGTTCAGATTTAGGTGCGTGTCAAAAAGATGGAACAATATCATAGTTGGCCCTTATTTTCTTAGAAGTTACAGCGCATCAACAAGAAAAAATCATCTACGAGGAGAACGTCATCTAGCGTCCCTCCAATTAACGCTATCGGACATATCTATAACAAGATTTATGTCGTGCTGGGATGACAACAATATCGAGTTGGTGCCGAATAAATTGAGCAAGTTCATAATTTCCTCAAACGGGCTTATCCTTTGCGGTGAATACTCTTCCAACACTTACCATGTTTGGAATCCCATAACAAAAAAGTCGTTTTCTTTGCCGCTACATGAGATTAGTACTGAACGTACATACGAAGGAACATTCATTGGATTCGTCTGCGAGGAGAATACGAATGAACTAGTACCGAAGTACACAGTTTTATGGGGGGGTCAACAACCGATATGTGGTGGACCGAGGGATACTACTATGGATATAGACTCTTATTCTTCAAGGACTGGCATGTGGGCTAAGTCGACACTGTTCAGCACTGGATTTTTCTATCTAACCATGGAGCAGCCGCCGCCTTTAGTGTTTAATGGTGTCATGCATTTGATGGTATGTAAATCAATTGGCCTTTACGACTTAAATGGAAGTGGAAATCATTTACAGTTGATTAAATTGCCAATACCAGGCGATGGAAGGTATATTGACTCGAGTTTTACCAGGTCAAAACGTGACGATGTCTTATGGTTTGTCGTCACATACTTTGATCATGGAATGCAATTTTGGATGCTTCCCAAGAATAAAGATGGAAGTTACATGCGCTCGACCACTATACCTGCCGATGAGTGGAGGTTGACGCACACGATCACGGCTGCTTCCCTACTCAAAGAACTTGGCATACCATTAATGCTAGAAAATAATGTTGGAACGGATAGACGTGATTTGGATTCAGTTTGGCTGGAGGGATTGATTCCATGTGCATGCAGTGCAATTGTTGTTGTTATCAGGGTGGGGGAAAGAGTATTTCTTTACAACTTAGAGACACAATCAATTGAGTTACTTCATTATAATGATGACAACTATCCTACAAAATGGTGGTATCCCTACATGGAATCCCTCTACTTATCTTCATATGCCCTTTGAGATTTCTCCATGTTTGAAGCACAACTATGAATTAATTGTTATGTAAGTAATTTATTCGTTTTTTCTCTTCACATCTGATAATGTCAAAATCATAAGTATATGAATTAATTGTTATGTAAGTAATTTATTCGTTTTTTCTCTTCACATCTGATAATGTCAAAATCATAAGTATAAGCGCACACATCGTAGTAGTGAGAGGCATATAGCGCAACGATGTGCAAAAGGATTATGGGGCTATAGTGCATAATGGAGCGCCACAACTATGGGTTTAAGAAAATGAAGCACAATTTATATATTTTTTGGAATAATAATAAAAAATTCAACCAAGGTATATAAAAACTATAAAACCGGAACATCGCTTAATTCACTAATTTAAACATAATTCCTAAATATCCAAAATAAGCAAATAAACTAATAGTTAAAGTACTAGATATATGGATCAATCAATATTTAGTTAACTCCACTAATTTGGAATCTAAACTATAAAACCTAAACATTAATCATCAATCTCGTCATCACTGGACTCTCCATTTATATATTTTTTTTAGAACTAGATTGGTTTATATCAATCGCCGAAAATGAAGGTGATGTGAGAGGCGCCAATGAGAGGGCACATTTTCTTTTTTTACAAAAAAAAATCGTTCAAAGTTAAAACAAAAATATAGCTAGATCACATATTATTTTTAAAAAAAAAAGCATTTGATTTCATAATTGATCAGGTACACAACATAATTCGGATGTTTTCTTCCAAGTTTTCTACCATGGAATCAGTAGCTGCTGAGAAAATAGAGGGCAACGACGACATATTAATTTAAATTTTAGTTCGATTGCCACCAAAATCCGTGTTCAGATTTAGGTGCGTGTCAAAAAGATGGAACAATATCATAGTTGGCCCTTATTTTGTTAGAAGTTATAGCGCGTCAACAAGAAAAAATCATCTACGAGGAGAACGTCATCTAGCGTCACTCCAATTAACGCTATCGGACATATCAGTAACAAGATTTATGTCGTGCTTGGATGACAACAATATCGAGTTGGTGCCGAATAAATTGAGCAAGTTCATAATTTTCTCAAACGGGTTTATCCTCTGCAGTGAATACTCTTCCAACACTCACCATGTTTGGAATCCCATAACAAAAAAGTCGATTTCTTTGCCGCCACATGAGATTACTATTGAATGTACATACGAAGGAACATTAATTGGATTCGTCTGCGTGGAGATTACAAATGAACTAGTACCGAAGTACACAGTTTTATGGGGGGTCAGCAACCTATATGTGGTGGACCGAGGGATACTACTATGGATATAGAAACTTATTCTTCAAGGACTGTCATGTGGGCTAAATCGACACTGTTTAGCACTGGATTTTTCCATCTATCCATGGAGCAGCCGCCTTTAGTGTTTAATGGTGTCATACATTTGATGGTATGTAAATCAATTGGCTTTTACGATTTAAATGGATGTGGAAATCATTTACAGTTGATTAAGTTGCCAATACCAGGCGATGGAAGGTATATTGACTCGAGTTTTACCAAGTCAAAATGTGACAATGTCTTATGGTTTGTCGTCACAGACTTTGATCATGGAATGCAATTTTGGATGCTTCCCAAGAATAAAGATGGAAGTTACATGCGCTCGACCTCTATACCTGCCGATGAGTGGAGGTTGACGCACACGATCACGACTGCTTCCCTACTCAAAGAACTTGGCATACCATTAATGCTAGAAAATAATGTTGGAACGAATAGACGTGATTTGGATTAAGTTGAGCTGGAGGGATTGATTCCATATGCATGTAGTGCAATTGTTATTGTTATCAAGGTGGGGGAAAGTGTATTTGTTTACAACTTAGAGACACAATCAATTGAGTTACTTCATTATAATGATGACAACTATCCTACAAAATGATGGTATCCTTACATGGAATCCCTCTACTTATCTTCATATGCCCTTTGAGATTTCTTCATATTTGAAGCACATTTATGAATTAACTGTTATGTAAGTAATTTATTCGTTTTTTCTCTTCACATCTGATAATGTCAAAATCACAAGTATAAGCGCACACATCGTAGTAGTGAGAGGCGTATAGCGCAACGATGGGCAAAAGGATTACGGGGCTATAGCGCATAATGGAGCGCCAAAACTATGGGTTTAATAAAATAAAGCACAATTTATATATTTTTTGGAATAGGAATAAAAAAATTCAACCAAGGTATATAAAAACTATAAAACCGGAACATCTTAATTCATTAATTTAAACATAATTCTTAAATATCAAAAATACGCAAATAAACTAATAGTTAAAGTACTAGAAATATGAATCAATCAATATTTAGTTAACTCCAACAATTTGGAATCTAAACTATAGAACCTAAACATTAATCATCAATCTCGTCATCACTGGACTCTCCATTTATAGATTTTTTTAGAACTAGATTGGTTTATATCAATCGACGAAAATGAAGGTGATGTGAGAGGCACCAATGAGAGGGCACATTTTTTTTTTTACAAAAAAAAAAAATGGTTTAAAGTTAAAACAGAACTTGAGCTAGATCATAAATTATTTTTTAAAAAAAAGCATTTGATTTCATAATTGATCAGATATACAATATAATTCGGATGTTTTTTTCCAAGTTCACTAGCTGCAGAGAAAATAGAGGGCAACGACGACATATAAATTTCAATTTTAGTTCGATTGCCATCAAAATCCATGTTCAGATTCAGGTGCGTGTCAAAAAGATGGAATAATATCATAGTTGACCCTTATTTTCTTAGATGTTACAGCGCCTCAATAAGAAAAAATCATCTACGTGGAGAACGTCATCTAGCGTCCCTCCAATTAACACTACCGGACATATCTGTAACAAGATTTATGTCGTGCTGGGATGACAACAATATCGAGTTGTGACGAATAAATTGAGCAAGTTCATAATTTTCTCAAACGGGCTTATCCTATCCGGTGAATACTCTTCCAACACTTTCCATGTTTGGAATCCCATAACAAAAAAGTCGGTTTCTTTGCCGCCACATGAGATTACTACTGAACGTACATACGAAGGAACATTCATTGGATTCGTCTGCGAGGAGAATACAAATGAACTAGTACCGAAGTACACATTTTTATGGGGAACGAGGGTCAGCAACCGATATGTGGTGGACCGAGGGATACTACTGTGGATATAGAAACTTATTCTTCAAGGACTGTCATGTGTGCTAAGTCGACACTGTTCAGTACTGGATTTTTCTATCTACCCATGGAGCAGCCGCCGCCTTTAGTGTTTAATGGTGTCATGAATTAGATGGTATGTAATTCAATTGGCCTTTAATACTTAAATGGATGTGGAAATCGATGGAATGTATATTGACTCGAGTTTTACAAAGTCAAAACGTGACGATGTCTTATGGTTTATCGTCACAAACTTTGATCATGGAATGAAATTTCGGATTCTTCCCCAGAATAAACAGGGAAGTTACATGCGCTCGACCACTATACCTGCCGATGAGTGGAGGTTGAGGCACACGATCACTGCCGCTTCCCTACTCAAAGAACTTGGCATACCAGTAATGCTAGAAAATAATGTTGGAACGAATAGACGTGATTTGGATTAAGTTTAGCTGGAGGGATTGATTCCATATGCATGCAGTGCAATTGTTATTGTTATCAGGGTGGGGGAAAGTGTATTTGTTTACAACTTAGAGACACAATCAATTGAGTTACTTCATTATAATGATGATAACTATCCTACAAATGTTGGTATCCCTTCATGGAATTCCTCTACTTATCTTCATATGCCCTTTGAGATTTCTTCATATTTGAAGCACAACTCTGAATTAATTGTTATGTAAGTAATTTATTCGTTTTTTCTCTTCACATCTGATAATGTCAAAATCACAAGTATAAGCGCACACATCTTAGTAGTCAGAGGCGTATAACACAGCGATGAGCAAAAGGATTATGGGGCTATAGCGCATAATAGAGAGCCTTAGATATGGTTTTAAGAAAATGAAGCACATTTTATATATTTTTTGGAATAATAACAAAAAAATTCAACCAAGGTATATAAAGACTATAAAACCGGAACATCTTAATTCATTAATTTAAACAGAATTCCTAAATATCTAAAATAAGCAAATAAACTAATAGTTAAAGTACTAGAAATATGTATCAATCAATATTTAGCTAACTCCAACAATTTGGAATCTAAACTATAAAACCTAAACATTAATCATCAATCTCGTCATTACAGGACTCTCCATTTATAGATTTTTTTTAGAACTAGATTGGTTTATATCAATCGCCGAAAATGAAGGTGATGTGAGATGCGCCAATTAGAGGGCACATTTTTTTTTTTACAGAAAAAAATTGTTTAAAGTTAAAACATATCTTGAGCTAGATCACAGATTATTTATAAAAAAAAAGCATTTGATTTCTTAATTAATCAGGTACAAACATAATTCGGATGTTTTCTTCCAAGCTTTCTACCATGGAATCAGTAGCTGCTGAGAAAATAGAGGGCAACGCCGACATATTAATTTCAATTTTAGTTCGATTGCCACCAAAATCCGTGTTCAGATTCAGGTGCGTGTCAAAAAGATGGAACAATATAATAGTTGGCCCTTATTTTCTTAGAAGTTACAGCGCCTCAACAAGAAAATATCATCTACGAGGAGAACGTCATCTAGCGTCCCTCCAATTAACGCGGTGAATACTCGAGTTGGTGCCGAATAAATTGAGCAAGTTCATAATTTCCTCAAACGGGCTTATCCACTGCGGTGAATACTCTTCCAACACTTACCATGATTGGAATCCCATAACAAAAAAGTCGGTTTCTTTGCCGCCACATGAGATTACTACTGAACGTACATACGAAGGAACATTCATTGGATTCGTCTGCGAGGAGAATACAGATGAACTAGTACAGAAGTACACATTTTGGGGGGGGGGGGAGGTGGTCAGCAACCGATATGTGGTGGACCGAGGGATACTACTATGGATATAGAAACTTATTCTTCAATGACTGGCATGGGGGCTAAATCGACACAGTTTAGCACTGGATTTTTCCATCTACCCATGGAGCAGCCGCCGCCTTTAGTATTTAATGGTGTCATGCATTTGATGGTATGTAAATCAATTGGCCTTTACGACTTAAATGGATGTGGAAATCATTTACAATTGATTAAGTTGCCAATACCAGGCGATGGAAGGTATATTGACTCGAGTTTTACCAAGTCAAAAACTGACGATGTCTTATGGTTTGTCGTCACAGACTTTGATCTTGGAATGTAATTTTGGATGTTTCCCAAGAATAAAGATGGAAGTTACATGCGCTCGACCACTATACCTGCCGATGAGCGGAGGTTGACGCACACGATCACGGCTGCTTCCCTACTCAAAGAACTTGGCATACAATTAATGCTAGAAAATAATGTTGGAACGAATAGACGTGATTTGGAATCAACTTGGCTGGAGGGATTGATTCCATATGCATGCAGTGCAATTGTTGTTGTTATCAAGGTGGTGCAAAGAGTATTTCTTTACAACTTAGAGACACAATCAATTGAGTTACTTCATTATATTGATGACAGCTATCCTACAAAATGGTGGTATCCCTAAATGGAACCCCTTTACTTATCTTCATATGCCTTTTGAGATTTCTTCATATTTGAAGCACAACTATGAATTAATTGTTATGTAAGTAAGTTATTCGTTTTTTTTTTTCACATCTGATAATTTCAAAATCTTAAGTATAAGCGCACACATCGTAGTAGTGAGAGGCATATAGCGCAGCGATGTGCAAAAGGATCATGAGTCTATAGCGCATAATGGAGCGCCACAGCTATGGGTTTAAGAAAATGAAGCACAATTTATATATTTTTTTTTGTAATAATATAAAAATTCAGCCAAGGTACATAAAAACTATAAAACCGAAACATCTTAATTCATTAATTTAAACATAATTCCTAAATATCCAAAATAAGCAAATAAACTTATAGTTAAAGTACTAGAAATATGGATCCATCAATATTTAGTTGACTTCAACAATTTGGAATCTAAACTACAAAACCTAAACATTAATCATCAATCTCGTCGTCACTGGACTCTCCATTTATAGATTTTTTGAACTAAATCGGTTTATATCAATCGCCGAAAATGAAGGCGATGTTAGAGGCGCTAATGAGATGGCATATATTTTTTTTTTTAACAAAAAAAAAGGTTTAAAGTTAAAACAGAAATGGAGCTAGATCACTTATTATTTATAAAAAAAAGCATTTGATTTTATAATGGATACACAACATAATTCGGATGTTTTCTACCATGGAATCAGTAGCTGCTGAGAAAATAGAGGGCAACGACGACATATTAATTTCAATTTTAGTTCAATTGCCACCAAAATCCGTGTTTAGATTCAGGCGCGTGTAAAAAATATGGAACAATATCATAGTTGGTCCTTATTTTCTTAGAAGTTACAACGCCTCAACAAGAAAATATCATCTACGAGGAGAATGTCATCTAGTGTCCTACCAATTAACGCTACCGGTCATATCTATAACAAGATTTATGTTGTGCTGGGATGAAAACAATATCGAGTTGGTGCCAAATAAATTGAGCAGGTTCATAATTTCCTCAAACGGGCTTATCCACTGCGGTGAATACTCTTCCAACACTTAACATGTTTGGAATCCCATAGCAAAAAAGTCGGTTTCTTTGCCACCACATGAGATTACTACTGAACGTACATACGAATGAACATTCATTGGATTCGTCTGCGAGGAGAATACAAATGAACTAGTACCGAAGTACATAGTTTTATGGGGGGGGGGGGTGGTCAACAACCGATATGTGGTTGACCGTGGGATACAACAATGGATATATAAACTTATTCTTCAAGGACTGGCATGTGGGCTAAGTCGACACTATTCAGTTTTTCTATCTACCCATGGGGCAGCCGCCGCCTTTAGTGTTTAATGGTGTCATGCATTTGATGGTATGTAAATCAATCGGCATTTACGACTTAAATGGATGTGATCATTTACAGTTGATTAAGTTGCCAATACCAGGGCGATGGAAGCTATATTGACTCGAGTTTTACTAGGTCAAAGCGTGACGATGTCTTATGGTTTGTCGTCACAGACTTTGATCATGGAATGCAATTTTGGATGCTTCCCAAGAATAAAGATGGAAGTTACATGTGCTCGACCACTATACCTGCCGCTGAGTGGAGGTTGACGCACACGATCACGTCTGCTTCCCTACTCAAAAAACTTGGCACACCATTAATGCTATAAAATAATGTTTGAACGAATTGACGTGATTTGGATTCAGTTTGGCTGGAGGGATTGATTCCATATGCGTGCAGTGCAATTGTTATTGTTATCAGGGTGGGGGAAAGAGTATTTCTTTACAACTTAGAGACACAATCAATTGAGTTACTTCATTATAATGATGACAGCTATCCTACAAAATCGTGGTATCCCTAAATGGAACCCTTCTACTTATCTTCATATGCCCTTTAAGATTTCTTCATATTTGAAGCACAACTATGAATTAATTGTTATGTAAGTAATTTATTCAATTTTTCTCTTCACATCTTATAATGTCAAAATCATAAGTATAAGTGCACACATCGTAGTAGTGAGAGGCTTATAGCGCAGCGATGTGCAAAAGGATTACGGGGCTATAGCGCATAATGGAGCGCCACAGCTATGGGTTTAAGAAAATGAAGCACAATTAATATATTTTTTGGAATAATAATAAAAAATTAAACCAAGGTATATAAAAACTATAAAACCGAAACATCTCAATTCATTAATTTAAACATAATTCCTAAATATCCAAAATAAGCAAATAAACTAATAGTTAAAGTACTAGAATATGGATCAATCAATATTTAGTTAACTCCAACAATTTGGAATCTAAATTATAGAACCTAAACATTAACCATCAATCTCGTCATCACTGGACTCTCCATTTATAGATTTTTTTTAGAACTAGATTGGTTTATGTCAATCGCCGAAAATGAAGGTGATGTGAGAGGCGCCAATGAGTGGGCACATTTTTTTTTTTTTGACAAAAAAATGGTTTAAAGTTAAAACAGAACTAGAGCTAGATCACATATTATTTTCTAAAAAAAGAAAGCATTTGATTTCATCATGGATTAGGTACACAACATAATTCAGATGTTTTCTTCCAAGATTTCTGCCATGGAATCAGTAGCTTCTGAGAAAATAGAGGGCAACGACGACATATTAATTTCAATTTTAGTTCGATTGCCACCAAAATCCGTGTTCAGATTCAGGTCCGTGTCAAAAAGATGGAACAATATCTTAGTTGGCCCTTATATTCTTAGATGTTACAGAGCCTAAACAAGAAAAAATCATCTACGGGGAGAACGTCATCTAGCGTCCCTCCAATTAACACTACCGAACATATCTGTAACAAGATTTATGTCGTGCTGGGATTACAACAATATCGAGTTGTGCCGAATAAATTGAGCAAGTTCATAATTTTCTCAAACGGGCTTATCCTCTGCGGTGAATACTCTTCCAACACATACCATGTTTGGAATCCCATAACAAAAAAATCGGTTTCTTTGCTGCCACATGAGATTACTACTGAACGTACATACGAAGGAACATTCATTGGATTCGTCTGCGAGGAGAATACAATTGAACGAGTACCGAAGTACATAGTTTAATGGGGGGGTCAACACCCGATATGTGGTGGACCGACGGATACTACTATGGATATAGAAACTTATTCTTCAAGGACTGGCATGTGGGCTAAATTGACACTGTTCAGCACTGGATTTTTCCATCTACCCATGGAGCAGCCGCCGCCTTTAGTGTTTAATGGTGTCATGCATTTGATGGTATGTAAATCAATTGGCCTTTACAACTTAAATGGATATGGAAATCATTTACAGTTGATTAAGTTGCCAATACCAGGCGATGGAAGGTATATTGACTCGAGTTTTACCAAGTCAAAACGTGACGATGTCCTATGGTTTGTCATTACAGACTTTGATCATGGAATGCAATTTTGGATGCTTCCCAATAATAAAGATGGATGTTACATGCGCTCGACCACTATACCTGCCGATGAGTGGAGGTTGACGCACACGATCACGACTACTTCCCTACTAAAAGAACTTGGCATACCAATAATGCTAGAAAATAATGTTGGAACGAATAGACGTGATTTGAATTCAGTTTAGCTGGAGGGATTGATTCCATATGCATGCAGTGCAATTGTTATTGTTATCAGGGTGGGGAAAAGTGTATTTCTTTACAACTTAGAGACAAAATCAATTGAGTTACTTCATTATAATGATGATAGCTATCCTACAAAATGGTGGTATCCCTAAATGGAATCCCTCTACTTATCTTCATATGCCCTTTGAGATTTCTTCATATTTGAAGCACAACTATGAATTAATTGTTATGTAAGTAATTTATTCGTTTTTTCTCTTCACATCTGATAATGTCAAAATCATAAGTATAAGCGCACACATCGGAGTAGTGAGAGGCATATTGCGCAGCGATGTGCAAAAGGATCATCGGGCTATAGCGCATGATGGAGCGCCACAACTATGGGTTTAAGAAAATGAAGCACAATTTATATATTTTTTTGTATAATAATAAAAAAATTCAACCAAGGTATATAAAAACTATAAAACCGGAAAATCTATTCAATCATTTAAACATAATTCCTAAATATCCAAAATAAGCAAATAAACTTATAGTTAAAGTACAAGAAATATGGATCCATCAATATTGTTAACTCCAACAATTTGGAATCTAAACTACAAAACCTAAATATTAATCATCAATCTCATCGTCACCGGACTCTCCATTTATAGATTTTTTTTAGAACTAGATCGGTTTATATCAATCGCCGAAAATGAAGGCGATGTGAGAGGCGCTAATGAGAGGGCACATTTTTTTTTTTTTTACAATAAAAAATGGTTTAAAGTTAAAACAGAACTGGAGTTAGATTACATATTATTTATAAAAGAAAGCATTTGATTTTATAATGGATCAGGTACACAACATAATTCAGATGTTTTCTTCCAAGTTTTCTACCTTGGAATCAGTAGCTTCTGAGAAAATAGAGGGCAACGACGACATATTAATTTCAATTTTAGTTCGATTGCCACAAAAATCCGTGTTCAGATTCAGGTCCGTGTAAAAAAGATGGAACAATATCATAGTTGGCCCTTATTTTCTTAGGAGTTACAACGCCTCAACAAAAAAATATCATCTACGAGGAGAATGTCATCTAGAGTCCTGCCAATTAACGCTACCGGTCATATCTGTAACAAGATTTATGTCGTGCTGGGTTGAAAACAATATCGAGTTGGTGCCGAATAAATTGAGCAAGTTCATAATTTCCTCAAACGGGCTTATCCACCGCGGTGAATACTCTTCCAACACTTAACATGTTTGGAATCCCATAACAAAAAAGTCGGTTTCTTTGCCGCCACATGAGATTACTACTGAACGTACATACGACGAAACATTCATTGGATTCATCTGCGAGGAGAATACAAATGAACTGGTACCAAATTACACAGTTTTATGGGGGGGGGGGGGTTAGCAACCGATATGTGGTGGACCGAGGGATACAACTATGGATATATAAACTTATTTTTCAAGGAATGGCATGTGGGCTAAGTCGACACTATTCAGCACTGGATTTTTCTATCTACCCATGGAGCAGCCGCCGCCTTTAGTGTTTAATGGTGTCATGCATTTGATGGTATGTAAATCAATTGGCCTTTACGACTTATATGGAGGTGATCATTTAAAATTGATTAAGTTGCCAATACCAGGCGATGGAACGTATATTGACTCGAGTTTTACTAGGTCAAAATGTGACGATGTCTTATGGTTTGTCGTCACAGACTTTGATAATGGAATGCAATTTTGGATGCTTCCCAAGAATAAAGATGGAAGTTACATGTGCTCGACCACTATACCTGCCGATGAGTGGAGGTTGACGCACACGATCACGGCTGCTTCCCTACTCAAAGAACTTGGCATACCATTAATTCTAGAACGAATAGACGTGATTTGGATTCAGTTTGGCTAGAGGGAATGATTCCATATGCATGCAATGCAATTGTTGTTGTTATCAGGGTGGGGGAAAGAGTATTTCTTTACAACTTAGAGACAAAATCAATTGAGTTACTTCATTATAATGATGACAGCTATCCTACAAAATCGTGGTATCCCTAAATGGAACCCCTCTACTTATCTTCATATGCACCTTGAGATTTCTTCATATTTGAAGCACAACTATGAATTAATTTTTATATATGTAATTTCTTCGTTTTTTCTCTTCACATCTTATAATGTCAAAATCATAAGTGTAAGCGCACACATCGTAGTAGTGAGAGGTGTATAGCACATCGATGTGCGAAAGGATTACGGGGCTATAGCGCATAATGGAGCGCCACAGCTATGGGATTAAGAAAATGAGGCACAATAGGTATATAAAAACTATAAAAACCAAATCATCTTAATCATTAATTTAAACATAATTCCTGTATATCCAAAATAAGCAAATAAACTAATAGTTAAATGACTAGAAATATGGATTAATTAATATTTAGTTAACTCCAACAATTTGGAATCTAAACTATAGAACCTAAACATTAATCATCAATCTCGTCATCACTGGACTCTCCATTTATAGATTTTTTTTAGAAATAGATTGGTTTATATCAATCGCCGAAAATGAAGGTGATGTGAGAGGCGCCAATGAGAGGGCACATTTTTTTTTACAAAAAAAAATGGTTTAATGTTAAAACAGAACTGGAGCTAGATCACATATTATTTTTTTTAAAAAAAGCATTTGATTTCATAATTGATCTGATACACATCATAATTCGGATGTTTTTTTTCCAAGTTTTCTACCATGGAATCAGTAGCTGCTGAGAAAATAGAGGGCAACGACGATATATTAATTTTCCATCTACCCATGGAGCAGCCGCCGCCTTTAGTGTTTAATGGTGTCATGCATTTGATGGTATGTAAATCAAATGGCCTTTACGACTTAAATGGATGTGGAAATCATTTACAGTTGATTAAGTTGCCAATACCAGGCTATGGAAGGTATATTGACTCGAGTTTTACCAGGTCAAAACGTGACGATGTCTTATGGTTTGTCGTCACAGACTTTGATCATGGAATGCAATATTGGATGCTTCCCAAGAATAAAGATGGAAGTTACATGCGCTCGACCACTATACCTGCCGATGAGTGGAGGTTGACGCACACGATCACGGCTGCTTCCCTACTCAAAGAACTTGGCATACCATTAATGCTAGAAAATAATGTTGGAACGAATAGACGTGATTTGGATTAAGTTTAGCTGGAGGGATTGATTCCATATGCATGCAGTGCAATTGTTATTGTTATCAGGGTAGGGGAAAGTGTATTTGTTTACAACTTAGAGACACAATCAATTGAGTTACTTCATTATAATGATGACAACTATCCTATAAAATGGTGGTATCCCTACATGGAATCCCTCTACTTATCTTCATATGCCCTTTGAGATTTCTTAATATTTGAAGCACAACTATGAATTAATTGTTATGTAAGTAATTTATTCGTTTTTTCTCTTCACATCTGATAATGTCAAAATCACAAGTATAAGCGCACACATCGTAGTAGTCAGAGACTCAGAGGCGTATAGCGCAGCGATGAGCAAAAGGATTATGGGGATATAGTGCATAATGGAGCGCCATAGTTATGGGTTTAAGAAAATGAAGCACATTTTATATATTTTTTGGAATAATAACAAAAAAATTCAACCAAGGTATATAAAGACTATAAAACCGGAACATCTATTCATTAATTTAAACATAATTCCTAAATATCCAAAATAAGCAAATAAACTAATAATTAAAGTACTAGAAATATAGATCAATCAATATTTAGTTAACTCCAACAATTTGGAATCTAAACTACAAAACCTAAACATTAATCATCAATCTCGTCATCACTGGACTCTCCATTTATAGATTTTTTATAGAACTAGATTGGTTTATATCAATCGCCGAAAATAAAGGCGATGTTAGATGCGCCAATGAGAGGGCACATTTTTTTTTTTACAAAAAAAAGAAATTGTTTAAAGTTAAAACAGAACTGGAGCTAGATCACAGATTATTTATAAAAAAAAGCATTTGATTTCTTAATTAATCAGGTACAAAACATAATTCGGATGTTTGCTTCCAAGTTTTCTACAATGGAATCAATAGCTGCTGAGAAAATAGAGGGCAACGCCGACATATTAATTTCAATTTTAGTTCGATTGCCACCAAAATCCGTGTTCAGATTCAGGTGCGTGTCAAAAAGTTGGAACAATTTCATAGATAGCCCTTATTTTCTTAGAAGTTACAACGCCTAAACAAGAAAATATCATCTACGAGGAGAACGTCATCTAGCGTCCCTCCAATTAACACTACCGGACATATCTCTAACAAGATTTATGTCGTGCTGGGATGACAACAATATCAAGTTGGTGCCGAATAAATTGAGCAAGTTCATAATTTCCTCAAACATGCTTATCCACTGCGTTGAATACTCTATCAACACTTACCATGTTTGGAATCCCATAACAAAAAAGTCGGTTTCTTTGCCGCCACATGAGATTACTACTGAACGTACATAAGAAGGAACATTCATTGGATTCGTCTGCGAGGAGAATACAAATGAACTAGTACCGAAGTACACAATTTTATTGGTGGGGGGGGGGAGGGTACGCAACCTATATGTGGTGGACCGAGGGATAATACTATGGAAATAGAAACTTATTCTTCAATGACTTGCATGTGGGCTAAGTCGACACTATTCAGCACTGGATTTTTCTATCTACCCATGGAGCAGCCGCCGCCTTTAGTGTTTAATGGTGTCATGCATTTGATGGTATATAAATCAATTGGCCTTTACGACTTAAATGGATGTGGAAATCATTTACAGTTGATTAAGTTGCCAATACCAGGGGATGGAAGGTATATTGACTCGAGTTTTACCAGGTCAAAACGTGACGATGTCTTATGGTTTGTCGTCACAGACTTTGATCATGGAATGCAATTTTGGATGCTTACCAAGAATAAAGATGGAAGTTACATGCGCTCGACCATTATACATGCCGATGAGTGGAGATTGACGCACACGATCACGGCTGCTTCCCTACTCAAAGAACTTGGCATACCATTAATGCTAGAAAATAATGTTGGAACGAATAGACGTGATTTGGATTCAATTTGGCAGGAGGGATTGATTCCATATGCATGCAGTGCAATTGTTGTTGTTATCAGGGTGGGGGAAAGAGTATTTCTTTACAACTTAGAGACACAATCAATTGAGTTACTTCATTATAATGATGACATCTATCCTACAAAATGGTGGTATCCCTACATGGAATCCCTCTACTTATCTTCATATGCCCTTTGAGATTTCTTAATATTTGAAGCACAACTATGAATTAATTGTTATGTAAGTAATTTAATCATTTTTTCTCTTCACATCTGATAATGTCAAAATCATAAGCATAAGCGCACACATCGTAGTAGTGAGAGGCGTATAGCGCAACGATGTGCAAAAGGATTATGGGGCTATAGCGCTTAATGGAGCGCCACAGCTATGGGTTTAAGAAAATGAAGCATAATTTATATATTTTTTGGAATAATAGTAAAAAAATTCAACCAAGGTATATAAAAAAATAAAACTGGAACATCTTAATTCATTTATTTAAACATAATTCCTAAATACCCAAAATAAGCAAATAAACTAATATTTAAAGTACTAGAAATATGGATCAATCAATATTTAGTTAACTCCAACAATTTGTAATCTAAACTATAAAACCTAAACATTGATCATCAATCTTGTCATCACTTGACTTTCCATTTATAGATTTTTTTAGAACTAGATTGGTTTATATCAATCGCCGAAAATGAAGGTGATGTGAGAAACGCCAATGAGAGGGCACATCTTTTTTTTTTTAACAAAAAAAAATGGTTTAAAGTTAAAATAGAACTGGAGCTAGATCACAGACTATTTAAAAAAAAAAAAGCATTTGATTTCATAATTGATCAGGTACACAACATAGTTCAGATATTTCCTTCCAAGTTTTCTGTTATGGAATCAGTAGCTGCTGAGAAAATAGAGGGCTACGATGACATATTAATATCAATTTTAGTTCGATTGCTACCAAAATCCCTGTTCAGATTCAGGTGCGTGTCAAAAAGATGGAACAATATAATAGTTGGCCCTTATTTTCTTAGAAGTTACAGCGCCTCAACAAGAAAAAAACATCTACGAGGAGAATGTCATCTAGCGTCCCTCCAATTAACGCGACCGGACATATTTGTAACCAGATTTATGTCATCCTGGGATGACAACAATATCGAGTTGGTGCCGAATAAATTGAGCAAGTTCATAATTTTTTCAAACGGGCTCATCTTTTGCGGTGAATACTCTTCCAACACTTACCATGTTTGGATCCCATAACAAAAAAGTCGATTTCTTTGCCGCCACATGAAATTACTACTGAACGTACATACGAAGGCACATTCATTGGATTCGACTGCGAGGAGAATACAAATGAACTAGTACCGAAGTACATAGTTTTATTGGGGGGGGGGGGGGTCAGCAAACGATATGTGGTGGACCGAGGGATACTACCACAGATATAGAAAGTTATTCTTCAAGGACTGGCATGTGGGCTAAGTCGACACTGTTCAGCACTGGATTTTTCTATCTACCCATGGAGCAGCCGCCGCCTTTAGTGTTTAATGGTGTCATGCATTTGATGGTATGTAAATCAATTGGCCTTTACGACTTAAATGGATGTGGAAATCATTTACAGTTGATTAAGTTGTCAATACCAGGCGATGGAAGGTATATTGACTCGAGTTCTACCAGATCAAAACGAGACGATGTCTTATGGTTTGTCGTCACAGACTTTGATCATAGAATGCAATTTTGGATGCTTCCCAAGAATAAAAATGGAAGTTACATGCGCTCGACCACTATACCTGCCGATGAGTGGAGGTTGACGCACACGATCACGGCTGATTCCCTACTCAAAGAACTTGGCATACCATTAATGCTATAAAATAATCTTGGAACAAATAGACGTGATTTGGATTCAGTTTGGCTGGAGGGATTGATTCCATATGCATGCATGAATTGCAATTGTTGTTGTTATCAAGGTGGGGGAAAGAGTATTTCTTTACAACTTAGAGACAAAATCAATTGTGTTACTTCATTATAATTATGACCGCTATCCTACAAAATGGTGGTATCCCTACATGGTATCCCTCTACTTATCTTCATATGCACTTTGAGATTTCTTCATATTTGAAGCACAACTATGAATTAATTGTTATGTAAGTAATTTGTTCATTTTTTCTCTTCTCATCTAATAATGTCAAAATCATAAGTATAAGCGCACAAATCATAGTAGTCAGAGGCGTATAGCGCAGCGATGAGCAAAAGGATTATTGGGCTATAGCGCATAATGGAGCGCCATAGCTATGGGTTTAAGAAAATGAAGCACATTTTATATATTTTTCGGAATAATAACAAAAAAATTCAACTAAGGTATATAAAAACTATAAAACCGGAACATCTTAATTCATTAATTTAAACATAATTCTTAAATATCCAAAATAAGCAAATAAACTAATAGTTAAAGTACTAGAAATATAGATAAATCAATATTTAGTTAACTCCAACAATTTAGAATCAAAACTATAAAACCTAAACATTAGTCATCCATCTCGTCGTCACAGTACTCTCCATTTATTGAATTTTTTCTAGAACTAGATTGGTTTATATCAATCGCCGAAAATGAAGGTGATGTGAGAGGCGCCAATGAGAGGGCACATTTTTTTTTACAAAAAAAAAATGGTTTAAAGTTAAAACAGAACTGGAGCTAGATCACAGATTATTTTTTAAATAAAGGCATTTGATTTCATAATTGATCAGTTACACAACATAATTCGGATGTTTTCTTCCAAGTTTTCTACCATGGAATCAGTAGCTGCTGAGAAAATAGAGGGCAACGACGGCATATTAATTTCAATTTTAGTTCGATTGCCACCATAATCCGTGTTCAGATTCAGGTGCGTGTAAAAAAGATGGAACAATATAATAGTTGGCCCTTATTTTTTTAGAAGTTACAGCGCCTCAACAAGAAAAAAGCATCTACGAGGAGAACGTCATCTAGTGTCCCTCCAATTAACGCTACCGGACATATTTGTAACATGATTTATGTCGAGCTAGGATGACAACAATATCGAGTTGGTGCCGAATAAATTGAGCAAGTTCATAATTTCCTCAAACGGGCTTATTCTCTGGTGAATACTCTTCCAACACTTACCATGTTTGGAATCCCATAACAAAAAAATCGGTTTCTTTGCCGCCACATGAGATTACTACTGAACGTACATTCGAAGGAACATTAATTGGATTTTTCTGAGAGGAGAATACAAATAAACTAGTACCGAAGTACACAGTTTTATTGGGTTAGGGGTCATCAACCGATATGTGGTGGACCGAGGGATACTACTATGGATATAAAAACTTATTCTTCAAGGACTGGCATGTGGGCTAAGTCGACACTGTTCAGCAAGGGATTTTTCTATCTACCCATGGAGCAGCCGCCGTCTTTAGTGTTTAATGATGTCATGCATTTGATTATATGTAAATTAATTGGCCTTTACGACTTAAATGGATGTGGAAATCATTTAAAGTTGATTAAGTTGCCAATACCAGGCGATGGAATGTATATTGACTCGAGTTTTACCAAGTCAAAACGTGACGATGTCTAATGGTTTGTCGTCACAGACTTTGATCATGGAATGCAATTTTGGATGTTTCCAAAGAATAAAGATGGAAGTTACATGCGCTCGACCAGTATACTTGCCGAGGAGTGGAGGTTTACACACATGATCACGATTGCTTCCCTACTCAAAGAACTTGGCATACCATTAATGCTTGAAAATAATGTTGGAACGAATGACGTGATTTGGATTCAGTTTGGCTGGAGGGATTGATTCCATATGCATGCAGTGCAATTGTTGTTGTTATCAGGGTGGAGGAAAGAGTATTTCTTTACAACTTAGAGACACAATCAATTGAGTTACTTCATTATGATGATGACAACTATCCTACAAAATGGTGTTATCCCTACATGGAACTCCTCTACTTGTCTTCATATGCCCTTTGAGATTTCTTCATATTTATAGCACAACTATGAATTAATTGTTATGTAAGTAATTTATTTGTTTTTTCTCTGGTCATATGATAATGTCAAAATCATAAGTATAAGCACACACATCGTAGTAGTTAGAGGCGTATAGCGCAGCGATGTGCAAAAGGATTATGGGGCTATAGCGCATAATGGAGCGCAATAACTATGGGTTTAAGAAAATGAAGCACATTTTATATATTTTTTGGAATAATAATAAAAAATTTCAACTAAGGTATATAAAAACTATAAAATCGGAACATCTTATTCATTACATTAAAAGTAATTCCTAAATATCCAAAATAAGCAAATAAACTAATAGTTAAAGTACTAGAAATATAGATCAATCAATATTTAGTTAACTCCAACAATTTGGAATCTAAACTGTAAAACCTAAACATTAATCATCAATCTCGTCGTCACTGGACTCTCCATTTATAGATTTTTTTTAGAACTAGATTGGTTTATATCAATCACCGAAAATGAAGGTGATGTGAGAAACGCCAATGAGAGGGCACATTTTTTTTTTACAAAAAAAAAATGGTTTAACGTTAAAATAGAACTGGAGCTAGATCACAGACTATTTTTAAAAAAAAAAGCATTTGATTTCATAATTGATCAGGTACACAACATAATTCGGATGTTTTCTTCCAAGTTTTCTATTATGGAATCGGTAGCTACTGAGAAGATAGAGGGCTACGACGACATATTAATTTCAATTTTAGTTCGATTGCCACCAAAATCCGCGTTCAGATTCTGGTGCGTGTCAAAAAGATGGAACAATATCATAGTTGGCCCTTATTTTCTTAGAAGTTAAAGCGCCTCAACAAGAAAAAAACATCTACGAGGAGAATGTCATCTAGCGTCCCTCCAATTAAAGCTACCGGACATATTTGTAACAAGATTTATGTCATCCTGGGATGACAACAATATCGAGTTGGTGCCGAATAAATTGAGCAAGTTCATAATTTCTTCAAACGGGGTTATCCTTTGCGGTGAATACTCTTCCAACACTTACCATGTTTGGAATCCCATAACAAAAAAGTCGGTTTCTTTGCCGCCACATGAAATTACTACTGAACGTACATACGAAGGAACATTCATTGGATTCGTCTGCGAGGAGAATACAAATGTACTAGTACCGAAGTACATAGTATTCTTGGGGGGGGGGGTGGGTCAGCAAACGATATGTGGTGGACCGAGGGATACTACCACGGATATAGAAAGTTATTCTTCAAGGAGTGGCATGTGGGCTAAGTCGACACTGTTCAGCACTGGATTTTTCTATCTACCCATGGAGCGACCGCCGCCTTTAGTCTTTAATGGTGTCATGCATTTGATGGTATGTAAATCAATTGGCCTTTACGACTTAAATGGATGTGGAAATCATTTACAGTTGATTAAGTTGCCAATACCAGGCGATGAAAGGTATATTGACTCGAGTTTTACCAGGTCAAAACGTGACGATGTCTTATAGTTTGTTGTCACAGACTTTGATCATGGAATGCAATTTTGGATGCTTCCCAAGAATAAAGATGGAAGTTACATGCGCTCGACCAGTATACCTGCCGATGAGTGGAGGTTGACGGACACGATCACGACTGCTTCCCTACTCAAAGATCTTGGCATACCATTAATGCTAGAAAATAATATTGGAACGAATAGACGTGATTTGGATTCAGTTTGGCTGGAGGGATTGATTCCATATGCATGCAGTGCAATTGTTGTTGTTATCAGAGTGGGGGAAAGAGTATTTCTTTACAACTTAGAGACACAATCAATTGAGTTACTTCATTATGAAGATGACATATATCCTACAAAATGGTGGCATCCTTACATGGAATCCCTCTTCTTTTCTTCATATTCCTTTTGAGATTTCTTCATATTTGATGCACACATATGAATTAATTGTTATGTAAGTAATTTATTCATTTTTTCTCTTCACATCTGATAATGTCAAAATCATAAGTATAAGCGCACACATCGTAGTAGTCAGAGACGTATAGCGCAGCGATGTGCCAAAGGATTATGGGGCTATAGCGCATAATGGAGCGCCATAGCTGTGGGTTTAAGAAAATGAAGCACATTTTATATATTTTTTGGAATAATAATAAAAAAATTCAACTAAGGTATATAAAAATTATAAAACCGGAACATCTTAATTCATTAATTTAAACATAATTCCTAAATATCCATAATAAGCCAATAAACTAATAGTTAAAGTACAAGAAATATAGATCAATCAGTATTTAGTTAACTCCAACAATTTGGAATCTAAACTATAAAACCTAAAAATTAATCATCAATCTCGTCGTCACTGGACTCTCCATTTATAGATTTTTTTTTAGAACTAGATTGGTTTGTATCAATCGCCGAAAATGAAGATGATGTGTGAGGCGCCAATGAGAATGCACATTTTTTTTTTTTTACAAAAAAAAAAAGTTTAAATTTAAAACAGAACTGGAGCTAGATCAAAGATTATTTTTAAAAAAAAAAAGCATTTCATTTCTGCCTTTTGAAGGCATGAAAACTAAAGTACGCTTAATTTGTCGCATCTATTAGTGCGCTATAGTGTGATAGCACCACATGGTGCGCTCTAATTGGATAGCAGTTGCTCATGCATCAATGATTAAATTCACCTGGACGTACAATAGCAAATAATGCATGCCATTTTTTCTATTGTCTATTATGAGCTTAGTAGTTGTTAAATTCTTATACAACATTAAATTTTCGGAAGATTATGAGAATCTTGTATAAATTAAGAACATTAATAACATTTCAAGGAACAAAAGTTAGTAAGTGATGTGGATCTTTCTGCGTCTAAACCAGCCAAAACTAAGAAATGGAACAATTTGTCTCAAGTAAAAGGAAAGAAGACTAAAAAACCCGTTGTAGAATATGGGGAGGAATTAGTTAATTCAAGGATACAGAATTGGTGGCCAATGGACAAAGTGTTCTACTCAGTCACAGTTAAGAGTTACTATTCCGCATTAAAGAAACACATGATTCTTTATGATGATGAAGAAACATAAATCTTGAACCTAAAAAAATTGTAATTTCATACTACACAAATATTTGGACACAGTGTTAGAAGTTTTAGAATCTTGTTCATTTAGAAGATCAAGTATATTATACAATCCATATATGTTAAAGCAACAAAGAGAAACTCGCGGTGGTGATGGGGTACCTCTTCAATTGATTGACTGAGTTTTGACTCGATTGAATTTTTTGTAATTATTTCAACTGATCAAAGATCGGTCAATTTTTTTTATTTTTTAAAATTTCCAACCGACGGACAAATTATTTCGACGGAATTGAAAACAGTTGAAATTTAAATGATTATTCCCATACCATTAATGCTAAAAACAATGACGGAACGAATAGACATGATTTAGATTCAGTTTGGTTTGAGGGATTGATTCCGTATGCATGCAGTCCAATTGTTGTTGTCATACGGGCGGGGGAAAGAATATTTCTTATTTCTTTACATCTTAGAGACAAAATCAATTCAGTTACTTCATTATGATGATGGTGGTTATCCTACTAAATGGTGGTAACCCTACATGGAATCCGTTTACTTATCTTCTTATGCTCTTTGAGATTTCTTCATATACGATGCACAACTATGAATTAATTGTTATTAATTAATTGATATGTAATTAATTGTTATGTAAGTAATTTATTCTTCAAGGACTGGCATGTGGGCTAAGTCGACACTGTTCAACACTGAATTTTTCTATCTACCCGTGGAACAGCCGTCGCCTTTAATGTTTAATGGTGTCATGCATTTGATGGTATGTAAATCAATCGGCCTTTACGACTTAAATGGATGTGGAAATCATTTACAGTTGATTAAGTTGTCAATACCATGCGATGGAAGGTATATTGACTCGAGTTTTACCATGTCAAAACGTGACGATGTCTTACGGTTTGTCGTCACAGACTTTGATCATGGGATGCATATTTGGATGCTTCCCAAGAATAAAGGTGAAAGCTACATGCGCTCGACCACTATACATGCTGACGAGTGGAGATTGATGCACACGATCAGGGCTGATTCCCTGCTCAAAGAACTTGCCATACCACTAATGCTAGAAAACAATTACGAATATGATTTATATTCAATTTGGCTTGAGGGATTGATTTCTTGAGCATGCATTACAATTGGTGTTGTTATCAGGGCGGGGGAAAGAATATTTCTTTACAACCAAGAGACAAAATCAATTGAGTTACTTCATAATTATGAAGGCGATCCTACTAAATGGTTGTATCCCTACATGGAATCCCATTACTTATCTTCATATGCACTTTGAGATTTCGTCATATTTGATGTACAACTATGAATTAATTGTTATGCAAGTAATTTATTCGTTTATTCTCTTCACATCTGGTAATACCAAAATCTTAAGTATAAGCGCACACATCATAGTAGTCAAAGGCATATAGCACAACGATGAGCAAAAGGCTTATAAGGCTATAGCGCATAGCAGAGCTCCATAGCTCGGGGTTTTTAAAAATGAAGCACATTTTATATATTTTTTTGAAATAATAATCATAAATTTCAACTAAGGTATAAAAAAACTATAAAATCAAAATAAATTAATTCATTAATTCCAAAATAAGTCAAAAATATAGGAAAACAAGAAAATAAACTAATAGTTAAAGTACTAGTAATTTAGAACAAACAATAATTAGTTAACTCAACAATTTGGAATCTAAACTATAAAGCCTAAACATTAATCATCAATCTCATTTTCAATGTACTTTTCATCTTTAGATTTTCATTAGAACTAGATAGTTTAGATTTATAGCAATCGCCGAAAGTGGAGGTGATGTGAAAGTCGCAGACGAGAGGCTCATTTTATTCTTTTACATATGTTAAAAAACGAGGTTTAGTTAAATAGGACTGGAGCTAGATCAAGGATTATTTTTTTAAAAATAATAAATGTATTTTATTTCTGCCTTTTAAAGGCAGAAAAACTAAAGTGCACTTAATTTGTCGCATCTCTTAGTGCAGTATAGTGTGATAGCGCTACATGGTGTGTTCTAATTGGATAACAGATGCGCAAGCCATAAAAATGAAATACACCTACGCTATACCGAATACATGCAATTATGATTTATTGAAAAACAGACCGAACTAGAGGGAAGGTCGATTAACCCTAACAATTATGATGACCTTACCATAGTGGCAACTATGGTAAGCATATTTAATTAATGACCATCTTTTAATTAGGAGACCGTTATAACTAGAAAACATAATTAATTAGCATATTTAACAGAAAACTGAGGGAGGATCCCCTATTACACTTTTATGTCATATATAGATTCATTTTCAAGTATATGTGTGGACGCACACAAAATTTAAATAAGCTAGCAATATTTTCAGAGCAATTTTAATTAAATTTCTAATTTTCCCTCACAAATAATAAGTTATGACAATAGAGTTCAGTTTTTCAGTTTTCCTCTTCTCTTAATTAAATTCCGAATTCTTTGTATACTACAAAACACGATATAGTTACTTAAAATATTTCAAAATTTGACTTTGCAATGTAGTTTATTGAGTATATATTTTAGGATAAAGGGGTAATATATATGTTGTTATATAATATTATCAAATTATTGTCAAAATAAACTAATTATATTAATTATTATGTAGTAATATTTTATTAATTAGATATTAAATTTAGTTAGGTTGATGGATTGATCGGAGCAAATAATAGTAAATAATTGTGGAGTGTGAGGAGTAAAATTCAAAATCCGGAAGCACTTGATAACTCCGGTAAGATTCCAAATTAATATCTTATTAATAATTATAATCTATAGGCAACTATTGTATATTTTATGTATATTTTAATAGGTGGACAATCTATCCCTAATAAATACAGTTAGAGACTCTAATCATCGTATCTATATTTAAATAGAGAAATAGAAGATAAGTGGGGAGCATCATCTTTAATTTGCTGGAATTACAATTAGTCATATTTTGCTCTTGGACCACAGCACAACACAACAAGGTATCATTTTCTTCTAATATATTTTTCATTAGCATTTTCAATTTCAAGATTAATATAAAAGCATAGGAAAATCACTTACCAAAAATAATGGATAGTATAATAAACAGAAGAAAAAAATTTACTATTAATTGATAGTATAATAAACAAAAGAAAATTACTAATCCAATTATCTAATTAGTACAAACTAATTGTATTTGTATATCTTTTATGATTGATTAATACCTTAAGCTGGCGTGTCGTAGCCCAATAAAATATGGTTATGGCTATTGATTACTTTATTTGGTGTCTTCGTTCGGAAAAATTAATGTAGTATAACCGCTGCACCACCTCATCAAGTGCATATGTACATGTGATACTGCAACCTACCAATGTAATTACTATGTGGAGTGAGATTAGTAGACTCATTCTCGTAATTAGTGAATCTAATTAAGATGAGGTAAATTGTAATTAAGGTCTAATATCGGTTCGGCTTAAATATCTTTGCCCAACCTGGAATAATTAGTTCGGAATAACATGGTACCAAAGGTGTGTATTATCTAAATAAATATAGAATCATCTATCACATTTTTTTGTTCTTAATAAATATAAATTGGTATTCGTTTATGTTTTAAAAAGTAATTTGATGATACACGACACAACAAAGTTAGAGGTGGTCAATGTGAACATAATGTTATTGAAAAACCCGAAAGTTTTAATTGTCACCAAATATACATGGATCAAAGTTTTATTTTTTATGTATGTTTCAGTCAGTTGAATATTGAAGAATTTCGAAACGTTTTCGGAAAAATATTACTATATTAAGAAAATGAGAAAGTTCCAAGACAATTATAGAGTTTGAAAAATAGAAACTTTTTAATGTTTTCTATGGAGAAGATAAAAAGTATTATGCATGCATATATACCAATTCTCATGGATTATGAGTTATTATGATATCTACGTGCATAGTTCTCACATATATCCCACAATGTAGTCGGCTTTTGGTTCTTGTTGGTAAGGATTGGAGTTTTAACATAATGGATCAGGTACATAACATAATTCCGGTGTTTTCTTTCAAGCATTCAACCATGGAATCAGTAGCTGCAGAGAAAGTAGAGTGCAACGACGACATATTAATGTCAATACTAGTTCGATTGCCACCAAAATCCGTGTTCAGATTTAGGTGTGTGTCAAATAGATGGAACAATATCATAGTTGGCTCTTATTTTCTTAGAAATTACAGCACCACAACAAGAAAATATCATCTACGAGGAGCACGCCTGCTAGCATCCCTCCAATTAACGCTGTTGGATGAAGATGAAGATGAAAGAAGTCAGAATTTAAGGGAAGGTTTTGATGATTTCCAAAACATCATAATCAGCTAAGTATGGAAAGCTTAGTTCCCTTGGAGGAATTTTGAACAAATAAAAGAAGACATCAGAAGAGTTCAAAGTTCAAAGCTCAGAAGACTAGTGATCTCTTGCTGAAATAGCGAACAGAAGGGTAGATCATCAGCCGAGTCAAATCAGATTAGTTCAGTATTTGATCAGCAGAGTATCTATCAGCATAGTCGTTTTGATCAGCAGAGTGGAAGAGATCAAGAGATTAGTCCAACGGTAATAAATGCACTTGGTGTAATAAATGCTGGAAGAGAAGGGTAGTAATGGCAAATGATTGAAGATATCCTCGGATCAGCAGAGTGCATTAAATGCAGCATTAAATGCAATGGACAGAAAAGTACTGTACACTGTACGGTTTGTTGCAGAGAGCCGTTTCAAAAGAGCTGAAGAATGGATTTGATTTGTGACTTGCCTTCAACGGTCATATTTTCATCTCCATGTATAAATAGAGCTGAATTTCAATCGAGCAAAAACACAACAACAATCAGAGATCGAAATTTTGAAGCAGAATTTCTCTAAGTCTCAAAAGCTCGAACAGCTCACTCGTCTGGTGGAAGTCATCTGTTGACAGAAACCCAGTTGAAGAAATCAGAAAAACATTATCTGAGTGATTTTGTAATAGCTGAGTGTTGTGCGAAGTGAGAATCCATCTTTGTGAGTGATTCTACTTTAGAGGATAGGTCTTCTTTGTGATTTCCTATTGTGAGCTTACAGCCATTTCATTTGTTGTCTTGGTGTAAGTGGAGAAATATTGTAATCTAAGTGATTATAGTATAACCCAGAATCTAAGTGATCTGGAAGAGTGGACTAAAGGATTTTTATCCATATAACCACTATAAAAATTCTTTGTGTTATCTTGCATTTAAAGTTTTCTTGCATATTTCAAAGACTGCATTTTAAACACTGTGAATCAATCAAAAGATTTTATAAGGAGTTTTAAACTGGGGATAAAATCTTTCTAGAACTTAGTCTACTTGTGAAAAACACTTTCAAACAATCCGCTGCAAGTATACTCTTGGAAAACTGTTTTGCTGAAAAACAGCTAAGTCACTGTAAGAAGAGTGGTCAGTCGTCTGTTCAAGATTTGTTCACGATCAGACTAGTCTGCTTACTGTTCTTCATCAGCTTAGTCTGCTGACAGAAGACTGAAAAGTTTTTAAGTTCAAAAATTTTCAGAGGTCTATTCACCCCCCCCCTCTAGACCTCATCTGACCACTTGGGACCAACAAGTGGTATCAGAGCAGGTGGTTCATTAGAATCAGCTGCCTGATCAACGAGCTTGATCCAAGTGTTTTTCAAAGGTTTTCAAAACTTTTCAAAAGAGCATCTTTTTGAAAAATCAAAACTTTTTGAAAAATGGATTGTATCAGCCATGTTCCCCACATTGCTGGTATGTCTTTTGAAGACTGGAAGATTAGAATGGAAATCTTTCTAGCAGCCTACAATGACAACATGTACACATGTATCATTAAAGGTCCATTCAGATTCACAAAGACCATCAAAATAAATGAAGTAGATACGGTTGTGGAAAAAGACCTTCATGAGATGACTCCAGAGGAAATCAAGCTTTACAATCTAGATAAAGTTGGGAGATTCATCATGACTAAAGCCCTGGATAATGATCGGTTTGACAAGGTCAAACATTGCAAAACTGCAAAGGAAATGTGGGACAAAGTCAGAGATATGAGCGAAGGCAATGATGCTATTAAAGAGCATCAGCTCACTGTTGCATTGGAGAAACTTGACAACTTCAAGATGAAGTCTGGAGAAACCATTGATCAGATGGATACCAGATTCACCAGGACTCTGAATGAAGTTTTAAAGTTGGGAAAGACCTTCACTGACAAAGAGATCACTGTCAGAGTACTAAAGGCTCTACCTTCCAAGTTCAACATGAATGTGACAGCAATGGAAGAATCAAGAGATCTGGGCAAGATTTCTCTTACAGAGCTGTTCTCCGTACTCAAGGCTTATGAGTATAAACTGCCTAGAATGGGAATTGAAGAAACCTCAACTTCAGGACCCACAGCTGCACTGGTTGCTGCTGAAAACCAAAGAAGACCAGCTCAAAGAAATGCTGAAGTGGACTCATCTGATGAAGCCACTCTACTCAACAAGAAGGAGTACACTGCTGGAGATGTTGCACTGTTGATGAATAACTTCAAGAAGTTCTACAAAAGAAAAATGAAGAACAAATACAACAATGCTTCTTCTTCTAAACCTAACTTTTCTTCTCAAGATAAAGATGATTATAAATCAAAACTAATGTGTTACAACTGCAGGAAATTGGGACACTTCATCAAAGACTGCCCATATCCAAAAGCAGAAAAGTACACTGAGGAAGAGAAGAAAGTAAGAAAAGAAAGAAAGCATCAGAGAGGAAAAGCAATGATGGCTGAAGCAGAAAAGCTGACTGCTGTCTACTCATCTGATTCAGATTCAGACTCGTCTGATGAAGAATCTTCTGATGAAGAAAAACCTGCTCTCATGTGCCTGATGGCAAAGGACTCTGATGACTCTGAGGATGAGGTAACTCCTCTTAACGATGAATTATTTAATTCATTTGAACAAATGATGCTTAACAATACTGGTATTGCTGAAGCATATAAAAAGCTTAAGGAAGAGATGATCCTGCTAAAAGAGCAAAATAGTTCACTGAAACTCTTAGCTGAAAAGCCAAAGGAATCAGCTGAATATAAACAGCTTGAGCAAGAGCATGAATCTCTGAAAGCTGAGTGTGAGGTCTATAAAGGAAAAATCATGGAACTTGAGAAAATTATTGAGTCTCATGACAAGTCTACTGTTGCATCTATGCATACATCTAGTAAACAGGAGACACCTTTAGAAAAGGATAAATTAGAATTGAATCATACTGAAAAATTCATATCAGCTGACAATAGTAAGGTCATTCTGTATGTTCAAACTTCTAAACCTACCTCATCTGAGAAAGTGGTAAAGGAGAAGAAATCTCCTAAGGCTAAAAAGAGCAAAGAGCCTAGTGTAGGAAATCAGACTAGTAAGACCAAACAGCAGAGTCCTAAGAAGTCTGCTGATAAAGCTAAAGTCAATCAGACTAGTGGTAAAACTAAGTCAAAATCAATTGAGCAAGCATCTAGTAAACCAAAGAAGCATAAAAACAAGAAAAATCAAAATGCTTGGTATGGAAATGAGTCATATTATGTGCAACCTGCTGCATATCATCCTATGTATCATGCACCTCAATTTCCTAGTTACTATGCACCTTACCCTGCTCATCCAATGCATGCATATCCTGCATATCATGCACCTTACCCTGCTTATGAACATTATTCATATCATACTGATCATCAACATGACTTATCTGATAACTATGATAAAAATGAAACTGTTCATGCTCCTAAAACTCAGAAGCCTAAGAAGCCTAAGACTTCAACATCTTGGGTTGTCAAAGGTGGAACTAATCCTTCAGGACCCTCTCAATAAGGGTACCTAAAACAATTTTACTTTTGTTTTGTAGGTTAGGATTAGGAGTAGGAGTAAAGTAGAGAAGATTTGGTACTTGGACAGTGGATGTTCAAGGCACATGTGTGGAAACATACATGAGTTGACTGATGCAGTTGTTGTGGATGGTCCAAGTGTTACATTTGGAGACAGCAAAGAAGGCAAGATTAAAGCTAAAGGAAGATTAATCAAGGGAAACATAGAGATATCTGACGTCTCCTATGTTAAAGGCCTAAAGTATAATCTGCTGAGCATAAGTCAATTTTGTGACAAGGGATATTCAGTCATCTTCTCAACAGATAAGTGCTATGTTGAACAGATTGGTACAAAGAAGGTAATTTTATCTGGAAGAAGACAGGGAAATATCTACATAGTTGACTGGAATTCTGTTGACAAGAATTCAAGTGTTTGTTTGGTGGCATCTGCACCAAGTGAAGTCAGTTGGCTATGACACAAGAGGATGAATCATTTAAACTTCAAGACCATAAACAGATTAATCAAGAATGATTTGGTAGAAGGGATTCCAAAAGCAGTCATGAGCAAAGACAAGCTCTGTGATGCATGTTAGAAGGGTAAACAAATCAAGTCATCATTCAAAGAAAAGAAGCACCAATCTTCTGGAATAATATTGGAGCTGTTGCATATGGACTTATTTGGACCCATTGATCCAGTCAGCAATGGTGGAAAGAAATACTGCCTAGCTGTTGTGGATGACTATTCAAGATATACTTGGGTGATTTTCATGAAGAAGAAAAGTGAAACCAAGGAACATCTTACCAATCTGATGGAACTGATTCAGAATGAAAAGAGCATTAAAATATTAAAGATCAGATCAGATAGAGGGACAGAGTTTACAAACTCTACTGTTGAAGAGTATTGTAACATCAAAGGAATACATCATGAGTATTCTGCTGCAAGAACCCCTCAACAGAATGGTGTTGCTGAAAGGAGAAACAGAACACTAAAGGAAGCTGTCAGAACCATGATAGCTGAAGCTAAACTGCCTCAAAGATTTTGGGCAGAAGCAACAAACACAGCATGCTTTACCCAAAACAGATGTATGATCAACAAAAATCAGAACAAGACTCCATATGAAGTTTGGAACAACAGAAAACCAAACATTCATTACTTTAAGATTTTTGGTTGTAAATGTTTTGTATTGAATAATGGGAAAAATCACCTTACTGCATTTGCAGAAAAGGCTGATGAAGCTGTCTTTGTAGGATACTCATCTGTTAGTAAGGCTTATAGAGTTTTCAATAAAAGAACATTACTAATAGAAGAATCTATCCATGTAGTATTTGATGAGCCAAGTCAATCTTCTGAAAAGAATCAAAGTATTAACCAAGACCTGTCTGCTGATTTACAGAAGTTAGACATTGGAAGAAATGAAGAATATGTTCCCATCATACTACCTAATCTAAGTTCAGCTGCTAACTCAAGTGCTGTTCAAAATCACAGTGCTGATTGTCTAACAGACGAGTTGCAAACAGCTGACAGACCAGAGACTGTTCAACAGACTGCAAATGTTCAACAGACTACTACTGGAACTCCAACAGTAGTGTTGCAAGATCAAGACAGAGGACAACATCCTGATCTACAACCTGATCTCAGATGGCTCAAGAATCACCCTCCTGAACTAGTTATTGGTGATCCTTTAGATAGAGTGAAAACAAGAAGAGCCGCTGCACAGGATGCCATGTTTGTCACATTTCTATCTCAAATAGAGCCTAAACAAATTGAAGAAGCTCTCAATGATTCCTTCTGGATAGAAGCTATGCAAGAAGAGTTGAATCAATTTGAAAGGAATGAAGTCTGGTACTTAGTTCCTAGACCAAGTCATCAAAGAGTAATTGGCACTAAGTGGGTTTTCAGAAATAAAATGAATGAAGATGGTGTTGTCACCAGAAACAAAGCAAGACTAGTGGCCAAAGGATATTGTCAAGAAGAAGGAATTGACTTTGATGAAACTTTTGCACCAGTAGCAAGACTTGAAGCAATCAGACTATTTCTAGCCTATGCTGCTTACAAGAACTTCACTGTCTATCAGATGGATGTGAAGTCTGCTTTTCTCAATGGAGAATTGCAAGAAGAAGTGTATGTTGAACAACCTCCTGGATTTGAAGTCTATCAAGAAGAGGACAAAGTATATCGTCTGAAGAAAGCCCTCTATGGACTGAAACAGGCTCCAAGAGCATGGTATGATACCCTATCTGATTTTCTTTTAATCAAAGGATTTCGTAAAGGTAAGGTAGATAAAACCTTGTTTACAATTGAATGGGAAAATCATATATTACTTGTGCAAATATATGTGGACGATATTATTTTTGGTTCAACTAACCAACAGATGTGTGATAAGTTCTCCAAGCTGATGCAGAATAAGTTTGAAATGAGCATGATGGGTGAACTTAATTACTTTCTTGGATTGCAAGTTAGACAGTTGCCTGATGGGATATTCATCAGCCAAGCAAAGTACACAAGAGATCTGTTCAAGAAATTTGGTATGGAAACTAGCTCAACAGCTACCATTCCTATGTCTACAAGTCTTCGTTTGGATAAAGATGAAGATGGCAAATCAGTGGACATAACCAAATATAGAGGCATTATTGGTTCATTGTTGTATCTAACAGCAAGCAGACCTGATATAATGTACTCAGTTGGAGTCTGTGCAAGATTTCAATCAAACCCCAAAGAATCTCATCTCTTAGCTGCCAAGAGGATATTGAAGTATGTTAAAGGCACTCAAGAATTGGGATTGTGGTATCCTAGAGAATCTGGATTTGAACTTATTGGTTATTCAGATTCAGATCTTGCTGGCTGCAAGATTGACAGAAAGAGCACAACAGGTGCCTGTCAGTTCTTAGGTAGTCGTCTGATTTCATGGATGAGTAAGAAGCAAACCTCAGTTTCTATATCTACTGCTGAGGCTGAATATATAGCTGCTGGAGCTTGCTGTGCACAGATACTTTGGTTGAAGCATCAACTAGAAGACTACAACATCAAGATCAGTGGAATTCCAATCTACTGTGACAATACAAGTGCAATCTCACTTACTCAGAACACTACAAGTCATTCAAGGACTAAGCACATTGAGATCAAACATCATTTCATTAGAGATCATGTGGAAAAAGGCAATGTTTTGATTGAGTATGTTCATACTGATAATCAGATTGCTGATATCTTCACCAAACCTCTAAGTGAAGCAAGGTTCTCAACTCTAAGAGCTGAGTTAGGACTACTTAATTTGGATGCATAAGCTGAGGGGGAACTCATCAGAAGACTGGAGTTCAACAGCTTAGTCATCAGCTATTTTATTCAAGGATTAACCTTCAACAGACTAGTTAACTTATGAATTCTTAAAGACAGGGGGAACGTGTAAGACTAGCGGTACTTCTGCTCTAAAAGATGAAATCTGTTAATGTCAGTTAGTTGAAGTTAAGATTATCAAGAAGACGTGTTCTTAATTCTTGAAGATTGAAGATTATTTTATCTTGCTGGATTGACAAACAGCAGAGGAAGATTACTAGCTATTGGCATTCTCTAGTAATATCAGATAACAGATCACTCGTCTGTCAGATAAGTTAAACTCTACTCATCTGATATCTTATATAAGCATGGTCATAAAACGTATCTTTAGAAACGCGCTTTTATAAGTAACAGATTAGTGTCGATAGAGTTTCCCGCCCATCTGACATTAAAATAATAAAATTGAAATCCGCTTCTCCTGTCCACACGATTAAAAACTGTCAGATTAGATCAACGGTTCTGATAAATCACGGAAACCTAATCAAAAGAAAACCTATAAAATCCGATCTAAACAGTACAGTCGTCTTACGCACCCAAATACTCTCAAAACTCTCTAACTCTCAAACCCTTCTGTTGCGAAAAAGTTAACTGCATCTTTGTAGATTTCTACTCTCAAAATTTCATAAATGGAGAAGATTATCGAAGGAAGGTACTTCAACTACAGCAAATTCCATTTCTCGGGCACTGATCTGATGCGCTCGTTACTGGAAAAGATTAAAGAAGCTTCGTTAGTTCCTGTTTTAGAGGCTCACGAAGAAATGGTCTACTTAGAAGATGTTGAGCACTTCTATATAACCAGGAAATTCTCTAAGAATGACACGATCATGTCTGCTGAAATAGGTGGAAAGAAGATTGCGATCTCGGCTGCTGTTCTCAGTGAGATCTATAAACTAACAGACAAGGGAGGAGATGTGACCTCGTTAGGGTCAGAAAAGGAAGAGGAGTTCTGGGCCATTTGTGCTAAGAAAGGAGAGAAGATGACTGGGACTTTGATGAAGACCCAGCTGAAGGATGAATACCAGAGATTTGCTGATATCATAGCAAAGGTTCTGGATTGTGCTACAGGTTCTTTGGATGGGTTGCCGAGGAAAAGATACTACACAATGGTGTGTATCTATTATGGGTTGAAGGTTAACTGGGCTGCTCACGTGTATGAGCTGCTGAGTGACAAAAGGCCTTCACATGCCATTTTATTGAGCAATCTGTTTGCATCCCTACAATGCCCTATGGGAGGTGGAAAGCAAACCCATGGTAGCAAAGAGTTCAAACTCTATGAACCAGTGAGACAGTTAGTGGCTGCTCCAAAGAGGAAGGCTGCTGCAAAATCTAAAAAGACCCCTTCTAAGAAGAGCAAGAAGGAAGGTCAGACTAGTCAGTCTGCTGAGCCAACAGCACAGTCTGCTGATGAGACTGTTTCAGCACTTCCTGAAGATGAAGTTCCTGAAAAAGAAATTGAAGATTTTACTAAGGAGATTGAGCAGATGAGTACTGCTTCCTCTCCTGAAAGGACAGAATCTGAGGAAGAAATTCCTCTTCAAAGGTTGAAGAGGATGAGAACAAAGAGTGAGGCAAGGGGACCTCCTACTGCCAATCCCATTGTCAAAAAGATTGCAAAGTCAAAGGTTAAGAGAAAGGTCACTTTCTCTGAAGAACCTGTTGCAACTGTTAGAGAAACAACATCAGAAGCAGAAAGACCATTGACAATTAAAGAACCTGCTGTTGAAGCTGCTAAAGTTGCTGCTGCTGAAGCTAAAGTTGTTTCTGAAATTGGAGGGTCAACAGAAGACTCATCTGCTGTACCATCTGCTGAAGTTGAAGGAGCACAGCAGATTAGTACAACACATGAAAGAGATGCACCTTTGTTGCATCCTACTCCAGTTGCTGCAATTCCTCTTCAAGCAATTGAGAGTCCTGAAACAAGGAGAAGAAGGACTGGCAAGATTGCTACTTATTTGACTGCTGCAGAGAAGAAAAGATTAGATGCTGCTGAGAAGCAAAGGATAGCTGCAGAGAAAGCAGAAGAGGATAGGCTGAAAAGCCTAGAATTAAAAAGGCTGGAAGATGAAGCCAGCAAGATGACTCAGGAGCAGAGATATGCTCTTGAGGCAGCAGAGTTGGCTGCTGCTATTGAAGCAAGCACCAAGGATGCTCATGGACATCAGCATACTGGTGGGATAGTTATTGGTGAACCAAGGGATCCAAACAAACCAATACCAGCTATGCCTGCACCTAAGACAAAGCCAAAGAGGAGAGAAGAAATCAGACTGTCTTTGGAGATTGTCAGGGAAGATCCTGCTATCTTTGAAGAATTCCTAAAAAGGCTTGATGCTGAGAATGAAAGGGTCAACCGCCTGACACAGTTCACAAATGAGAAGATCAGATACAACAGGTGGAGGGAATTCAGACTGACAAAGAGTCCAGCTGAAATGACCAAATGGAAAGCCTTTGCTGTTGAAGAAGCATGGGTACTGAAGTGGCTTGAGACGGGTTCTCTCATTCAAGCACTTGATTCAGAATTCTTTCTGGACAGGTTGAGAATGAGGATAAGTCACTTAGTTAAAGCTGAAGCCAAGAAGATTTTTGAGTCTATTGCTGAGGACTATGATGATTCAGTAGACCTCAAAGAAAGATCTATCAAATTGGCTATTGCTCAAGCAATGGAGCTTTGGGCAAAGAAATCAAGGAAGTTAAGGGGACAACCAAGCTCATTGGTCCCTCTTCCTAACATCAAACATATTGTCTACGGGCCAAACATCAAACCTTATGAAGAGCTGCCTGAGGAACCTACATCCACTTTTATTCCACTTGATAATTTTACTTGGATTTCCAACAGGTCAGTAGTGGACAATGAAGGATTGGTGAAGACAGTTGAAACTGTCAAGAAGATTATATCACCTGCTGATAAAGGAAGAGCAGAGTCCTCTGATCAACCAAAGCAAAGAGAGGGTACTTCAGACCCATCTGATCAGAACACTGCACAGGGTGATAAGTTTGATGCTGCTGATGACTCAAAGAAAGAAGAAGAAATTCCAGCAGATCAGATCAAGGACAAAGAAGTTGCTGCTGAAGGAGATGATCAAGCTAAGGAGAAGGAAAGCACTCCAAGCCATGCTGATGGATCAGCAGATCAATCTCTTGCATTGACAACTCAACCATCAGAGCAACTTATGAAAGATACACCTGCTGCTACTTCAGATATGCCTTCAACTTCTCATGGTGTTCAGACAAATCTGTTGGACTCCATCCAACAAATGATCACCAATTCTCTGAAGGATATGAAGAAAGAATTAGCTGCAGAAGTGATAGCTGCTGTTAAACAACCAAGTCAGAAAGTTGCTGCTGTCCCAACAGATCTGATAGAAGACACTGCCCATAATGTTAAATCCATCTGTCAAGATATGGATATACTTAGAAGACGGACTCAGAGCACTACTGAAGGTTGGAAGCAGATTGAACAAACAGTTGAATTGGCTCTCCAAGCAGAAGATGAAGTCATGGGAAACATGATGAAAGACTTCACTGCTTCATCAAATTGGATTTTGGGAACTCAAATTCAATTGGGTGATCAAGGAGAAGACTTGCTCAAGGAAGTCAAAACTGTTAAGGCCAATCAACTTAAACAACAAGCTCAGATAAATGCTATGGAAGAGAACATCAAGCTTCTCTGTGATTCACTTCTAATCACACCAGTTGTGCCACAATATCCACTTATCCCTTCTGATGATGACAAAAAGGGGGAAGAAAGGATATTTGGACAGCAAAGGGTTGATTTCCAAAGGGAAGAAGGAAATCAAGATGCTGAAGAAATTGAAGTGTTAGAAGAATCTGCTGGTGAGACTGAAAGAAACATGGGAGAATCAAGCAGACCAACAGATGAGAAAATTACAGAAGAAGAGCAAGCTGAACTTGAAGAATCTGAAGCAAAAGCCAAGTCTGATAAGGAAATAGCTGCTGCCAAAGATTCAGCTGAAGAACAGCTTGATCCAGATGTCAAGAAAAAGAAGCTAGAGCTGTTGAAGAAAAGATTCTTTGAAAACTTGGAAGCTGAGTCTTCTAAGTTATCTGATGAAGAGTCTGAAAAAGAAGACAAGGAAGCAGAAAAAGAGAAGAAGGGAGAAGACTAGTCTAGGCTAGATTTCCTTTTATGTTAAAAATCCTTGTAACCTTTTAAAGTATTTTGTACTTTTCATCTTTCAAAACTTGTAAAATGTAATCAATTCAATATCTATAAAATTGCAAGTTTGACTCCAACATATTATTTCTATCTCAGAAATTTTTGAGGATCAAAACTTTAGTTTAGGTACAGGTACTTAGCTGGAGTTTTGTCATCATCAAAAAGGGGGAAATTGTTGGATGAAGATGAAGATGAAAGAAGTCAGAATTTAAGGGAAGGTTTTGATGATTTCCAAAACATCATAATCAGCTAAGTATGGAAAGCTTAGTTCCCTTGGAGGAATTTTGAACAAATAAAAGAAGACATCAGAAGAGTTCAAAGTTCAAAGCTCAGAAGACTAGTGATCTCTTGCTGAAACAGCGAACAGAAGGGTAGATCATCAGCCGAGTCAAATCAGATTAGTTCAGTATTTGATCAGCAGAGTATCTATCAGCAGAGTCGTTTTGATCAGCAGAGTGGAAGAGATCAAGAGATTAGTCCAACGGTAATAAATGCACTTGGTGTAATAAATGCTGGAAGAGAAGGGTAGTAATGGCAAATGATTGAAGATATCCTCGGATCAGCAGAGTGCATTAAATGCAGCATTAAATGCAATGGACAGAAAAGTACTGTACACTGTACGGTTTGCTGCAGAGAGCCGTTTCAAAAGAGCTGAAGAATGGATTTGATTTGTGACTTGCCTTCAACGGTCATATTTTCATCTCCATGTATAAATAGAGCTGAATTTCAATCGAGCAAAAACACAACAACAATCAGAGATCGAAATTTTGAAGCAGAATTTCTCTAAGTCTCAAAAGCTCGAACAGCTCACTCGTCTGGTGGAAGTCATCTGTTGACAGAAACCCAGTTGAAGAAATCAGAAAAACATTATCTGAGTGATTTTGTAATAGCTGAGTGTTGTGCGAAGTGAGAATCCATCTTTGTGAGTGATTCTACTTTAGAGGATAGGTCTTCTTTGTGATTTCCTATTGTGAGCTTACAGCCATTTCATTTGTTGTCTTGGTGTAAGTGGAGAAATATTGTAATCTAAGTGATTATAGTATAACCCAGAATCTAAGTGATCTAGAAGAGTGGACTAAAGGATTTTTATCCATATAACCACTATAAAAATTCTTTGTGTTATCTTGCATTTAAAGTTTTCTTGCATATTTCAAAGACTGCATTTTAAACACTGTGAATCAATCAAAAGATTTTATAAGGAGTTTTAAACTGGGGATAAAATCTTTCTAGAACTTAGTCTACTTGTGAAAAACACTTTCAAACAATCCGCTGCAAGTATACTCTTGGAAAACTGTTTTGCTGAAAAACAGCTAAGTCACTGTAAGAAGAGTGGTCAGTCGTCTGTTCAAGATTTGTTCACGATCAGACTAGTCTGCTTACTGTTCTTCATCAGCTTAGTCTGCTGACAGAAGACTGAAAAGTTTTTAAGTTCAAAAATTTTCAGAGGTCTATTCACCCCCCCCTCTAGACCTCATCTGACCTCTTGGGACCAACAAACGCTACCAGACATATACGTAAGAAGATTTATGGCGTGTCTGGTTGATAAAAATATCGAGTTGGTGCCGAGTAAATTGGGCAAGTTCATAATTTCCTCAAACGGGCTCATTCTTTGTAGTGAACACTCTTCCAACACTTACCATGTTTGGAATCCCCTAACGAAAAAATCGTTTTCTTTGCCACAACCTGAGATTACTACTGAAAGTACCTACGAAGGAACATTCACTGGATTCGTATGCGAGGAGAATACAAATGAACTTATCCCGAATTACACAGTTTTACGGGGTGGTCAACAACCGATATGTGGTGGACCAAGGGATACTACTATGGATATAGAAATTTATTCTTCAAGCACTGGCATGTGGGCTAAGTCGACATTGTTCAGCACTGGGTTTTTCTATATACCCGTGGAGCAGCCGCCACCTTTAGTGTGTAATGGTGTCATGCATTTGATGTTATGTAAATCGATCGCCCTTTACGACTTAAATGAATGTGGAAATCATCTACAGTTGATTAAGTTTCCAGTACAAGGCGATAGAAAATATATTGACTCAAGTTTCACCAGGTCAAAATGTGACGATGTCTTATGGTTTGTCGTCAGAGACTTTGATCATGGGATGCATATTTGGATGCTTCCCAAGAATAAAGGTGGAAGCTACATGCGCTCGACCACTATACATGCCGACGAGTGGAGATTGATGCACACGATCATTGCTGATTCCCTGATCAAAGAACTTGGCATACCACTAATGCTAGAAAACAATTACGAATATGATTTATATACAATTTGGCTTGAGGGATTTATTTCTTGTGCATGCATTACAATTGGTGTTGTTATCAGGGCGGGGGAAAGAATATTTCTTTACAACCTAGAGACAAAATCAATTGAGTTACTTCATTATGATGAAGGCGATCCTACTAAATGGTTGTATCCCTACATGGAATCCCATTACTTATCTTCATATGCACTTTGAGATTTCGTCATATTTGATGTACAACTATGAATTAATTGTTATGCAAGTAATTTATTCGTTTATTCTCTTCACATCTGGTAATACCAAAATCTTAAGTATAAGCGCACACATAATAGTAGTCAAAGGTGTATAGCGCAACGATGAGCAAAAGGCTTATGAGGCTATAGCGCGTAGCAGAGCGCCATAGCTCGGGGTTTTTAAAAATAAAGCACATTTTATATATTTTTTTGAAATAATAATCATAAATTTCAACTAAGGTATAAAAAAACTATAAAATCAAAATAAATTAATTCATTAATTCTAAAATAAGTCCTAAATATAGGAAAACAAGAAAATAAACTAATAGTTAAAGTACTAGTAATTTAGAACAAACAATAATTAGTTAACTCAACAATTTGGAATCTAAACTATAAAGCCTAACATTAATCATCAATCTCATTTTCAATGTACTTTTCATCTTTAGATTATTCATTAGAACTAGATAGTTTAGATTTATAGCAATCGCCGAAAGTGGAGGTGATGTGAAAGTCGTAGACGAGAGGCACATTTTATTCTTTTACATATGTAAAAAAACGAGGTTTAGTTAAAATAGGACTTGAGCTAGATCAAGGATTATTTTTTTTTAAATAATAAATGTTTTTATTTCTGCCTTTTAAAGGCAGAAAAACTAAAGTGCACTTAATTTGTCGCATCTCTTAGTGCGGTATAGTGTGATAGCGCTACATGGTGTGTTCTAATTGGACAGCAGATGCGCATGCCATAAAAATGAAATACACCTGGGCTATACCGAATACATGCAATTATGATTTATCGAAAAAACAGACCGAACTAGAGGGAAGGTCGATTAACCCTAACAATTATGATGACCTTACCATAGTGGCAACTATGGTAAGCATATTTAATTAGTGACCATCTTTTAATTAGGAGACCGTTAGAACTAGAAAACATAATTAATTAGCATATTTAACAGAAAACTGAGGGAGGATCCCCTATTACACTTTTATGTCATATATAGATTCATTTTCAAGTATATGTGTGGACGCACACAAAATTTAAATAAGCTAGCAATATTTTCAGAGCAATTTTAATTAAATTTCTAATTTTCCCTCACAAATAATAAGTTATGACAATAGAGTTCAGTTTTTCAGTTTTCCTCTTCTCTTAATTAAATTCCGAATTCTTTGTATACTACAAAACACGATATAGTTACTTAAAATATTTCAAAATTTGACTTTGCAATGTAGTTAATTGAGTATATATTTTAGGATAAAGGGGTAATATATATGTTGTTATATAATATTATCAAATTATTATCAAAATAAACTAATTATATTAATTATTATGTAGTAATATTTTATTAATTAGATATTAAATTTAGTTAGGTTGATGGATTGATCGGAGCAAATAATAGTAAATAATTGTGGAGTGTGAGGATAAAAGTAAATTGGTATTCGTTTTATAACTCCGGTAAGATCCAAACTAATATCTTATTAATAATTATAATCTATAGGCAATTATTGTATATTTTATATATATTTTAATAGGTGGATAATATGTCCCTAATAAATATATTTAGAGACTCTAATCATCATATCTATATTTAAATAGAGAAATAGAAGATAAATGGGGAGCATCATCTTTAATTTTCTGGAATTACAGTTCGTCACATTTTGCTCTTGGACCACAGCACAGCACAAAAAGGTGTCATTTTCTTCTAATATATTTTTCATTAGCATTTTCAATTTCAAGAGTAACATAAAAGCATAAGAAAATCACTTACAAAAAATAATGGATAGTATAATAAACAGAAGAAAATATTTTACTATTAATTGATAGTACAATAAACAAAAGAAAATTACTAATCAAATTATCTAATTAGTACAAACTAATTGTATTTGTATATCTTTTATGATTGATTAATACCTTAAGCAGACGAGTCGTAGCCCAATAAAATATGGTTATGGCTATTGATTACTTTATTTGGTGTCTTCGTTCGGAAAAATTAATGTAGTATAACCGCTGCACCACGTCATCAAGTGCATTTGTACATGTGATACTGCAACCTACCAATGTAATTACTATGTGGAGTGAGATTAGTAGACTCATTCTCTTAATTAGTGAATCTAATTAAGATGAGGTAAATTGTAATTAAGGTCTAATACCGGTTCGGCTTAAATATCTTTGCCCAACCTGGAATAATTAGTTCGGAATAACATGGTACCAAAGGCGTGTATAAATATAGAATCATCTATCGCATTTTTTTTGTTCTTAATAAATATAAAATGGTATTTTTATGTTTTAAAAAGTAATTTGATGATACATGACACAAAAAAGTTAGAGGTGGTCAATGTGAACATAATGTTATTGAAAAACCTGAAAGTTTTAATTGTCATCAAATAGACATGGATCAAAGTTTTATTTTTTATGTTTGTTTCAGTCAGTTGAATATTGAAGAATTTCGAAACGTTTTCGGAAAAATATTACTATATTATGAAAATGAGAAAGTTCCAAGACAATTATAGAGTTTCAAAAATAGAAACTTTTTAATGTTTTCTATGGAGAAGATAAAAGTATGATCCATGCATATATACCAATTCCTTTCATGGATTATGAGTTATTATGATATCTACGTGCATAGTTCTCACATATATCCCACAATGTAGTCGGCTTTTGGTTCTTGTTGGTAAGGATTGGAGTTTTAACATAATGGATCAGGTACAGAACATAATTCCGGTGTTTTCTTTCAAGCTTTCAACCATGGAATCATTAGCTGCAGAGAAAGTAGAGTGCAACGACGACATATTAATGTCAATACTAGTTCGATTGCCACCAAAATCCGTGTTCAGATTCAGGTGCGTGTCAAATAGATGGAACAGTATCATAGTTGGCTCTTATTTTCTTAGAAGTTACAGCACCACAACAAGAAAATATCATCTACGAGGAGCACGCCTGCTAGCATCCCTCCAATTAACGCTACCAGACATATACGTAAGAAGATTTATGGCGTGTCTGGTTGATAAAAATATCGAGTTGGTGCCGAGTAAATTGGGCAAGTTCATAATTTCCTCAAACGGGCTCATTCTTTGTGGTGAACACTCTTCCAACACTTACCATCTTTGGAATCCCCTAACGAAAAAATTGTTTTCTTTGCCACAACCTGAGATTACTATTGAAAGTACCTACGAAGGAACATTCACTGGATTCGTATGCGAGGAGAATACAAATGAACTTGTCCAGAGTTACACAGTTTTAAAGGGTGGTCAACAACCGATATGTGGTGGACCGAGGGATACTACTATGTATATAGAAATTTGTTCTTCAAGCACTGGCATGTGGGCTAAGTCGACATTGTTCAGCACTGGGGTTTTCTATATACCCGTGGAGCATTCGCCCCCTTTAGTGTGTAATGGTGTCATGCATTTGATGTTATGTAAATCGATCGCCCTTTACGACTTAAATGAATGTGGAAATCATCTACAGTTGATTAAGTTTCCAGTACAAGGCGATAGAAAATATATTTACTCAAGTTTCACCAGGTCAAAATGTGACGATGTCTTATGGTTTGTCGTCACAGACTTTGATCATGGGATGCATATTTGGATGCTTCCCAAGAATAAAGGTGGAAGCTACATGCGCTCGACCACTATACATGCCGACGAGTGGAGATTGATGCACACGATCATGGATGATTCCCTGCTCAAAGAACTTGCATACCACTAATGCTAGAAAACAATTACGAATATGATTTATATTCAATTTGGCTTGAGGGATTGATTTCTTGTGCATGCATTACAATTGGTGTTGTTATCAGGGCGGGGGAAAGAATATTTCTTTACAACCTAGAGACAATATCAATTGAGTTACTTCATTATGATGAAGGCGATCCTACTAAATGGTTGTATCCCTACATGGAATCCCATTACTTATCTTCATATGCACTTTGAGATTTCGTCATATTTGATGTACAACTATGAATTAATTGTTATGCAAGTAATTTATTCATTTATTCTCTTCACATCTGGTAATCCCAAATTCTTAAGTATAAGCGCACATATCATAGTAGTCAGAGGCGTATAGTGCAGCGACGTGAAAAAGGCTTATGAGGCTACAACGCATAGCGGAGCGCCATAGATCGGGGGTTTGCAAAATGAAAAACTATTATATATTTTTTGGAATAATAATAATAAATTTCAACCAAGATGTATAAAAACTATAAAACCGAGACATCTTAATTCATTAACTCAAAAATAAGTCTTAAATACCAAAAACAAGTAAATAAACTAATAGTTAAGCACAAGAAATATAGAACATTCAATAGTTATTTAACTTAACTATTTTGAATCGAAACTATAAAGCTTAAACATTAATCATCAATCTCATCGTCACTGGACTCTCCATTTTTAGATTTTTCACTAAAACTAAAGAGTTTAGATTTACAGCAATCGCCGAAAGTGGAGGCGATGTGAGATGCGCAAGGGAGGGGGCACAATTTTTTTTTTTTTTTTACTTCTGTAAAAAAGAATTTGGTTTAGAGTTAAAACATGGTTGGAGCTAGATCACAGTTTTTTTTCTTTCAAAATACTTTTTTTTTGCCTTTTGAAATCCGAAAAACTAAAGTCACCAAAATCCGTGTTCGTGCGTGTCAAATAGATGGGACAATATCATAGTTGGCTCTTATTTTCTTAGAAGTTCCAGCACTACAACAAGAAAAGAACATTTACAAGGAGCGCGTCTACTAGCATTCCTCAAACTAATGCTACCAGACTTTTATGGGTGCAGTTTTATGGCGTGCCTGATTGATAAAAATATCGAGTTTGTGCAGAGTAAATTGGGCAAGTTAATAATTTCCTCAAACGGTCTCATTCTTTGCGGTGAACACTCTTCCAACACTTACCATGTTTGGAATCCCCTAACGAAAAAGTCATTTTCTTTTCCACCACCTGAGATTACTCTTGAACGTACCTACGAAGGAACATTCATTGGATTCGTCTGCGAGGAGAATACAAATGAACTTGTACCAAATTACACAGTTTTACGGGGTGGTCATCAACCTATATGTGGTGGACCGAGGGATACTACTATGGATATAGAAACTTATTCTTCAAGGACTGGCATGCGGGCTAAGTCGACATTGTTCAACACTGGGTTTTTCTAGCTACCCGTGGAGCAGCCGCCACCTTTAGTTTGTAATGGTGTCATGCATTTGATGGTAAGTAAATCGATGCCCTTTACCACTTAAATGAAGGTGGAAATCATTTACAATTGATTAAGTTTCAATACAAGGCGATGGGAAATATTGATGCTTGATTTATAAACGCAAGTATACGCAATCGCAACAAGTAATATAATGATAAGTAGATTATCGTCTCCACAGAGAATTAACGAGCTAAAATAACTAATTACTAAAGGATCACTCTTGTTCTCATCCAAATTAAACGAGTCTTTGATTTTTTATTATAACTAAGCGACAGTAGAAGTAAAACTAAATTCTAAATTGACAAGATTAACTATGATGATTAAAGCCTAGGATTACAACTTCCTTCAATGTCAAACTAATTGCTTTTATTTTCCCAACAAATCTATTTCAATAAAGGTTCATTGCTAGTCTAGTGTACTTAAGTTTCTACAATTCTTTCCAGAATATTGAAAAACTAATCTAACATAATCAAAGAGCTATATTCCTTTTCTAATGAAGTTAGACCAAATTAAACCTAGGACAAGCCCTACTTGTGACTACCTAAGGCAATTAAGTATATTCCCATCTTAATTGCTAAACAAATTACCCAATTCAATGTGGGTGCAATTCGTACAAAGGTTACCCAATCTTTAACCTAAAACCTAATTTCCTCTCCCGATTCAATTAGATTATTGAAACAACAGTTGATTAGGCTATTGAAATTTAAGCACAAGAATGGGTAAACAATAAATCTCAACAAAATAGAATGAGGAAAAATAAGCAACAATCAACTCAAACAATGAATTCCATTGCAATTCTAGAAATGTGAATTTAGTCCATTAGTTAAAACAAAAATAAACTCAAGAATAATAAACGTCGTGAGTAGAAGATCACAAAAGAGATAAATAATTGAAAGAGATAAGAAAAGAGAAGTAGATTTATTTTCCAATTTTCAAAAATAGTGTTCTCCAATGTTTTCCACGCTCTTCAATGATATTTTCTTGTTCTTGGTGTCTCCTCTTGTCAAAAGGTGTTCCAAGATATCTTTTCTCTCTCTTCATCCACTTAAATATAAGTTTCCAAGTCAAATTAGGGCAGTCTAATTAAAATCCGCGGAAATCTTCTACCCCGAAGGAGAAGTAGTTTTGCCTCAGCCGAGACAATTATGTCCAAGATTTTTGTCTGCTTTGCGATTTCGCTCCAGCGGAGAGATTTTCTGCTCCAACGAAGAGGTTAATGTTTGCACTTCCAATCAAGATAAAATCTGAAATATTTACAAGAAAATACCAAAATGAGTATTTGAATCACCAACGAGATAAACTAAGCTAAACCAAACGAAAACGATCCAAGAACTCGAGAACTAATGCAATTCCCCGCAATAAGATATAGGGAGTATAAATTAACTCTCTTTTGTAGAGTTAACATATATATTGACTCATGTTTCACCAGGTCAAAATGTGACGATGTCTTATGGTTTGTCGTCACAGACTTTGATCATGGGATGCAAATTTGGATGCTTCCCAAGAATAAAGATGGAGGCTATGCGCTCGACCACTATACATGCCGATGAGTGGAGATTGATGCACACAATCACGGCTGCTTCCCAGCTCAAAGAACTTGGCATACCTATAATGCTAGAAAACAATAACGAACATGATTTATATTCAATTTGGCTTGACGAATTGATTTTGTGTGCCTGCAGTACAAATGTTTTTGTTATTAGGGCAGGTGAAAAAATATTCTTTACAACCTAGAGACAAAACCAATTGAGTTACATCATTATGACGATGGCGATCCTACTATATGGTTGTATCCCTACATGGAATCCCTTTACTTATCTTCGTTTTCCCATTGAGATTTCATCGTATTTGATGCTCAACTATGAATTAATTGTTATGTAAGTAATTTATTCGTTTATTCTCTTCACATCTAGTAATCCCAAAATCTTAAAGTATTAGCGCACACATCATAGTAGTCATAGACGTATAGTGCAGCGATGCGAAAAAGGCTTATGAGGCTACAGCGCATAGCGGAGCGCCATAGATCGGGGTTTTTCAAAATGAAAAACTATTATATATTTTTTGGAATAATAATAATAAATTCAACCAAGATGTATAAAAACTATAAAACCGAGACATCTTAATTCATTAACTCAAAAGTAAGTCCTAAATACCAAAAACAAGTAAATAAACTATTAGTAAAGTACAAGAAATATAGAACATTCAATAGTTAGTTAAATCAACAATTTGGAAACGAAACTATAAAGCTTAAACATTTTTTTTTTACTTTTGTAAAATAAAAATCAGTATAGAATTAAAACAAGGTTGGAGCTAGATCACGGATTTTTTTTCTTTGAAAAAATGCTTTGTTATTTCCCTTTTGAAGGCCGGAAACTAAAGTCACCAAAATCCGTGTTCAGATTCAGGTGCGTGCCAAATAGATAGAACAATATCATAGTTGGCTCTTATTTTCATAGAAGTTACAACACCACAACAAGAAAAGATAATCTACGAGGAGCACGTCTGCGAGCATCCCTCCAATTAACGCTTCTAGACATATATGTAAGAAGATTTATGGTGTGCCTGGTTGATAAAAATATCGAGTTCGTGCCGAATTAATTGGGTAAGTTGATAATTTCGTCAAACGGGCTCATTCTTTGCTGTGAACACTCTTCCAACACTTACCATGTTATAATCCCCTAACGAAAAAGTTGTTTTCTTTGCCACCACCTGAGATTACTATTAATGTACCTACGAAGGAACATTCACTGGATTCGTCTGCGAGAAAAATACAAATGAGCTTGTACCAAATTACACAGTTTTACGGGGTGGTCAACAATCGATATGTTTTCGACCGAAGGATACTATTATGGATATAGAAACTTATTCTTCATAGACAGGCATATAGGCTAAGACGACATTGTTCAGACTGGATTTTTCTATCTACCCGTGTAGTAGCCGCCACCTTTGGTGTGTAATGGTGTCATGCATTTGATGGTATATAAATCGATCGCCCTTTACGACTTAAATGAAGGTGGAAATCATCTACAGTTGATTAAGTTTCCAGTACAAGGCGATGGAAAATATATTGACTCAAGTTTCACCAGGTCAAAATGTGACGATGTCTTATGGTTTGTCGTCACAGCAGACTTTTATCATGGGATGCAAATTTGGAAGCTTCCCAAGAATAATGATGGAAGCTACATGCGCTTGACCACTATACATGCCGATGAGTGGAGATTCATGCACACAATCACGGTTGCTTCCCTGCTCAAAGAACTTGGCATACCACTAATGCTAGAAAACAATGACGGACATGATTTATATTCATTTTGGCTTGAGGGATTGATTTCATGTGCATGCAGTACAATTGTTGTTGTTATCAGGGCGGTGGAAAGAATTTCTTTACAACCTAGAGACAAAAACTATTGAGTTACTTCATTATGATGATGGCGATCCTACTAAATGGTTGTATCCCTACATGGAATCCCTTTACTTATCTTCATTTGCTCTTTGAGATTTCTTCATATTTGATGCACAACTATGAATTAATTGTTATATAAGTAATTTATTCTTTTATTCTCTTCACATCTGGTAATCCCCAAATCTTAAGTATTAGCGCACACAACATAGTAGTCAAAGGCGTATAGTACAGTGATGCGAAAAAGGCTTATGAGGCTACAGCTCATGGCGGAGCGCCATAGATCGGGGTTTTTGAAAATGAAACACAATTATATATTTTGTGGAATAATAATCATAAATTTCAACTAAGATGTATGAAAACTATAAAACCAAAAATCTTAATTCATTAATTTCAAAATAAGTCTTAAATATCCAAAAACAAGTAAATAAACTATTAGTAAAGTACATGATATATAGGACATTCAATAGTTAGTTAACTCAACAATTTGGAATCAGAATTATAAACCATAAACATTAATCATCAATCTCATCGTCACTGGACTCTCGATCTTTAGATATTTTCTCTAAAACTAGAGAGTTTAGATTTATAGCAATCGCAGAAAGTGGAGGTTATGTGTGAGGCGTAGAGGAGGGGCACATTTTTTTTTTTTACTTTTGTAAAAAAAAATAAGTTTAGAGTTAAAACAGGGTTGGAGCTAGATCACGGATTTTTTTTCTTTCAAAAAATGTTTTGTTTTTTGCATTTAGAAGACGGGAAAACTAAAGTCACCCAAATCCGTGTTCAGATTGCAACCAAAATCCGTGTTCAGATTCAGGTGCGTGTCAAATAGATGGAACAATATCATAGTTGGCTCTTATCTTCTTAGAATTTACAGCACCAGAACAAGAAAAGATCATCTACGGAGAGCACGTCTGCTAGCATCCCTCCAATTAACGCTACCAGATATATATATATATATATATATATATATATATAAGAAGATTTATGGCGTTCCCGGTTGATAAAAATATCGATGACGAGTAAAGTGGGCAAATTCATAATTTCCTCAATCGGTCTCATTCTTTGCAGTGAACACTCTTCCAACACTTCTCATGTTTGGAATCCCCTAATGAAAAAGTCATTTTCTTTGCCACCACTTGAGATTACTATTGAACGTATCTACGAAGGAACATTCATTGGATTCATGTGCGAGGAGAATACAAATGAACTTGTACCGAATCACACAGTTTTACGGGGTGGTCAACAACCGATATATGGTGGACCGAGGGTTACTACTATGGATATAGAAACTTATTCTTCAAGGACTGGCATGTCGGCTAAGTCGACATTGTTCAGCACTGGGTTTTTCTATCTACCCGTGGAGCATCCTCCACCTCTAGTGTGTAATGGTATCATGCATTTGATGGTATGTAAATCGATCGCCCTTTACGAGTTAAATGAAGGTGGAAATCATCTACAATTGATTAAGTTTCCAGTACAAGGCTATGGAAAATATATTGACTCGAGTTTCAGCAGGTCATAATATGTCGATGTTTTATGGTTTGTCATCACAGAATTTGATCATGGGATGCAAATTTGGATGCTTCCCAAAAATAAAGATGGAAGCTACATGCGCTCGACCACTATACATGCCGATGAATGGATATTGATGCACACGATCGCGGCTTCTTCCCTGCTCAAAGAACTTGGCATACCACTAATGCTAGAAAACAATGATGGACATGATTTATATTCATTTTGTCTTGAGGGATTGATTCCATGTGCATGCAGTACCATTGTTGTTGTTATCAGGGTGGGGGGGAAGAATATTTATTTACAACCTAGAGTCAAAATCAATTGAGTTACTTCATTATGATGATGGTGATCCTACTAAATGGTTGTATCCTTACATGGAATCCCTTTACTTATCTTCATTTCCTCTTTGAGATTTCTTTATATTTGATGCACAACTATGAATTAATTGTTATGTAAGTAATTTATTCGTTTATTTTCTTCACATCTGGTAATCCCAAAATCTTAAAGTATTAGTTCACATAACATAGTAATCAGAGGCTTATAGTGCAGCGATGCGAAAAATGCTTATGAGGCTACAGCGCATAGCGGAGCGCCATAGATCGGGGTTTTTCAAAATGAAAAACAATTATATATTTTTTGGAATAATAATAATAAATTTCAACTAAGATGTATAAAAACTATAAAACCGAGACATCTTAATTCTTTAACTCAAAAATAAGTCCTAAATACCAAAAACAAGTAAATAAACTATTAGTAAAGTACAAAGAAATATAGAACATTCAATAGTTAGTTAACTCAACAATTTGGAATCGAAACTATAAAGCTTAAACATTTTTTTTTTTACTTTTGTAAAATAAAAATCGGTTTAGAATTAAAACAAGGTTGGAGCTAGATCACGGATTTTTTTTCTTTGAAAAAATGTTTTGTTTTTTTCCTTTTGAAGGCCGGAAAACTAAAGTCACCAAAATCCGTGTTCAGATTCAGGTGCGTGCCAAATAGATAGAACAATATCATAGTTGGCTCTTATTTTCATAGAAGTTACAACACCACAACAAGAAAAGATAATCTACGAGGAGCACGTCTGCGATCATCCCTCCAATTAACGCTTCCAGACATATATGTAAGAAGATTTATGGCGTGCCTGGTAGATAAAAATATCGAGTTAGTGCCGAATTAATTGGGTAAGATGATAATTTCCTCAAATGGGCCATTGTTTGCGGTGAACACTCTTCCAACACTTACCATGTTAGAATCCCCTAACTAAAAAGCCGTTTTTATCATTACTAACAAATTGAATGAGAGAGAATAAGAAAGCATTAATTGAAGGAAAGAGAATAAGAGCCTAGAGAGAGAATGGTGTTTTAGGAATAATTTTTGCCTTTTTCTTTAATTTTATACTAATTATTAGCTGTTTTAATACATGTGCAAAAGCCAAAACTGATAATTAAAAAGGAATGAGGGGAGTATAACCGTTTCACCACGTCATCAAGTACATGTGATACTGCAGCCTACCAATGTAATTATTATATATGGAGTGAGGTTAGTAGACTCATTCTCTTAATTAGTGAATTTGCTTATGAGGCAAATTGTAATTGAGGTCTCATACTGATTCAGCTTAAGTATCATGGCCAATTAGCCAAACCCGGAATAAATTATTTCTACCAAATCATGTATTGGGCCAGATTAACCAATATCTCCTATCAGAAATAACTCATGGGACCAAACATGTATATTATCTAAATAAATATAGAACTTGCACACTGCATATTATCTAAATAAATATAGAACCTGCACATTGCATTTTTATAAATTGGTATTCATGTATGTTTTAGAAAGTAATTTGATGATACTTAACATTGACAAAGTTAGAGGTGGTCAATGTGAAAATATTGTTGTTGGAAAACCAAAAATTTCATACTAAATTATACTTGTGCCAATTGTCATCATATATACATGGATCAGAGTTTCGTTTTTTATGTATGTTTTGGTCAATTAAAAATTCAAAATATTTTTAGAAAAAAGATTGACTAAATTATGAAAAAGATAATGCTTTAAGACAAATATAGAATTTAGAAAATACACCTTATTTTCATTTTTATTTCATGAATTATGAGTTGTTATGATATCTTCATGCATGTCTCACATAAATACCACCATGTAGTAGGCTTTTGGTTTCGGACCAATTCAAAATACTAAGAAGAACAAAAGAAAAAAGGAAACAAAAATGAAGAAGATATTTTTTTTTTCTGCTTCTCCAGCAGATTATGTTTATATTATTTTTCTCAGCTTCTTTTTATCAAATTTCAATGTTCAATCTTTTATCATGGTTATTTTTTTTCCTGGTCCTCCTCCTCCATCAAGTGTTCAAAACCAAATTCAAATTCTATTTTTTGATGTTACTCTCTTTCTCTGTGAAATAAAATTTGTCTTTGTTTAAGATTTGCACTTTTATTTTTGTCTTATTTATTGAATTTTTAAATTGACTTTGTCCTAATTTATGTAGAAAAATATATAAATTTTGCTTTTCGGGGACACCAACAAACAACAAGTGATAGAAAACTCAATTTTGTTTCTAATCCATTTTGGTGTTTCGATTATTTATTTATGTCATTATATAAAGATTAAATCGAAACTTTTGCGTGCACTAAAAAAAGTCAAAAAAAATTAAAATATAGGGCCTAGATTTTATATTTTGTCTAGAACCCGATAAACCTAGAGTCGGCCCAAGACAATATTGTCATTCTTCATTAAAATTTAAAGTTGAAAAAATAACATTTTTTCTACTCAACACATCAATCTACGATTACCTAGATCGTCTAATTCTAATTTTCCATAACCAAATAGATTATAATTGACATGAGACCTTATTTAAAAAAAAAAAAAAAAATTGGATTCAGAAACTGTAGAGATGAGGACGTGACATAAAGTATACTCCTATTTGATTTGTGGATAATAATAAAAGAGGACCACAACTTATGTGAATGATGCTCTGCACCCAGCAGCATTTAAGCCCAACATAATATTGTACATTGAAATGGGTGCCAACATTTATCCAGTTTTTCCTCTTAAAGAAAATGATTTTTCAAACAAGTGGCACAAATGGTTCAAGCCATACATTCTATCTTGGTTTAGCCCCCCACCTACTGGCATGTCATTCATGTAAATTACAGAAAGAGACAATAGATTAAAAAAATATCATAAATAGCTATATTTTCAAAGCAAAAGTTTCAAAATACTTTTTATTCAAATAATCTTAGCAATAATTAACGTTGATGACAAGTATTAATAAAAAGGGTAAAATTAATAAAAGAACATTAATTTTACATTGAATCCTAAAACGATAAATAAAAGTAAATAAAAATTTTTTGCCAAAGGGACAAATAAAAACGGAAAAATTACTTTTTTGGTACCATAAGATAAATTAACTTGCAATTTTGATACCATTAGATACAAAAATATAAATTTGATACCATATGATTGGTTTTCATTGCAATTTTGGTACCAAATCCAATTTTTCTACAAAACTAATGGCATTTACCCCCTACAAAATGCATAATAGTCAATTTATCCCTCTATAATTTGGAAAAAAATCAATTTACCCCTGCAAAAATTTTAATGAAGAAATTTACCCGATTCAACCGAAGATTGTAATTCACTTGCTGAAATTGAGAATAGGCATGCAAACTATTTTATAACATAGGGGTATAAATTACCACATTTATCATAACACAAGGGATAAAATATCACATTATCATAATAAAAATGAATAAAGTGTCGTCTATAAAAATATTAGGAAGGCGATGTGAAACTTTTACAAAATTTCAGGAGATAAAATGCTCTTTTTTAAACCATTAGGGGATAAATTGAACATTATGCATTTCATTGGAATTAAATTATCATTAACTTTGAGAAAAAATTAAGTTTGATACCAAAGTTGCAATGAAACTCTATCCTATGGTACCATATTTATATTTTCATATCTAATGGTACTAAAATTATAAGTATATACATCCTATGGTAAAAAAAAAACAATTTCCCCAATAAAAAACGGAGGGAGCATTACTCATAAGTTCAAGTTAAGTTTGTCTAAAGATTAAATAAAATTTAAATAGAGATGGATATATTCCATAAAGATTCAAATAAATTGTGTTGGTTGAAACTTAATTGAGAAGGAAGAAGACCAAGTTCCAAGAAGCAAGTAGTATAAAATTAATAAAATATATTTCCTTTTTCAAGTTTCAAAGATTCAAAGTTAATTTCCAGCAGTTTTCCTCTTTTCTCATTTTTTGCTATAGGGAATTGGGCTTCTCTCTTTTTCCTAGTAAGGAAAAACTCGTTCGTGAACCGGACTAGACCTTTTGGTCTTATCAAATTGTACTCGAAATACTATAAATATTTACAAAAAATATAATGTAAGGGGTGATTTTATAATTTTCGAAAATACAAGAACTTTTCTATATTTACATTATACCTCAGGGGTGTAAATGCAAATCAGATTTACATAGAACGAATAAGTCTACAAATTGACGAAACATTCATTTAATGTCCAATATATTTCAGAAAGAAAGAATTTATAACATAAGACAAAGCAATTTATAAAGCTCCTAATCTAAGTTAATGAATTAACAAACCCAAAAAAAGTTTCTAAATAGCTCCAAAAAATAAATGTTTTCCAACCTAGCTTGAGCAGCCCAATTTATATATCAACTAACTAATAATAACATGATCGAAAAATTGTAAGCATTAAACGAAATTTAGCATATCATAAAAATAAAATTTCATGCATCAACTTAAATTCAATAGATTTTGCAGATTCAGACAAGATATTATTATGTGCTTATAAAAACTCAATCAAAATGGGAGAAATAATAATAAAAGGAAGGTGGAATTTTGGACAAATTAAATAGATTATGGAAAGGAAAATTTGAATCCGACCAAAAATGTACATCCATGCACTAGGCACAAACTAGAAATTAGACCAAACCGGAAAGAAATCATGTAATTAAGCAAGCAATTTAAAGTTGTCCAAACAGAACTTAATTAATTAACATTCTAAACATGAACTAAGATGAAACTACTGACCTTTGAAAATCATTGCTTCAATTTCATCTCCATCGGTTACTGAAGTTGATCATCAATTTCTTCAACTCACAAAAAAAAAAAAATTCAACTTCTCTTAATTTCCATCATCCCCATTACCCAATTTTCACATAAAATAAAATAAAATAAAATAAACCTAACTCCATTAAAATTAAAAAAAAAATCCAACAAATATCAAAACGGTGGCCTGGCAGAACTTCCGGGTCCCCACCCAAACAAATCAGCTGAAAATGGATAATTCCCCGGCGCCGTCAACGAAGCCGGGTCACCACCACCGTTGTTAGCACCGACGCCACCCCCAGCAGTGACACTCGAAGACTGAGACGCCGCCGGCTGAGACACCGGCGGCGCCGCCGCAGCCGGAGTACTAGTTCCCTCTTCCTCCTCCAGAGGCAACCGTTCGAACACCGCATTCGCAAACGAAGCCGCCATTAAAACCACCGGACCCGAAGCCGTCAACGGCCCCACCACACTCCCCCCCACCACCTGCCCCTGCCCACCTGACAAAAATATCGATAACCCACCAGCCCCCGGCGGCGCCGGAGGCGGAAGAACCGTTCCTGACAAAGACAAAATCTCAAATCTCCCGTGCAACGTCACCACACTTCCAGCCGGCGCCGCCGGCTGTCGAATAGTAACATTCGCCACCGTCCCACTTCCATTAAGCACACAAACCCCTCTCCCCCTCCGCCGCGCGTACACAGACACGCTCTCCACAATATCGTTCCCTGTAGAGATTTCAAGAACATGTGAACGGAGCGCGTTCGGACTGTCACGTGTAACTATTATGGGCGGCTTGGATTTGTTTTTAGATCCAGGAGGACGGCCGCGAGGACGGCGGTTGGTGCCGGGGGTGCCGCCGGAACTTATCGTGTCGGGAGGTGAATCGTTCTTAGAATCAGGGGAACGTTCAACAGGGTTTTGCTGTTGCAGCTGGAGATCTTGTGCAGCAGTAGGTGTTATGAGAAGCTGATGAACGTATCGTGAAGAAGAACCAGAGGGTGGTTGTTGTTGTTGATGTTGATCGTAACCCGCCATTTCCACATCTATAATTTCAATTTCTCTCTCTAATTACTACTAGGAGCATATAAAAAAAGATAAAAATTGATTCTTGATTCCTGTTCTTTCAGAAACAGAGCAGAACAGAGTATAGGTGTACAGGGGAGGTTTTTGTACTGTTATCTGACAAGAATGGGATTGATTGAATCAAGTAATTTAAGAGGAGAAAATTGAATTTGAAATCTACAAACAGTAGTACTAGTATTTTGACTAGAATCCAAGAATTGCAAAAGCCAAAATTTACTTATTCTACTCATGCTCTGTTTTCACAAGTCATCATTTCATTCATCCAATTTGCAATTTCACCCACCCAACTTGCATTGCATGACAACCTAATAAAGATTCAAAGGATTTGATAGCTAGAAGGAAAAATCTATCTTTGATTTCTTTCCAGGAAAGAGCGGTAATCTTTCAGTGAAAAGAACTGATGATGAACTTACAGAAATTAAGCTTGGAAGTGATGGAACATAATAATGTCAAAATCAGATTCAGAAGATGATGAAGCTAGCTGATTTTCTTTTTCACTTTTTGTTGGTACTATTTTTTTTAATATGGAATGAAGGAAAGGAGAGAAACCAGGCAGTAGCGCCTAGACTATTGAAATGAATGAACAAAGGAAAAAGAGAGTGAATGTGATAGAAAATGATCACACTATTAAATAGAGATTTTTATATTATGGTTAGCCGGAGAGTTTTGTTTTTTTAGTCAATATTTAGTACTTTTTTTATTTTTTTAAAACACCATAGTTAATAGACACTCTAAACTTGTTCCTTCTTAGTTTGGGTGTAATCGAGATGAGTAGAGTCGAATTACACAATGTTCAAGTTTGATTTGAATTTTATAAAGCTTGAAATTTTGTGTTTGAGTTTGGTTTGATTGTTAAATGAGATTTTATGGAACGAGCTCGAGTCGAGTATCGAATTGCTTGATATTTTCCAATATTATCAAGTTTTAGTTTATCGAGTCGAGCTCGACCCGTGCTTCAAAAGTTATCGAACGAAAAAAAATGTACAAGTTTGTTTGATTAGTGTGACGAACTCAGCTCAAACGAGTTTTCATTGAACGAGTTCCAGTCGAGTATTGAATAGAACTTCAACCATATTCTTAGTAGTGGTTTGAAATAATGTTACTGTCGAATTGAACATTTCATATCATAATTTAACACACAGATGTATGATTTGGTTTTCATTTCATACAACTGTTAATTATTTGGACATAATTACTTACGCGCGATGCATGTGAATATTAACTACGTATTTTGGAATGATAAGTCATGATAACTCGATATTTTTAAGTGCACATACCATATATTTTTTGGATTAGTTTATATTTTTTTGTCAAAGCAAAACTCCATAAAAATTGTGCAATTCGATACAACAAAAGAGAAACATGTGGTATGTTCATTGGGCATCTTCCAAAAAGAACTTCAACCATATTCTTAGTAGTGGTTTGAAATAATGCTACTGTCGAATTGAACATTTCATATCATAATTTAACACACAGATGTATGATTTGGTTTTCATTTCATACAACTGTTAATTATTTGGACATAATTACTTACGCGCGATGCATGTGAATATTAACTACGTATTTTGGAATGATAAGTCATGATAACTCGATATTTTTAAGTGCACATACCATATATTTTTTGGATTAGTTTATATTTTTTTGTCAAAGCAAAACTCCATAAAAATTGTGCAATACGATACAACAAAAGAGAAACATGTGGCATGTTTGTTGGGCATCTCCCAAAAAAAAATTGCCTTTGAAAAAAGTGAAACAAACATTATTTCTACTTTCGAGAATAAATTTATCATATCTCAATTTTCACATATACTATTTTATTAAAAGTCAAACAAAAAAAAATCTTATCTTTAAAAAAACACTACACAAATTCTACCTTCTTTTACATAAAAAATTAAAAACCACTTTCCCAACTGCTGTTTGAATAAGTTGAAAATGAAAGCTATGAGAATCTTTTTAATATTTTTTCTTTTGAGATAAGTAAACTGTCATTTATCAAAATACTAGAGTCCACAATATTCATTGTCTGGTTAATGACAAATTCAAACTAAGTTTGAATTTTTTAATTTAATGTTAAACATGGTTGATACTTGATAGATGTATTTTACTAACCTCTACCAGTCTATCTACAAAGAGAAACGAAAATAGTAGGACTTCCACCACATGACATAATCTTATATATTGACTATCTTTTATTTTTTTATTTTTTTGCTTTACATATTATTAAATGTTCATAGTAACAACATTCATGGAAGAAATTATTCACTCAATTCTAATTATTGAGACTAGTTAAATTATGAAGATCATTACAATGCAATATTTTTTTAGACTAAATGTCCCACATTGGTTGAAAAAAATAGTTAAGTCCACCTTATAAGGAGAAATTATTTAGTACAACCGCTGCACCACGTCATCAAGTACACATGGTGCAGCCCACCAATACACTTGGGACATGTGGATTAATAATCCACATCACCCATGTTCTAGCAATGTGAACACAATTTTTTGAATCCCTATTTTTTTGAAACATGACTAGAATATGGGGTGATGTGGATTATCAATCCACATGTCCCAAGTGCATTGGTGGGATGCACCACGTGTACTTGATGACGTGGTTCAGTGGTTGTACTAAATAATCTCTCCCTTATAAGGACAATCCTCACCTAACAAGCTAGCTTTTGAGGTTGAGTTAGGCCCAAGTCAAATAAGTGGGTTTAACCCAATCAATGTGGTAAATTCTAATAATATTTGAATTAATTGTCACTTAATAAGTAAAAAATTAAAAACTAGTGATAAATGATAATGAGAGCTATGAGACCCTTTCTTGTTTGTTAGTGAAACATAACCCGGACGAGCAAACATCCACAATTAATGCAAGTAGGAAATTTATTATAAATTTATTGGAACTCAATTAACGCGAGATATGTTTGCCACTTATAAACGCTGTACAAAATAATAGTACTATCAAATCCACATTACTAAAATATCGAAACAGAACTAGCCAAAAATACCATACATTAATAATTTTTTCATCTAAATTTATTATTACGTTGTCAGAAGAATAGGAACAATATGAGAATGAGCATATTGTTCATCGAATTGTGTTCAAAAGAATAATCTTTGTATAAGCATGGTTAGATAGAAGTACATTATTTTTTAACTAACTTTATTTTACTTTTGTCATAAAATATGTAACACGGTGTTCGTGATGTGGTCTAGTATGGTTTAATATTAATCTAAATTTAATTTAATATTTGTGGTTTTTTAATACTCTAGAACAAACTCAATCCAATAAGTCTTGAAATTGCACTTTGCGGTCCATTCGGGTTTGAGCGAATTTTGCTGTCTTAGCTTTTCGAAATTTAATGTATTTTGTTATTTGAGAAATTATATTGACAAATTAATAATCAAACCTTGTATTTCATTGTTATAATTTCATATATGAATATATTTCATAAATTTATATAAATGATACTCTTTTTTTTTCTTGAATCAATATAAAAACTATATTGAAGATAATCGCATATCAACAAACAAAAATATAACGAAGATAATCTATGAATAAATTTAATAAATATATAATGAAGATAATCTAAATATCGACAAAGAAAATAATTGTTTTGGTTTTATTGTAGTATTATTTTTTTTGCATAATATTGTTTTCAATTTTTTTCCTATATTTTGACCTAGTGTTTGACACTTCAGTGATAACAAATTGTGTAGGGAAATGAGATTTTTAGAGGATATATTGACTTTCAGAATTGAAACTGAGAAATAAATTAAAGTATTTGTAAGTAAACTTATATTATACTATAATAGTATAATAGATAAGAAAAATCACAATGAATATAAGTTTATATATATATTACGATTGGGTGCGATTTATTCGATTTTGTAAAATAGAAAATCCAACTCAATTTCAACTTACGTTCTTATTCTCAACAAACCTGTGACATTAAACCTTCAACCGATGAACCGTGATCGGTTTGAATTGAATTCAATCGATCGAAACGTTTTGACGATTTCGTTGATCAACCCTACAATACATATTCATAAAATATTAACAATTTAACATGTGAACAAACTATTCCAACGTGAGATTAGAAAATGCTTCCATGCAGTTTCAAAGCGAATAATTTAAGCTTCTCATTAAATAGTTCAACCCCTAACCTTTAGAATTGTTCATTTATGAATTTAAAAAAAAAAAAAAAAGTGTTCATTTAATTTAAAATGTGACATGGTGGTCAAAGGTCAAAGTGGTAGCATGTCATGGTGCCCACGTGGAGTGTGTCGGGACATCGGAACTTGATCAACAATTACACCTTATCTTATTTGTATTAATTTATGCCTCCACCAACGGTCTTTCAAGACTTCATTACAAGAAGAAAAATCTTAAAGAATAATAAATTTACTTTTTCACTATATTAAAGAACCCCCACGTCCTAACGAGTAAAATAATAAATTATCTCTATATTAGTATTTTTTACAAAAACTAATTTTTGTAAAACAATATTTTAACAACCGGTTTAAAAAGAGTATTTCGGAACATGCCTTTCATGTTTCGGGTATTTTTTTAATATGAAAACATGCCTATTGCTCTACTTTTATATTATATAGATATATATTAAATATTAATTAAAAAACATGTCCACTATTGTCAGTTTTTAAAATCCGTTTTTTTAATTCATTTGACCTAGATTTCATAAAGAGGTATATTTATTTATTTTTAGAACCAGAAAGCGGCATATATCATAGAATTATAGTGAAATATCTTATCATACAATGTGGAAAAAACTATGAAATTTGTTCAACTCGAATCCAAAATTGATGCAGCATTTTGGACAAAATATTGAGGAGAGATCTTGTAAAATATTTTCGTAATTTTAAAGTTATTTTGTGTTAAAAAATAGAAGAATTTTATCTTTCTAGGGTTTGATCCATTTTGCATTTTGTTTCTTGCATTCCAAATTTATAGATTATCATTTATCAATCAAAATCCGCTTGCAGAATAATCATTATTTTGTTCGATTTAATTGGTATCAAAACTTTTGTTTCTTTTTTTGGAGCGATATATATTTACATTCAAAGTTGGAGATAGAAATCGGGATTTCTAACTAAAATCTTCTTACATCAAATCACTATTTTTTCATATTGACATTAAGTCTTTCCATCTCAATAAAATCGAGTGTTCCGTGTTATTTTAAATAGGCAATTTATCTCTTTATGATAAATAGAAGGACAAAATAACTCATTGTGTTTTTCTAAAAGAAGCACATATTGGTAAAGTGCTCATTTATACATATCATAAGTATTCCTATCACATGGAGGTAAAGTGAAGTGAATATATTGTCAATATAGGTTTTTTTTATTTTTTATTTTTCAATGATTTAATCCATTTCGAGACGGGTGGGACACATTAAATGGGTACCTTTTTCAACAGGGATTTGAATATTAGTCCGTCACTTTGTAATGTCTAGTCCCTTCGACTAGACCAATCACCTGCTGTTGTCAATATATGATTAAATTGATCATTTTTCACATAAAAACTCCAATAAAATCCCTATTTTAATTTAACATGATCACTGAAATTATTACCTTTTGACATGTAACTTAATGATGAAAAAAATTTATTTGTGTACATCGGATGCCCGTTGGAATCAATTTGAGCCGTCAAACTTTACAAAAGACTACTTAATAGGGATGAGAGTTGGCCGGGCCAGACGGGAACGGGGGCCCGAAATTCCGGCCACTTTAGGGCAAAAAGATGTGTCTTCTTGTGTGAATCTGGAAACACATTGCACAAATACCCCACAACTTGTCCCCAAATAGTCCCTACCCACATATTTATTTCACATCCCCCCACTATAAATTTCTAGCCACTAATTTCTAGATCCTCACGTGTCCACACCACCAAACCAAACCTTGATTTCAGATATTTTCTTTATTTTATTTTATTTCTTCCACCAAACATATATCTAAATCAAACCTAGCTCATTTTTTAAGCATGGTAATGACAATTTACCCCCTACAATTAAAAAACGAACAATTTATCCCATGCAAAAAAAATTAAAGAACCAATTTCTCCTTTTCAGCTAGATAGTGTAATCAACTCAATTATCAAATTTGAGAGTGAGCATGAAAAGTATTTTGTAATGATAAATTGCCTCATTTATTATTACATAGTGGGTAAAGTAGTGAACAAATAAAACTTTTATAAAATGACATGGGATTAAATGCTCTTTTTTCAAATTACAGAAAGATAAATTAAATATTATGAAAATAAGTTTGCCACGTTATGAAAATTTATCATGTAAATTAAATATTAGAATATGTTAATCTTCCTAGTGATCAAACCCTAAATTTCACAACCAATGTAAATATATTAAATCATTTTAAACTTTTCTAAATATTAGTATTTCCTTACAATTGAGTTGGGGGTGGACACTTTGCCTCGTGGTACTCGAGTTTTTTTGGTCCGGGAAGGACATTATTATATGCATTATCAATTGATGTTGAGCTATCTTGTACTTACCCACAAGAAATTGTTGTCAATCATACGTATATATATATATGTGTGCCTCTTTTATTAAATTTCTTCTTATATATATCATCACTAATAAGAGGCACTTTTCATAGCAAGATTCAAACATAATTCAATTTCATAAGTCAACGTCTCCATTACTACCAATTCAACATTTCAACCTACCCTAGGTGTATTTATGAATGTCTATGTTTTTCCAAAGAAAAAAGGGTCGGATAGAATTTGGGGGGGGGGGGGGGGGGGGGGAGGAGGTTTGTTGTTAGTGCACATTTAAATGAGGAAACATGAAAAGAGGGGAGATGGGGCCAAATCATGTCATAAATGGGAAGGTTCAAGGTACCAATTAAGTCCAACTCACAAATTAGGAATTAAAGGGTCCCTAGGCCTGAAATTAATGGTGACAAACAATATGCCAATTAAGCATTAATGATTATATGGGAAATATATATTTAAGTGGGGTCCATCTATATATAATCTCTTCCATTATTTGTACATATCTCTCGATTCTTAAATACATATCGTTTTAAATTATCTCTTGATAACTTTATCATTTCTCATTAATGATAATATGGGAAGTTGCAGAATTTTTATTTCTTTTCAAGGATAGTTTTGTATGATTACACTTTTATTCTCCTATAGTTTAAGTAAGGCAAAATTGTAAAAATCGTCCAAAACTAATTACTGATTTTGGATTTTCGTTTCAAACTATTCAACTTGGCGAATTTTATCCCGTAATTTAATATATTTTTTGGAATATCATCTCACCGTTAATTATAAGATGGAAACTGCGCATTTACCGTTAAATTATCACATGGCTGCTTACGTGTCATGACGTGGTAAATTTTAACATGAATAATTATATAATATTGCAGAGTTTGTCCCAAACTAATTACAAGATTGAACTGTCATTTCGATTAAATTAGAAATTTAATTTTGGACTAAATTCATACAAAATGGTAAATTATAAGATGAAATTCGGCGAGTTGATATTGTTTGGGACGAAAAATCAAAATTAGTAATTAGTTAATGGGACAATATTTCAAACAAATATTAAATTGCGGGATGAAATTCTGTGATGTAATATAATTTAGGACGAAAATCCAAAATCACTAATTAGTTTATGACGTTTTCTGCAATTTTACCTTTAATTAATTAATAGTTTATTCAATCATAGTGCAACAACCTTAAATGAGGGGGGATTCTAGGGTGCCGCTACGTTAGGTGCCGCTAATACCACATTAGGTGGTATTATCACACAATGTGTATCACATTGTATGGTATAAGGAGTATAATTTATACCATAGAATGTGACACACATTGCGTGGTAATACCACCTAATTTGGATTAAATACTACATGATGTGGGGGTCATACTAAATATATGGGGTTAATACTATGTAATGTGATCATGTATCATAGAATGTAATACACATTGTGTAGTAATACCACCGATTATGGTATTAGCGGCACCTAACGTCGCGGCACCCTAGAATTTTCCAATGAGATGTATTTAAAAATAGAGGGAATATATTGAACTCAACTCATGTACCGAATCGCCACTAACTCGACTTTAATTTGTTGATGGTGACGACCATATATTATCATTGATTGAAATTCATGTGTCTAATCATCTACTAATTACGTACATACATTGAATGATCTACATGAGTATTAATTTCCCATGGATTACAAAAATAATCAAGACTAAACGATTTAAAATTTTAAATAAACTTAACCTAATTTATGTAATTATGATACAATCATATATGATATTTCTCTAACTTAATTACACTATAGAAATTGTAACGTATAGTTAAAGTGAGTGTAGTGTGAATATTAATGTATATATGTTCACTTAGTATGTTAAACAAGATGATAAATAGAGGGGGGGAAATTGTAATGGTAAAAAGTAAAAACAGCTTCAGTCAAACCCCCAATTTTTTTTTTTTTGATAAAAATAAAAACTAAGATTAAGTAAAAGTTAACCAGTTTACAAGAGGATAACCTCCATCACAAAATAAACTAATAGGTAAACAATCCGGAGAGAGAAATAAAGACAAACTACGGGGAAAAGCCCAAGCGGCAAGATTATGGGCAGCGCAATTTGCCGATCGAGAAACAAACTTGAAGCACCACTTAGGCCAAGAAGCCCAAAACTCACGTATTTCCAGAACGATCGAGGAAATTGCCCAGTCCATATTCTCTTCCCAAAACAAAATAGCTTGAACAACAAGGAGACAATCACATTCAAAAACAACATTGTGGACACCTATATCGTTCAGAAACTTGCAAGCGTCCCGAATTGCAAGAGCTTCGGCAACCTTAGCATTGATACAGGGGGTGGATACAATTAAATTCGTTGTTCGGGACATTTTACCCGGAGGACAAAGAATTACAATAGTAAATATCATCTAACACAGAAAAGACAAGTCAGCCCTTCAACTTTGGCTAGCTGATCAAATGCATGTATGCTCCTTCCTCATTTTTCAATCTTATTAAATGTTCTTCTTCTTTAGAAAAAGTCAAATTGTATACACTATGGTCCGATTATGAACATGGATCAAAATTTCCATTTTTTTTATTGAAAATATCGAAAAGTTTTCGTTTTTAAATTAATCGAAATGAAAACTAGGTGTAATTTTGAAATTATTTGTTTGCCATAAACTTTGCTATAAATTTTCTTAATTTTAATAACTTTTTTTTATAACTTTTTCAGGAAAAATTTCGGATACATTTCTGAAAAAATCTCGAAATTTTTTTACTACGTAGCTGACCGAATCATACACTCGAAACGAAATTTTGATCCATGAAGAAATTAAAATATTGAACGATCATTTCATCCTTGTCCATGCATGATTGGAGTGAGTGACGATTCTGTCATTTTGCTGGGAAAGCAGAATCTTCACCCACTCTATTTTTTTTTATCTACTAAACTATATATTCAACTGAAAAATGCATTGAATATGGGTTCTTCTCATTGTGATATTTTTAATAGAATTCGAACTTAAATTTGCTCTCGGTTCTTGAGCATGTTGGGGGATTAGGCGGCAGTTAAAAGAGCTGCTTCTGGGATCACAAACCACTACCACGTGGACTCTGATATCATCTCTTGTGTATTTTGTAATAGACTAGTTGTTCACTTGGGCATCAGAGGAGTCGAACCAAATGCACCCCCACGAAAATTTTATTGTGTAGACTAATTTATTACCAACTTTTGCATAGAAAAAGAGAGAAGAACCAAACCATAATAAATTAATATTAATGCACCTAAACACTTTTCCACCGCTATGTACTTTACATAGTAAGGTGATTTTAGCAAACATCAAACATTAGCTTTAGATACGAAACACCATTGATCAAAATTTCATTTTCGATCTATATTTCGATTAGCTGAATATTGGAACATTTTCAAGAAGTTTTGGGAAACATTTCAAAAATACTAGAGAAACTTAGAATAAAAATTACTAAATTGAAAAAAAAAAAAAAAAATTTCAAGGCAAATATAGAGTTTTAGACATACATTTTATTTTCGTTTTCACTGATCCAAAAACCGAAAGACATGCACCAAACTATATCCAAACAGGATCGCATGTCTCATTTTTTAACCTAAACATGACTTTAAATGTACTTCCTTAAAACACAATTTTCATCCAAAGTATTTTCAGCTTTTTCTTTTTCTTTTTGCAATTTATCCCATTCCTCCTTCCATAACTTTGGACCAAAAAGGAAAAATAGTGAAATTGCATGTTGAGAATCATACAAATTTTAAATTACTGGACAAAAGAACAAGGTGATATAGCTTGTAACAACCAATATAGACAATTAATTTGAGATATGAAAACCAAATTAGCAATTAATTTTGGACAAATTCTACAATTTTACCGATTTACCCATCGCCAATATGGCAATTACCGGTAATTCTCATCAAAAAATTGACGTGGGGACAAAATTCGACGAGGTTATAAAACTTGGGATGAAAATCAAAATCAGCAATCAGATGAGGTTATATCCTATGTACAGTACAATGCAAAAGTTGAGAAAAATAAAGAGAATGAGATTGGCATCACTAAATAGTATTGCAATCTCATCTAAATAAATGAAATGAATTGAGTCAAAAGAAAGCGTCAATTAATCAAAACAAATAAGCAACAATCCAATATTCATCTTACATAGACAGGAGCTAAAGCTAAGCTAAACTAAAAGGGGCGGCCTTAGCCGAGAAAGCCTCCAAGGTGTTCTCACTAATAGCTTCAATGATCTAAACTCCGGAAAACCTCTTAAACCTAATCTGCAAATGCAATCAATCATACACATGTAATGTACCGGTCGAAAACCTAAACATTCACAAAAGTCGGAAAATTTCTGCAGGAATTGGTTGTTTGAAGAACACTTTTTTGCAAATGGTTGAAACTCGAGTCTTAGACATTTGATTGCTCAAAAGGAACACGAACAAAGAGACGTCCGTGCAGGCTGACAACTGCAGAAGTCTGAAGTGGATCAATTCTTTCAGGTAAGCTCACAATCTGAAAAACCGCCATGTAATATGTTATTTCTGAACTGAGCAAAACAATGTAGAGGGAGGAAATATAATAAATGATATTTAAGGAAATCGGACAAGAGTTCTTAAATGGGATGCCACACATAATTATCCAAATTGACTCGTCTAGGCTAAAAAATGAGGCACCATGAGTAAGTTTTTCCTTTTTCTACTGCATTTCATTTGGATAGGTGAGAGACAACAATAAAGTAAGATGGTTATAATTTACTACATGAAAACAATGTGAATTTAACAGAATGATAAACAATTAAGGCATTTATATTCACGAATTTATTAAAGAAAGTGACGAGGAGGATAATACCTTTTTGAATGGTGTAATGCCCCAAGGATTATCGACTTGCTCAGGCTGACCTGTTATGACTAAACGCCCAGCTGGATCTGATTGAACTCGCACCTGAACCACCAGTAAGAGCATGACTATAATATCCAATCTAGGTTTACAATCTCCCTTTGAGACAATGTATTAATATATTATATATTTAAGCTTTTGGCATAGTATATGAATCGCACCGCAAGTCAATTTCTTGTTGGTGTTTCAGACTTCAAATGCGTACAAATCAGATAAATGGGAGGGGGGAGTGTGTGTGTGTGTGGATGAGTAAACAGCCTTGGAAGACAAAGAACACTGTGAAACAAAGAGCCAAATATAAGGCATACCTCTTCACGTAAAAGCCCTGGGACTAGAGCAAAAACCTCGAAACCCTCTTGCTGCACACAAAACCAACCAGTCAGTTATTTTATGAATATATTTGAACATGTGCAGCATGAAGAGAGACTAGAACATTTAATGCAAACTTACAGTTTGGCGTACGTTGATCTTCACCCAATCAGCTGGCGGCCCAACATCAACAACTGTTGTCACCAGTCTACAACCAAATTGTAATTAGGACAATAGCATCAGAATGCAACAAAGAGTCGGAGCAAGCAAACACAGCTTCAGGTTTCAATTCCAGGAAGATACAAAAACAGAGAATTGGATCACACTATCTTAAGGTTGTACACAACTAATCATTTTGCAGAGGCACATCTAAATTCACAACTCACAAAAACCATAAATGACTAATGATCTGGGAAACTGAAAAAAGATAATACTAAGGCCCAACCTCAAGGGCTGACACACCTAGGTAATTAAACTTGAAGTTACTATTTTAAGCATGAGGAGAAGTAAATGGGATTGGTGGCTCAACCAAATCCATTTTTTGATCTTGCTCTCGACATATATAATCCATCCATTTCACTTCAAAGAAAAATGAAGGAAAAATCCAAACCAAAAAAACTGACCTAATCCTAAAGACAATAAGAAAAGAATGACATTAACTCAACAAGACTTACTGCTTCGATGTTTCAGTTCGAGCAGCTTTGCTCGAATTCTCTGCCTCATTTGATCTCTTCTGTTTGAGTGAACCTAAATCTACACACAATTCAAAATAAACCATTAACATAAAACAACACTATACTAACAGATCAAAATGAAACTGAGTTCTACACTTCTAAAGTGTCACAGATGTTGATCTAAATAGGATTTTGCACTAAAAGTTCTAAGAATAACTAGCTTACTCATGCTTTTGAGATTTTTCTCGCGCTTTGGCATATTGTTAAGATTCTTGTCCTATCAAATTGCAGTTGCAAAAAACGGAATCAACACATAACAATGAAAAAATAATGTAAACAAGTATCCTAGATTGACTAATGTCAACTGAAATGAAGCTAAAAGATGTTAGTCTCCACAAACCTTTGTAACTGGCTCAGTGACCTCACCATAACCAAAAAGTCGTTGGCCATGCCAACCTTGCATAGCACGAGAAGCAGCATCTCTTCTAGCTCGTCCTGCTCCTGATCCTTGATAGCCATTTCCCTGTGTCATATTTAAGATAATCAAAATGCATGGTTTTCATATATTCTGAATAATCCTTCAAGAATACAGTAATTCTCCATAAATATATAACCCACCCACCCACCCACCCCACATGTACCTAAGAATCTAAGCAAGTGCAACCACACGCAATTTATGACGGTAAGAATGTACTTACGAAGAAGGATAAAAAGAGGTGAAGAGGAGAGGGAAAATAGGAGGGGGACAGAGCAATAAGGTACCCAATTTCTTGCATAAACCTAATCATATGCAATCCAATGCCCTCTCTTCGATAGATGGACACATATCTCATGCTACGTCACCTCTAGTAGCGTGAAGCAAAACTGAAAGGTTTCAAAGCTAAAGTAACATTTGGATTCTCTGTTCTCTAATGTACCAAAATTTGAGTGGACTCTCTCAATAACCAGAAGAATTCACTAAATTACAATGTCATTCTTTTCAAATAGTTATACAGCAGAGGGAAATCTGTACTATGTAAAACCCAGACATATAACTCAAAATAGCCATCATTAAAAAACAAAAAGTTGTTCTAAATATAATTAACTTAGCAAATGTGTAATTACAAATACTACTAAATGCAAACTCACCTCATGGTCAACACTAGAAGCTTCGGAAAGACTTGCTACTGGGAGTTGAAGCTCGCCGCGTTGTGTCTTGTGCCTTTCATATTCCAGAAGAGCCTAATGCATATAGATGGAAACAATTGTGAAATTTAAACCAAAGGACGAACTGTAATTGATGAAATGAACCAAACAAAAAACATAATTAAAATAGCAATCAATTTAAGAAGGCAATATCTTCCTGTTCTAATGTCATCCCATTCACAATTGCCAAGGAATGAACAGGACATTTAGTCGAGCAATATTGACATTTTGAATACACATAAGAAAGTGCAAAACATAATTGAATTATACTCAGATGTTCATTTCATTGTTTCACTTGCAACTAAATATTAATTAAATCTCGTACATCTAAATAACTGTTTGAATAACAAAAAAAAAAAAGGGAAGTCGAACCAGATTGTCACCTTCTCATAGAAAATGCGGAATGTCCAAGAAACTGTTGTACAAGTCCTGCCAAGTCAAAGATCGACCATTAAATCAACTCTCAGATGTCCTTCCATATTAGTTTTTCAATACAATTTGTAATCGGTCACAGGCTGTATAGTATACCAATGGAAGCAACAGAAAAGTGGAATAGGAAATCTTCATCACAACCCAAGTAAAAACTAGATCTACAAATTTTAAATACTTCAAAAGGTTGTACGTGAATTTCTTCAATACATATGTCAACTATTCTTCCATTGTTAAAGCTAATCCAACAGGATAAACATTTTATCAGAATTACCTGCTGTTTAAAAATCAAATGAAGTTCAAAGGAGCAATATTTAGAGAGGCGGGGAACTTGTGCATACTAACAACCAAACAACAAGAATGATCAAAAGTTTCAAGAAAGAGCCTTACTTTGGTGGATGAAATGACTCTCCCACCTGCCGCCACATCTTGGCTCCAGTTACCTATAAGATCCCAAATACATAAATATTCAAACTGCACCACAGTACATTATCATCTAATATATTGCTTTAAACTCTAGTATGTCAATGTGAATACAACTAACAGCTGTTATGCTTGTAAGTGCCATAAGGCAAAACAATCAAGTTTTTGAATGAATGTAAGATTTTGGAACTCTGATTCTTCTTCCTGCAAAGAAAATTTGGCATGAAGCCCTAGATTGAAGCCATTTTCTTTCTTAAGTTCTGTTCACTATTTCTTTATTCCTATCTTCTGTTACCAGAGTTTTCTATCTCTAAACAACTCTAATAAGAGAAATTACTATTTGCATTAGAGTTCAACTAACCCTAAGCTAGAGGAAATCAAAGTCCATAGAAATTACTTAATTTCTGAAATTTCAAAGAGATATTCATACATGCAAATTTCATATATATGGTTCTTTGACTTATTGTTGATATGTGCAGTTTTCTTATAGTTTACTCCCTCCCGTTTTTTTAATTTGTCGCTTTGGCAAAAAAATTGTTTACTTTTATTTATCATTTAGGAGTTCAATGTAAAATTAATTATTTTCTACCAATTTTACCGTTCTTCTTAATGCTTGTAATTAATGCTAATTAATGCTGTGTTTATTTAGCTATAAGGGTGTTCTGGGGTTTTTGCTTCACAAAAGTGGCTATTTATTACATTTCTTAATCTGTGTGCAATCCACCAAAACGACAAATAAAAACGACAAATAAAAAAAACAGAGGGAGTACATTACTAAATTAAATACAAAGCCTTGGGTATGAAGCCCATAATGACTCCAGCTTTTTTCCTTCTTTTTAAAGAAGTTTTTTTCCCTATTCTTTTTTCTTCTCTAATCTACACAACTATTAACACCGATTACTACATGCAATGGAGTTGCACCAACCCTAATCTTAAGCTGGAGGAATCCACAAGTGCATAGAAATTACTTACTTCTGGAATTATCAAAGGGAAGTACTGCAGGTATCAAAATATGTTTATCTAATTATCATGGTAACACCAAGGATACTTCACAATTAATATTCTTAAATTGACAGAAAGAAATGATGACAAGGTGAAGAGATGGGCTAATAAAAAATTAGGGTGTGGTTCAGGTTGTCTTTAAAATATGCCCCGTCTTAGAGAGAGATTCAATTTAATGCCACCAATATGTCGGATGGATATAGTATGAACAATGCAGGAAAAGATCAGATTATCGCAATTTATATGTACATGTGTATTGTATCAAACAATTAACTGAATGGATAACAAATTGTATTGTAGTATTTAATTTTAAGAAATATTAAAGGGAGTATAAAGTACGCAAAAGTAGAAGAGCAATTAGACATGCTTACCTTGTCATAGCCTCCCAATCTAATCACAGCTGTCCATAACCTAGAAGCAAACAAAGCATATAATTTAATCTTTTCCCGAAAAGAGTGATCGCAAAATTAAATACACATCCATGCTTACTTCAGGCAATTTAGTGGCTGCCCATAAAATTTAGGTGGTTTGAAGTCCAAAGCCTTCTCCCGGTGAAAATTTTCAAGCTCTTTCATGAATGCTGCCTGTTCCTCTGTTGTTCCATCATCGCTTTCTCCAGTCTAACAAATCAATCAATAAAATAATAGATTAGTATGGTAGTCACTTTATACTGAGCATTCAATATAACAATTTCACTCCTGTTATTTATTAATTATTACTTTTATTACCAAAGGCGATGTAGCTTGAGTGTAAAAAGTCTTGATCGTTTGCCCACTTAGGTCTCCAGCTCTGGAAGGTGCATATCTGACGAGGGAGTTGGGTGTAGCTGGTTCCACCCTGTCTAGAAGTGAAGAATTGTCACCTTGATGTCTGGATGCAGCTTCAACGGTGTTGTGATTCCCATTAGTTAAAGGGCTAGCAAGGACTATTTCCTTAACCTGTTCTTTCAGCTCATTTTTATTGTCATTAATGGTTGTTGCATTTTCCACCTTTTCATTCTCACCCAGCGGAACCTCGTCTAGCCCAGCATTTTGACTTTGAGGAACTTTATCATCTGGAACTTGCACATTTTCCCAAGGGTCATTCCCAGCGACAGCATTTTCCATATTGTTTTCTTCCCCAGCAACATGTTCAGCACAATCTCCATCCCCCCTGCCAAAATCATCGGGTATTTTCTCTGCAAGATCTTCACTGGGTTTTTCCTCCTTCACAGTTATAACACGATCTGCGCCCTCCACAACATTCCTCGTAGCATTCCGTTCAACCAGTTCAGTTTTTGCATTAGTTTCGGCAGTTTTAGCACCAGCTTGCTCTTCCACCTCAATTTTGGTGGTGATCTTGTCTTCATTCTCATTATTAGCATTGATTTGTTCCCCAACTGAACCCGCATCATTCATCGGTTCAAATTCCAGTTCACCTTCTACAGCAGTCTCGTCTTTTGCTTCATTTCTAAGTTCATTTAATTCTTCACCCCCATTTTCACCTTTACTTGCATCCACTGCAACAGCAGAATCAGAGGAAATTTTTCCACCCCTTTCAACCCCAACACCGAGTACTCTATCCCCAGAATCATGAGGGAGCTTTTCAGCATCTTCCATCTCTACATCACTTTTACCCATTTCGATATCTACTGAAAAATAAAACATCGCCCATCAAACATTTTACCTATTAAAACATTTCACCATCACGGGGGAAAAAAAAAAAAAAAAAACGCATGTAAAAAATAAACACAAATTTCCAAACTTTATCCTTCACGCCCAATCACTAACTTTTCGAAACCCTTTCTCCGTAAAACAAAGGAAATAAAACTTAATTATTCGTGCATGAACCAAATCAGTATAAAAACATTGCAAATTAAGGGCGGGGGAAGTAAATAAATTAAAACATGACACTGACTAAACTGAAATACTATTTTCGAAAGATACAAAGTGATACGTTCACTTACCTAAAACAAAGCTCGGCGAGGTATTCAATGGTGGTGCAATCAAATCTAGGGTTTGATTTTTTTTTTTTTTTAATTTCTCAGTTGGAGCAAAATTAGGAGGCAAAATGTGATTGTTTATTTGTAAATTACTTCTTCAAAATTTTGGTAGGGGTAAAAATAAGGGGAAGTCCTGAAAAATGAGGAAAGTTTAATTTATTAACAAAGTTACATGTGTTTCACCGCTATTCGCCGAACGCCGAGGGGAAGAAGAAGAGAGAGAAACTGTTTGAAACGCCGGCGGAGAGAGAGAGAGAGAAAGAGGAGAGGGCAAAGAAAAGCTCTTCTGTTTCTTCAAAAGGGAGCTTGGCTCGAGGATGTAACTACACCTGGATATATACTCGCCTTTCTTTAATGACAATATTGCCCCTCAAATTATTTCGAGCATCATCTGTATATAATTATATTACGTAAATCTTAATTCGAATTCGGTATCTTAATAATTTACTACCTTTGTAATCTTTTGGAATATTCTTAAATAATACACTTAATTTCTGAAAATAGAATTATATTTATTGCATACACTCACACGTAAAGCAATTATTTTATTTTTCTCGTAAATTACTGGTTTGACACCATTACTTCGGTAAAGTTTCATTTTTGTCATGAAAGTGGCTGCGTATTAAAATATATCATCTATTGTGATACATCGACTATATAATTCATTTATTGTGTCGCCGTCATCAATTTTAGTCCTCGTTGTCGAAAAATTTTATTTACGGAAAAAAAAATCACTTATTTATGTCTTAATTGACCGGAAAATTTATATTTTTGCCGAAAATCGTCGATTTATCATTTATGTCCTATATGATCGAAAAATATAGTTTCGTCAAAAGTCACGTGATGGGTTTATAACTTTATTTTTTGACGATAAATGGTTAAAGTGCCCAAAAAACCGAATATACCTACATGGTGGAATTTGAATTGACCGTGTAGTATAGTATATTTCGTAGAAGAGGATGATATTTTTAAATGTACAGAAAAAATGTGAGGCAAATGTGATTGTGAATTTGACCTATTTATTTGTTCTGTAAATAAAAATAGGTATCTTCGATATCCTGGGGAACTTTAATCGTTTTTCATCAAAACTAAAATTCTAGACCTATCACGTGACTTGAAAAAATTTGGAGTCAGAATATGAAATCTCCAATTTTTAAGTGTCACTGAACACTTGATATTTTTGGCGAAAATTAAATTTTTCGTTCGAATAGGATATAAATTAATGATTTTCGGCAAAAAATTCAGTTTTTAGGTCAATAATTTATGATTCCCGGCGATAATTAAAATTATCCGATAAGAACTAAAATTGATGACAGTGACACATATAAATAACTTATATTATCGAAGTATCACTATAAGTGTCAATTTTGAACACAAACCACATTAATTCTCAATTTGAATACATATGCAAATTTATTCAGAAGAATCATTTTGTTACTCTTACCTGACCGGAGCAAAGATGAATGGGACGGATGAAATATTATGGAAATCAAATCATAAAAAAGTCTTCTTCAATCTTAGAAACAATAACATCTTATATAAATTAATTATTGGGTCTACAAAGTTATTATATACTAATCTTATGTAATTTTGTCTATCTACGGAAGAATTAACATTATCAAAAAGTAGATTGCTCGAAATTGATTGTGAAAATTATAAAGTAAGAAATATGGGTTGGATATTTGTTATTTGGTTTTATTTATGAATGGTTATTATAGTCATCTAAAGAAAAATTTCATTTTCTTGAAGGTTCTTAAATCTTAACATATATATTTTTTAAAACCCGTGCATAGCACGGGACGTATGCTAGTTTGATTTTATTTATGAATGGTTATTATAGTCATCTAAAGAAAAATTTCATTTTCTTGAAGGTATTTTGTGTTTTAGGGTTTTATAGTCAACTAGGGTATTTTTTTTTATTATTATTAATAATAAGTTATAGAAACTAAAAAGTAATTATTGCTTTCTATCTTTGTAATTAAAGTTATTTCCCTTAGCCGCCCTCTAATATTTGGTAAGTGATATAATTTCAATTCTTTATTTTTAATTGATATTTTTGCTGGCAAAAATGATTTACTACATCTCTTTGATGAATTTCTTAGGCTTCTAGCCCAATCGGAAATTTGGTATTATTCCCCTAAGCCCAAACTTGAAACAGCTACAGCCCGGAAATCGAAACCACAACCCATACAATTAAGGATAGTCCAAATCACAATTATTTAAATTTGACCGAATTTGAGTCAGATTTGAATCTTACAGTCTGTAAATTTTATATTGTCGAATCTTCTTTGAATAGATTCCACACTTTCAAAAAAATTCTTAAAAATAGCAATGCTTAACGTTACAAACTCGTTCAACTCAAAAAAATAGGGCCTGTTTGTTTGGTGTTTCGAAAAGTATTTTGCGAGAGTAGTGGAGGTGTGGAAAATAATCTCAATTTGCGAAATGTTGTTTGTTAGGGTTTTGAGATAGTGGTTGTGAGATAAATTGTATAAGAGATATGTTACTTTATGTCAAATCAGATTAGATTTTGTTTAGAGATAAAAAAAATTGTTGTTTGTTTGAATTTTGAAAAAGTAGTTCGAGAAAATTAAGATAAAAATTTATTTTAGAAAATAGAAAACATGTTTGTTTGACATTTCCCAAACACCAATTTTTTTTTGCGAAACGCCAAACAAACAGGCCCTATAATGATTTTCAACATGTTTTAACTATTTGCTTCAAATGATTATTAACACATCTCTTTGGAAAAAATCTAACAATTTATCATGCAAAATATTTCTTGAATTCCCAAGCTCCAATGGAAAATACTCCATAAAAATGTAAAAACTACCACAAACCATCACAAAATTATGCTAAAAAATCATTCAACAACATTCATATTAACTACAAGATAGTGAAACTAGGCCATAAACTTGGCAAAATAAGCAATTGTCAGTGAACATAACTAAGAAATATGCTTGAGGGAAGCAACAATAATCAGTACATCAAGTAGTAATATGCAATCCCAAATCAAGCGATTTGGCTTCTAATTTAGAGCTCCATTCAGATACCGGACTTGTCAAGATCATCGAAGTAAGGATGCTCCATAGCTTTCTTTGCCGAAATCCTCCTTGATGGTTCATAGTGAAGCATCTCCTGAAAATCAAATAATTCCGAAAAATCAGAAAAAGAAAAAAAAAATGTTTCAAATAGGTGAGTGATTGTAACTTACAGAAAGAAGGTTTAGGCCATTCTCATCAAGATTGCGGACAGCCGAGGACAATGGCTTAGGGCTCCATTGAGGGTATTCATGCCAATTCACTAACTTGCCTACTCCAGGCCAAACTTCTTCATTTGGAGTACCCAACAATCTGATTCCAAATAACATATACACCTTAAGAACAAATTTACCAAATTGAATAGTTACAATTTAGAGCACACTATATATATGTTCACTAAACCTGAAAATGTGCAGAAGCTGCTGGAGCTCAGAGTCTCCAGGAAAGAGAGCTTCTTTGTTCACTAATTCAGCTGAAATTCAAATCCAAGATATACAGAAAATTGTTTCAACATTTACACAAAGTTTCATTAGTTAAAACATATTAGAATGGCTAGAACTATACCAAATATACAGGCAACAGACCACATGTCAACAGCAGGTGAGTAATGTGTAGACCCTAAAAGAACCTCAGGAGCTCTATACCAAAGAGTCAATATCTGCAAATAACTCGATTCATTATGAAACTCTTGAGAAAATTATTAAAAACTTTCTTAAGTATGGAGACTGCTATTCAAGAAAAGTACCTCATGAGTATACTTTTTGATGGGCAGTGTATAAGCTCTTGCTAAACCAAGATCGGCTATTTTAAGCATCATCGTCTTACGATCCATCAAAAGATTGTGAGGCTTAAGATCCCTAATAAATAGTTCACAATTGACATTAGGCATATAAAAAAAAGGGGAATATTTTGATAGGAAGAAAAGTGAAAAGCAATGGATTACCTGTGTAAAACACCATGACTATGGCAAAAGGCAACCCCTTTGCAAAGCTGGTACATCAGACTCTGCGATTGCGAAAACCAAATGATTTAGAGTGCAATTTATGAATATGTGAAGAAAAATTGAAATGAAAATACAGTGAAGGCAAAAATAGCAAGAAGCAATTTTATCTCTTACCTTAACATTTTGAGTTGGGATAATTTCACCGGTTTGGCGGAAGCTGCGGATGTACTTTTTGAGGTCAGTGTCCATGTACTCAAAAACCAAGTAAAGAACAGTCTTGCCTTCCTTATTCTTTCCTTGTTTCACATCAATCAATCTGAATAACCGTAAGTGGAATTATAAATTTCAAAATCAGTAACAAAAATACAACAGAAATCTCAAGATTAACAAATTCATGCTGTAATTAATTCTAAATAGCCCTATTAGAGTCTATTCTCGATTTTTATGAGATCCTAAAACTAATTAAACAACAAAATTAGGGCATTAAATAAAAGAACCAATAATTACCGAGAAATGAATATAATTACATCTACCGCAAAACCTAGAAATAAAGACTAAAAGAAATCGAGATTCGAAATTTAAATTAAAAAGAGAAAAAGTACGAACCTGACGACATGGGGATCTCTGGAGAGCATTCGGAGAATTGAAATTTCGCGAAGAGTTGTTGGAGGAACTCCTTCTTCGTCCTCGTGAAGACGAGTTTTTTTCAAAGCCACAATTTTTCCGGTGGCTTTCTCCCTTGCTCTGTACACTTTACCGTACGTGCCTTCCCCGACTTTCTCCAACTTCTCGAATGCCTCCATTGCAGATTTTACTTTCTCATCTGCCATTTTCTTTGATTTAATTATCAATTTTCTGTTACTGATTCTTTCTCTCGAACGATGAATTATGAAATGAGGGTTTGTGATTTTGATGAAGGGGGCGGATCCAAGTTTGTTTTATTAATACCCGTTTGGTAACGGCAATATTTTTTGAATTTCAAACGATATACGAAAAAGGTTAGCGCTCTCCTAAATGAACTTCCAAATTTGCCCCCAGACCCACTTGGTGGAAATGTGCCGTGTTTGGTATTGGGAGTAGTGTTGTCAAACGAGTAGATTAATATCCAGATTTGTGGATTTGTTAAAATTTAATTCGAAATATGCAAAGCAAATGTAGATTTATATTGTTCCAATCCATTAAAATTCTGATTCAATAATTAAATAAAAAAAAATTATCCATTTTTTTTTCTACAAGTAAAATATTAATGCGCGCGAGTACTGCGTGCGGCGACTGCTAGTAATTAGTTTAAAAAATAAGAGTTATATTTCTTATAAAGATGATATAGTACCTCATTCTCGTTTATATGCAATATTTACAACATGCATTAAGTTTGGTATACTAAGGGTTTCCAGAATTCAACGAGAATCTGACCTGACCTAACTTGATCTAATATAAATGAAACATAATTCTACTGACGCGAACAGACCTAATTCAAAACAATGTAACGATGAAATGAATACCACTTTATTTATTTTTTTCATTTTTTCGGTCCCCTAGTCATAATAATTTTCATTCTTTAAAAATTCGTTTACCTAACATATACACCTTTTAACAAAAATCATAATCAAATTTCATAAATAATAACCAAGTCATAATTCATATTTCAAACATACATACTCCAAATCATATTCCAAACATACATTGTCAAAACTATTAATGTTCCACTGCCAACAACTCAGCAATAATTTCATCAATGTACTTATTTGAACTTCCTCCTTCATCTATTGCCTCCTTTGACAATGCCCTCCAATTAGTAACATTTCTCTTAATCACTTCTCCTCTTTCCCTTTCCATAATTTCTTTAATGCATTTATTTATCTCATCAAATGAAATAAACCCCTTTTCATCTTCCTTAGGTTTGATCCCAACCTCCCAAACATCCTCCACAAAATGTGCATTAGTCATCTGATCAAGAAACTGCGGCATTGCCACAATAGGAACCCCGAGGCTTATAGCTTCTATAGTCGAGTTCCAACCACAATGCGATACGAAACATCCAACAGAGTCATGTGACAAAACGGCTAATTGGGAACACCAACTAACTATCAATCCTTTTTCCGAAGTTTCATGTGTGAAATTTATCGGAAGCTTACTTTCTTCCGATGGCTTCACTACCCACAAAAAGCTCTTGTCACTTAGTTGAAGGGCTTTGGCTAGCTCTGTGGTTTGTTCTGCATTAAGACTCGCGGCACTTCCAAATGAGACGTAAATGACTGATCTTGACTCCTTGGAGTCGAGCCATTTAAGGCATGTTTCCGTGCTTGGCTTGTAAATGTTGAAAACATAATCGTTGTCGTTTTCTACGCGGTTGTCTAGATAAACGGAAGGTAAAGTTGGTCCAATGGTCCTCACAGGCCATAGTTTTAACATCCAATTCACCACCTATATATGTACATTGAGCAAGCAATAAATGAGTGAAATGCAAAAGTACCCCCTTATACTTTAATTTGTCTAATTATCAAAACTCCCTGTGTTATTTTATTACCAAAAGTGTTAATTTTTCATTAAAAAATATTCTCGAGACAAAATGACAATTATACCCCCACCAAAGGATGAAAAAACACCCCTATTCACCTAAGAAATTGGTAATAAGTCCCATGTTCACTTAGAAAATTTGCAATAACCTCCATGTTCACTTAGAATTGACATTATCCTCTCTATGATTTACGATGGAATTTCAGATGGGTTTTTTTTGCTAATAAAAAAAGAACACAAGGGAATTTTTGTTAATTAAAATAACAAAGGTTTTTGTTTTAAAATTAGACAAAGCACAGGGGTCTTTTTTGCATTTAGCTAAAAAAAAATGGATGCTGATAAAGAGCTAGATAATCTCTGTAACTGATTACCTCATTTTCCAACTTATCGAAAGAGTTGAAAAGAATCCAATCGGCTTTCTCACTGTTGTCGAACTGACTCAAAATATATCGAATGATAGGAGGATAACGTCCCATTTCAGGACCCAAAGAAGGCAGATTCGGAAGCCTAACCTCCGGCAATCCAGGCATTGACAGAAAAGGAACTGATGGAACCAAACCTGATAACTCACAGTACTTCGGATAAAAACTAGTAACAAAAGCACAAGATTGCGTAAAGAAGGCAGCCCTTTTAATGCCCAACTCATCCGCCACATTTGAGGCCCATGGTATATTTGCATCGTAAACCAAGCATTTCACAGGAGGGCATGATTCAGAATCTTGATATTTTCTGATGAGTTGTATCAAGTTTCTTGAGCCACTGGCTTCAAATCTTTCGAGAAAACCTTTAAATCCACCGGGACCGGATACCCCTCCTTCAGTGCAATCATCGTATATTGATTTGAAGGTGATGGAACTGGATGAAGATTTCATAATCTTCGTGTTAGAGAACGTGGTGGTTACCGTGACTTTGATTCCTTTTGCCGCTAGTCGTTTGGAGAACTGAACCATGGGATTTATATGGCCTTGTCCATGATAAGCTAGCACCACTATACGAGCTTTGTATTCTTCTGGCTTGTCCATCTCCACAGTACAAAGAACCAAGTTAGGTAATGAGGCCCAAAGGAAGACTCTTTAGATTACTTGAAATGTAGGAGAAATGGTGTTTTCAAAGCTCAGATACTAAACTGTGACTGTATGTTCATTGGTTTCATCTGTGGAAATGACAAAACATATTTCCACTATAATGGAAACATAAACATAGAACAGAAAAGAAAACTTTTATTTAACCATTTCATAAGACAGCAGCACATACAGACAAGGCCGGCACAAGGCACAATAATTCTAGTTTATTGTCCTCTTTTATCTGTAAATAATTGAAATTTCTAATGGCTAAATTTGGCAGTTAATTTCCAATAAGTCTCAACTATAGCTCCCACTTCTGCTGAATCTCAATTATTTGTGTCGAGAATTCAATCTTTGTGTATCGCTCCTTTCGACCCCAGGCGGAGAGCATTAATTCCCATCTTGTGTCACATATAAATCTATTGACGAGTGTTTTGAGATAAGTGTTAAACACGCATACACTTACAGGGCGGATTCATAATGAACCAATTGGTTACATAACTGATTTGATTCAAGTAAATTTTATCCATTTACTGATATATGAAAAAGAAATAGGATCCAACCTCTCAAAATAGGTTGCAATGAAATCACAAGTAAACATAAGAGGATCTAAGACTCGTCTAGTAGAACTGTTATTAATTTAAGTAAAATTGAAAGACTAGCTTCCATAGAAACACATCTACTTTGTAAGAGAATCGAAGAACAGATAGAAAGCTTCATCGAATAAAAACAAACAGATATTATAGCTTCATCACCAAATACTATGATAAAAGATCAAAAGAACATGTCATCAAAAACCCAGTTTCCAACTCCTTCACTTTACATATGTAATTATTCGATGAAATCCTCGGGGGGGGGGGGGGGAGGGGGTGTTCAGGGAACGAAAAAACTAGTGAGAACTCATAGACAAAGTGACGCTTCCCAGCATGTCCAACAACAAACTTGGTTTCATCCTGGATCTTGAAGCCTTGCACCTTTTGCCCATCAAAGATGACCCAAGTACTGAAACTCGAAATACGTCATTTCCTGTCTTTCTTTGAGCCACTCTTTCCCACTTTTCTCCGTCCACGTTTTCCAGAGTTGACAGAAGCGGGGTTGGCAGGATTAGCAGGCACATGATGCCCAGGAACCAAAGCAGGGAACCCAACAGCAGGGATTCTGCACAATTAAGCACTTCAAATTAACCACAACTAGTGTAGTGGTGAAAAGTCTACAATCACCAAGTACAGCAAGACGCAGTCCACGAATATAGCAACTTGTAATCATTATTTCAAACAAAAAAAGAAAAGAAGCTAAGAAGTAATAAATCTGAATTTCAACTCGTAATTTTTTTAAAGAGCAACTTTGTTGAAACCATCCAGTAATTTGTGCAACATTTAACACAAAGATCAATTAGGAACAGATTCACTAATGGATTTACTTTGTGGAGAAAATCGAACCATATAATGTAAGCACACAAAATTGGTATTCTTAGTCACTACCATACACACAATAAGAGATGGAAAATAAACAAGAATGTAATTTCAATTTTTAACTACAGTATAAAAAGACAATGAATGGTGGAAAAAGCAAACACACACACACACAGAAAGAAGATCTAAGTCCTTACCCAACAAGAGCACAGCAGACTCCTGCTTGGTCATGGAAGCATCATATGCCTTACTATTGTGCAAGGAAAGCCGTAATGCTTGATTTTCAGCAAGACAGCACTGGAGTACTATTCCAAGCCTCTTGCATTCTGCTTCAAAATACCTACTCTTTATCTCAAGATCCTTCACATAAGATTTCTTCCTTTCCCTTGATCTCACCGCTGCATCCCTGTTCCTCATTTTCCTAGAAGATCGTATAAACGTAATTATGCAAATCCATATCATTTAAAAAAATAAAAACTGCCTAAGGAATCTTTCTGTCCAAGAAGAGGCTCATGTTACAAAATCACCTAATGCTATAAATCAGTGACAACATAGGAATCAATCATTTCCTTTAAGAGACAGGATTACATCTATGTTATTTGTAGATGATGAAGATCATAAACTATAGAATCTTGCTTACATAGATAGTTTGCACAAAACATTTAACAGTAAATTTACATGAAGCCGCAAAGGTTCATATACAAGGTCAACAAGGACAAATATTTCCATGAAGTACTCAAAATCATATATAGCATAACGATCGATATATGTTAAAAACCCTATGAAGTACTCAAATCACAAGTTGGGTGATTCTCATTATATTAATACACCCTACATGACTCATTCCTTTACTGGCAAAGAAGTTATATTTGCTCACTACCTCAAACTATTTTAAAAGGGAGAGTTTCCTAGCAAATATTCCAAAATCAAACATTTCTGTATGTAGTAATCATATATAAACAATAAGGTCAAATCACATTGTCTTTATTTAGAAGTAATTAAAGTAGGATTCAGTTCTAGTACGTGGCATTACCGTTTGCGTTTTTTGGCAGCCGGATCATCATCGTTGTCGTCATCTCCGACATCAACAACTACATCGCCATTCTCATTTGTCTGCATTACAGCACCATTCTCCTCAGGCTTGTCCTCATCTTTCTCACTTTCCTCGACAGTCTCGGGGCTTGAGGAAGAATCCTTTGCCCGTTCCGACTCGGAAGCGTGAGGAGAATCTAGAAGCACGTCAGCAAAAAACTCATCCACCGAAATTTGCTGATGATTGGAGTCCTCCTCGTTCAAAAGGTACTGCTCTATGTCGTCAATCGACAACGAAATACCAGAATCCGGTGAAGTTGAAAATCCATTGGTGGCGGCGGCGGCGGCATCGTTGGACGGATCATTCAAGAAATCGAAGTTTAAATCATCGGGTAGGTTGTTTAACAGATTATCCCAGTCGATGGTTTGTTCATCTTCGGGAACTCCATTATCGGACATAACCGCTCAATTGAAGACGAACACGAGCTTAATTAGTTTTATATTTGATAAATATTAAGAAAAAGTGAAAACAAAAAGCAGGAATCAAGAGGTGAATATACAAAAATTGTCTAAATTGCGAATGAGAAATTAGGGTTTAATAGTTGTGAATTGGGGAAAGGGCCATGGCTCATGACTATGAGGCAGCTTCTAGGTAATTTATCATTGGCTTAGCGGTTAAGTAGATGATTAATTAACCATTCAAGGATATCCTCGGCCGTACACGTGTCAGATCAGTTGCATGATATGACATTATAGCTTTTTGAAGGAACAGCGTCACCGGGCCAATCAGAATTCGAGATTTTAAAAATATGATTCTTATATTATGTGAGGTTTTTTTATTTTATTTTTTTTTTATTTTTAAAAGCGTTGTGTTTAGCTTTTGTTTAGATATTATTAAATCATAATTTAGCATATAATACATCATCAACAATTAAAGTATATGAAAATAAGAATAACTAACAGCAATGTTATAAAACATTAGAAGAAAATTCACACTAGTGAATTTAAACCTCGAAGACTTCCCTTTATTTTATTTGCTAAGTAGAAATAAAACTATTTTAATGACATAATTAACAATTTGTAGGATATTTAGAATTTGTTATTTGGTAAAAAGAAAAAAAGAAAAAAAGAAAAAAGATAAGCTAGAAGCAATCAAACTTAAGGGTAGTTTGACCTAACTTTTGTAGAATGGATTATCCCATAATTAATTATGATAAAATTAATTATAGAATAACTGATTATTCAAAAAATAGACTGAGTGTTTGGATACAAGATTTCAAAGTGATTTATATTTACATATTCTATTAAAATTTACCAAATTAACCTTATATAAAATAAATTAGTTACGTATTACGTAGAATAATTATTGCATTAAGTATGAAGAATTGAAAACATGAACTAGATTATTAAAATAAATATTCATAGTAATAACAAAAAAAACAAATAACCTGAAAGGATATTTGAACTATTACATTTGTTAACGTCAAAATATAGAATTAGCTTAACAAAATAATAAAAAGTAATATTTTTGTCCGGGAATTACAAATTTCACAAGATTAATCAATGAAAGAAAAATATTAATTAAACAAAATAAAAAGAACATCAATAATATGGATGTCTTCACTGATAAAAAACAGCAATTATATCAAGGTGGAGCCATGGCCCATAATAGAGGTCAAAATTGACAAAACAAGTGCGCTGCCCAGCCAAGGAGCAACTTCTCTTCAACGTTGCATTTAAACGTTTTGAATCGGCAATTGCAAAATCGCGAAAAGTGGCCAAACGGTCGAAATTGGGCGTTTGACTTGGAATCGCACAATTTGTACATTCCAACGCACGGCCAAACGGAATCTTAGCTAAATTCAATATTGTTGTTTCCTCCTCAATTTTCAATTAGATCCTTTTGTCCAAACATTTCCATATGGATTAATTGTCGATAATAGCTACTTTGTCCCATAAGTATTTAGATTGCTAAAGCAAATTCGGAAAAAAATTCGGCCCAATTTGAAAATTGAACTTCCCTTTCAGGCTAAAGAATTTTAATTGAAGAATTTTGACCATGATTAAAGAAAAATGGAAAGAAAGAAACACATGACTCATTCGAAATCTGATTTTGAATTTTATGAGAACTTCTAATCACGATTTCCCGACAAAAATAGGAAACAAGTAGGAAAAGATAATTGCGATTAGAAACATCATAATTTTTTTTTGTCCCAAAATAGTGATAAGGAACCCTCGTAAAATTCAAAATAAAATTATGACCCACATTTTCTTTTTCCTCTAGATCATGGTCAAAAAAAGATCTACAATAAACATGATTTCTAAAGAATAAATTAGAAGTTTTAAATATAATAAAACGTTGAACAAGATTAGGGACTATACTTGAAAAAAATGAAAATTGGATTCTCACATATATACAGGGGTGAAAACAAAATTTCTTGCTAATGAAGCTTGTGATAGGGATGAACAAAATTTTGCTTCCTGAAAATTGTAGCAGATATTTGATAGGAAAAGGTCACTTTCTTTACCCTTTTCAAATTTTCAATCTATTCTTGATTTTTTATCTTTCTTGTAAAATTGAAAGGGGTTCCATATTGAGACACACCCGCTCAAATTTGGCACACATAAGCAATATATTTCTTCATTGGAAAAAGCATGTTATAAATATTTGGACGAAAAAGCTAAGAAATTAATATTCTTTAAACGAAAATGGTGCTAAGGGAGACAAAGGACTAGATTTGGAAATAAAAGAAGTTAGGTTGAAGAATGGGAATCTTGACAAGAGATGTATAGGTTGTAGAAATTATTGTAGATTGGTTACTCTATAGATTGATAGCACTATGTATACATGTATATTTGATTGCTTCAAATCTGGAAGAACAAATTTGTACTTGTTAAAAGTTAGTAATAAAATGTCTTTTGGTCAAAATTCTTCAATTAAAAGCCATCAACCCACAAATGCAGCTCACTCACCCAATTGGATAAAAAAAGTCTCAAATTTACTTTAATTTAGTGACTCATGAAATAAAACCATCAATCATAAATCATGGTACTAGTTTTACCTTTATCCTCTAGTATTTTAAGCTTTGTATTTGTATAATGAAAGGCCCAATCCAAAATGATGAATTCAAGTCCAAGATATGTTTGATCAAACTTGAAGATAAAAAGAAAGGAAGAAATCAATGAAATCTTAAGTCCTATCATTTTCATTCCACCCTTCTTTTATGAAACAATTACATTATTACATCGATTATCAATGAATCAAGAAAACTATATTATTACATCAATTATCATTGAATCAAGAAAACTATATGTACAATAAAGTTACATAGAAAATCAATTATCAAACACTAGTACTTATACTAAAAGAAAACTCATTCAAAATATGATTCTCAGTTCATTAATTCAGCCGTTTCTACTAAAAAATAAATAAAAAATTAACCCGATTATATTTCCTAAGACATTTGCTAAATTTATTACTATTTGAAACCACTTTTCAGAGGAACTGAATCTCACATTTTAGAATTTGAAAAGTGGAGCCACAGACATAGGAAAGGAAGCTATTAGAAATTTTCCGTAGACCTAACCACACCGGATAATGCAATGCATTATAGGCCACAAAGTCTAGGAATTTTCCCTTGATGCATTATCCGGCAAAGAAATTTCCCCAGTAATACATCAGGTTCATATTTATTCCTACCCTTAACCGTCTCATCTTTGAGAATGATGAATCATACAGTAGTTTATAACAAGGATGAAAGAAAGTTTAAAAAGTGTTCTAACAATAACTATAGAAATGATCAAATTTCCAATATCTATGCATTTATATCCCTTTTTTGCGTAGACAAATAGATGCGAAAGACTTGAATCTACAGCCACTCGGTTAAAAGAAAGATTGATCCACATGAAAGGTGACTTCTAGTTCAATTAATCAAAAAAAAGTAGGTCATTCTCTTTCGATAACATACAATTATGCAACATATGCTCCATAACTTTAGCTCGTGCATACAAAACCATCCATCAAATTCATCACCCCTAAGATTCACAGAAAAGCTTTAAATACATATTCAGTTCACACAGGCAGAAATTCACCAATCAAATTGACATTCTAATCATTTCAAAATCTTACATTCTTACATGCATAAAGGGATCTAACCAACAAATAACCAAAATAAATAAAAGGCCAGCAATGAAAACAATGACAGATGGTTCATATGGACGCATCACAAAGATAGATGGACACAAGTTAAGACCTCAATAAACCAACTACAAACACCAAACTTAGCAATATAAATGATTATATTAGCTAAATCCTCAACCATGATCCCATTAAATTTTAGGCAGCATAGGGATTTTCTAACAAGCATACCGTTTGGGCAACTAAATAACGCATCCGCAGCAAAAGCATCAATTGCCCTTCTCTTCCCTCTCCCGATTCCACTGCTCAATCCTAGCTCTCCGCTCCTCGCTCCCTTCCCTCACCGGACTCCTGCTCCTCCTTGGGCTACCTCCGTGCCTACCCCTCCTCCCACCACTGCCCCGACTATCACGCCTATCATAATCCCTATCCCTGTCCCTATCCCTCTCTCGCCTATGGCTGTGGTAATGCTGCGGTGGGGGACTCCTGCTGCGACTCCTCCCCCGAAACCTCCGGTTGCTCCTCCCAAACAGCTTCTTCCTCAACTCTCTTCCAATCATCTTAACATGCATAAAATTACAATAACCACCTCGATTACAGCTATTCTCTTCATACTGTCTACACGTGGCCTCACGGAAATCCGTAACAGGTGAGAAATCGGCAATAATCGGGCGGCCGGAGTAAAATCTACCCTGCAAAGCGTTCAGAGCGGCAGCGGCCTGATCTTCCTCCTTGAACAGGACATAGACATTGCCGATCATGTGGTCGGCGAGGTTATCACAGACGTTGAGAGTTTCGATTTCGCCGAATTTGCTGAGCTCCTCGAAGATATCCTCGTAGAAATCCTCGAAATGCTCCTGGATCTTGCTCGGGTCCATAGGTTGACCCTGCGCGTCGACGCCGGGGGTTATCATGTCAGGGCGGAGGTACATGTTGGAGAGGACGAGAGTCGGCGATATAGTCGGACGGTTGTGAAGACGGGAGCAACGGTCTCCGTGACGGCACGCGCCGATTTTGAAGTAGAACGGGCAGTTCACGCGGTCTTTCTCCGTTCCAAAGATCGAAGCTAAGTGCTCCGCCATTTGAAATTTGATTCAATCGGAAGAATTAGAAAGAGAGAACTGGATTTGTTTGTTTAGGGTTTGAGATGGAGATAAAATTGAGAAAACCCTAATTTTTTTGCAGAAATTTGAAATGTGGGGAAATGGAAAAGATGGTGTTATTATCGACAGAAGTGGCCTTATTTATTTGTTGTCTTCTAGATCTCAATCTTTCTTTTTTGGATATAATAATAATTAATTAGATATCCTGAAAATGTTTGGGCCTTTTTTTTTTTTTGAGGAAATGATTGGGCTATTTAGTCGGTCATGTTATGCTAATTAGGCTCATTAAAAAGTCATTAATCCCTTAAAAATACGAATTTAAGTCATAATTGATCTTGAAAGAGACATCTAAAAGATGATTAAATCATTGACAAACTTAAAAAAAAAAAAAAAACAAAGATATCATTTACAAATTATAAAATTAAATATTTCAAAATTAATAATTTACCATAATATTGATATGTGGTTTGCTAAAATACGAAACATTCAAAAAATGAGAGTAGACAATTTGCTAGGGTTATTATTAAACCGTCGACCGATCTGCTCGACCCGAACCGAGCTCAACGGTTTTAAATCTTATAAAACTTGCAGCAGTTAAATTTTTGCCCACCTAAAGGATATGGGTCGGGTAGCAATTATAGTGGTGGGAAAAATACAAAATACTCCTCTATGTTATTTAAATCTGCAAGAAATTACCCTGTAAAATTTTTATTGCCCCAAACTTCCTTGTGTTTTAAAAAAACCTCTGCTAAAAACACCCAATTTGTAAAAAATAGATCGTTTTGGATCGACATATTTCAAGAAATAGTTTTTAAAACACTTCAAGATGGTCCCTATAACTTCACTGATGCATGCCTAAATTAAAGGAGATAAAAACGTTATATGGGCCAACACGACTTCATTAGATGGCTTAGACTGCAGGGGCATTTTGGTAAATGACTTGGACTGCAGGGGCACTTTTGTAATTCAGGAACAAGGCTTAATAAGGAGGCAACAGGCCGTGAATAGAAATCCGAGTTGAAAAATGTTCATATCGTCTTCTTCCCAAAAATCCTCTCTGTATTTTCCCTCATTTTGTGTGTGTTGGTTTGATCTTGACCATCTCCATTTCATGCCCATGGAGATCACAATTTCAGATTGATTGTGTCCGGTTGATTAGGTTCAATCCTACACGATCCTTACTATTTTCATTGTAATTCTTAGCTTAGTTTGTAATTCAAGTTTGTATTTCCTTTGATCCATGGATTCGTATTTCGGTACGCTTCAGTGGTATCAGAGCAGTCGATCCTCGGCTGTTCTACAAAAAAATGAAAAAGAGATTGAAGTTGAATCAAAAAATGATCCTCTGCTACATTACAACCATTCGCCGGAAAATTTTGATGTGAAATTGAGTAGGATTTAGAAGAACCTTGATGATTTAATTGAAAGAAATAAGAAGCCAGCTCGGAGAGTGACTGCTGACTGTATCAGTCCCGAAAATCACTCTGATAACTCACTGGATCGTGTTTGTATTGATCCGCAAAAAAATGGTTGTGAAGAAGCTTCGATCGAGGAACCTTCACTGTCCGTGAATGAGGAAGAATCGCAACAGTTCGTCGACAAGACAAAAACTCCATATAATCAGGTACTCTTCCAATTTAGTACCTCTACGTTGCACAAGAAGTACAAGGTTTATTCTACGGATGAGTTAAATGAAAAGAGAGATAGAGGAATATGCCTTTTGTGTGATGAATTCATGTATCCAGAGCATAAATGTTGTAAGAAAAAGAAATTTTATGTCTTCGAAATTGATGTGGATGATTTTCTTGAAGTGAGTGAGTGCAATGTTAGTGAATCACCTGTAAATGTGGAGTTAGTGGAAAAGAAGGTAGCCGATTTTGATGAGAAGTTGACAGGGCATGGCATTCAATCTGATTCCATTTTGGTGAAGAATTTAATATCTAAAAATAAAATTGAAGGGGAGGGAATGGATAGAGTAGGAGACATTGATCATAAGGCAGAAAATGTAGAGTTGCAGGTGTTTGAGGGATTGCCTAACAAGGATTTGCCTCAAAATGTCACTGAAAAGTGTAAGAGTTATACTCTAGAGAATATGGATGAAAAGTGTGGGATTAAAGATTTTGACAATAAAAGGTTGAGGATATTAGATGATGTTATACCTTGGTGTTTAGTTGTGTCTACTACCACAAAGGTTGTGTGCTAAGATGATGTTTGTAGTGGAAAATGGATGGCTTTTCTAATCACAAATCCGTCATCAAAAGGCGTCGGCTCGCTGCATAAACTCCATGAGATGTTAGGGGCTCAATCTTGGGTAGTAGAATGGCCGGAGCCACCTTTACCTCCACCGGAACCACCCCCAGGACTAAGTTACACTGTTTTCAACAAAGAAAATAAACCAGAAAATTTGGAATAAAAGTGATTCAAGGTCATTATGCTTAGGAATATGTAGTTGGTGTTGGAGGCAAATGGAGTGAGACTGCCATGGTGTTGTATTTACTAATAATAAAGTATAAATGGTGGAGTGGACATTTACTGCATGTTTAGAAGACCTTTCTTTGAATTTTGTTGGTTACTTTGTGCAATAATTGGGAACTGGGGTGTTGCAGCTGCACATAAAGGAATCTTTGGGGTGTTCTTCCTGGCGGATCATTTGAGTTGCTATCAAAGACTACATTTGAAATGATGAGGCTTGGTTTAGCTGTTGTCCAAGTGGATTTATCTTTCTTCAAGTCAACTCATCAGCAATAATGATCCACCATCTTTGAGGCCTCTGAATTTTGTGAAGAAATCCAAGCAATGGTGCATATTCTATTGACAAAATTCAAAAAGAGCAGTCTACATTTTTACTCCTGAATGATGTATTGCAACATGTTACTCAACATGAAAGTCTATAAAAAAAACGTAGGGGAACTTGGCTGATCAAATAAACAAGGTTTTGTCCTTGAGGACAAGGACAATTTTATGGGGGAGGACTTGATGCATGCCTAAATTAAAGGAGATAAAAACGTTATATGAGCCAACACGACTTCATTAGATGGCTTAGACTGCAGGGGCATTTTTGTAAATGATTTGGACTGCAGGGGCACTTTTGTAATTCAGCAACAAGGCTTAATAAGGAGGCAATAGGTCGTGAAGAGAAATAAGAGTTGAAAAATGTTCATATCGTCTTCTTCCCGAAAATCCTCTCTGTATTTTCCCTCATTTTGTGTGTGTTGGTTTGATCTTGACCATCTCCATTTCATGCCCATGGAGATCACAATTTCAGATTGATTGTGTCCGGTTGATTAGGTTCAATCCTACACGATCCTTACTATTTTCATTGTAATTCTTAGCTTAGTTTGTAATTCAAGTTTGTATTTCCTTTGATCCATGGATTCGTATTTCGGTACGCTTCACTTCACCTGATATACTTTTAAAATGATTTCATGAAAAATGTCGATCCAAAACGACATATTTTTTACAAATTAGGTGTTTTTTGCAGGGTTTTTGAAAACACAAGGAAGTTTGGCGCAATAAAAATTTCATAGGGTAGTTTTTTACAGGTTTAGCATAATACAAGGAATTATCTTGCATTTACCCCTATAGTGGTTAAAAATTGCATCCAAATATTATTTTTTTCTCTTTGATTTGGGCAATCAACTAAACGGGTTACCCAGTACCCACTTATCCATTATCCAACATATAAAAGAAAAAAAAATATCTAGAGCTTCACTCAATATTTTTCCCCTTTCTTTATCAAAGTGCAGGATAAAGATGTTATGTATTTGATCATAGTAAATGAGAATTAATGAAGAGATAGGAGAATACGTTAAATATAAAATCATTTTAAAAAAATAAACCTCGTACAAGAGTTCTCTTAAAAATTGAAATACAACATAAACATGAAACTGGGGGGAAAAAAGTACTTTTCTCACTTACAAACATCAGTAACATAAAAGATCAAGCTTTGGAGATGAAAGCTGATATATTTGACATACAATGTATGCATAGAAAAGAATACTTCAAATTATCTTGGCAGAGAACTTGTAGGAAAATTACGCAATGGATTTTCCCTCAATAGCTCCGTTTCCCTAAAATGATGAACAAGAAGTCGTTAAGCAATAATGTAACAACAAAGATCTAGCGAGGAGAGCATATTCCGAGCAATAGTGTTTCTGCTTACTTTTTAATATCTCTGCCATCCCCACGTCTGAGCTGTAGAGCTGAAGTTTTGTCCCCATCATTTTCTGCCTTATTTTGTCTGTAAAGATAGGTTTTCAAATAAAGAGCAATGATCCCGTCAGGAAATGAACCAAAAATCAAACAGGTCGATGAACGAGGATTTGGTATTTTTGTACTTACTCAGAGCATTCCTCATCCACAAAGATTTCAATCCGTGGACCTGGGGGTGGTCTGACAATTCTTGGGCCAGGTCTTTGGGGAATCTGTAACAAGTCATTTAGATGTACGTGTTCTATGTAAAGAGGATGCACATATATAGTAGATAGATTAGAGGACAATGATTACCTTATTTGATGTCCACTTGGAAGGAATAATATTATTCTCTTTATTTCTTTCTGCTCGAGCACCAAGTGAGTGCCATGGTTTTACATCTACCTTAGGCATTTCCGTATGATGGCCTCCGCTGCTTGTGTCTTTGAAAATGGACAAAGTAGATCCATGAGTCCTATAAAAAGAAAAGCTGAAACAATAAGCTGCAGACGTAAAATATTCAATACCATAAATAGCTTGAAATTCTGTTGGTACATAAAATACAATGTTACAGAGAACTGCAATCCTATTACTCTTCTGTAATAAGAAAATTTTGATCATTAAAAGATCACATTAACATCAGTTTAGTCTTGTTAGAACACAGATCCAATTCTTCCAGATGTTGAAGTCTAAAAGCTCTTCCTCATGATATGTTACCAGGGGCTTAAACAAAAAGGAACGTCATTTCATGATTCCTTACAGAAAGTATATTAATCATGATTGTAGTTTGTTGAGGAAAAGATGGTTCAGGAATTTCTTTTTGGCATTGTTATTCATAACTTTTCCAATTAAAACTAAGAGCAACTGTTTGAGAGTTAGTAAAAGGGAGCTTTCAAAACACCAAGCTTAAATATAAGCACTGCGCTACCAAAGTTGCAATCTCACAGTCGGAATTTTAATACAATGCAGATTGTTTCAAGAACCATGGGAACAGAAATCCGTAATAACCTGGCAGGCTTCAATTTTTTCCTAAAAATATCAGAACTCTCTGAAGTCTGGTTTCCTGCAATAATAATAATAGTATAAATAAAATTAGCCAACAAAGATGTAAATTGCTTATGATATTTTCACAAGTTAGAAAGGTAAAAGTGTAACTTACTAGTTTCTTTAGTCAACACAGTTCCAAAGTTTCGAGCTGGAAACTGATTCTCCGTGTTATCCTCCTGTTAATTAGTTAACAGTTAGTGTCAGCTAATGCACCCAATCAAGCAACAAAAAATTTAGATGGGAAGTAAAGAAAAAGAACCAAAAGGCAAAAAATATAAATAAATAAATAAATAAACATACATTTGTAGCGTTTACTTGTCTCATTGAACGAGTAAGAAATTTCTTGTAGGCGGCCTTCAGTTTTTCGGTTGGCTGAGCATTCCTGTTGGCCAGGAATTGAAGCACAATCAGTTTATCCATTACGTTAAGAGAACCATGATGAGAAAAGGACAAAACAAAAACAAAAGTAGTCTTCTTCTTTCGTGACACTAATACAGTGAAGGACAAAACTTAAGCTACTTGCAATGAAGATAATATATGAACCTAATAGATAAGTTACCCAAATTCTTCCTAATTAACTAAGCATATATGTCAAGGGACAAAAAGATTAAAGTTGAATCCTCACTAATTTTAGATATTTGGATTAGAACCCCAGTATACAGAATACTTGCTTTCACTATAAAGGCATGAAATTAGAAGTCACGGCAAACAAATCTTACAGTTATTTACAAGATATGTTTTAAACTATCACTATCTTCACAAGAAGCCAGATACATACCAGTAAGTCAAGAGCTAACAAGCTCTATTATTTGAAAAGATCATAGACTACAGTTTTTTTAATTCATATAAGTGTGCATAATGGGTATTAAATTACTGGGAAGCACACATCAAAAAGATATTGAAACAACCAATACTCCAGAAACCAAGTGATGAATCATATAAAAAGGTATTAACTTATAATAAATATATAAAAAGGAATATTGCTTAACCAGGGAGTCTTAATGCAAGATATCTAAATGAAATAAATGAGATATTATTACATTCTCCTTTCTTTCATAAGTGACCTTAACACCAAAAACCAAGTGAAAGTGTGAAACATCTTCTAAAGGTTATATGCATATTAAAAAAATTTGGAGTTTGAGAACACCAAAAAACTCTTCTTCTATATGAACAGCTAAAGTATTTTTTACATAAATGTCTAGCTTCACAAAAAGAGCAGAAATAATAAAACTTACATAGATAGGCCACGGTTGAAGATTTCATTTGCAGTTTTAATTTTATGCTTGCCTTCCATGTGCAATGCATATGAGATGTAGAATGACGCATGTGTAAGTCCAATTTTATTCGATTCCAAAAAGCTATATACAACTTCAGCATCAGAACAATTTTCAGCCTGTTCCGGTTCCAAATAAGAAATTAGTCATCATAAGCATCCAACATTATGTACAAATCGAAAAGGTAAGAAAAATATAGAAACTTTACATATTCCAACCAAACTTTGAGGTACCGAAGATCATCCTTGTAACGGTCTTCATGCCAAAAAGTTCGGACACATTGTTCATAAATCACGACTAGCCCCGAGCAGTCACCACCTGGAGGGAAAGATTCTTGAACCCATTTGATGCACCTTTTTTATTTTAACAAAAATAAACCAGATTCAGTCAATTCAGCTGAGCTGAATGCATAATTAATTATTAATAGGGTAGAAAAACCTAATTGTCTATACAGAACCCCAAATCAAGTATCACAAAAATTACAAATTAAGGAATTAACTAACAGCACAAGACAAAAAGTATTATTCAGTACTAACTCGAGCCACGGTTGGAGAGGATCTTCGCCTTTATACTCGTCAATCGCCTCAATCAACCTCCTATTTTAAACAATCAGTTCCAACAATTAAAAAAAAATTAAAACCGCCTAAATTTGTTCAATTTTGAATTAATTGGTATACGTACGCTCGATTTAGGAGAAGATATTTCTTGAGTTGTGAATCAGTTTGAGATTTTAGGGCGTGATTGAGGAGATTGACGTTGCGGCCGCGCTTGAGAGGGCGGACGTTCTCTTTAAAGAGTTCCCACTCGTTACCAGTCTCTTCTTTCGACGCTAAAAACTCCGTCTCCGGATCTAGAATTACCGTTTGTCTTCCATCATCCAACTTTGCGGTCGCCATTTCTCCAACTCTTTCTTCTTCTTCTTCTTCAGGAGAGTTTGTGGTGTTTTGAAATTTGAATGGAGCGTCAAACTTTTGGAGCCGTTGGAGCCTTAAGGAAAATAAAACAATTGATTGGGCCCACCACAATGGGCTTTTTTAGTTTAAAAGGCCATTTTATGTTTTAAATTTTTAATGGTCATAATTAAATAATTAAATCATAAGAGCCTGATTATAATCCGAATTTTGAATCCGGATTTATTATACTCCTACTAACTTTTATCTCACTGAACATTCAATGAATATCACTAATTTAAAAACCTATGTTAATTGAAATTCATGGTTTGATCATTTAATAATTTAAATCTGATGATTTTTTTTTAAATTTATATATTAATAATATATTACTTCTAAAAGTATCAGCAATAATATTGTATCTTTTTAAGAAGGTTTGGAGTAATATTTCATATACTATTATTTATCTAATTTTTTATGCACATCATAACTATCATATATGGTTAACTTATATACGGAACTTTTGATTGGAAAAATTATGGATGATGAGGCAACTAAAAAAATTAAATGCTCCAATACTTAGGCTCCTTAAGTTTTTGTACTAGTTTGCTGATTTCTTGCATTGTCTTTTTTCGTTTAAAAATGAATAATAGTGTCAAACATATGAAAAATAATTAGATCGAATAAATAATTCTCGCAAAGTGATTCAGAGGAATAGGCTAGTCACTACAAAGTAACAAACTCATGTTCAAATTCTTATTAACTGAAGTTTTCACTTAATATATATGATGCGACCATGGATCAAAATTTCTTTATTTTCCGTCGAAAACATCGAGAAATTTCATTTTTGAATCAATCGAAACGAAAATAAGGTGTATTTTCGAAACTCTATATTTGCCTTGAAACTTTCTCTTTTTCATATAATAACTTTCTTCTTAATTTTTCATAATTTTTTCGAAACGCTTCCGGAAATTTGTCGAAAAGTTTCCTATATTGAGCTCACTGAAACATACATCGGAAACGAAACTTTAATCCATGGATGCGATGCGCCTTGAAAATAAATGATTAAACCCTGGAAAGAAAAAAAAAAAAAAAAAAAACTCGCCAACTTTATCTACTGAACCAATAAAGAACCTAACTAAGGGCAAGTCCAATGGTAGTTTGTATATTTGGGAATGTAAAATACATTATACATTCTCAAATAGTTGTTTACATACTCATTTAAATTGATTCATTCCAATGGAGAGTATGTAAATTGAGTTTCTATGTCACATTATTAATATTTTTATTGTTTACTAAATATTTTTATCCAATCACATCCATTCCCTCTCAACAACTATCATATACATACCATGTTTCTCTCTTTTCAAGAGTAAGTAAATATAGGATCTAAAATTGAAAAATGTAAAATAGATCCCCTTTTCCTTATCCTCATTGAAGTGAAAATTTCACAAAAAAATGTATGCAAAATGACAGTTATACCTTTGCATCCCCATTTGCTTACTTGCATTGGACTTGCCCTAACCCTGTAACATCCAAGTTATCTTCCGTCATCTTTAACACTAAAGACTTGAAAAGAAAATACCAACAAACATTTATGTCTTGAAATCATCAACAGCTATTTTGTCTGTTGTAATTATGTTCCCATAGATAATATTGTTAACGGTGTTCAAAAGACAAAAGGCTTCATTGATGTCAACGAGGAAAAAAAAAAATTAGAGTTTATTCATTTAAAGGTTATCCAATTAATTGTATTTGTATTGTATTGTATCAGTTCCCCTAAGAAACCAAACTCACTTGCTCCATGTCCATGTCCATGGCATCATCATCGACAAATCTGAATTTGAATTCATACCCATCTTTATTCAATAAAACAAGAGTGAAGAAAACAATCAAGTTTCCGTCGTCATTTTCGTTGTCTAGTAGAAAAAGGGTGATTTTTGTAGTGAGAGCGGAGAAGAAGAAGATCTATAAAGGGACACACATGAGGGAGCAGCAGCTAACGGAGATGATCGAGCAGAAGGTGTCGGAAGCAGAACAAGTGTGCGGAGAAGATGAGATCTCGGATGAATGCAAGGTAGCGTGGGACGAGGTTGAAGAGGTCAGCCAAGCTAAAGCCGATCTTCGTCTCAAGCTTCATCAGTTGCACCAGGACCCTCTTGAATCCTTTTGCCAGGACAATCCAGAAACCGATGAGTGTCATATTTACGAGGATTGATAGAACTTTCATAGTCAATTATTAATGCTTTATTGCATCTACTGCCATTGTATGATAACTGTTACTGTTGTCGTAAACATCTCGTATAAATCGATAATCGCAACCCAGATTTAAGAGTTAAAGTCAAGTCTTAGAATGTAACTCTCACTTGTAATCCAATTTTCTAATAAAATTTTGGTATTGATTTCATATGAATAAACTCAAATGAATTTTAACTCGAAATATATCGAGCTTCATCATATTTCACATCAAGCTGGATTAAAAGCATTCTAATGGAACGACAATACGAGAAATAATGTTCAAACATACTTGATTGGTATTGCTGAACAAACCAAGCTAAAACAAAGGTTCATAACTGAACAGGAACATCTGCAAACATATACTCTATATCATTATAGATACCAAGTACCTAAAAAGGTCCTTAATTCAACAACAAATCTTCAAAAGTCTAACATATGGCTACTCACCAGTAACATTCCACGCCAACAGGTAAGATCATTAACAGAAACTAAGTATTAAACTCAAAAGTCAAAACTATGAAAGAAGGAAAGATGTTAAGAGTCGTTACAAAATTAGATGGGATCAAATGATACAGAGACGTCAATTCAAAAGCTTAGAAGCAGAGCAGGTAAACGCCAAATGGGAATTGAGAACAACAGGCAACACAAACAACTATTTAGTGGCTCCCACTGCCCCCTCCACTTGAGCAAGCAATCTGCAAACACATCAAGAAATTAGTAAATTAGGATTATTTTTAATGATAAATATGATAAGTCAGGAGTTCCTAGTGTTGAAATATCATTTAAGATTAATCTCAGTAGAATTCAAAACGTCACAAGTTGAAAATGTCATCAAAACAGCAGGTAGATCAGATAATTCCTTAACAGATATCGTCTTTGAGCCACATAATACGACATTCTTCAAAAAAGAAATATTTATATTCATCGATGTTGTTAGGACTTAGGTGTATTAATGCCAAGTGCAAGGGAAGCACATTTAAGACAGGGATGATGCTTGGCTGAGGAAAATAATATTAAGTATATGCTACTAATTCTTCGCGCACAACAAACACAAAAAGAAAAAAAAAATTAATCAAGTTCTTGCACAAGACTTCTATGACCTTGGACAAGTTGTCCATCAATTCCCCTAACCTTTTGACAATCAGTTGATTGACCTATGTCTGGCTTGAACAACTTAACAATCAAATTTTGCTAAATATTCACGATCAAGTATAAATACCATGATAAGAATGTAGAAAATGGAGAAGGGAACGTACATTAAAATTTACCCGTGACCTCTCTCTCTAATTACCATCTTCGGCAGATTCTGCCTCCTTCACATCAACTGTAAAGGTGTACTCCTGATCACAGCCTAAATAAGAATCACACATAAAATAAAGAGTATATGTCTTCTTTCCAGCTTCTGCAGGGGCAGTAAAATCAAGTTTGACCCTGGAGTTCCTCTGAAGAGTGACCCTCTTGATAGCAAGCAACTGATTAGTTATAGTATCACCAACCACCAGCCACCATCCTTCCTCTTTCGTTTTAGGATATCTAGGGGCATCTACAGGTCCAACTTCTGCCCTCCCTTCAAGATCCCGTTTTAGAGTTACATGGACACTAACGTCATCTCCAGCTGTCACATTATCACTATCCAACACATCATAGCTCAAATCAATGTTTGGAAAACGGTTACAAAACCTAGCAATATCTATCAATTGTGAGTCTGTCATTTGGAGAAGCTCACGCCTATCATCATCCTCCATTTCTACCAAGTCAAAGACTGTTTCAATACTGTTCCCGGGATTTTCCTGGCACCTTCTGGCCAGTTCCTTTGTGAAATGTGGAAGTTGGAGAAGCACGGAATCACGCTCCCACATTCCCTGTGTCACCATCTGACTTACTTCCATGGCAAGAAGAGCCAGGCTTAGCCATCCATTACTAGAAATAACATCAACCATGGCCTGAAGTAGCCTACTCGCATTAATGAGCACCTCTTGCTGATCAGAAGCCAGATTTCCGCCAATGACTTGCCTGGAGAAATGAGCTTGCAGTAGAGCATTTGCCTTCAAGTGTGGATCTGTGAACTTAGGGTTTTCATAGGAGAAGCGCTGATGAATGATTAACTTTCGTATCAACTCTTCTTCGCCAGGCCTTATTGGAAGCAGTTCATACTCTGAAGCTGAAGCCAGAATATCCAGAAGACCCTTCAACTTCGTTTTAGAAGCAAGAGAAGAACTAAAACGCTCAATTGTAGTGTAACTGATGTAATAGTAAGAAGCAATCATGCCAAGGTTCAAAGGCGACAGTAAATAATCATCCTCAACGGCAACACATTTACTTTCTTCTAGACCACTGATTGTGGTCTCCACAAGCTCTGATAGATGATCTGACAAATGCCGGTGACTAACACCCTGAAGATTATAGTAGTTCGGATTTTGAGTGAGTCTTCTGTACATAAATGTCCAAGTGAGGTAGTCCACGGCCTCCTGTTTGTTTTGAATAACTCCCACAACAACCTCTGCATTAATATTATCATGCAGATAATGATGCAAGTGGCTTTCCACAGGAAAAGCTTCATACAAGAACTTCTTATAATATTCCTTTCGTGGTGCGTGGCAAAGGATGACACATTTCCCCGAGGTATCAACAAGAGGTCGACTGGCATGACCCATCATCTGCAATAAATCAGTCACTGGGTAATCAGTGTGGGCATTTTCTCTGCCATCATAATACTGCGTTCCCATTACCACAACCAGATGTGCAGACAGTGGGACTCCCCAACACATCGAACTGCTCATTACACAAACTTGAATCCATCCTGTTTCAAACAATGTTTTCACTATATCTTGGTCTGTGCTGTTTAGCCCCTCATGCAAATAACCAACACCAAATTGAATTGTTTGCTTCAACATAGGTTCCTTGATCCTTGAAACAAAAGGCTCCAGCTCTTCAACTGACTGCAGTAAGAACATTGGTTTTTCTTCACCGTCCAAGCTTGAATAAGTCATGAGATCTCCAGCAGTGAGACGAGTATGCTTCCTGGTAGGAGCAAATATAATTGCAGGTTTCCCATTCTTAGCATGCTGGACAATTGCAGTGTATGTAGGCTTTGTCATGGCTTGCATCCTTGCTTCAAAATTAGCAATGTCGATACCCTGGATGTGAATCTCCAGAGGCACAGGTCTTACACCAGGAGGAAAATTGAAAAGACCATGCGATGTAGCCCCAATCCATTCTCCCAAATCCTTGGCATTTGCAAGAGAAGTTGACAGGGCCACTATACGAATTTTGTTTTCCAGCTGACTAGAAATGTAACGCATCCTAGAGACTATGATCTCCAAGATGGGTCCACCTTGGCCCCCAATTAAATGAAGCTCATCAATAATGAAGAGACTAACCTGCTGAACATGCTTACGCTGTTTCCATCGGCGAGATAAAGCATCCCATTTCTCAGGAGTGCTTACAATTATTTGACCTTTCTCAAGAAGTTTCAAGTCTGTTGCTGTCTCTCCAGTTAACTCAACCACTCTTATTCCAAGACCCTCTCCAAATTTCTTCATCCAATCATGATACCGTTCCTTTGCAAGAGCTTCAATAGGAGCAATATAGACAGCACGCATAGAACTATCAGGTCCTTTTTGATGATTTCTTAAAAGGGCAAATTCGGCACATATGGTCTTCCCACTGCCGGTTGGTGCAGCTACCAAAACATTGTCATCTGAGTTATACAAGATCGTGAAGACCTGAGTCTGGACAGGATTGAAATGCTTGAATTGTTGATAAAGGGCTTCATACGCTGGGTTTCTCAATGCTGTCACGGGAAGAGGTTGCAGATCTAGTAACTCCGTAGGAGGAGGATATTTTTCAGGCAAAATAAGATGCCTGAAAGAAACAGGATGAACAGCCTGTGCCCCTAGCCATCTATCTGAAATGACATTAATGAAGTACTGAGGGGGCAATGGTTCATATATCGGAACAGTGAAATTCAGAACGTGGTCTTCACCAATATATTGTTTTTTCAACATGAAATATTCATGATGAAGAATATATTCCCCGTCGTTATCCTCAACAATGACCCAGAAAGGCTCCACATATCCGTGGACCTTATCGTCCCACTGGAAGTCCGGTGTAATAGTAAGTTCAACCTTCAAAATAGAGCGAGTAATTGGTTGAACTTGTGCATCGAGGACAAGCTTTGGAAACTGATGAATGAATTTATGTAGAGTTCTTCCCATCTTGGGGAAACGAATGAGTTCCCCGATCTCTTGTGAAGAGAGATCATAGTACCTTTCCCAAGCCAAATCTTTCTTTTCCAACTTCATCAGAATTTCATTTGGAATACCATGGAATTGACGAAGTGGTGTCTGCACGCTCCAAATTCTCTTGCCTATCATTTTGCACAATTTCAAAGCTTTCTCCGCCAATTGGGCCCATCCCCTTTTCAGAACTATCTCAAATAGTGCTCGCATGAGACGCCCAGCACTCTGTAAAAGAAGAAACAAGAATATGAAATCAGAACCATTGCGACTTTAGATATGCTTAAATTTAAACAAATCTGATAGAGATGTTACCTGAGTAATAAAAACCATGTCAGATGTCAACGAAAGTCCTTCGAGCTTCAATTGCGAAATATAAGCTTGGAGTAAAACATTTATTTTGGCACTAGGCTCCTCCAAACTCTCCTTGATTGGTATCGGGACCCGGTCTAAAAGCTTAGCTAGTTCCATCTTCTCATCTTGTCTCACAGTTACATACTTAAACTCTTCACTGAGGGAGAATAGACGACAAAGCTCGATATCACCCATAGTTGGCCTCAAATGCTCATTGAAAGTGGAGATAGTCCCATGAGTAATATAGTAGTAGCTAGCAATGCGACCCAAGTCAGTGACCTGGAAATATCCACTTTTCCTATCATACTTCACAAGGTTATTCTTGTCAAGTACTGTAGCAGCTGAATGAATCTGAAACATCAATACAAAACTAGTTACTCGAAATTTAAAAGTCCGAATTTTGATGCCAGTTAGTACTTAAATCAAGAAACCCTATATTAATTATATTGCAAAATCTCCAAGTAAATCAAGATAAATCATGTTTCATCCATGATGAGGAGACATTAATATTTACAGTTTTTCTTAATTTTCTGCCCTCAAGTTTAACTAGGGAATATATGGAGAACTGTGGTTTAAAGGTGAACTTTTGTTGATTCTAGCAATGAAATGTGACACAAATACAATTTGTGACCACTCAAAACCATCTCTCTCATAATGCAATCCTCTAAATGCAATTTTGGTTTTGAAGATGGGGAAAATAAAAAAAATAAAATTGAAGTCCATGTATAGCCTAATCACCCCATTTCCTCGTTTACAATTGATCATAAAATAAAAGCCTAAAGCAAAGAAGGTTCAGAACTTACAAATGGCCTTTCGCATCGTACTAAAAAAAAACACTAGATATCACCCATAGGCTTGTTACGTGGAGCAAGTAATTTAAAAGCCCCATGAATACCGACGCAACCAAAGCATACTCCAAGAAACAGGTGGTCAATGTAGAAATTTACTTTTAACATTACCATTCATGACATAAAATACAAATGACTGGCCTAAATTGGCATAACTGCAAACAAACAAGAAAATTAAAAAGAAAAAAGAACCAAGGATTAAATCTCTACACCTAGGAAATTCCAATTACCCAAAACAGATTATCCCCTTAATTGGCACCTTTCATCGTTCCTCCTTATTTCTATTCTGCTACTATACAGTAATCTCATAACTAACAGGCTCCAAGTGTTGCACAACATAACTTTTGACAAACAAGAAACAAGCATTTCATTTCACGAATTCACACAAAAATATCAAGTCAGAAAAGTATGGTTAACAATATTTGTGAGGAGCATACAAGGATTAATTCACTCATCATTTCTATCAAAAATAGAAAAAAAAAATTATCTGCATTTATGGGATCTTACTGACATTGGAAAACAAAAAACCACATACGCACAGACACAGAACAAGTCATATTGAAATAATGAGTAAATTAGAGTGTGTGATGCTTACCAGATCAGCTCTTCTTTCCTCCAAATTTTCATCTTGTTCTAAAACATCTTCTGCCATACCATAGAGGGTAGGGTTCCTTACCATCCGAACAAAAAGGTAAGTGTACACAAGCCATTTACATGCTTCTTTAGCGTTTTGCACAGTTCCAAGGACAATTTCTGCGTTTAACTGATCAGCCAATTTAGAGATAAACTGGCTTTCAATAGGAAGCTGCTGATTCATTAAAGAAAGATAATATTGCAGTTCACTACGTCCGGTTATAATAATTCCTTCACCCTGTGTGTCATACTGAGGCCTTCCCGCACGACCAAGCATCTGCATGACATCTAGGGGACTTAATTCAGTCCATGCTCCTTTTTCAGGATTGTAGATTTGGGTACCTTTAATAATCACAGTATGAGCAGGTAAGTTGACACCCCAGGCCAGGGTAGCAGTAGATACCAATACTTGTACATGTCCATCCGAAAAAAGCTCCTCAACAATTTGCCGATCAGCTCTAACCATCCCTGCATGATGAATTGCAAAACCATATGGTAACAGGTCCTTGAGATCATTGCTCTTTACCAGCTCTGTGTGAGACTGAAGAATTTCACGACTTGCACTATCTTCTTTCAAGAATTTAATAATAGTGTCATTGGCAATGGCACTATCTCGAATGGCACGAGCTGTTTTGCTTGTTTCCTTCCTTGAGTGCACAAATATGAGCACTTGATGTTTTCCTGCATTACCTATTACCTTCTCATAACACACATCATTCATCAGCTGAAACCTCTGCAGTGGTTTCTTTACCGTGATCCCAATGTACTGCTGAGCCAGAGGCACAGGCCTGTAGCTATTATCAAACTCGAAGAGCCCCTTTTCTCTATCAACTCGTAAAAATAATGCAACATCTTCATAATTTGGAAGTGTAGCTGACAATCCAACCAGACGAATATGCTCTTTTGTAGTTTCAATTTGCCGAACAGTTCTTGCTATAATACTTTCAAGCACTGGACCTCTATTGTCATGCAGGAGATGAATTTCATCAATAATTAGAAGCTTAACAAGCTGTGTATAAGTGCGATCACCTGATTTTCTAGTAATAATGTCCCACTTCTCTGGCGTAGTCACTATAATCTGCGTTTCTTCAATTTGCTGACGAGTCAATGATTGATCTCCACTTAGCTCCTTAACCTTAACACCATAATGCTCTAGACGATGGGAAAGGTTGCCCACCACCTCAGCGACCAGTGCTTTCATAGGCGCAACATAAACAATCTTGTAATTGTTATGATTAATTGATCCATCATCGTTCCTATTCAGGGCTATCTGCTGAAGTATGGTGAGCATAGCAACGTTTGTCTTCCCGGCCCCAGTGGGAGCACACAACAAGAGATTTTCAGCACTGAAGAGTGCGGTCTCATAAACTTTACTTTGCACTCTGTTCAACTGGTTCATCCCTCCAAAGGCCGGCTGTGCCCAATCCGGCATATCAGAGATCTTTACAAATCGTTCGCCAGCAGCTAATGGCTTTGGTGTCAAAGCAGGCACATGAACTTCCTCGTAGCCCTTCATTTGATTTTTAAAAGAACCCCTAGGAAGCTCACATTTCTTATTTGCCATCAATAAACCACCTTGGTTAAAGGCAAGGCTGTCAAGATCTAGCAATTGCCTCTGCCCCTTCAACCAACCACCATCAGCATCTCTATCAACTCTCTCCCGACGATCCTGGTCACCATCTACAACAGTTCCATCCTTCAGCCTGCGAGCCTCCTCCCTAATGTTTTTTTCCACGATCTTTTGCCTTTCCTTTGCAGTGGCTCGTGTGGCGTGCAACTGCTCCAGGATCGCATTATGATCCTGTCCCAATCCCATCATCTCCTCTTCAATCTCCTTTCTCTTGTCTTGATCCTCAGCCCTTGCCAGACGTGTACACCAAACTACTTTCAACCTATTCCTCAACAAATATTTGATGAGACTAAATTTATCGAATTGCAGATGCACCAGGAGCTTAGTCTCAACTTCACGGTCATCGCCTTCAGCCAGAATTTTAAGAACTTCTTCAGCAAGCTTCTGGCTCTGCTGCGGATCAATCTGCTGATCATAAGCCTGTGAAATCTTCCTCTGAAGCCAATACGCATCAATATCCTGAACATTCAAGGTCATTCCCTCATTGGCTTCCTGCTCCTCGTCATCATCAATCCCACCGCCCATCTGCATAGCACCAGAACCATGAGCTGTAATATCATCATCCTCCTCTTCATCCTCGGGTACCATATCCAGATCACTCTCTTCTTCTTCCTCTTCGTTCTCCTCAAACTCAACCGCAACCCCAACATCATCGTCGAGTCCATTATCTCCAGCATCACCAGCGTCACCAGCATCATGATAATCGGTGATGAGCCTCCCAATAGACACCAGCTGATCAAAAGTTTGGCCAGAAATGGGATTCAACAACTTCTCAATCTCCTTTTTCTTATCTGGATTCTTGAAACTGTCATTCTTCAGGACAGCCAAAATCTCATCAGCAGCACCACTAACAATATTAAGAGGCTGGCCACCCAACTGTTGCTGAATAACACTGAGCATTGCTTCATAAGCAGCTCTTGTCTCTTTAGTCTTAGGCTGGTAAACTCCTTCATCAGAAGAAGTGAGAACACTCTCCACCTGTAGACGCCTCTTTTTACTCTTAGGGGGAGCAGCCTCAAGACCGGGGTCCCGCTCCTTCTTCTTCTTAGACTTGTTAATTTTATCCTCCAAGTCTTGAGGTTTATCTGTAATAGCTCGGTCGCCGAAAGATCTTGGATCAATCCTTCCCCATAGAGATTCAGGCTCTCCAGTAGGCTCGTGGGTGTCGCGAGGGCGAGAGTCAGTGGTGAGAACAAGACTCGAATTTGCCCGGTACTCGTACTGCTTGAACCGGGCGTGTGCCTCAGCACCACCACCAGGGTGTGCCATTTTCTTCAAACGAAACCCTAAATTTATAGCAAAACAAACAATTACTCCAAGTTTCTCAAAACCCTAACTTCAATGATACGTGAATGAAGGATTAAGAAAATTAAAAGTATAACACTATAATGTATTTCAGAATCAAGTAAAAGTATTGCAGATTGATTGAAGATGATGAAACGAGAAAGGAACTCGCCTGTAAGAGCGACTCTGAAGTACGCAATCGACTACGTATTTTACCAAAGTGTTTTGTGTTGAAATAAAAATAAATTGGAGTGGCAAGGATTAATTTGCTTTTATATATGGCGAGGAGTACGCAACCGACTCGAGTTAGGGCGGTAACTTTCGGATCCGGGTCGAATTATATCTACTCCGTCTGGTTCCATGTAAGTTGGGCTGGATCCAGTATGCCAACCCTCAGCTTCACCTAATTTTATTCGAATTTGATCAATTTTCTATATACTTTTTGGATCCAATGTTTTCTACAATAAATTTAGGGGCCGTTTGGTAGGGTGTATGGGATTAAGATGAATTAGATTAGAGCCGGATTGAAGGCCATATTAAAATCATGTTTGGTAGATTTGATTGAATGCTTCCATGTTAATTCTAAATTGGTATAGATTTTAATTTGTTATTTATTTAAGTATAATGTTTTTTCATTTTCAGATATTTGAGAAGAATTTATGATATTTAATGATATGTTAAAAAGGAAATATGTAATTTTGAGGTTATTAATGATATTTACCTAATCCATATTTACCCGGATTAATTAATCCACCCACGTCTGGGTGGATTATAATCTAGTCTTAACCGGGTCGTAAGTATTTAATCCATTTAACCCGGTATTAGAGCAATGCCACCAAACGTTGTATTAGCCCATATTAACACATATAATATGACCTAATACTCCCTATTAGGTCCTACCAAACGGCCCTATAACATTACATGATCATTCAACTTACCTTACATAATCAAATAAATATTTTCAATAATAAGATCATTAACAATTGATGTGGAAATATCTAAAGTCACAGTTCTCGTATAATTTAAAACACTATAATAAAAATTAATAATCTCGATGTAATTATCATGAGTTAAGAAGCAAAAGAATGGTGGTCTCAAAATAACATGAGATAAATCTCAGAGCAAATTGTTATAGACACTACAACATATAAGGTTTTTCCCGGCGCGAAAAAAGCGCCGGGAATAGGAAAATTAGCGCCGGGAATATATTCCCGGCGCTTCTAAAAGCGCCCCATCGCCGCCGGGTTAGGGGGGCGACGGGAATAGAAAAACCGCCGGGAAAAAGTATTCCCGGCGCTTTCAAACTATTCCCGGCGCTTATAATGCGCCGGGATTAAGCCCACTTTTAATAATAAATATAAAAAAAATTAGTTTTTAGGTATATTTTGTGCTTTTGATTAGTGCATTCATATAACCCAAATCTAAATCGAATAATTTTTTTATGATCTTTTAACAAATTAAATCACAAAAAAAATTTCTAATCATCCAATATATACTATCAAAATATGCTTCTTTTTCAAATCATTCAACAAATGAAATGCCTCAACAATTTGCATTAACAAAAAATATTAATAAAATATCTATCAAACTAAATACAAAATAATGTGCAATTTAACCCTTCATCTTAAACCTTCTTCTTTGGCAACACCTTCCTGAAATACCAAAAATGAAAGTGTTAGAAACATAACAACAATGAAACACAAATAGTAAATCCAAGAAATGAAACTTATCATATAATAATGACTAAACAAGATAAACCAACAATAAATACGATTAATTCTACCAAATAGAACTTGACGTAGACATGAATTATATTACTAATAGAAGCACTTCCACAATCATATTAGCCAAAGCATATGGTAGTAGATGAATTCAACTAAATAAAATTTAACATAGACATGTAATTCATTAGTGACATTATCAATAAAAAACTTACATGAACACAATTACCAAACTTAACATGGACATAATATTCATTAACCTCTCATACCTCACCGGTATTGTGGTTTTGGGTTTGTTTTTTTTCACTGTAGTTTCTTGCATGGGTACTTGCGTCTGCAATTAATTTGAAAATCATAGATTAATTTCTTGCATCTGCTAAGAGGAACTTGAAGAAGTAAAACTTTGAAACTCTTGAAACATATTACCTCGCAAAATTGGACACTTGAGTGCATATGACTTTCTCGAGGAAATGTAGCACCCTGTAAACTTGAAAGATTGCGGGGCTGCATTCACCTCATGATCACTAGATGTCCCTCCATTCATATTGGTCGGGGCTCCTATTAATGAGAATATAGTTATATAAATTTCAAATATTACAACTTCACAAATATTTATGCATACATATATAACTCTAAAACGCATACATTACCTTAGATGATTGAACATTCTGGTGGAAACGAGATTGAAGTGCATTTTCTATCATTTGTTCCATCTCTCCCCGTAGCTCCATCCTCAATTCTTCTCTAACCTTCTTATCGATAATCGAATCTTGATTCTTTATGGCCGAGACTTTATATATATATTACTGATCATAATATTTAATAAGCTATGAATTGCTGTCATGACTATATATATATATATATATATACATACAACAATTAATGCAAACTAACATGCATTATAGTATATGTACTAGCTGCTAGTAACAAACGTAACTCTGGTGGTAGAAAATTAACTACTATTAATCAAAGGATAGGATAGGGTGATCACCTCACTCAGCAAACAATTAATTACCAAAAATTAATGTTACATATTAACAATGATTCAATAGGCCGAACACCATTAGAACTATTTTCGTAATTATATGATCAAATGAACATGTAGTTCCCATCTGAAAAATTACATATTAAACAACACCAAACACTAACAATACTATAAGCCTAACATATAATTACGAAAATAGTACCAATTTTTCAAAGCTTAACTTCACACCAAACACTACCAGGAAGTTAACATATAAAAACCAGTTTAATCAATATAACTAACATAATCCAAGAATCAAAACTAACAATACTATAAGCCCAAAGATCCAATGAACTTACAGTGATGATATTAGGATGCCTTAACCTGAACAAGAGAGCAACTTCAGATGTGAACTGATTCTCCAAGAACTCAGCCAATTCTCTATCCTCTTCAGGTTGGCTAATGAGCTTTATAGCCACGTCACTCTGTTTATAAACCCCCTATAAATTCTGCTAAAAGATAAGTAAAATGAAAACCCTCTTTAGTCTTCATTAGAACAAAGTTTATACATTCAAAGTTCAAACATATAAAAATAATTCAGGTCCAAAAAATAGGCAAAAAATCTCTATAATTGAGAGCATAACATCACCTCAGTACCTTTCGCCACACATTTTAAAACTCTTGAAACTTTTTAATGATAGTCAACTAATCTTAATTCAGCGAAAACTAGTTTCAAAAGCAAGCAAGATCTCTGTGCATACAAACCAAAAACATGTAGGGAACAACTGAAATAACTAAAAAATAGTCTCTTACAATGGCGAAGGAAACGAAAAAAAAAAGAATGAAAATCATAATTGAGCAATGGCATACCCATTTATGCACAAGTCACTGCATCTCCTGCACTTCAGTTCAAGAACTAAGAGTAATAGGTTCGGAATCTATAATGATCATCAGCACTTAGCTAAGCAAATGAAGACTACACAACCAGATCAATCGGCATTTACATTTCACAAGAGCCATAAATGGAATATCCACGAGAACTTGTCCAAATATAGCAGTGCTTCAATATAATGTAGCAGTTGATTAAACAATATAATAGTGGCACATTAATGTCTCCATTCTTAAGCAAAATACCCAAAAGATAAAGATTATGGAAGGTTCAACTTTTAACAGCTGAAACCACATTAGCATCACAAACTGCCAGCAATATCATGCATATGTCTAGAAAACTATTGGGAAAAAAATGCTAACATAGAACTTAGCTAAATTTCATAATCGGAGGCAAAAAGATATTCCAAACATATTTATTAAAACAACAATACTTGAAGATTAAGTAAAAAACATTGCATTCAAACAAAGTAATATGTTAAACAATATCCAGTGTCATTTCATATGAAAATCTAGATAGCAAAACTTAACATAGTTACTCTTCCGTCACTATCTCTTAACAGAACATTCAACCAAAAAGTACATTGTCTTAACCAAAAAGCTATTTGAAGCTGGAGTTTGATAATTGGAGTTTGCCTTTGCCTTTATTTTTTCAGTTGGCAGTTTGTAAAGTTAAAAAAGGGTGCAAAAAGTGCATGTTTACATGTCAATGGCAGAGGTTTGGCCGTGGCCAAATAAGAAGACAAAGAGAACTGAATTTGGCAAGACAGAGGATCAAATCAAATAATTTCATAGCAAAAATCATAAACTAATTACTACTTCTCAGAGTATGAAAATACACATTTCATAGCAAAAATCAAACAATAATAATATTTCCGTACGTTGCTATGGAGATGGCCCTTGGGAAAAATTGGACACTGTGGACGAGATCTCAAGCAAAACAGAAAATGCGACAAAAAGCACAGCAATCAAAAACCTCATTTATAATAACAAAGAGTACCTCAGTGCCACTCCGATTCTTTTGCATACAAATTGCAATCCACAAATCCTTCTTCCCCAAACGCCTATGGTCGAAGCAGTAGCAAGCCCAAACTCCGATTGTAATATTGTAAGAATTGAGAGTTGATTGCTTCCATTCTTTGATTTCTTCTACGGATTGAAGTAGAGAAAGAAGCGATATATGCTTAACCGGAGCAATTAGCAGAAGATTTTGCAATTTGGGGAAAATGTTGCAATTTTAGTAGAGGGTTTAGGGGTATGGAGTTCTAAATCGCGTTAATGAAAGAATAAAGGAAGAAATAGATTTTTTTTTGTAAAAAAAAAATGTTGGGTACAATTGGAAATGCGGTGGGTACATCAGAATACACCCGGCGCTTAAAATCCGTTGAAATTGTGCCGAGAAATTGGGAAGTATACCCGGCGCTTTAAAACCGACGGGAATAGAGAAAAAGCGTCGGGTTTACCACTTTTACCCGGCGGTTTAATAAACGCCGGGAAACGGGCGCCGGGAAAAGTGGAAAATGTTGTAGTGAGAGAGAACATCCAATCCTTGATTTTGCAAGTTCGGATTCAATTGGAAGAGACGAATTTAATTTAAATTATTAATCGAATCCAATAAAAATTGACCACGTCAAATGATATGGCTTATTATTTTAAGATATGCTACAAGAAGAAAATAAATAATAAATGTGTTGCTATGATGTACTGATTACTGAAGTATTATTTTGTATTTCATGGTGATTTTCATAATAATCAAACTACCCATATATCCAAATATTAATAGTTTGTTTTTGGCACATCTACCTCAATATGAATATCATGTGATTTTCATGAGTAGATATTAAAGAAACTTAGTCGAACTATCCTTGAGGTTTAGTGTAATTATATATATCAAATATGGAGGATGATCAGTATAATTACACTAAACTTCAAAGGTAGCTAGAGTAATCTCCCTAAATCTTAACGGCAAATCACTTGATCAAATATTTTGTGATTTTATAGAAATTCAATAATTCCAAAATCTTACGAATAACTATAAACATAATGTTAACACAATCGAGAAATTGTAAAACTTATGGCTTGAATTGAAAGTCACGTCACTAGACGCTCATTTTAAGAAAATGATTGCACCCCCTTGCGTAGGTAACCGCGATTGATCACAATCGCAAGATAAAATTCAATGGTCACATTTTCGTCCTCTTTCGTGAGCAATTTCACAGAAAGACAAGAATAAACTCTATCCATAGTGCCCCTTGAATAATCGTGCTTATCTCACGTGATACTTTAACTTGTTCTTGATTTTAGGAGGTTGTGTGAAATGTATTCTCCATCTTTTTATTTATTTTTCTTATTTTATTTTGAAGATGTCTTAAGACACACTTGCACTCACAAAATGAAATTATTTTTCTTCAATAACACTATTTCGTACAATAATAATTTAACATCACTTATTTTAAGAGCCTAAACAAATGCCTATTTTTCTAAAAGAAAGAAGTGTCTGATGGAGCATAAGTTATCATATGCCAAATTTATACAAAACTAATTGATCCAAAAGATATTCTAAAACGAGTAATATTAATAAATTAAATCAAGTTAAATTTGATTTTCAATCATTTAATAATTTGTAATTATAAAGTACAATATATGGAATAAATTTTTCATCTTTTTAGTCTAAAACATCAAAACAGTTTAGTTAGAATTGAAACTTTGTTATTTTTTTCAATTTAATAATTTATTCACATTATTTCCGAATATGTTAGAAAAGAAATTTTAATACATGGTACATTATATTATCAAAGTAAATAAATATATAAAATAATTTATAACCAGGAAAACTGGAGTATTAATAAACAAACAAAATTCAGTTGAGCAAGGAGAATTAAGAGCCTCAAATAAATAACCACCGCCGGCGACCATGTCCCTTGTCCTCCGTCCGCCGTCACTGCATCGCTCCGAGTGTGCGCAGCAAATTGCTTCAAACTATTTTTCTCGCTTTAAAGCTTCATGGCAAGAGGTACTTACCTACTCTAACAAGTACAATTTTTTAACTAGTGGTAGTATCGCAGTCTCTGATGTTAACTCACGGTTCTATTTTCTGGTAAGGTTGCCGGAGTTTTGGTTTTCTCGGCGATTCCTTTCACGGCGGTGAAAGCCATAGCTAACAGTCCTATTGGGGAGTCTCTGCAGAGGCGAATGGAGGAGAAAAAGAAGCTTTACAAGGATAATTCTTCAAAATTGAAGCTACTTTCTGACAAGGCTAGAATTGAGAGGTACAATGCCTGTGATTGGATATATAATTCTTCACTAACAATTTTGATAAATTCATATGTGATGCATATTACTTGATTCCCAATTGCACATCAAGTATATGTGAAAATGCCGCAGTAGAATTTGTGGTGCATAAAATATGTTTGTGAGATTATACATGTATGAATTCGAAGAAAGCAGCATCTTGTGATGTGGGACTATCAACTTCTTTTTAGTTTATTGAACATGTGCATTAAGCTTTTCTGTATCGTCAGCTAAATTCGACTGAGTTTATTTAATTCTCTTGTTTTCTAGCATGTGGTATGGAGAGGAACGCCCTCGGTGGCTAGGTCCGATATCATGTGACTATCCTGCCTATCTCACTGGAGAACTACCCGGGGACTATGGTTTTGATATAGCAGGTTTGAGCAAGAATCCGACGGCCTTGCAGAAATATTTTAAGTGAGTAGGCTTTTCAGCATTCAAATATTTTTACGTTATAAAAAAGTGAACTTTACGTGGGATCTTAAATTAACTTAAGTTACTCCATATATTGAGTAATATAACACCGTTGTTTACAATCTTTAGATATTGTAGCATTTTTTCATTTAAAAAGTTCAGCATAACACATTAACACTTGTCCACTAACTGATTAGATGTAATATAGAGGAAGAGGTTATTCCTTCATTTTCCCAAACTTACAGTCTCTGTTCCCTTGCCCTTTCCATAGCCATCGTCTTGCTTCAAAGTAGACCAATTTTGGCTCCCCCCCCCCCCCAACCCTCAAACGAAAATAGAAATCCTTCATATCAAATATCTGTTCATCTAATAAGAGGGGTAAAACTTGATCTAAGAATCATGATTTTATTGCTGCAAGAAAGGCTAATATTCTTAGTTGATAAAGATGGCCTCCTTGTGCAGTTTAACAGCCTCTTAGATATAAAACATATATACTTTATTTTGCAGTTTTGAAGTACTGCATTCAAGGTGGGCTATGCTTGCTGCTCTAGGTGCTTTAATTCCCGAAATATTAGACCTAATAGGAGCATTCCATTTTGTGGAACCTGTTTGGTGGAGAGTGGGCTATTCAAAGCTTAAGGTTAGTATGTGCTGCATTTAATCATTTTTTAGCCTCGTCATAAGTTTTGTTTTAGTTCCCTTCTTTCTTTGCAATTTGTTGGGTCAACGTTTTTATGGTCAGAGTAGTGAAATATAGATCCTTAATCCAAGTCTTAGATTTTTTTGTGTTGCTCAAGTTCATTTTCTTAAAGTTATGAAATCATGACCTAATTCTTTATGAGACTTGATAAGCAAGTATGTAATATGCCCTTGTCTGCCTAATACCCACCTGCAAACCACACAAAATGGGCACATTGAGTACTTTCGCAGCAAGTCGTGGATCCAGAATTTCTTCAGTGACATGTCCTACTTAAGTTTCAAATTAATATTCATAAATATGTTCATATTGATCCATATTAATGTAGAGAAATCATCAGTTTTTACCATGGTTTCATTCTTTTCTTTCCGTCAAATTATACCATCTCATTGAATATGATCCTTATGATGCATCATAAATGGCAATAGTTTGTTGTATCACATTTAGTTTCCATTTACTACTTATAAATTGTACATAGTCCATGAACTTGAACTAATCTTATTTAGATAATAATAACTGCATTCCGAAATAGTATCTATACCCAGATAATTTCACTTTTAAAAGCTCCTCATTAATTTGAGTTCTTTTCTATTTCGTACATTATCTATCCACAGCTGCTATTAGAATACTAGTTTCAGAATCGTTAAGGATCATTGCTCTTAACCATTTTTGTTTCTATCTCTAATCTTCACCAGGGTGATACACTCGATTATCTTGGCATCCCGGGTCTCCATGTCGCCGGAAGTCAAGGAGTTGTTATCATAGCCATCTGTCAAGCCCTTCTAATGGTAATTTCCATTTTTCTCAAATATTGATCTTATCGAAGCCTACCTCCGCAAAGATTCATTATTTGCCAATACGAATGTCTACTATTTCTTTTGATATAGTCGCTTGTTTATCATGATCGTATTTCACCTGCAAGGCTTAAGAGGAAAATTTGAGATGTTATCCAATTTCGAGTTTAATTACTTTTGTGCGATGGATATGAAAAATTCCAATTTCGCAAATGTTCAAAAACTTGTCACCATGCTGATCTATCTAGCTGCTTGATTGATTATTTTGTCAACTTTCTTTACATCTGTTAAATTGCAGCTTCCATTTAAGAAGAACGGATTAAAGCTTGATTGCGATCCTTTCTCGAAATTCTACTTGCTCTCTTATAGTTTTGAGTTTGTGTGTAGGTTGGTCCAGAATATGCACGATACTGCGGCATTGAGGCCCTGGAGCCGTTAGGAATTTATTTACCGGGTGACATCAATTATCCAGGAGGTATACTTTTTGATCCCTTAAATTTGTCGAATGACCCTGATGCTTTTGAGGAACTAAAGGTGAAAGAGATGAAGAATGGGCGTCTAGCTATGGTTGCCTGGATAGGTTTTTACGTTCAAGCCGCTCTAACCGGTAAAGGACCTATACAGAACCTTATTGACCACATCTCAGATCCAATCCATAATAATCTGTTCTCAACTCTAAAATCTCTGTAATATTTTGTTTTGTGCATGAATTGTATGTACATTCTATAATAAAAGCTCAATGAAAAAATCAAACAATGTAATTATAATTTAACTTGTCCAAATTATGAGTAAATTGCGCTTTTGGTCCTCCTCATGGATTAACTTTCGCATTTTTCGTCCCTCTTAAATTTTTTGTAGCAAATTGATCTCTCTTATCAATGTAGTACATAACCTTCGTCCCTCTTAAATTTTTGTAACAAATTCGTCCCTACAAAATACATCACTTAAATTTAAAATATATTCAAAAGTTGACGAAAAAGTTGATTTATTTTGTATTTAAGAGGGACTAATGTGTCAACTTACATTGATAAGAAGGATGAATTTGCTACAAAAAATTTAAGAGGTAATAATGTGTTATAATAGCGACGAATGTGATACATGACATTGATAAATATCAAATTGACCAATCTGCTACAAAAAATTTAATAGGAACGAAAATGCAAAATTTATAGTATAACGAGGACCAAAAATGCTATTCACTCTCCAAATTATTGTAGTATTCTACGGGTAATGATAATTTCAATGGAAAAGACCATAATACGTAATGCTCAAAATTTGAAACATTCCGGCAGAAGTGAAAAGGGTCTTAAAAAAAATTTAAAAACTGAATTGCACAAAATTGCTACCAATAATTTTAAACTTTAATAGCATACTTTCTCAAAGGAAAATACATATCTTTCTTTTTCTGCTTTTCCGTCTTCAAAGATACCTAAAAAAATAAAACCAAAATCCCCAATTAATAAAATATAAATAGAGTTGAATTATAAGTTTTACCAAAAAGCGTATTTTATAGTATGATGTTGTTGTACCTGGTGTTTTGTAAGGCGACGTCGTATTGCACGTGTCTTCTTAGGGCGGAGATCAAGGGGCAAGAACTTCTTCTTGCTGTAAACTTCACGGAGAGCCGCCTTCTGTTTCTGCGAAATGACGGTGAGAACCTGAGCAATGGAAAGCCTTACGACTTTAATTTTCGACAGTTTGTTAGGAGCGCCGCCGGTAACTTTCGCCACCCGCAGCAACGCCAGCTCCGCCTTCAGATCCTTAAGCTGCGCCAGCAGCTCCGGTTTTCCCTTCTGCCGGAGCTCATGCACCTTGATCCGAGCTGCAAAAATGAAATTAAAAAAATTATTAATTTCCTAAACAGAATGGAATTTTATTTCTTCATACGTAAACGTACCCATTTCTCGTTCTTCGTATTCTCTGCTTGCTTGGAGATGAAGTGTAGAAAACCCTAATAGTAATATTTTGTTAAATGCTTCTTTTGGGCTTACAAGTGTTGGGCCTATATTTCTTTAAATTATACTAGGCCCAGTTCAATCACGATTTTAATCTTTTCGTTGTTGGGCTTTTAGACCACAATTTTCCCTTCTTACAATTTTAAGTAGTAATTTATGTTGTGCAATTCATGGCCTTGGCCCTTGGAATATAGAGTAATTAAACGATACTTCAAAGAAATGTTAAAAAATAAATAATATAGTCTAATTATAGGAAGTATTACAAATTATAAATGTCAATCATATTGTTCAGTGACATTGTTATATTAACATGATATTTTAATATTTTATAATGTTACTTCTAACTACAATAGTATATTTCACTATTGAATATTTATCTTCACTAGTATAAGTGATTTTTAATTAGTAGGGAAACTTTTATTGATCTCAATATTTTTTAGAAATGTACTTAAAGCCTAACTTATTATCAAATGCCTCTATCAAAACTAAAAGAAACATGGGCTTATTTGTCTATTTTTTTAAAAGAAAATTATTTCATGTTTGAGAAAAGTAAGATTAAAATGTATTCTATTTTATGAAATAAATTTGTCCAATTTCAAATTTTCCAAACTATTATCCGAAAAGTCAAATAAACAACAATTTTATTTTCTAAAAAAAAACTAACACAAACTTTACTTTGATTTGACATAAAGTAAAGTATACTTTACACAACTTATCTCACATAACAAATATGATTTGAAATAAAATTTTACGCATCTTATACCTAATCCAAAAAACATACACCTACTTTATTTCATATGTCACTCTCCCAAAACTCAAACAAATAACATTATACAAATCGAGATTATTTTACAAACTTGCAATACTCTCCCAAACATCAACAAACAGAACCCTTATAATACGACATAACAATATAAACACGTCACTAAACAATAGGATTAATTAATCTTTAAATTTCTTGAGATCATTAATGAGTGAACAGTAGGAAAATTCTTGTCCAAGTCTGGCTTGGCCAAACCCATCCAACCACGAAGCAAGTGCATTGCACTTGTTTTGTGATTGGTCACTTTCTTGAAAGTTACATCTAATCCCAAAATAAGTGTATTACACTTGCCACTTTGAGTTCGACCAAACCCGATCTGAATAAGAATTTCCCGTGAACAATATGATTATGTTTGGTGACACTTTTGAATGAAACATGTCACTAAACCGCCGCTTGAAAATGCAGGTCAGAGTTTATGGTTGAATGAAGAATGGATTTAATGAATGTGCACATGGTATGGAGGAATAGGGGGAAAGAAAGGGCTCCATAAATTTGCATGTGGAATCACATGTGGGGAACAAACCTACTGGTTTGTTTCCAATCCATACGTACACTTCAAAGTTAATTTTCTCTTCAATTAAATTTATGACAAAGAAAAAAAATATATTTATATTTAACTAGTTCAAACTTATTGTCCCGAGGCTTGGTGGAAGCACATTCTGCGATTTACATCCTTCAGGGTTCTAGGGCAAGGGTTCTGAGGATCCAAGATTAGTCTAGCGTAAGCTTGGACACCCGAGTTTAAAAAAAAAAAAAAATTAATCTGATTTAAACTTCAAACACAATTTCAAATTACATAACAATTTAAATTTAAGTTAAACATAATGTGCTGTTGGTAAACTTGTCTTAAATAGCAAGACAGACCACTTGGTTTTGTGAAATTAATTTGATTTTCACGCAACAATGTGATTCTTCATGTTTACACATCTATGTATTTATTTCACGTATATCATCAATTGATATTTAATTTAAAAATAGTACTAACAATGTTTACCAAGAAAAATAGTACAATTAATTAATACAATTAATGAGTAACTGTAGTCCTGACTTTTAAAATCAATGTGGTTGACAAAGAGTGAGTAAATATTAAATTAAATATGATGCCCAACTTTTAGAGAAAATTATTTTGGGTTGAATTGGGACCGTGGACTGGACTTGGTCTGCCTATGAAATTATGAGTAGGTGACAGTACAAAAAATTATTGGATCCACCAGCTCCAAGTCTTCTAATTATTAATTTTTTACTTATTTAATATTAATGGATTTTCAAATAAAAAAAAATTAAGGGTAAAACAATTCCTCTTATCTATGGGATGGTATCAATTGCCCGTCTAAAATATCATTTGTAATATTTATCCCTTTATGTTATAGTTTTGGAATCATTATTTATAACGACTAAATTGTTTCTTTATTAATCATTTATTTTTCAACCTACCAAACAATGTCTCAATTGCTCCATCAGTTCCTTCTGTTTTAGAGGTACGAGCCAATCGAACGAATGTTGTTCAAGAAGGTCGTCCATTCCTTTTGTTTCCTTCCGTTTTTTTCTCTCTCTCAAATCATTTATATTCCATATAATTCTCGATTTTTTTCTTTATAATTCTGTTTCAATTTTTATATTGTGATAATTTATCTCATTAATTTTCGTTACAAATTATTATTCCAAATGTTGAGTAATTTTCCTTCAAATATTTACTCGCAAAATTCAAACTTGACACAGACTCATACTATTGATAATGATTTATATTAATATTGAATATTCTTCTGCTTTGTGAAGTTAGGGAACTTATAGGTTGCGCTATACGCGCAATTGTACTTTGAGTAGGAATCTGAAGAAAAATTACTTTTTAAAGAAAAATTACTCAATATTTAAAGTAATAATTTGTAATGAAAATAAAGTAATAATTACCACCAAATAAAACTGAGACAAAATGTAGACGTATAGGAAAATTTCAGACAGAAAATAAAGAAGAAAAATTAAGATGAAAAATACTTGCATTATCTTTTTTATAATGAAAGTCTATTTTTTACCTGGTCCAATGCACGCACGCCTTTAAGGACCAACAACCGCACTCTAGCTACTAGATACGTCTATATCAAATCGACATAGTTCTTGTAATTTTTTTAACGTGTTAACATGAACACTTTTTTATTTTATTTTTATTTTTTAACAAACACATGAAAATGATAATATTAATGATATGTAACGCCTCAAGAAGTCTTAACTACAAAAGGTTACGTATTAATGATGATATTAATTATAGCGTTCAATCTTTGTACCAATTTCTTGACAAAGTTTTTATTTATCACACAAGTGTCTTGCTTTTTGGTAATTTTTACAAAAATGATTTTTTTTTTAACTTTGATTGATATATATATATATATTTGGTTGCCCAAGGGTTTAATCCTTTTCGAGACGCGTCGGACACATAAAGTGGGAAGCTCTCTCAACAGGGATTCGAACCTGAGTCCGCTAATTCGTAATGACTAGTCCATTCCACTACACAAATCACCTGTTCGTATATATAAATAAATATATATATATATATATATATATATATATATATATATATATATATATATTATGTTGTCATTTTCCAAAATAATTGGTGTTAGAAAATGTGAATACCGTTTTTTTATAATGCATCCACACGTACACATAAGCGATCATGATATTCAACTGTGAATTCACCCACAAACATAGTTTTTGGGAGACCAACGAATAATTAATGTCACCTACACATTTAGTTTAGGGTGCACGGCCCCCTCCGCCCCCCAACATTTGCTCTCGTTGAAAATCGAACCCGTGATTTTTGCTCTAATACCACTTGTAAGACCTCTGACAATATCAGTTGACTCAAAATCAACTGATCTTAGGAAATGTGCATACGGTTCCCTTATGGTGCGCGCCACGATATTCAATTGAGACTCTACACACACTTAGTTATCGGGCGATCACTGGACAATTAATGTCACCTACACACTTAGTTTACAATGTCCAACGTAAATTATCATTATTAACAATTAATAATACATGTTTAAAAAAAAACTTATCTTAGTAACAATTTTTTCATCATCATGGTGCATTCATCATTCATTTTAAGATTTTTATCTAATACTCTCATCTTTTCGTATTAGTTGGCGCCTTTCTTTTTTTCACACAGATTAAGAACTCTTATCATTACATATTTTTTTAATGGTAAACTATTTTAAATACCCTTTATAATAATGTTTACTTTTTAATTTTTTATTAACGAAAGATAATCATTGAATTTCTCAACTTCAATTGAAAAAAAGCTTTAAAAATTCAAATATATCAATTAATATAAAATATTATTTTTTACAAATATGTCGGTTAATATGGAATGGAGTGAACACTTGCTTTCCTAACTTTGATACGTATGGATCAGAAATGTAGGGTTAGGACCAGTGGGCCACACCTTAGCCTTTTCCGGGAATGAGGCTGACCTAAAGCTAGCGCGGGCCCCATAGAAGATCACACCCCAAACGGCCAAACCCAATTGGGTAGAATAATTACTTCAACTTTTTTGGGGACTGTTTCGTTGAGGTCAACTCTAGTGGTTGGGGCTCACCTGAACCCTATTTTCCCCGTCTCCAATCGGTATTACAATTATGAGCCCTAAAAAATATAATATAAATTTAATTTATATTAAAAATACAATGTTATTAAATTATATTAAATTTTTTTAACTAATAATAATAATAATAATGACGATAATAATAATAACAGTTAATAATAAATTTAAAAATACAATGTTATTAAATTATATTAAAATTTAAAATTAATTTTTTTCATTTTTGTACGTTTTATCTAAATTTTATAACCGTAGATAAATTTAAAATTTAAAAAATAATATAGGAAAAAACACTTTTGATAATTAAACTTTTGTCCAAATTGTACATTTATTACCAAACTTTCTAAAAATACACATATGAAACCATGATTTAGGCCTTATTGCTGCATTTTATTTACCCGTCTATTTTTTGATAGAATTCATCACGTGCGGGACACGTGTCTGTTAAGTGGCGAGTTGTTCATGTAGGCTCGAGCAAGGGGTAAAATTTCATTTTTGAAGGTAGACTTTTACCTACTTTACATTTGATGCCAAAACCTTCGAAAAAGACAAATTTAATACCCAAATTGAAGGTTGTTTGACACATTTGCACTGACCATAAATTTGTTGAACTGGAACGACCACGTGGCCATTAAGTCACCAAAATAGCACGTTTTTTGCACATGATGTGCTCGAGCAAATTTGAACCTAATCTTAATTATGCCAAAATTCCTTCGTTACAAGGCCAAATTCGTATTCTTTATATGGCTGGAAATCTCTTAATGAGAAATTTCTAACAGTGCAAGTTTCAGTTCATGAAACGCAATATATAATTTCGTATTCTTAATTTTAATGTTTTTTTGTTATAATCAATTTGGTAATTTCATTTTTTTAATATTTTTTTTTGGTAATTTCATTAATTAGGACTAACTAGGTCGGTTCAATTAAAGGAATATTCAATTTACCAAATAAAGGATTAGTATAATTTTAACATGATTTTAGTTAATATTTCATTAGTCATTACTATGTAACTTCTACGAGTATTGTCACCTTAGATTAATATAAAGTATAAACTTATAACTTTGACGCATTATTGTCAATATTATTATTTCAACAAATTCTCTTAATTAATTTAATGCATTGTTGAATATGATATTTTCTATGTGAAAAGTCAGTTAAATTATCTGGTCGAATTCCAGTAAAATCCGATAGATATTGAAATTCCACATTCGTACAAGATCTAAATCAAGTACGATCTAATTGGGCCCTGGTCCAGATCTGAAATGATTCCATTTGATTCCGATTCATTGGCCGGCTGCATGTATAGAATGCTACTGAATGATCGCACCCCCATGTCACTTATTCTTGGAGTATTTATTTCTTTGTTCTCCAAAATATAGATATTTTTCTCAATTTTTAATCTTTCTTAAGATTAATTTCTATTTTATTTTAGGAAAAATAAAAGGATAAGCTATTATTTCGTTTTCTTAAATTTACAATCTTAAAGGTGAAAGCAAATAGTAATGGACAATACTCAATTACGTAAAATGTCATCTTAGGATTCGTTCTAAAATTAGGCTAACAAACAAATAGAATATTTGAATAACCAGGGTTAGGAATTCATGTAAGTATGAAAGATGAACTGGTCTATTTTAAATTCTTTCATAATAATCATCAGGAATTCGAAATGGAATTAATCATATATATCTTTACTAATATAAATTAAATCTTCCATGCAATAAGTAATGCAATCAACTACTATGGAACCATATTTTTAATTAGGGGTGTTCAACGAACCGCTAGACCGCCCCAATTGATCGACCCAATCCAAATTGACCGCAATTTACGGGTTAATCCATATTTTTCAATCGGGTTTGATAGATTTGATAGGTTGATTTTGAGCATCTTGAAAAAAAGACCGCAAGTTTTCAATCGGGTTTGATTTTATAATTTTTTTATCTTTTATTTAATTTTAGTTCTAAAATTAAGAAAGTGATATTTATAATTAATATCAGTATATACTTTAATAAATGAGTCACGTTCCAGAGCTCAAACCCCAATTATATTAGAAAAACCCTACTGCCTTACGTAATCCTCCAATTTTAAGTGTCAAAAAGATCAAAATAGATCCAGAACTAGAACAAAAAGATTAAAAATCATTTTGCAAAAAATAAAAAGTAAAGGAAAAAAAAAAACTATCAAACAAAATTTCATTGGACCGCTAACCACCAACATTAAGTTCAAATATAAACTTTCTTTTTATTTATTTTTGGGAACAATTTTATTTTTGTGTAATGAAAACTTGTTAACCTAGTATTCGAGCTTCTTATTAGCTTTCATTAAATTATGTATTCATTGAAGATCATATTTTGTTAGTTGATATTTTACATTATATTCATTATATTTTTTATGAAATTAAAGTTTACAAAATTTATTATAAAAATAAAAAGTTGTAATTAATTAGTGTATTTACATTTAACTCATCAAACAACAAAAATACATGAAAGTTGAGAATGTTGAGACCGCAAAACCTGGCCAAAACCGCCCCAACCCGAATGTGCTGCATAGTGCAATCTCAAGACTTGTTGGGCTGGGTGACTAGAGATTTAAAAACCAGCAAATATTGAGTTGGATTTTGACAAGTACAAAATCGCACAAGAAAATCATGCATACATTTGTTATTAATTAACAAGTTTGTGGCCGATTCAATTACTGCAACACTATATTTGGTGCATGATAAATTCGAAATATATGTATCAAATATTACTTTCTATTTTTAAACCCTAGTATTTGTCACTCTCAAATCTCAATAATTTTTGCCATTAATGATTTACTAGATGACATTGATTTGTTCATCTAATTACATCGTGATCACACTACACGTCTTTGACCGTATATTATGATTTTCATTAAGCCTATTTTAGCCAATCGAAATGACATTTTCATCTTTATCAATAATAAAGATATTATTGATAACATTTTCAGATAATGCAGATATTAAAAATGTGCGTATGCAGGGCAGAATTAAATACCAATAATAAAATTAGATCAATCGGTTAGTTACCAAAGTTGCCTCACAAATATCATCCATATGAGATACATTATAATTTTTGGAAACATATGATTAAAGAAAGACGCATTAAGAAAAGGAAAGATAGACATTTCGATATAAATTAAGTCTATGATTACATAATAATTAAGCATGATTTGTTATGAGAAGAGAATGTAACAAATAGGGAAAATGGGCAATAATCTTATGTTTCATTATTTGATGTTACTATTACTATTAGGGGCCGTTTGGTAAGGTGTGTGAGATTAAGGTGGATTAGATTGGAGCCGGATTGAAGGCCATATTAAAAATATGTTTGGTGGATTTGATTGAGTCATATTATATTAAAACAATCTACCGTAATATGTTTTGTAGAGTTATGAGTTTAGATATATATTTATATATTTTCAAAGATTTTAGAAGAATTTATGATATTTAATGATATGTAAAAAAGGAAATATATAAATTTGAGGTTATTAGTGACATTTTACCTAATCCATATTCACCCGGATTAATTAATCCACCCATGCTTGGGTGGATTATAATCTAGTCTTAATACCGGGTCGTAAGGATTCAATCCATTTGACCCGGTATTAGAGTAATGCCACCAAACTTTGTATTAGACCATATTAACACATATAATATGACTTAATACCCCCTATTAGGTCCTACCAAAATGCCCCTTATTTTTGATAAATAAATATATGAATGAGCTCGTATATTTTATAAACTAAAATACTTGTTAACTTTGCATATACATAATACTAAAATATAAAATTTTATGATTTGAATAGGAAGATTTTTTTTTTGTTGATTTACCTTCAGACTCCTTCAGGTTTAGTAAATTTTCTGTAGTTTTCAAAATCACAAGAACATCCCTTGTTGTTTAATAAGTCTTACAAGGACACTCCCTATGATTTAATAAATCTTACAAAGACACCTCTACAATTTGGAAAATTATTTACAAAAAATACTCTGTAAAAGGTATCTTTGTAATTTTTAAAACTACATAAAATTTCTTATAAAATGACTAAACTTTTGGGGGTCTGAGTGTAAACCAATCCCTTTTTTTTTTTTTTTTTTTTTTTTTTTTTTTTATCATGAGACCAAATTAGCTTTTAAAAATAAGAATAACCATAAAAAAAAAAGAAAAATAAAAATTAGGAATCGAAACAGAAATTGGTATTAAAGTCCACTCAATTCCCGGGCTACAGGCCCTACACCAACACTTTTGACGCCACTATTACTCATGCTTATCTCAATCCCTAACTACAAACTAATTAAATTTTACCAAATCTTTCTAGTACTCTCTAGTCTCTACCAAATAAATATTAATAATGCAGAAATCTTAAACAAGCTAAATTTTCTATAAAAAACATCTATTTACTGAAATTATAATAAGAAATACTAACTACCAATATAATATCTCATATCTCATAATCCATATTTTTATTTTTATTTGATGGAAGCATTAGGGTGAAATTAGTAATTGAACATATCCCCATGTGTGTGTTGATATCCACTAATTATAGAAACTAATGATTTTCAAAAGTTTTAATATTAATTATTGAATACCAAAATGTCTAACCTAACCGCGTTTGAGAAAAAATAAAATATAAAATCACTCCTATTATTTTTTAAAGTGCGATAACTATCCTAACGTCAATTTTTCTTTTCTTTATCTTGGATCTAATTTAATACGGTGATCAATTACTTCCAAATCAATGGAAAAAGTTAAACCGTAAAAGGTAGAATCTGAAAATAGTTTAAAATCGACGAAGAATCACAAATTCAGCTCACACTAATATGAATATTTCTCCAGATTTGAACATATTTCATGTTTTACTAAAGATGAATATTTTCTCTATTTTAATACTATTTTTTGTATTTTGTACAAATATAATAATAAATTCGAATATATTTCATGATATTAAAAAAATTGGATAAATATTAGGGAAGAAGGTTAATGATTAATGAAAAAGAATTTGAGTTCAAATAGAATAGGGGCATAAGCAAGAGGAAGCTGTTCCCCCGCCAGCTGTTTCATATTGCCACTCCTTTCCTCCTTCTTCTTCTTCTCCTCCTCTCTCTCTGTCTAATCCACACAACATATATCTTCTCCATAGTGTTTGTGTTTGTGTGTGATTCTTGGAGCCTAAATACACACATTGATATATAATAATTATTTTATTTATATATTCGCATTATATACCGAATCAAATCTCGATCTGCAAATCACATTCTCCCTGAGATCTAGATTCCTCGTTTACGGATCACACCGTTTTCCTGTAAGTCGTTTTCCTTACGGTATTTTCCTTGTCAATTAATTTGCATATAATCTTCAATTTCGCATTATTTGTTTCCGTTTTTGCTGATTTGAGTAGTAATTATATTTTAGCATGTTTTTATTTTTTTTTTATATATATATTTTTAAATTCATGATATGTGTGTTATGTGAAGGATTTGTGTAGTGATTGGTAGTTTTGATCTGCCGTTTAGGTATTGTGAAAATGACGGCGGAAACTGAGATTTCTCAGGAGGTTGTGAAAATTGAGGAGAAATCAGGGTTGGAGAAGAGCTCTTGCCAGGATCTACCGAAACCTAATTGTAATGGGATCAGTAACGGCGATCAAGTACATGATCCAGATAATTCTTATGTTTTTGTGACTGGGGTAAATGGTATCTCTGATGATCCTGTCCTTACTAAGAAGGAATCGGTGGTTGATGAGGGTTCTGTTGTTGAACCTGATGCTGTTGTTGAGGTTAATAATGGGGAATCTGATGTTGTGGATGGGGAAGTAAGTGAGTCCTTGAAGGAGGAGGAAAATGGGAATGTGGAGGGGAGCGATGTGGATCCTCTCGTGATAAATAGTGATGGGACCCTCCCGGAGCAAGAGGAGTCCCCTGATGATGGAGATGGGATCCAAGTTGCTGTCGCTGGTGCTTCGGAGGAGCAAAATGGGGAAACTGAAAGTCCATCAGAAGCTGAAATCAATGAGGTTGAGGATCCAAGTGTGAGACTTGTAAGCTCGCCTGGAGGTGATACGGAGAAGGTCAGCGTTCAAGAAGAGAATTTAGAGAAAGTGGCGGAAGTTGAAATCGAACAGGTTGAAGATTCGATTGGAATTGATTGCTCGGCAGGAGATGAAGTAGAGGCAGTCGAGAATCAAATTGGAAATTTTAATGTTGAATCTGAAATTAAACAGGAGAAAATTGAGGATCAGATCAAATCAGAGTCTTCTCCTGCTCCTGTAGAGAATCTAGAATTTCAAGTTGTTCCAGAATCAGAAGAAAAGGGTGAAGTAATTAATGAAAAGGATGAATGTGAAGTTCAAAACAACGTGGGCACAGAGACATCAGAAGTGTGTCTGGGATCCCAAAATGTGGTTGCGGATGCAGTTGAGAGTGTTCTTCAAGAGGTGAGAACAGAGGGGCAACAGAGGATGAACACAGAGACATCGATTGGAATTGATTGCCCGACAGGAGATGAAGTAGAGGCAGTCGAAAATCAAATTGGCAATTTTAATGTTATATCTGAAATTAAGCAGGAGAAAATTGAGGATCAGATCAAATCAGAGTCTTCTCCTGCTCCTGTAGAGAATCTAGAAATTCAAGTTGTTCCAGAATCAGAAGAAAAGGGAGAAGTAATAAATGAAAAGGATGAATGTGAAGTTCAAAACAACGTGGACACAGAGACATCTGAAGTGTGTCTGGGATCCCAAAATGTGGTTGCAGATGCAGTTGAGAGTGAGTTTCAAGAGGTGAGAACAGAGGGGCAAAATGCTGTTAAGTTAGTAAAAGAAGCGGTGGAAATGGCGGAACAAGAAGGTCCCTTAACAACTTCCATGGATTCTGTTCTTCATTCAAATCCAACAAAGAACGAGGAGGAGACTCTTGAAGAAGAGGCAAAACCAGATCTGGGATCAGAAGTGACAGAAAATCCAAAGTGTGATACTGCATCTATCAATAACGTCCAAGATGGACTGGAACAGGTGGATGAAGCGAAAACTGTGGTGGATTGTGATAACATGCATGTGGAAATTGTCCGTGACCTGGTTTTGGAAGAGAAAAATAATGAGGACATCTCCATATCTTGTGTTGATGATAGTGTTCAGTACGTAGAAGAACCTGAAAAACACTCCGATGACAATGAAGTATCCCCTGAAATTATGCAATCTCAATCTAAACCTGAGGCTTCTCTGCCAACTCAAAGCTTACCAGCTTCTGCTCATGAGCCTGGGATTGAAACTAACATATCTGTCGCTAAAACTGTTGAAATGGATTCTTCTTCACCCATCGATAGTCCGACATCAGAAATAGTTGAGAATGGTCCTTCTGGTCTTGAAAGTTCTATGATTTGTACTAAGGATGACGTGAGTTCAGGATCAGATTCTGTGCTTGGCGCAGTTGTTTGTACAGAAAAGGAACCAACTTTTCAAGGTGGTGATCCCGCTGAAGAAATTGATGTTTCAATTGAGAAAACCAAAGCAGTCAGTAGCCCACCCGAAACTGCTAGCGTGAAATTGGAATCTGAAGTTCCTGACTCTTCTGCTGCAAGCAGTGAAGAAATAAGCACTGATGTCACTGTCACAAGTAGGAAGGATGTTTTGGACTGCAGTGATGTTAGCAACAAAAGTGTATCAAAAAGCATGTTGGAGACGACAGATGTTAAAGACATGGGAGATCAATTGGATAGTGTCGCAGGAAGTACTGATGAGAACTTATTCGTGCAAGAAAACGGGGCCACGGGAAATTCTTGGAGCGACAGCATATCAATGGATTCACCAAAGGGCTCCAGTACTGCTTTGATCTCTGGAGAGGAAACGAGTTTTACTGATGTGACTAAGCCATTCAACTACTTGATCCGGGTCCCAAGATTTAATGATGAAAGTCTTAAAGAACAGATCAGAGTTGCGAAGCTAAATCTAGACGAGAAGACAAAACTCAGGGAGGCTATTCAAGTCCAAATCCGAGAGATAAGAGTAGGACACCTTTCCATTAAATTTATACTGTTTAAATGATTCTTAAGTACCAAACTTGAATGTTTTTATTATTCCTCAATTAGCAGGCCAACAATCAAATTTATGGTGTCGATTATGAATCTACCAAGGGTGAAAACAGAAGTGCACGGCAGTTGGTGAGGTCAAAGCGAATGGAAATTGATTCTCTGCTACCTATGATTAACAAGGCCAAGAATGCAACTTCTATTGAGGATATCGATAAGCGAGTAAGCATTTTAATCTCTTTGTATGTATAAGGTTGCACGTTAGTGACAGAATTTCATTCTTTTACTTTGCATTTTTTTTTCTTTTACTTAATTGAATTTTTCCACATCAGATATACAGTATGGAGCATATGATGCAACATGAGACTTTGAACTTGAAGGAAGAAAAACAGTTTATTCGTGAAATCAAACAACTGAAGCAGCTTCGAGAACAATTATCCTCAAACATGGATAGTCAAGATGATATCAAGAAAGCAGTTGAACAAAAAGAGGAGGTTGAAGAGAGGTTAAAGGTTTGTATATCTTTATGCAATTTTTAAAGTTCTGTTGTAATGTTATAATGGAATGGTTGCTCATTTACTTTTTTAATATGGTCTTTCCATGTGCAGACTCTAAGAAAAGAGCTTGAAATCCTAAAAAAGAAAGTCTTGACAACTGAGGCTACTTTTGTGGAAGCAGATAGGAAAAATAATGAAGAAAATAAGAAGGTTAAGGAATTGCAAGCTCAGTACAGAGCCGCTGATGATGTTCGCCAAGAAGCATATGTTCGGTGGCAGAGTCTGAAAAAAGAACTTTGGCAGAAGGTAAGGCATCTTTCAATACATTCTTGAATGTGAATTATATATTCCTTATGTCAACTTTTATTAATATTACATTAGGAATATTTAAATTAAGTTCTTTATTTATGATCAACTATATATATACATACACACGCGCACACACACACACATATATAAGAGCAACTAATGTTATGCAATTGTATAAGGATGACATTAGAATTAGAAATTTTAAATACTCTGAATTAAAATATAGAAGTTCCTAGGTAAGAAATAATTGTTTCTCATTAACCAATTATGATCTGATGAAGCCGACTTTGATAAGAGAACGAGACATTGAAATCTTGTGTGAATGTTAGATGAAAAAAATGTAAATGTTAGCAAGTAATGTTTAAGAGTAATATTATGTTGTGCAATTGTTGGAGACCTTCATGATAAACCATAGCATGGTGTGGGCAGGATGGGCTGAATATTTGACTTATGTGGTTATCTCTACCTCGATGTCTACTGCCTAAAATAAAAGCAATCCCTACCTGCAAGTGCATACTTGTAAACAGTCCAAGTAGTTTTTCTCTTGCAATAATTGTGGTTTTTATTTTTTTACATTTCCTTACCTGCCCACTTAACCCAAACACATGCAAACGAGCAATATACATGGACATAGACTGATTCACTAGAATCAACATAATTGATGCCCAATTAAGTGGGTGTACTGAAAGCATAACAAAATTGGTGATTTGGCTTGGGACTCAAGTTGCTTACTGGATTTTGAATCATATATAATTAGCTTAGTGGAAAAGTGAACCCACTGATTCGTTTCTATAGTATCTCCCAGCTGTGATAATTAAATATTACGATCATAAATAACTGATGGCATGCATTCGTCAGTTTGTGAATACTATGTTTGTTTGTGGGGGGTTTTTGACTGCAAGTTCATAATCTTGGAACAGATTTCTTCATTCATTATTTCTCTAGGTTGAAGTTGTATGATCATGTTCATAAATTTACTCCAACTTGGTTTCTTAAAAGAATTCTGACGAGCTCAACTTGGCTCTATGACAAATCAATTAAGTTTACTTAAATACTATAAATTGCAGAATCAACAGTTTTACAAGTACAAGGATGATGCAGCTGCCGCCAATAATTTTGCATTTAGCAGAGACAGAGGGGCACTTTATAGTCTTTGTATGAATCAGGTAACTTTTAACTCTTCCTTTCCTCTTTGATATTTCTTGTCAACCTCTATCTTAATGATTGTGTATCAAAACTACAGGTGGAAAATTTTATGGAACTCTGGAACACCAACGAAGAGTTCCGCAAAGAGTATGTCAGTGCGAATACAATTAGTACTGTCCGGAGACTGGGGACTTTGGACGGTCGTTCACTTGGCCCTGATGAGGAGCCACCTATCCTACCCAGTTATGTTAACGATAGAGTTAATAAGATGGTCTCAACACCAGCCAAGGTTAATTCCATATCACAAAGTCACCCGGAGCTAAAGCTAGAAACAAGTGTTGAAAATGGAACCGTGGATGATAAATCAATAAAGAAAGTGACCGAACAAAAGAATCATAAGGGAGCTGCTGTTAAATCCGTGGCTACTATTTCTGGCAGGAGTGCTCCCGATGAGGTGGAGGAGCCGCCTGTGAAATCAAAGGAGGAGATTGAGTTGGCAATGAAGGCAGAAGAAACGAGAAAGAGGGAAGCTGAGGCCAAATTAAATGAGCAACGTCGGTTGGAGGAGTTAGCTAAGGCTAACGAGGCACGTGAGAGGAAGAAACGACAAGCAGAGAAAGTGCAAAAGAGAGCAGAATTGAAAGCACAAAAGGAAGCAGAAGTGAAAGAAAAGGTAAAACTACATTGTCACTCATGTTCATATCCCCTTTTCAATTCCTCGTATATTAAACAAACAACTAGAATTAAGTTTACTCCTAAATCCCGACTAATCGTACGTAACATTGCAGGAAAGGGAGAAGAGATTGAAAAAGAAGGAAAGAAAGAAGGCAACTGCTACAGATGCCACTAACGAAAACACCAACAATAGTGATCAATCGGGTCCAAGCTCTGAAACCGCAATAGAAACTACTACTGGCAAGGAGATAGAGGCTAAAGAAACATCTTCCGTGGTGCCTGTGAGGAGTAAAAAAGCGAAACAAAGCCAGAAGATGAAACCTATCCCGCCACCTCTTCGCAACCGTAACAAGAAAAAATTGCAGCAGTATGCATGGGCAGCTCTCGCGTGTATAATTGCTATTTTCTTTTTCTGGATGGGAAATATAGGTTTGTATTTTCCAAATGTAATTAGTAAGAAGTAAAAGCCCTTCTTACTAATTTGCATTTAGCTTTTTTGTGGGTGGTGGACTCTAAAATCTCAAAGTTTCTTTTTAGGATACAGTATCATCAATTATCATATATAGGCTTGTTTAGATTATTTGTTATTTGTTTAGATTATTTGATAACATTTTCTACAGTTGTGGTGCTTGCAAGTTGAAACTGAGTATATTATTATCTGGCATTAATTGCTTACTCTCCGATCCTAAATCTCTATAGAATAATAGCGCCTTCTTTTTCTTAAGTATATACTCCCTCCGTTTCATTTTAGATGTCGTTTAAGGTTGTTTCACAAGGATTAAGAAATTATTTAATGTTCTAGATTTTAGAAAAATTAAAGGATAGTTGGACAAAATTGCCCTTGAAAAAGATGAGTAAATATTTTATTACTTCACATAATTAAATAAGGGTAAAAATGTCAAATTGTATTTAAATCTATCTTGAAATTATAAAGTGACATGTATTGTGGAATTTTTTTCTCTCTCTAAAATGACATGTAAAATGAAACGGAGGGAGTATTTTTGAATTTTTTTCTTCTCGTTTTATGATGCAAATGTTTGACTTTAAAAATCCTGTACTTTGTTTTTCATTTAATATGCAAGTGGCATTTTATTAGAAAAATATAACAAACTTGAAGTTTTAAATTAAATACTCCGTACTAGCTACTCAACGACTTATTATAGAAGTAATTTGATTGACTTTCGGTTTGTTTAAAAAAGTGGTTTGAGAGTTATCGATGAAACTTTAGAACTTGATTTGCATAATGGTTTTAATGGAATATTGAGATAATGAAATATAATTATATTACTCTCTCCATTTTTTTTTTGTTTTAAAGGATTGCACATTTATTAAGAAATATAATAAATAGTTATTTTTTAAAGAAAAATTTCGAAACATCCTTTTAATTAAATAATCACATCATTAATTAGCACTAACAAGGGTAAATTTAGTAGAAAACAATTAATTTTACATTTGACTCCTAAAATGATAAATAGAAGTAAACATTTTTTCCTTGCCAAAGAGACAAATAAAAAAATCGGAGGGAGTTACAATTAGTGGGTTTCGAAAACTTGAAATGTTATTTTGATTGAAATATGGTTATGTGGGTTTTGAGGAGAATAACACGTGATAGATGTCAAATCAATAATTTTATATATGTGGAAAAAAAATGACAATTTTTCAAATCAATAATTTTATAAGTTTCAAGGTTTCTTAAGTTTTGATTTATATTGAAACTGAATTTGGACTGAGATCACTTCATATTTTTTACTTAAAAGAGTTTGACTCGATTTAAGTGAGATCGAACTCAACCAAACTATTTTCATAAGGAGCCCGTAAGTTTCAATTTATATTGAAACTGAATTTGGACTGAGTTCATTTCATATTTTTTACTTAAAAGAGTTTGACTCGATTTAAGTAAGATCAAACTCAACCAAACTACTTCCATATAGGGGTGAACGCGGTCGGGTTTGGGCGGGTTTACATGAAAAAATTAACCCGACCCAACACGTGCGGGTTGCCAATTTTTTAAACCACACTCGCGTTGTTATTTTCATAAACCGCTCGGTTCGGGTGGAATGAGTGCGGGCTGGTGGCGGTCGGGTTGGCTGGTTGAACGGAAACAATGTCATAAAATCTTGACATCTAAATATAAGTAATTAAGCATATAATTTTAAGTTCTTCAAACAACAAATAAAATGTATCAAATATGTTCACCTACATTTGAAATTAAATTCAAGAAGCAAAAAGTATAAAACTAGAATATAATTAACGATTTCTTACTAATTAAATCAACAGTCTCCACCAAAACTAATATTACAAGTCCTCACAAAAGAATTCATTACAAATCATCACTCACACATTACAAACAATAACAAATTAGTGAAGTTTCTTCTCGATTTTTCCAATAACAAACTCTTTAGGATAAAATGTACTAACATATCTGTACCATTAGCATTAATATAAACAAAAAACTTGAAGAAAGTTTGTTTATCTGTTCTTATTCATTTGTTAATAAATGTAATTTATTTCACAATTTTATTAAACAATTAATAAAAAGTACATCAAGGATGATTAAGTGCGGGTTGCGGGTGGGTCGGTTTTTTAACCATCAAACCCGTCACCCGACCCATAACGTGCGGGTTTATAAATTACCAACCCGTACTTGATTATATTAAAAATAAAATTGACGGGTTGCGATCGGGTTGAGCGGGTCGGGCGGGTTGGGCAGGTGGGACGGGTTTATGAACACCCCTACTTCCATACACTGTTTTGAAAACCGGATCGGACCGGCCGGTTGAACCGGTTGAACCGCTAACCGGTCCTCAATCCGGTCCGGTTTACCCCTAAAAACCAGTTATTAAATTAACCAGTGTGAACCGGTAAAACCAGTCCCAAAACCGGTAAAACCAGTGAACCAGTGGTTCACTTAAATTTTTTTTTTTTAAATTTAGAGTTTTTTTTGTTATTATTATTTATTTGAACTTTTGTTTAACATTTAATAGGATTACATTTATATATTTTAATTGAAATAACATTCATTATTTTAGTGTTTTAACAATCAATGAGGAACAAAATAATGCAATATTACACTTTTTTTTTCACATAAAAAAGTACATAGCCATTTTCTCATCATTGTGAATAATATTATTTTTTGTATGAAATTATGCAAATCTCAATTACTATATAAACATCAACTTACAACAATAGAACCCAAATGAATAATCCAAAACTTTGAAAATGAGATTAATTTTTAATTTTGTTGTCTTGTTTTGAATGTATGTATTTTTTAGGGATACTTGAGATTTATATTTTTGACATTGATCTTAATGTTTAAGACATTTTGATTATTTGCATGAAACAAAAAAAAATTATATTGACAAAGAATGATTTTTTTTAATTATAATTGTATTTTAGATAATCTAAAAATATATATATAAATATTACACAATAATAAAGTCACACCGGTTATACCGATCGAACCAGTGGTCGACCCGATCTAACCGATCAAACCAGTAACCAGTAGAGTTTTCGGTTCAATAACCGGTTCGGTTTTAAAAACACTGCTTCCATACGAAACCCGAATGTCTAGGCTAGGATGAACTTAGCTATTATTTTTTTTTTGATCTACTAGACTGTGTATTTATAGCTCGGACCGAAGAGTGCAAAGGGTATAGGTCCTCCCCAATGTGGTGTCTCCAGTAGGGGTCGCAAGTCACTACCACTTGGCCCAACCACCTATTGGGACAATACAATATTATAGGGCTTGCTCACTTGCTCTAGCCTCTATGTACTTTCACATCTACCATCTTCTTTATTAATTATTGAAATTTTAGAAAACCAAGCTTTATAGAGTAATCAACATTGCTCATTAAAAAAATAAACTTTGGATTTATTTAGGATTGACTTCCATTTTGGCTGTCATGTAAAAGGTTAAAATAATTAACTATAGACATTTATGCTTCTCTAGTTCTAGGTAAGTGATTTTATTGTGTGAATAATTAAGGTGTGACAAAATTGGATATAGGAAATATAATATAGTAGTGAAAGATAATACCTCATTCGTTCTAATTTCTTTTTCTGGAATAAAATTTCATTCAACAAATTAGCTACCATAATGTAAATCAATGATGTAATATATATTTAAAGGCCATTAATATTCTCATTTTACACTATTACTGTATTATATATTTTTTTATAATTACTAGTATTATTATTTACAACTAAGAGATTGGTACCGCTCACGTTTTCCATGTAGCAGCCCCAGTCAATATACAGCTGGATACACTTTCTTTATTACCTTATTAAAAATACAAACAAGTACTTTGCCTATTTCTTTAATGATAATTAATAATGAAAAAAAGTACATTTGTACTTTCCTTTATTAACTTCTCTTATTTATTACTTTTTGCCGTGTTAGGGTATCTCTAGTGATGTCCAGTTTCCCCTCAGATTCCAAGTCCAGCTTCCTTTTCCTTTTCATAAATTATCTCAAATAATTCAATCTATTAATTTCATTTAATTTAATTTCAATTCTCATTTTCCCCACTCTCATTTAATAATAATAATAGCAATAATAATAAAAATCAAATGATTCAATCTATCAATTCCATTTAATTCAAATTCTCAAATCAACAGATATGCTCAGTAGAGGTCAACCGTCAACTTCAAACCGACTTAATTGAACATGTGTAGGCAATACACGGTCCAAATGACGATGATATGTAATCGTATTTATTTTAGATGTCTAACTATTCACCCAAGTGTTTCATTATATAATTGTTAGGGTTATATCATTTTTAATTTAACGAATCATATGTAAGCTTTATTAAGTTCATTTAAGGTTTCGTTTTTATTAATTAAATTAAATTGAGTTTCTAATAATTAACTTTTTGAAAGGATTTTAAAATTGGTACACAATAATACAACAATTAAATACTTGATTGAAATGATTTGAAAATAATAAAATTAACTTAATATTGACATTAACTTTTCCAAAATAATACACAAATTTAAGGATTTTTTTTAAAGTAAAACAAAATAAATTAAATTTGAGTTTATTAAATAAGAGTTACATTTTTTAACTAAAATTAAATTTTTAAAAATAGTACACAAATTAAATAAAACTAAGATTAAATAAGAGTTACATTTTATTTAATAAGGTATTTTAAAGATTTTTTTTAAAATAAAAGGGTTTATTAATAAAATAAATAAAAACAAAAATTAAAAAAGAAAAAGAAAATGGATCAACAGTGTCGGCCACCTGCTGCTGGGAGGCCCAACGAGTGATCCACCGCAATGGTGAGGCACCCATTCAGGCGGTGGATCAACAGATCAAGGCATAATTGTCTTTTCATCCCCTTTATTCATTTAACTTGATGAAATCCACCCCTTTAAATCCAGCTTCTCACTCCAACCCTTACATTACATTTTTACCAAAGGTTTAACTTAATTCACTTTGATAACAAAAGTTTTACCACACTTTCAAGTAGGAGTTTAGTAAGATTGAGTAGTTTCGAATATCACATTGATTAAGTTTGATTTGAATTTTCTATCGAGCTTTAATTTGTATTTGAGTTTTGTTTGTTTTTTAAAAATGAATCGAGCTCGAACGAGCTTTAGTCGAGTATCGAGTAACTTGATATTTTTACAATGTAGTTTATCAATTTTTAACTTATCAAACTTATTTGATAAGTTTAATAAATCAAGTTCAAACAAGCTTTTATTGAACAAACTGAATCGAATTTCGAGTAATTTTGTTTAATTTTCAATCCTACCTTCAAAAATTAAATGTTTATTTTTTTTCTTCAATTAGTCAATATGTCTATTTACAAATGCAATATATTAAAGTTTTTTTTTTCTACGATTCACATCAACGTTGATATACAGTCCATTAAACTTATAAAAATTTACATAAGTAAAGTAGTATCTTTTAATTTTGTACTGCTAATATATTGTAAAATATATTTTACTGTGATCGCATAATTTTGGCTCTTTCTTTAATTTGGCTAAAGTTAACGTTGTCCTCCATTGTATAATTATTACAGTAGCCACTCCAATTATCAAGAATTGAGCTAGTCAAAAGCCAAAATTCGGCCAAAAGCCAATATTATAATGCCTCTTTAAAATTTCAGCTTTGCCAACATAATTTTTCTCTTCGTCCACATTGGATAACCCAATAATTTAAAAATTCAATTCTTATTATGTTTAAATTTTATATTTTCCTATATCTAGTTCAATTCAATAGCGTGCTACTTTCATTATTTGCTTTTGATATATGTATATTCAACGATTGATTTATCATATTTTCTTTATCTTGCATTTTTAGTTTACACTTGAAAAAAACTAAAAACAAAATATTTAGATATTCAAATTATAATGAGAATAGTTAAGCACATAGCTAATGATTGAATTTGTTACATTTTAGCTTTTAATATATATACAAATATATGTGACTATTGATTTTAATAGTATAATAATGGTTTGACACAATAAAACTAAAATATATTAAAATGTTATTTTAAAACCAGTCTTCATAAGTATATAAAATACATATTTCTTATTTATGAATATTTGCTCATTAATATTTAAGAAAAAAAATATATAATTGTTATTCTATAGTTTGAAAAAACAGAGCCGGTCCTAGTCATTTTGGGTCCCTAGGTGAAACTAAAATTTCGGGCCCTATATTAAAAGAAACTTGTGTAAAAAACAATTTTTTATAATTTTTACAATGCAAAAGTATTGATTAATATACATTTTAGTTTTTTTCAACTATCTTTTTTTATATAGATAAAATGATAAATACACTTAATTTTTTGATAAAGTTTGTCGTAAATATGTTATCATTAATTCTTGATTTTGAAATCTTTTTTCAGCAAACAAATATTATAAGTGAGATAAATATAATTATAAGAGTATAATAAATGCACATTAATAGAAAATAAATTTTACTTGTCAAAAATCAATTAATATATGATTAAAAATATAAATTTTTATACTCATATAACATTGCTACAAAATGTGATTGAGATAAGCAAGAGTCAAAGTGGATAAATAATTAAATAGAATCACTTACTTTATATTTGATTTGAGTTTGGTCAATAAAAGGTGATTTATACCACATTTATTATAGATATCAAACTTGAACTTTAATAATCATTAAAAACATGATTCGAGATCAACTCGAAAAATTAAATATAAATATATGTAAAGTTACTCAAATTAGACTCAATAAAGCTCTTTTGAGCTCGTCTTATTTTTTTTTTTTTTGAGATAGAGCTCGTCTTATTTAATTAAATACAATCTCAAGCTTGATAAGATTAATAAATTTGAATAATACATCGTTCGGTTTTTTTTTTTTTCATTCTTAAGTTGTTATATATCATCTAACCATGTATGAAAACTAAATCATATTTCAATTATTAAATTACAAAAAAATAAAAAAATAAAAAATATGCATCACATACAAAAAAAATTGGAGGCCCTTCTACCATCGGGGCCCTAGACAACCGCCTAAAATGCCTTTGGGGTTGGGGGAGGGGGGGACCCTATGAAGAAAGTAAACTAGATTAGGTAACACAAAGATGACTAATCAACATACTATTCACGAGCCAAAATAAAATTCTAACTTCAAGAAGCTACTTTTTTAACATCATAGTAAATGTTGCTCCATGTAAGGAAAATAACAAGAAGATATGGAGCGAATATTTTCGAATCCCATATCGGTGTAAAATATACAACCTAAATTTATCCCTGCATATAAATTTTAAGATTTCGTTTGCATGGTGTATCAATATACATGAATTAATTCGAATATTTTTCTTACTTGTACTATGTCGTTCGAGTTGTACTACGTCATTCGTGTTCGAGTTGTGCTACATTATTCGTGCAACGCATGCAGAATATAATTTCTCTTGGGATGAGGTTGAACAAAACCGTTTTGCACAATGTTTCGGATAAGCTTTTGCCTTTGCTAGCTATTACATATTTATGCTGCATGCTCTTTTGTCTTTCTTGCATCATCATCCCAATCCAATCCCTTCTCTTTCACCCGGAAATTATTGAAACGGATTAAAAAGAGGAATAAAAATTCTCTTCATGAAACTTTAATTAAGTAACTTTGGATCCAAATATTGGGGATAGTAAAATGGCGGGTTGAGTTAGGTCTGAGCGAGAAAAAATGAGTCAAGTCAAAATCGAGTTAATGTAAATGGGTCAAAACGAGTTAGTGTAACATCCTAGTTAAAGAGTATGTGACCTTATCTCATACTGATAGAATGGGATACTAATGTGAGGTTTATATGACATTCGGCTCCCCCATTTCAATAGCTAGCTTTTGGATGTGGTTACAATTAATTGGTATCTTGGCAAGCTACCACACTCTTATCCACACACGTGGAAATGACGACCTAGAAAGGAGCAATCCCAGAAAGAGCGACCTAAGAAAGGGCTAATGCGAAGATTAGTGAAGCTACTTAGAGTGGGCAACCGGAGTGGACAAATTAGAGTGGACTGTGGAAATGAAGCGTGGTGAAATATAGTGATCCTAGATGAATAGGTGGAGAGTATTGATCGAATGTGATAGTAATGTGTGGTTTACATGACACTCAGTGGCGGAGCTAGGAACAATTCTTTGGGGGGGCTATTTTTTTTTGTCAAATACTTTCTTAATATTTTGTGTTTCCTCAATATTTTGATACAATGACAAAAAAATATGATAAAGCAATACACACACAAAAAAAAAAAAAAAAAACACAAAAATTGAAAATATAAATATTTAAAAGAATAAGAATCATTTAAATTGTAATCAACAATTTTTTATTGAATAATAGTTATTATCGAATCCGCCTTATAAGAGTCAATTGAAAAAATATAATTTATAAGTATGTAATCGATTAAAACAAAATTCATTTTCAATTATGTTATGAGATCTACTTCAACATAAAATATTTGTTCCCTAAATATTCTTGAAAAACTAGAAAAATAATTTGTTAAAAAAAGAATATAATGAGATATTTTAATCTATATTAATTAGCTTTACCAAGAGAATAAAAAAAATATGTATAAAACAGAATGCTCCCCAAAGGAATCGAACTCAGAACGAAAAGGAGAAAACATATTGCTTTAACCAGCGCACCACTAGTGATCTTAATTAATAAATTACTACATATTTATATATAAATAATATTTTTCTTGGGGCTCCGCCACTGATGACACTGAGCTCTCCCACTTCAATAACTAGATTTTGCGATATGATTCTCCAAGATCAGAAGAGTCGAGTAAAAAACGGATTAAATTTGATAAATTTGATAAAAAAAAGGTTCCTGATTATAACAGAGCCCGGTTGATTGGGGATCATAATTTGAATGTTAAAATTAACTTATCTTATTGAGAGAAATTTGCTTATGTAATTCGTTGTTTATCCAGTTAAATAATTATAATTAATTTCATAAAACGAAAAGTTTTCAGACACTAGTTTGTACTTTTGGACTCTCGTTTTTAAATTTTATAAATTGCACGACTTTGAAAAAAAAATTGTATACAATTTTACCGTTTTGACTTATTTATGTAATTATATTTAGCAATAATTTATATTAATTAATAAATTCACTTTACTTTGAAAATTTGAACTCTTTTAACCACAATAGTTAATTTGAATAAATATACACGTATATATGTGTGTCTAATGTAATTGATGAAATTTTGATGAATTTTTTAATTCATTTAGACTAATCAAAATATTATTATCTTAAAATGATAAAATTTATATTGTGCATCCTAATTAATAAGATTCATCCCACTTTATCCTGCCAATATTTAATTTTTTTTTTTTAATAGTTAACCTCAAATATATTATATTTAACCTCTATCTATACTATTAAAAAAGAGAAGCCTGTTTTTACTCACAAAGTGGCGGTTGTGACACCATGCTACACCAAAAATTAGTCACTTTCCAAAATCACCCTTTTTTCAAATTTTAAAATTACAAAACAAAAAAACTGCCCAATAAAAAAGCTACCTTTTTCCAGTTTATGCATATTCAAATTTAGTATGATATATTATAAAAAATTAATATGTCAAAATAAATTATAATTCAAATAATTCAACACACACGAGTACCGCGTGCCACGGCGGCTAGTATGAAAAAAGAAAAGTTACAAACGTAAACATGCCATCACATATACAAGCACAAACTTTTCGTCAAAAAGATAAAAAAAAAAATAAAAAAATAAGCCAATAATTTTAACCTAGATACCGACTAAAACCCAAGATAATTGTACAATGTACGAGTTAAGTAGAGTTAGTGGTTTAATTTGAAAGTGACATTATATAATTGAGTTATAGAAACTAGGTTCATGCATCTTATTTATCATATGTCGTCCAATTTCAGACCCCTCAATTTTGGTACAAATTAATGCGTGGCAACATTTAATTAGTGAAAATCGGCACAAAAATGTGTTTGTTCAAACATTTTTATTCTCATTAATGCAAAAACTAAGTATAATTAGTAGAAGTCGTAATGAAGTAGCTTATAAGCTTATAAAAAGCCTTTGTTAATTATGGATCTTTGAGTTGCCCTTTTTAAAATGATGCAAATGATGAATTTCTAATTTAAACGTATCGACGTGCAATTTTATATTTTATAGTAATGCTCTTAAAAAGGAGAAATTATGTAGTACAACCGCTGCACCACGTCATCAAGTACACGTGGTGCAGCCCACCAATACACTTGGGGCATGTGGATTAAAAATCCACATCACCCATATTCTGGCAGTGTGAACACAACTTTCTGAACCCCTATTTTTTTGGAACATGGCCAAAACATGGGGTGATGTGGATTAATAATCCACATGTCCCATGTGTATTGGTGGGCTGCACCACGTGTACTTGATGACGTGGTGCAGCGGTTGTACTAAATAATCTCTCCTTAAAAAGGTAGCACATTTCCACAATAAAATTGTTCGGTTCTTTTAAGTTTTTATACTGCTAAATTAAGGAAAATTGTAAAAATGATCCTGTAACTATAGTTTGTTGGCAAATGAGTTCTTTAAATTTTTGTTAATAATTCGACAATTTAGTCCTATTCGGTCCGAGTTAGGATTTTCTTCCACCATATCTGGTCAGTCACTTGCCTATTCCACTTGAAAAGATGATGTGTACTCTAATTTATAAAAAAATTGTAAAAGTGATCCCGTAAATAAAGCTCACTAACAAAAAAATCCTTTAACTTTTCAAGCTGGCAATAAAGTCCTATAACTAAGTTAATTAAGCAATTTAGTCCTTATTTAGCCCAAATTGGAGTTTTTTCCCACCATCTCCGCCAAATCACCCGCCCTTCCGCGAGAAAAATAACCCCATGCTGAGGTGCACTCTAACTTAATAAAAGTTAAATATGAATAATATCAAATACATTTAGAGGGATTATGTCCCTTTGTATGTACATTATTCTGAAATAATACTCATATATCAGAGGGTTTGAGAGTTAAAATTTTAGATTAACTAGCATCTCAGTAGATACTCCCTTCGTTTCGTATTAATAGGCACATTTGTCAAACTTTTTTGTTTCAGATTAATTGTCATGTTTGGATTTTCAAAATATTTTTTTTTCAATCTTGCCCCTTTATCATATTTAAGTTGAGAATTCAATGGTCACCACTCACTAATAAAAAACTAAAAAATAGTCATCATTATAACGAGTATTAAAGACATTTTACCATCCAAAAATATATAATGATGAGGTTTCTTAATCTGTATGAAAATAATAAATGTGCCAATTAATATGAAATAGAGTAGTAATTTTTCTGAAATTTTGTTGACTTTTTGAAGTTTATTTAGATATAAATACACAAAAAAAAAACATATAAAAAATTCAAAGTGAGCTCCTGTTTGGATCAATTTTTCTAAAACACCACAATTACACATATCTTCAAACGTAATAATAATAATAATAATAATAATAATAATAATAATAATAATAATAATAATAATAATAATAATAATAAAATGAATTAGTGATGCATAAAGTAGGAAAATTCTTGTCCAAGTCTGACTTGGCCAAACCCATCCAACCACCAAGCAAGTGTATTGCACTTGCTTTGTGATTTGTCACTTTCCTGAAAGTTACATCCAATCCCAAAGCAAGTGTATTACACTTGCCATATAATTAGTTTGAGTTCAACCAAACCCGATCTGGGTAAGAATTTCCCGCATAAAGTACTCATGAGTCCCAAATTTTAGTTACAAATCATTGTCAATAAATAAGAAAAAGTGTATATGTCCTCAAATTGTGGGAAAGAGCTCTCTTGAAATCCAGCTGGATTTTCCATGGTTGGTGCATCTGGTTGGATACATATTTTCTGTACTTGCAACATTTTAACCATTCAACTTCAAGACACATTCATTGGGGCCAACTGTCCTGTCTTATTTTGTTCCTATATTTGTTTTCTTAAATAGTACAATTTTTTTTTTCAATCCGTATTTTTGTATTTTATATATTTCGACAATATGGTATTTCCATGTCGTATTCGTATCGTGTTGTCAATGAAAAAATTCTTACCTAAACCTAGTTTCTAGAAAAAAATTCAAAATCTTTTGACTAGAAATTTACCTCGTATGTGTATCTTGCAACATAATTTTAGCGGGAAAGTAATAAAAAATGCTCCCGTAAACTCACAACGAAGTCTTGTATTTTGGCCTGAATTAGGATTTTCGTTCACCGTGTCCGTCAAGTCACACGTCCCTTATACTTGGAAACCCGCTGCGTAACTAAAGCTCGCTAGAAAAAAAGTTCTATAACTAAAATAATTTCCCGACTCATAGAAAAATAATAAAAAATAAAAAGTTCAAAATGGGATAATTGTCATTGATTCTATTATATGATTGCCGATGCATTTGGAACTTCAACAAAAATTGGAGAGAAAGATAAATAATAATATTGAAATATTGAAACATTAAAAAGCGAAGGTTCGTGGGCAGATCGTGGGTCCATCCACATGTAAGGGCGGCCGGTAATTTTAATTTGGGTTATTTACATTCAGACCCACTAAAATTTAATTATATTATAAAGAACTCCTTAAAGTTTTAAAAATTACAAGAATATTCTTTACAGGGTGATTTTTATAAATATTTTTTCGAGTTGTAGGGAGATTCTTGTAAGACTTATTAAATCATAAATAATATTTTGGTAATTTTTGAAGATCGTGGGTCCATCCACATGAAAGGGCGGCTGGTAATTTTAATTTGAGTTATTCACATTCAGACCCCCTAAAATTTAATTATATAATAAAGAACCCTCTAAAGTTTTAAAAATTACAAGAATACTCTTTACAGGGTGTTTTTTATAAATATTTTTTCGAGTTATAGAAAGATTCTCGTAAGACTTATTAAATCATAAATAATGTTCTTGTAATTTTTGAAACTATAAAAATTCTTTTTAATACGACTAAATATAAAAGAATCTAAGTGTAAATCACCAATTCAAATTTCAAGAATTTATCACTGCCTGTTAAAAAAGGAAATTACAGTCTATTTTCCAGAAAAGCTCTCCGTAATCACTGACTCTGACTGAAACGTGGATGATTTAAAAATGGGGGAAAAAGGTAAATGTGTGAACAAAGAAAAGAAAAATGAAAGGACAAAGTAAAAGATAGTTGTGCAGGACAGAAATATAGAAAGAGGAGAGAGACTTTTGGGTCCATTTCCATTCATTTCATTTTCATTTCTTGTTTCACTTTTCTTCTTCTGTATTGTATTATGTACGTATTGTTTTGCCGCAGATCTCTTCTCTACTCTAATCTATTTCCCCTTTCGCCTTCGTTTTTCCAGATTCAGTTAACCCCTTCGTTTTTCAACACTTAAAAACCCACCAAAAAAATTGGACTTTTTAACTGGGAAGGGAATTGAAGAAGATTAGTTTGAAATCCTGAGAATCAGTTCCGGAATAAGTTTCAAGGTTCATTTACATCTGCATCTCTTTGAAGATGAAATCTGTTGACCCATAAAAGGTGCTTTTTCTTTCTTTTTGTTTTTCAATACTTAAATTTGTTTGTTTGTTGACCTGATTTCTGTAATAATTAGACCCCAAAGGTGGAAAACCTTTTTATTTTTTTATTTTTTTTATTGGGTTTTTATATTTACTTAAAAGGGTATTCAAATATATATAAAATCATTGCTTCTAGTCTTCTTCAATTTTGCTTCCTGCTTTGTGTTTTGAAACCGCGTCAGATTAGATATTAAGTTTCCCCATTTTTTCCTACGTTGCAGGTGTTTTTAATTTTGTGAAATTAATTTATATTTTGAGATATGGAAGAGGTAGGCACACAAGTAGCTGCACCTCCTATAGCCATCCACCAAACACTGGCCGGACGATTTTGTAACACTAATCCAATGGCCAAGAAACGCGGTCTACCTTTTCCCGCATCGAATTTCGTTAACCAGAACCACCCTGCTGCTGATAACTGGAATCCCAATTCTTGGAATTGGGATAGCTCTAGATTTGTTGCCAAACCATCACAAAGTCATGGGACTCCTAATCATGGAATGCCTGAACAAAATAATGAAAATCTTCGACTGATGCTTGGAGGTGGAGATGGAGGTGTTGGCGCTGCTGTGAATTCAGTTGAGGAACCACAGCCTGTATCAAATAATAGGCCTAATAAGAGAGTGAGATCTGGATCACCTGGTGGTGTTGGAGTTAATTATCCTATGTGTCAAGTCGATAATTGCAATGAAGATCTTTCTAAGGCCAAAGACTATCATCGAAGACACAAGGTGTGTGAGGTTCATAGCAAAGCCGGTAAGGCCTTGGTAGGGAAACAGATGCAAAGATTTTGCCAGCAGTGTAGCAGGTTTGTCTATTGAACTTCTTAATTATTAGTATTGATTGTTGAGCAATTGAGTCGTGTTATTTTTGAGCTTTTACATTTATATGTACATGGACATGATTTAGAAGAAAATTGTGTATATGTTGCCACTTTTAGGCTTTATTTTGATGGAGGGATTTGAATTTGGATATATGAATAAAATTGAGTGGGATTCTTTCTTACATCATTTCATGGCATTTGTATGTTCATTTGGTGGTTTCTTCTTGTAATGGTGATGCACGTATTGAACCAAGATTTAGCTAGATTTTGCTCTGTTTTACCAGGTTCCACCCCCTTTCGGAATTTGATGAGGGAAAGAGAAGTTGTAGGCGTAGGCTTGCTGGGCATAACAAGAGGAGGAGAAAAACTCAGGCAGAAGAAACGGTTGCACGACCCTTAGCTCCTGGTAGCCATGACAACAATGTTAATCGTGATATGGATATAGTCAATCTATTGGCAGTTCTAGCTCGTGCACAAGGTATATAATTAGCTTAGCTAAGTCAGAAAATAGTTTAGGATATTATTGTAATAAATTGAAATGCTATTTTCTGTACTCAATAGGGATCACTGAGGACAAGAGTGGTAAAGCGTCAGCCGTACCCGATAAAGATCAGCTCATACAAATTCTTAGTAAAATAAATTCATTGCCTTTGCCAGCAGACTTGGCAGCCAAACTGCCTACAAATGGAAGTGTTTCAAATCACGTTGCCTCTGAAAGTCAAAACCAAATGAATGTGGATGTGAATGCTTCTTCTCCATCAACTATGAATTTGCTTGCTGTTCTGTCAGGATCTCAGTCTTCTGAAAACCAATCCCAACCGAGTAACGAGGGAAGTGAGTCTGAGAAAAGTAAGCAAAGAGAACCTATTGTGGAATTTCCGTGTGTTGGAGGAGAGAGAAGTAGTGGAAGTTATCATTCCCCAATTGAAGATGTAGATTCTCATGTTCAAGAAACATCTGCAAGTTTGCAGTTACAGTTGTTTGGTTCCTCGCCTGAAGATAATAGCTCAAGAATATTGCCGTCATTTAGAAACTACATTTCATCTGAAAGCAGTAATCCTTCAGAAACTAGGTCACCTCTGTCTTCTCCACTTATTGTACATGATCTTTTTCCGATGCAAACTTCGAGAACCAAGAATTACCATTTGTCAACTAATGAATATGTGAAAAGTACACCTATTCAACTTTTTGGATGCTCGATTAGACCAACTGAATATGGTTCGAGTCAGAGTTCTCCATACCAAGCTGGGTATACATCGTCTTCTGGTTCTGATCATTCACCATCGAGCTTGAATTCCGACGCTCGGGTATTTCACATATCTTTCTTGTTTCCTTTAAGAAAAACCTTTGTCTTAGGCCATCTCCAATGATCAAGGGAGATGGCCATCTCCATTGATTCAAGAGGAGGTCCCCTTGAATCCAACCACCCATTGCTCAATGGGCTGGTGCAAGCCAAGGTTGGCTTGCCTCATCCCTTGAATCTTGAAGGCAATGGTTTTTCGTTTTTTGTTTTTATTTATTCTTAGTTAATAAAATTCTTTCTTTTTTTTAAATAAAAAATTTCTTTAATTTATGATTAATTTTAAAAAGGTTAATTTTAATTTAAAAAATGTAAACTTTAAATTAGGAAACTTAAAGAAAATTTAATTTTAAAAAATTAACATTAAAAGAACGTAGCTTTGATTTATGAAATTTAACATTAATTATTTGTAAATTTAATAACATTGTAAGAAACTTAAATACAATTTATTATTATTAAGTGATAGTGGAAAAAAATGAGGATTGAAATTAAATGAAATTGATAGATTGAGTCATTGGAGATGACTATGAAAAAGAAAGGGAAAGCTGGACTGAGCTGAGGGGAAGCTTTAGGGTGTGTTTGGTTTTGGATTTTACGGAGTAAAATGCTAAAAAAATATTTTTCTTGCATCAAAAGATAGAATATTGAGTTTCATTTTTGTTCATTTCCATTTTCATTTTAATCACTGAAATCCCAGAACCAAACGTAGCCTTAATGTATAGTGTATCCTATTTTTTGTAAAATATTTTGAAATTTGAATTAATTTTTGACGTGTCATATTTTTGTAGGATCGTACTGGTCGAATTATATTCAAATTGTTTGACAAGGATCCTAGCCATTTGCCTGGCTCTCTCCGAACTCAGGTTTGTTTTAGATGCTTTACCTTTTATGTTTCGGAAAACTTTTACGTTTGACCTGATGGCTTATGTTGCCTTTATTTTCAGATTTCCAATTGGCTTTCTAACAGTCCATCTGAAATGGAAAGCTACATCAGGCCTGGCTGCATAGTTCTATCCCTGTATTTATCAATGCCGTCTTTTGCATGGGATCAAGTAAGTGTATTTCCATGTAATTATTCAATCTTTTCGATAATACAGTCCCGATTGACCGTTTCTTGGGCCTTTTTGACAGCTTGAAGAAAGCCTTGTTAATTATGTAAAATCTTTAATCAAAGATATTGATGTTGACTTTTGGGGAAACGCAAGGTTCTTGGTTCATACAAACCGACAAATGGCTTCCCATAAAAATGGTATATATTGCTCCTTAAATAGTGTTTTCTTGAACATTTCCATTTCTTTTTTTTAAAGTTTTTAGCTAGTTTTCCACATTTAAAATTCTTAATCCTCAGTAATTTCCTCACCTTCAGGAAAAATTCGTATTTGCAAATCTTGGGGATCATGGAGTGCACCAGAACTAATCTCGGTCTCCCCTGTGGCCATTGTTGGTGGACAAGAGACTTCCCTTTTATTAACGGGGAGAAGTTTGATGGCACCAGGCACTAAGTATGCTACTGTTATTATTTAAACTATAGCTGAAATCCTTTCACTCCATTGGTATCTTTTGTCACTATATTTTATTTGTTTATTTTGTAGGATAAATTGTACACATGCTGCTGAGTACAATATAAGAGAAGTTCTAGAATCATCGTGCCAAAACACAGCATATGATGAGATAAGTTTGAGTGGCTTTAAGATTAATGCGGCACCATCTGGCGTACTTGGTCGCTGTTTCATTGAGGTATCAATCACTTTATAAAACTGTCAAAACCTTGGTATTTTGGTTGAAATTTGGAACATTGACTGTTTTTTTAATTTGTTCACAGGTCGAAAATAGTTTTAGAGGCACCTCTTTTCCAGTAATCATAGCCGACAAATCAATTTGCGAAGAATTGAGACTCCTTGAGCCCGAGATCTTTGATAGAAGACCCCCTGGGCCCAGGGAAGTAGTCCTGCATTTCTTGAATGAACTCGGATGGCTTTTTCAAAGAAAGCATAACTCTTCATTGTTCGATAGCCCTGAATATAAGCTTACGCGGTTCAAGTTTCTTCTTATATTTACCGTCGAGCATGGCTTTTGCGCTTTAGTCAAAACACTTTTGGACATATTGTTAGAACTAAACTTGGGTAGAGAAGGGTTACTAGCGAAGGAATCTTTCGAGATGCTATCAGAGATTCACCTCTTGAACAAGGCTGTCAAAATGAGGTGTCGGAGTATGGTGGATTTGCTTCTTAATTACTCTATTACCGACTCTGCTAATACTTCTATTAAGACGTTTATTTTCGTACCAAGTATGGCTGGACCTGGGGGTATCACACCTTTACATTTGGCTGCTTGTACTTCATCTTCCGATGACATAGTTGATGCTCTCACGAGCGACCCACAAGAGGTACCCTTTTTTCAGAAGTCCAAAATTTTGAAAAATTATATTACGAGTTTTGCGTTTATCTTTTTATTTTCTTTTTGTAGGTCGGGTTGAACAGTTGGAACTCTGTTCTTGATGCAAACGGGCTTTCTCCATATGCATATGCCTTGATGAGGAATAATCACTCGTATAATACCCTTGTTGCTAAGAAGGTTGCAGATAGTAAAAATGGTCAAATATCTATATCAATCGAAAATGAGATTGAGCCATTCCAGTTGGAAGTGGATAAGGGCAAGAATAAGACTATTATCTCCCATATCAATGAAAGGCAGAAATCTTGTTCTAAATGTGCAGCTGCAGCATCACTTGGATACAAACGAAAGTTCCCAGGCTCACAAGGGGGATTGCTTCAGCTTCCTTTCGTTCACTCAATGCTCGTTATTGCTGCTGTATGCGTTTGTGTGTGCGTGTTTTTGAGAGGGCACCCTTATGTTGGTTGTGTTTCCCCATTCGCATGGGAAAACTTGGGTTTTGGCGCTTTTTAGTTTTCCTTAAAAAGAGCATCGAAGAAGAAACAACACAAGCAAATCAAGTTTTCGTGAAAGAGTTTCAAGGGACAGTTTCGAGGATGGAAGCTAAAATTATGATTGTTTGTACCAATGAATTACTCTGGTGTTTATGTAACTGTAAAAAAAATACTAGGTCTTAGAAATTACAGTACTAGATAGGCAAAAAACACATTTTTTTTTTTACCAATATACTCAAAAAGAGAGATGACTAGGTTGTTTCATTTTTTGTTTTCTTGTTTTCCTTTATGTTGTCATATTTAATCTTCAAGTAGTCAGTATATATCATCAATGGATAATTGTTTTGTTTGAGGGATTATTACATGCTTTCTTTTTGAAATATGAAACAAGGATCTCTGTTGTTTAAAGTATTTTGATTGACATGAAAATACAAATAACATAATTTGGTTTTGAATAATATACACTTCATTTTTCTGGATTAGAACATCACAATCATATCAAATAAATAGGCTCTTGAATAAATTATTCACTTACTCTTCTTCTTCTTCTGATGCTGGTGCACCTACCTCTTGCAATATTTTGAACAATAACTTCTCCCATGCCTTCTCCAAGCCCATCGATTAGCCCTCCGACAAATTCAATGACAACTTGAGACGCAAAACGCGCAGCAGTTCCAAGTGCGCTTGACCTCTCGGGTGCAGCATTGATACCGTTAGCTTGGAGTCCGTTGATGTGGTTCTTGGCACACACTGCATGGAGATGGTAATCGCACACTGTGCAACGGTACATACGACCCGATCTCTTCTTCTTGCACTCACCACAACTATTACCCAGTCCATGTTCGCCTGCAGGTGGAAGCAATTTTAGATTGTGGGGGTGCACAGGGAAATTGATTTCAGTAGAGAGCATGGCGCAGCAAGGGTGCATCTGGAAATTGCATGCCCGACATCTAAATGTAAACCCTTTTGTCGACTTTCCACAAACATCACATCTTGGCCATGAAATCCCACCTAAATCAAGAAAAGATATCGATGAAGTGCAAGAATATGTAATATTATGTTAAGAAGTACCTGATTTATCAACGGGTGATTGGTCTAGTAGCGAACCAGAGTTTGAATCCTCGCTGGGAGAGTTTCCATATAATATGCTCGATTAAGTCAGGTCTAAGACCTTAATACCACTGGAACACCAAAAAAAAACTAGTACCTGGTTTGGGTTTGGAATGGAAAACAAGTTGGTGTTGGCCATGGAGAGGATGGCTCTTTAAGAGTGGAGGAGAGAAGGCACAAAACTCGTGCAGTTGAAAGTCGCATTGCTGGCACGCAAATCTTTTCCCGGCTCCATACTCCTTGCAGCCACTGCACGTAAAGAGCTCGGAGATTGTTACTTCTGTTAAGGGGTGTTGGGAATGGGAGTAATGTGTGATCTCCTGTCCAAATGCTGGCTGGGGAGAGGTCGGAAATTCGATTAGCTTGTTTCGAATTTCCATTGAAGAGGACCTTTTCATGACAAGGGGTGTTTGGGATTTCAATTGATGCTGCAATTTGGCAATGGGGAATATTATTTATGCTGGCTATAAAGTGCTCACTTTCTTAGCATCATGTTCAAACAGTAGCTATGACACAGTGAAATTAATCTTTCCTTACTTTTACAGATTCAATATCACTTCTTCAGATTAACTAAACTAGTTCTTGTTCAAGAAAGTAAAACTTTCTATTAAAATGAATGACCAAATCATATGAAAATTAACTTGTATTTCAATTACTTTGTCATATTTTTTCTTTTCACTTAAATATTTCTTGTTCCTACTCGTGTAGACGAGTCAAGTTGTTTCGGATGCCATACTCTTCAAGCTGGGATTGATTTCGAATCATAATTTAGATTATATTAGTAGGTCGGTTCGGTTTTCTAGAAGAACCGAGCTCGAACGAGTTTAAATAAACCTTAACACGAGTTGAGCTCTAACTAAGAAAAAACATGTCTTTCAACGATTGATATATCATAGTCAAATGAAATTTTATTGAACCAAAACTTCTCGAGTAGTTTGATTTGATTTTCAACCCTAAAATAACAGGTGTGCAGCACGTATTGATTCTTTTGAAGGGATTATTGTGCAATACAACAGAAGTAGAAGGGCTTGAAGCAAATGCAAGGAGACACAAATGCACCAAAGTCAAGGTTTATCTTTTTGCTTTAGAGAGTTAATTGGATATTGATTGAAAATTAGCATTTTTTTTAAATAAAATCTCTTACTTAAATAAGGGGAAAAAGAATCGAAATCCTCTAAGATGGTTCTTATTCGATCTAAAGTTGAAGCCAAGAAAAATTGTTAGCCTTTTGTTGTTGTTTAAACTTTAAAGTGCCCAAGATTTATTCATCAAAAGTTTATTGTAATCTATGGTTTTTCCAATGCTGTGAGTTGTAAAGCAATTTCCACATAAAACACATTCTAATAATGATTGGTTCAATGAATGACACCTCTATTTGTTTACTGTTCCAAATTTGAAATTGTACTTGCCATATTATTCTCCACTTTATGACTTTTGCCTTGTAAGTTTGTAACTCCAAATAACTACTCAGGTTCTTTTCTAATATCAAAAAGGCAAAATTGAAGAAAATGTCCTAAACAAATTAATGATTTGGAGTTTCGTTCCAAACTATATCGCTTAACTGAATTTCGTCCTGTAATTTAATATTTTTTTTGGAATAAATATATCCCACAATTAATTATGAGACGAAAATTGCACATGTGTCCGTTACATTGCTACCTGGCGGCTTACCTATCATGACGTGGCAAATTTTAGCATGAACAATTATACAAGACTGCATAATTCGTCCTAAACTAATTATAAATTTTAATTTTTTTGTCCCAAACTATATCAACTTGTAATGAAATAACAGGGGACCTTTTTTTCATCTCAAAAGCACACAGGAGTTTAAAAAATTCATACTAATTTTCTCTTTACAAAAGTAAAAGATTGAACCGTCATTTTCATTAAATTAAAAATTTAATAGTGGGACTAAATTTATTCAAAATTGTAAATTATGGGGACGAAATTCGGCGAGTTGATATAGTTTAGGACGAAAAATCAATATTTGTAATTAGTTGGAACAGAGTCTGCAATCTTGTATAATTGTCCATGCTAAAATTTGTCACGTCATGACACATAAGCCGCCAAGTGACAATTTAATGAACACGTGCATAATTCCCGTCTTATAATTAACCGAGGGGCGAAATTTCAAAAAAACAGTAAATTACGGGACAAAATTCTGTGAGATGATATAAGTTGAGATGAAAACCAAAATCGCTAATTAATTTGGAAAATTTTCTACAATTCTACCTATACAAAGTATAGAAATTTCACCTATGGCATTTAGATCAAGGTGTAAATAGTTACATATAATCGAATAAAAGAATATCCAAAATTAGTTTTATTTTGTTATCAAACTTGTGTTATCCTATAATGAGAGCTTTAACGAATCACATCTTAAGAATTACTTATCATCTCCATCACTGATTAAAAAAAAAAAATCAAGAACATGATTTAAAAAAAAAAATCACATATAGCCATATTGGGCACAAGCCGATGGACAAGAATCTATTGGTCAGTCATTGGGGCATCCATAATTGAAATGACATCATAGGAGTATTATATAATAATGCAATTAATTCATTTGATCATAAAATTTATAGGGATATATTATATTCCGACCCCATTTGACTTTTGCTACTTAAGAATAACATCATCCATCCGAAAACAAATCAAAATATACATCTTCAAGGAAATATATTTTTCTATTAATAATTTATTATTTATAAATTATAACCCATCACATTAATATTTTCTTAAGATTGTCCGTTGGACTTCATGTTGATAGGTTCAAACTCATTAGTCTATCATTTTCATTCTTAAATTTCTTTCGGTAATAGTCAAATTTAGACTAGGTTTGTACATTTATATTATAAAATATATTATCTCTCTTGGTTTATAAATTACGTGTATACATGTTGATCCAGCTCGATGTATATTTACTTTCAACTATACTCAATCACTGAATTACGGAGGAGTACTTAATTGAGTGACCGTAACCGACAGCCCGATATCGCCTAACATTCACCTCTATTGGTCCTAGGGCCCAACTTTCAAGGACGTCCTCAAAAGTAATAGTAACAAAAGCATAAAACAAACTCGGACAATGATCTAAATTATATTATAAGGTAAAATAATATCTAAATTTCGTTTATTAAGAAACCAATCTTAAACTAGTTTTCGTTATTTAAAGTCGAACTAAATCTCATATAACTTAATTTTATTTTTTGCACTTCAAAATTGTTATAAGAGATTTATATAAACTAAAATTAGGCATTATTGAATTTCTTGATATAAGAATTATATATATATATATATATATATATATATCAATATTAAGTAAAATTGCACACACTTCTCTTTTCTCTTTCTTGATGTTAATTAGATACAAAAGTTGTCCCAAATGAGGTTTAGCCTGATGGCGAAGTGAAAGGTCATGAGTTTGAATTTCACTTAATGTGGGTTTTCCTTTAGCTTAATAATAATCTAATTATTGATTTTTTTTGTATTTGGTAGTTGAACATTATTTATACTTTATTAGTGGTAAAATAGATTTGCCCATATGTAATTACTATTTTACTTTTAAAAATTATCAAAATTGTCACAAATCAACGTGATTAAAAATAATGTAAAATCGATTGAATTATCAGATTAATTTGGCTAATCCACATTTATAGTCCACCAAAGTATAAAGGGCATGTTTGTTTGGCGTTTTTAAAAAAAAAAATTCATATTTGGAAAATACTAAACAAATATGTTTTCTATATATCTCACATAAGAAACTCTGATTTGACATAAAATAGCATATCTCTTATAAAATTTATCTCACATAACAAACATGATTTATTGTAAAGGCTTACACATCATATACATACATCCTAATTCTTTAAAAAAGCAGTACATCTATTATATTTTAACCACTTTCTCAAAACTCAAACAAACAACATTACGCAAATCGAGATTATTTCACAAATCTCCACTATTCTCTCAACTACTTTCCCAAACACTAAACAAACCGATCCAAAGTGTTTTTATACTTGTATCAGTTTTGTCAAAAAAGTTGCACTTAAATTCCTTTTACATAAACTATATTACACGTGCCAAAAAATTGCAGTTAAATCCCTCTTACATAATTTACATAATACTAGCCTAAACTCGTGCTATGCACGGTATCATATTAGATATTTAGTACGTACAATTGTTGATGTGATAAAAAAAATACAAATATTTATGATCTTAAAATAAAATTAAAACATTACAATCATGCACTATCTTTCTAAAAAGTGATGAAAATCTCATGTTCAATATTGTACACTTTCATTGGTGAAGAGATATCTGCATAAAACACAAATGACAACTTATTAACAACTCAATAACATTGTTATCATACTTTTATTGATAATCTTTAGTTGCAAAGTCAGTAACAATAATATGTGATTTAATAAAATGAACTGAAAAAGGACTTACTTTTCTTAGCTAGAATAGACAATCTATTTGGAAGATGTGCGCACTCTTCAGACCAGTCAACATGTAAGACAAAATTTACAACACAACGAACATTCGATCTTCCCCAAATTGGCGGTACACGAATGATAAAAGTAAATGCAGGTGTTAGGATGGAGTAGATATGTTCCTTCAACAAATTGCTACCATTTTGCTGAATAATACAACACATCAGTTCGACAACACTACGTGGTAGTATATAAGTAACTAAAGTTGAGCTAATATTTGTATTGTACATTTTCTTGAAGACTTTTGTAAAAAATAGCTCTATTACGAAATATATACTCAGCTTGATCATGTAGCAATTTTATGTCTATAGATCCAGTATTGTCCACTACTGTAGCATGGACACGAAATCTAAATAAAATATAGTTAATTTTAATTGTTAGTATATAAAGTAAACAATTCAAATAAATAAATTGATAATAAATACCTGATAATAGGATTGACCACATCGCTACATTTAATACAAAACATTTGTCCAAAGTGTGATATGCATTCAGTTTGGCAATGATTGCACAATGCATACCACATGTTGTCCACGTCAACAGTTTGGAACCGTGCAATTATGCGGAAAAACTTAATCTGCATAATAAATAATAAAAGTTGTTTGATTAATTAGTAAAACCGAAGTGTAAAACTTAGAGTTACTCACCCTGAATGATGTCCATATTCACGTATCCATATCTGTTTTGCATTGGCAATTTTCAATGATTTTGAAATAGAGAACCTACTTGAACGTAACAATGAGACTAATTTTTTAGCACCACGATCTACAAAGAACATACAAAAAATATATAAAATTGTATTTTATTATTACTGCTATACAATTTCCATGTCAATTAGATAACTGATATATACTTTGTTCATACCAGCTCCTAAATTTATTTGTAGAGCTGTTGTTGTCATTGATGTAGAATTTGGTGAAACGATGTGTGTATATCGACCAACCTGTGGAGAATGTACAATATGGTTAAAATAGTATGCAACATTTTATGTTTATAAAATGTAATCCATACCTTCATGATCTTGCACAACAACTCCGCTTGCCAAAATCATATTGCTACGATCAAGTGTTCCACACAATATCTCTCCTTCTTCCTTGGCAAAATTATCACATAAAATCATACGGACTACTGTCATGCTTCAGACATGTAATTGTAATTAGTTATAAAATTTTTTCATCATAAATAACATAATATTTGGATGATAAGACTTACGTGCTATCAATCAGCAAGAGTTCTCGGATATTTAAACCTTCATTAGTCGAACGACAATGGGTAACACAAACAACCAATCCAATAACATATGTATTTAAGAATAAGTTAATATACAATTCAATCATGTTGATGTTTTGAAAAAGTAAAAATTTTAAAGAAAAAGGTTACAGTACCTATCAATAAATCTTGTTTGTTGACGTGAATTCCTATGTCCTTGAGCATGACGATGGAATGAAATTCTCGTAAGAAATTGTCACTCTGTGTCCTGAATTTCTCAATCCTTGACTCACGCTCAAATAGTAACTGATAGCGGTGTGGTAATAATTTAAATTTTTTATCAGCCATAATCACTCGTACACCATGAACATAGTAAATCTCTCCATCAACCAATTGTGCACTGAAGTGTACAATGTTGTCATGATACACAATGCCTTGAATGAAAAATTTCTAGAAAGTTGATAAATTAATGGGATTAGAGCAGAACTATATTTATTAGAAATTTGTAGATTATAATACATGGAGAATAATTATTTCTGAGTTAAGTTCTGAACAATACTAATTAAACAATAATTAAAGTAAAGAGGAGAATTATGATATATACACTTCATTCTCAATCTTCGAATATGCGGTTGGAAAATATTTTGAATAATGGATAAATTACAGAACTTGAAGATAAGATTTAAGTACCAAATAATTAATGTGTTTTCTCTTTAGTCAAAAAAAAGAAAAAAGAACTCATTTTCATAGCATTTTAATGGAAACATATAGAGCATAATGATTAGTGGGAACTACATTAATTCTTGGTAATTAATCATCTGCTATGTTCGAAAGAGAAAAAGTATAAAATTTCTTACTCAACTATCGATGCCATCATCTTCGCCAATCAGTTTTTCACTTTTTTTTTCCCGTTTAGCCCTCCTCCGAATTTTGCAATTGGTTCCTTTGTCATGTTTATTTTATTCGATCCCAACTTTCCTAATGTCTTGTTTTTTCATCGGGAGGGGAGAATTTATCAAATTTTGATTTTGATGGCAGGTCTGCAGAAGTCATCAGTTTCTTTCTCTGTTTTTAGAAAAGGGGAGGTGGGAGAAGTTGAGGAGAAAGTGGACGGTTTTTTATTTTTGAAATGAGTAGGAAAAAGCAGTGGATTTTGAATTAAAAAAAAATTCAAAAACTGGAGAAAAAGGAATTTTAGTCAAAATAGACAGTTTTGACTAAAAGACCCCCTTGAAATAATAGTAAGTAAGATAAGATGATGGAAGTGTCTCCATTTGTAGAAATCTTGATGAATCAACCCTAATCGTAGATGGTGGAAGTGCTTCTACTGGTACGATTGTATATGGTTTGGAAATATCAACTTTTTCTAGTTGGACTAAAATAAAAGAAAAATGTTTTTTTTTAAATATTTAAAGTTGTAAATAATTAAATCAAAACAAATAACCCATTTATCAAAAATTAGTTTAATTTTGTTATTGCACTTGAACTTGATTTATGCTCAGTAGAAAAACAAACATTTTAATTTGATTTTTTTTATCTACTAAATTGTGTACTTACAATTATACTTTAACTTGATTTTATATAACCATTCCTGATATAAAATCAAATCTGGACTTTAACTTGATTTTATATATGGGAAAATTGCTTTTTTGGTACCATAGGATAGGCTGACTTGCACTTTTGGTACCATTGGATACGAAAATGCAAATTTGGTACCATAGGATATGTTTTCATTGCAATTTTGGTACCAAATCCAATTTTTCTACTAAGTTAATCGCAATTTACCCCCTATGAAATGCATAATGTTCAATTTATCCCTCTATAATTTGGAAAAAATCAAATTACCCCCTGTAAAATTTTAATGAAGCAATTTACCCCCTTCAGCCGAAGATTGTAACTCACTTGCCAAAATTGAGAATATGCATGCATACTATTTTATTTAACATAGAGGGATAAATTGCCACATTTATCATAACACAATGGGTAAAAAAATGACATTATCATAATAAAAGTGGATTAAGTGCCGCCTATAAAAATATCGGGGAGGCGATGTGAAATTTTTACAAAATTTCACATCGTAAAATGCTCTTTTTTAAACCACGAGGGGTTAAATTGAACATTATGCATTTAGTAGGGGGTAAATTGCCATTAACTTTGTAGAAAAATTGGGTTTGGTACCAAAATTGCAATGAAAACCTATCCTATGGTACCAAATTTGCATTTTCATATCCAATGGTACCAAAAGTGCAAGTCAGCCTATCCTATGGTACCAAAAAAACAATTTTCCCTTTTATATATCCATCCCGGATACCTATCCTATGGTACCAAAACTCCCGTAACCACCTCCAATCATAAACGTAGCAAAGCTAAGGAAAACCGATTACCAAAACCAAAAGTCAGCCCAACCCAAAATTACCCACCATCTAGAGAAGTAACCCTAGTGCCTAAGGATTCAAATAGTGCAGGTGAAGTTTTAAAACGAAAGAGGGGAATTCTGGAGGAGAAATCTGTTTTACTTGAGTCAAATTTTCAGTATAAGCAAAGTGAGGAAACTTCTGTTGATCAGTTACGACCTTCGAAGCGAATTGCTCTTGCTATCTCAGAGGCGGAGGCTGCCGGGCAGCCCCGCCTATCATCATGAATTGCTTGGCTTGGAATTGTCGAGGGCTTGGGGGTCTCTCGACAATTCGTACACTCGGTTCTCACATTCGAGACCATAACCCCCAAATAATCTTTCTTTCGGAGACAAAATCAAACGGAAGAAAGATTGAGATGTTGAAGAGGAAATTTGATCTGAACGGTATTAGTGTGGATTCGAGAGGTCTTTCAGGGGGACTGGCTTTGTTTTGGAAAAAAGGCATTAATGTTGAGCTACAGAGTTATTCGAGTTACCATATCGATGTCCACGTCTATGTGGATGGTGACCCCGAAGGGTGGCGTTTTACCGGTTTTTATGGGGAACCAGATTCAGCAAAAAGGGATGTTTCTTGGAATATTCTTCGACGGCTTTCTAGTCTTAGTGTCAAGGCTTGGCTTTGTGCAGGGGATTTTAACGCGATGTTGAGTCAATCAGAAAAGGAAGGAGGTAATAAAATTCCAGGCATCCAGTTAAGAGAATTTAGAGAGGTTTTGAATGACGTGGGTTTATCTGACATGGGTTTTTCTGGGTACCCGTTTACTTGGTCAAATGGCTGGGAGGAACCAAGAACAACTAAAGAGCGTCTTGACAGAGCTTGTATGACTAGTTACTGGAACCAAAAATTTCCCTTCAGCAAAGTGTTTCATCTCAAATTTGGAGGCTCGGATCACTCTCCAATTCTGATCCAGATCCTTGAGCAAGAACCGACAGTTAATAGCAGAAAAGTGAGACGTTTTAAATTCGAGTCGATGTGGCTAAATTCCAGCGAGTGTTCAAAAGTGGTTAGGGGTTCTTGGAGCAATTTGGGTCTCGACCAGCCTACGAGGGATGTGTTGCAGAAGCTTAGTGTGTGTGGGCAGGAACTTGATATTTGGGGTAGGTTTTCATTTGGGCATGTGGGAAAGCGGATTCGTAAACTTCGGGATAGTATTCATAAAATACGAATTGGACCTATTTCGAGTGCTTCGAAAACAGAGGAAAAGAATTTGTCAATTGAACTTGAGGAAATTCTCGATCGGGAGGAGAGAATGTGGCAACAAAGGGCGAAAGCCCACTGGATGAAGGAAGGGGATCGTAATACTCGGTATTTCCATAGTAGGGCGTCGAATCGTAAAGAAAAAAATGAGATAAAGGGCCTTAGGAAAGAGGATGGGTCTTGGTGTCTTAATGACTTGGAAAAGGAGAAGGTAGTGGGTGACTACTTTAAAAACATTTTTACCTCGGCTAGGCCTTCGGAGGACGAGCTTGAAGTGATTTTGGATGCGTTGAGCCCACGGGTGAGTGTCGACGACAATCAGTTTCTCCTTCAGTCCTACTCCGCGGAAGAGGTAACCCGAGCCATTTTTTCTATGCATCCACTTAAATCCCCTGGCCCCGATGGTTTCCCCCCGTTATTTTTTCATAAGTACTGGCATATTATTAAGAATGATGTGATTTGTTGGGTACTTAATTTTCTTAATAATGGGTCTTTTGATGATAGATGTAATTTTACGAATATAGCTCTTATTCCTAAATGCCCCAAACCTGAGAATATGACCCAATTTCGTCCTATTAGCCTCTGTAATGTCGTGTATAAAATCGCTTCAAAAACAATAGCCAACCGTCTCAAACCTATCATGAACTCTGTTATCTCCGATACCCAGTCTGCATTCGTTCCTGGTCGCCAAATCACTGACAATGTTTTAGTAGCTTACGAAATATCACATTACATGAAAAGGAAAACTAAGGGTGAAGTGGGTCAAATGGCCATAAAGTTGGATATGAGTAAAGCCTATGATAGAGTAGAGTGGGCGTTTCTAAAAGCTGTGATGACCAGGTTAGGCTTTAATTCTCGTTTTGTTGATCTTGTCATGACTTGTGTGACCTCCGTTACTTATTCTTTTGTGCTTAATGGTTCACAATTTGGGTTTGTTAAACCGGAAAGGGGGCTCCGTCAAGGAGACCCTCTTTCCCCTTATTTGTTTCTTTTCTGCGCAGAAAGCCTTAGTTCTTTGATTTGTCAGGAAGAAAATAGGGGCACTCTTGAAGGTATATCTATTTGCAGGGGAGCTCCAAAAGTGTCTCATCTCCTCTTTGCAGATGATACCCTTATCCTTTGCCAAGCTTCTCAGAATGCAGCCATATGTATACGAAACCTCCTTAATGTTTACGGGACAGCTTCGGGTCAACAAATTAACTTTGAAAAATCAAGTGTGGTTTTCACTAGAAACACATCCGAGGACACAATCAGCACCATTCTTGCGGCCCTCCCCATAAGAAGAGAACAAAAACATGGAAAATATCTTGGTCTTCCTTTGGTGGTGGGAAAGTCTAGAAGGGAAGTGTTTGACTACATCCGGGAAAGGGTTTGGAGTAGACTACAAGGATTAAGAGTGAAATCACTATCTAAAGCTGGCAAAGAAGTTTTAATCAAATCAATTATTCAAGCCATCCCGTCCTATTTAATGTGCTGCTTCAAGTTACCGGCCTATCTTATCAAGGAAATCGAATCTATGATTTCTAGTTTTTGGTGGGATGAAAGAGACACTCGCAAGATTCATTGGATAAGATGGGATCTTCTTTGTAGAAGCAAAAGAGATGGGGGGCTGGGATTCCGGGACTTAAATGCATTTAACACTGCTTTATTAGCTAAGCAGGCGTGGAAAATACTCACAACTCCGGAGAGTCTCTTGAGCAGAATTTTTAAGGCACGATATTTTCCTAACTGTAGCATCCTGGATTCATCCCTGGGGTCGGTCCCTTCTTTGACATGGAGGAGCATATGGGGTTCTTTGGATACACTTTCGGCAGGACTTAGATGGAGAGTGGGTGATGGTAAATCGATACGCATCTGGTGGGATCAATGGCTTCCTAAACCCGATTCATTCAAGATTGGTTCAGCGCCTAGGATATTACCGCTGGATTCATTGGTATGTGAACTCTTTGATTCGGATCACCATATATGGGATGCGGATTTAATTAATACTCTCTTTGATGCATTGACTGCCAAGACTATTATGTCTATTCCTCTTGGGGACTTTTCACTCCCAGATAGGCTCATTTGGCACTATGAAAAAACTGGGATGTATACGGTTAAGTCGGGTTATCACTTATGCCGAGAGTTAAATAAAGCTGGGGAGGATTCCGACTATATTCAGCCACCAACTAGGAACTATTCTTGGATCTGGAAAGCAGCAGTTCCACCAAAAGTTAAAATGTTTATTTGGACTTGTTGCGTGCAAGCGTTACCTGTTCGTGAACGTCTCCTCAAGAGGAAAGTGTTAATAGATGACACGTGCTTTCGGTGCGGAACTGACTCGGAATCCGTACTTCATGTTCTTGTCCAGTGTCCGTATGCTTTGCAAGTTTGGGCAGCTTCTGGAATTCAGAGTTCAATACTTCACACGACAACAGCGGATCCGGAGGATTGGTTAAGAGGAATATATAACAAAGTAAGCTCTAAAGATTTCAGTTTTATTGCTATTATAATCTGGTGGATTTGGTATAGTAGGAATAAAATGCTTTGGGAGAATCTTGAGTTTTATCCACATGAAGTTATATCTTTTGCTGGGGATTTTCTAATTCGGTTTAACAGATCAGCTGTGAACTTTCGGGCACCGTCTTCTTCTCGGGCTGATTCTCGTTGGTCACCTCCGTCACCTAGTTCTATTAAAATCAATGTTGATGCTGCGGTCTCGGGGGATGGCAACTCGGTTGGAATTGGCATCATTGCGCGCGATAGCCAAGGAGCATGTGTTGGCTGGAAATCTCTATTGGTGCCTTTTCCTCTTGATCCGGAATCGGCAGAAGCTATGGCTGCTCTTAAAGGCCTTGAGTTTGGTATCAATTCTGGTTGGCGCAAGATTTTATTGGAGGGAGATTGCATATCAGTGATTGGGAGCATCTCTAATCAAGCTACTTCGATGGGACATTTGGGTGTGATTTATGAAAACATCAAGACTTTAGGCAGACAACTTTCTCTTTTTCAAGCTCTTCATACGTTTAGAGAATGTAATAAGGCGGCTCACGTTTTGGCCAAATTAGCTTGCTCTCTTTTCCCTTTTACTACTGATCTTCCCAGTGAAGTTCTAAATATTGTAATGCTTGACATTCCTTGATTCATCTATAATATGGTTTGGGGTTTTCTCAAAAAAAAAAAAAAAAAAAAGCTTTTATTTGGTTTCAGAAAAGGGATGTTTATTCCCTTCAAAAAAAAAGAAAAAAAAGAAAAGGGATGTTTATTGGGCTCACTAAGTTGATCCAACTGTTTGAGCCCAATTTTGAATTTGCTCAATTTCTGATATATTTTGCAAAAATACGAGCTTATTTGAAACTGAATAAATATTTTAAATTATATTTACGAGAAAAACAAAGACAAAAGACAGCTTAGCGTATAATCAACAAAAAAATGCATACTTTCGTTGGAAATAAGCATCAAATATAGGGCAAATGCCAATGGACAAGAATCATGTTTGGTCAATTATTGGGCCATCCATAATTGAACTGAAAATATTATTATCATTAGGGTAAATACCACTTTTGGTCCCTCTTATCATTAACTTTTTACAGAGTGGTCCTTTTTATGTTTTTTTTCCACTCTAGTCCCTACTATGAATTATTTGTTTCACTTTAGTCCCTACTATGCATTATGTGTTTCACTTTAGTCCTTATCAGGTGGTTCCGATAACACGTGACATGCATATGAATATTTTTTAGGGCATTTTCGTCCGTTCTCTATTGAGACTATTTAAGATATTGTTTAATTGGTGAGCAATTTTGGTGTTTGAAAAAGATTTTAGGAAAAAACTTTAGTTTGGAACGAAATGTACGATTAAGTTCGATTGGAATGAAAGCCTACTTTGAAAATTTAGTTTTTTTTTAAATAACTAGAAAAACGAAAATATCCATGTTAGGTTACTTGAAATGACAAAATTGCCCTCATGAGCATATCACATATTATCCGAATCGCCTTGGACCACTTGAAAAGGACTAAAGTGAAACAAATAATTCATAGTAGGGACTAAAGTGGGAAAAAAAACATAAGAGGGACCACTCTGTAAAAAGTTAATGATACGAGGGACCAAAAGTGGTGTTTACCCTTATCATTATCATATAAATTCATTTGATCAAATTTTCAAAATTATTGCCTTAATGGGATATATTATTATGCTCATTGGAAAGGTTAAGTCTGATTTAGTGATATTGATGTAGTAATAATTTTTTTAATAATATTTCAATCCAATAATCGGTTTATGTTTTTTTTACGTGTCTTTAGGGCAATATATTTTTATTATCTTTTCTCATGGTATTAGTATAATTCTTAAAATTGTGATTTTTTATAGACGATCAATACATTGATTGTTACATAATAGTTTTTCTAAATACTATGTATCAAATTGCAAAAAAAAAAAAAAAAAAAAAAAAAAACTAAATATACATTAATAATAAACTATAAAGATCCCACACTAATGAGAATCAAACTATTATCAATTTGATCCTAAAGTCTCACTTTTGTCACTAGACCACAATCTCATTGACATTGTGAATTTCAAGTCCAAACTCAGTAGTAATTTCAGTCAAAAAAAAAAAAAAAAAGGCCTCAGAAGTAATCTGTCATTTATATTCCTCATTTTCTTTTGGTGTCTGAGCCCAACTTGATACAATAGTTATATTAAAAAAAATCAGAAGTATAGTTGTACTTGTACACAGTACTCTTCTTCTTTTATATTCCTTAATTTGATTTAAATATAGAGAAATTGTCACGAATCAATGTCATTATAAAGACTGTAAAATCCATTGAATGATTAGATTAATTTTCTTCATTAAACTATAATGAATGACTTAAAAGTAAGAAAATATGAAAAAAAAAAATATATATATATATATATATATATATATATATATATATATATATAACAATATGACAATTACAAAGATGACAAAGTAGATGCTTCTTCCCTTCTATCAACCATTTCATGTCAATATCAAATGAAAAAGTTTTGTACTACTGTCTTATTTCTTCATACGTACGTGGCCTTCCTCTTGTCCATAATTTAAATGTTGTAATTAGGGTCTAGTCCGGGATCGTGGTTTCGCGAAACTGAGTCAAGTCTAACTAAATCAAGATTGAATATAAGTTTCACGAAATCTAGATTTTAACTTTAAACCCGTAAAAGATAATGATTTAAGAAAAATTGACAATTATAATAAAATACAAAGACACACTTATTCACCTAAAAATTTGACAACGACGACCCTGTTCACTTTAAAAAATGACAATAACAAAATTCATATTTTTCAATGTACTATGTTGTGGATTGAGTATGAAATTCATATTTTTTTCATGTATTATGTAGACTCTCTTCACATGCATGTGTCTCAATGATTTTTTAAAATAGTGATGAGCCCAATATAAATATGAAGTTAAAAAAAGATCGAATATGCAATGAGTCGAAATAACATAAAAAATTAAGAATTTACATTGAAGAAAATGTTCTCATGGTCAATAGTACTTTAATATGATTAATTTGATTTTGACTCTTAAATAACTAATTACTCCGAACGCTTTTTAAGAGATTACTTGGTACGATTATCTAAGACGACACTATAGTTTGTGGATGTCATGTTTCATTTTGGGTGTGTGGATGTCATGTTGCAAAATATGATAGAGTGCAAAATATGGCTACTCCTAAACTAATTTTCATTTGGGTTTATTATATAATTTTTTTTATCTATTATAATGTGTATTTACGGCTCGGATCGAAGAGTACAAAAGGGTATAGGTCCTCTCCAGTGTGGTGTCTTCAGTAGGATTCAAATTTAAGTTTCGCCTCTGGGAATAGCAAGTTACTACCATTTGACCCAACCACCTTGAATTTATTATATCTAAGTGAAATTTTATTGTCGACTCTCGACTCTTGAGTAAACATGTCCAATTTTTTTTATGTTGTTCACAATTTAGTATTTGGACAAGAAAAGTCACAACTTTTTTTGTATAAAGGTGGTGAGGAAAATCAATGTTTATTTAATCTTCAATATAATAAAAATAAATAGAAAAATTAAAATGTTTGAAGAACTCAATGTCTAAACATAGTACAAATTAAAATATCAAAAAGGAGAGTCGCAATTCCGAACACAATAAATGTGCCAATAGCAATACAACCAAAATGTGAAATATAAAGAAGTTGCACAAGTGAAAGCATGAAAAAAAAAAACAACAATAAGTACATACTAATGAATAGAAACAACAATTTTCAAGGGAAGAAAATAACTCCCCAAAAGAAACGTCGAAAAGCTCCAAAAGTCCAAAATGTCAAAGTTTTCAGATCATCACCCGCGAAAAATGAATGTTATGAAGACAAGCCGCGGGTGAAAACTTACAGGAAAGGCTCGGCTAGAGGCAAAGAAAACCTGCAATACCTAACCAAAATCTATAGAAAAGCAATAAAGTAAATATGTCGACAATAACAACATACATCCTCATAATCGAAACAAGATTACGCATATGAAAAGGGCCAGAAGGAATAAACATCTAACTGTAAGGAACATATATGTAATGTGAAGCATATATTAAAAGGAAACAAACCATGCAAGGTTCTAGTGTCTAGGCTAAGAGATACCTTGTGATGGAGTCGCATGGAGCAGAGAGATTACCTTTAGGATCGATAATGCAATTTTTTTGCCCCCCTTTTTGAAAGATCTTTTAATCCATTTTGGTGTCTCATTTTGTTATCACATTATTAATTCATTTTATAAGTATATGCGTGAGTTCACGTAAATTTTAAATTTAAATATTTGTTAATATAGATTTGTATGTGTGAGACAAAAATGAGATAGACGATCAATTCTGAGAGCAGCCCAATTCAACTTCTATTGAGCTATTGTAAAAAAAATTTAAAAAATTTGCATAAATAATTTTATTGCATTTTTGTAGACCCCTTGGTGTATAATCTTGTAATTTAAGTAGGTAATGTGACAAATCAAAAGTCATAAACTAACTATGCGGAATTTGCCCCCCAAATTTTTTTTTGAGGCAATAATCTAGCAGAAGTGCATTTTGGTAAATATGGAAAGATCCAAGGGTGTAGAAAAAGACAAGCAAATCTTTAACCAATTAGAACATCACTTCTTCACACATAAACACACACAGAGCAAAACCTGTCGGTCAAATTGATTACCGTTGCTGAACAGAACTGAACTGGTCACCTCCTCACCTGCGCAATGAGGAAAGACGCGCCGCCGCCTCATACCGCCGCCGCCAACCCCGTCGCAAAACTTTACCTCTGCTTCGAAACCAAACCCTTGCTCGCCACATTTCTCTCTCTTACTCTCGTCATTTTCGTCTGGAACCTCCAGCCCTACCACGAAAATCTCCTCTCCACCTCCACCACCACCGCCACCACTGCCGCCGCCGCTCAATCCCTGCCTATCAAATCCGCCGCAAACATTGCCTCTCTATCCGAGAAGAAACTAGTAAACACCCCACCCAACCCCAACAAACGCACTTTCCAACCCTACGGCAACGCCGCCGCTCTGTTCGTCCAAATGGGCGCATACCGCGGCGGCCCCACCACATTCGCGGTGGTCGGTCTTTCCTCCAAGCCTACTCACGTATTTGGTAAACCATGGTACAAATGCGAGTGGATCCCTAACAACGGCAACTCCTCAATTAAAGCCAAGGCCTACAAAATTCTCCCCGATTGGGGCTACGGCCGCGTCTACACAGTCGTCGTCGTCAATTGCACATTCTCCGAAAACCCCAACGCCGACAACTCCGGCGGCAAACTAATCCTCTACGCCTACTACACCGAATCCCCCCGCAAATACGAGAAATTCACCGCCCTAGAAGAGGCACCTAGCTCCTACAACGAGTCCGACTACAAACCGCCGTACAAATACGAGTACCTCTACTGCGGCTCGTCATTGTACGGTAACTTAAGCGCGGCGAGGATGAGAGAATGGATTGCGTACCACGCTTGGTTTTTTGGTGCTAATTCGCATTTCGTCCTCCACGACGCCGGCGGCGTGTCGGATGAGGTGAGGGCGGTGTTGGAGCCGTGGGTGAGAGCAGGTAGGGTGACGCTACAGGATATAAAAGCCCAGGCGGAGTATGATGGATATTATTATAATCAGTTTCTGGTGGTGAATGATTGCCTTCATCGTTATCGCCACTCGGCGAATTGGACTTTTTATTTTGATGTCGATGAGTATATTTACGTTCCTAATGGAAACAGTTTAGAATCTGTTTTGTTGGAATTTTCGAATAATACTCAGTTTACGATCGAGCAGAATGCGATTTCCAGTTCGCTCTGTTTGAAAGAGTCCACTCACAATTACTCCAGGTTCTATTTGATGAATTTTTTTGTGGTTAAAATTTGAATTTACATTGAAATTGAGCATTAATTAGGGTTGAATTGGTTTACTGCTGTCTATTTATGTTTGGTGTGTGATTGAAGAAACTGATAAAAAAAAAATGGTATGTTCTGATTAGGCAATGGGGATTCGAGAAGCTTATTTTCCGGGACTCGAGAACGAAGATAAGGAGAGATCGAAAGTACGCAATACAAGCGAAGAACGCGTATGCCACGGGAGTGCACATGTCGGAGAATGTGATCGGAGGAACTCTCCATGACACGGAGACTAAAATCCGATACTACCATTACCACAACACGATCACCGTGCACGAGGAGCTCTGTCGTAACTTGCTCCCGGCCTCGGCCAAGAACGCCACTACGTGGCTCGATAAGATCCCATATGTGTACGACGATAACATGAAGAAACTCGCCCCGATCATCAAGGAATTCGAGCGAAACGCCATTGGTAGTGTTGTTTCATAGTGTCACGTAAAAATGGGAGTAAATTCTTTTGTGGTTAGTCCAATATTTTTTTAGTGTATAAAAATTAATTACACGTTCTATAGGTATTTGTTTGTTAAATTTTATTATTAATTCTAAAGGGAATGTCATCACCGACGCCATTTTTAGATCATCCAAATGAACCCTTTACTCTTTACAATTGTATTGCTGAAATGTTAAGTCATTTATGATTTGGTTTGAGGCATTAGGTTATGACACGTGGCGATGTGGGACGGGGGTCCCTGCAATTACGCGTGAAGTGGTGTTAATTTGTTGGCGTATGGGACCTAGCCGACAGCCCCCACCGCTGGCAATTGGTGTGTGTGGCTATGAGCAAAATCAAGAACGGGCCGGGCCGGGCCGGGGCCGGTGATGGTTACGAAACCGGAAGTTCGATCAATCTATAGAATGGATTTTAACTTGGATTTGTCCAATTTTTCACAATCGCTTTCATCTTCATTAATGATTAATCCTCGTATTTATGTATGGAGTTAATGGCAAATTGTCCCCTATAATATTCATAATGTTTAATTTATTTCATTGTGATTTAAAAAAAGATAATTTATCCCCTTTATAATTTTATAAAAGGTTCACATTGTCTCCTTATATTTTTATATATGGCACATTATTTTTATTTTCATGTATTATGCAAATGTGGTAATTTATCTCCTTGTATTATGATAAATGTGGCAATTTATACTCATATGTTATAAAATATTTTCCATATTCATTCTCAATTCTCCTTGCAAGGAGGTAAACTGCTTATTTAAATTTTTTATAAGAGGGTAAATTGTTCTTTTTCTAATCACAAAACAGTAAATTATACATTATGAATATCAAGATAAATTGTCGTTAACACTTTATATTTGACTTGGTTGATGAAATAAATGTGAATTGAAGCACCAATAAATTTAGTTAATTTATTTTGTTTTATTGTTATTAAATTTTTATGGAAAGTGTAATAGCGGGCATGTGGATTAATGATTGATGGGGAACTTTTATTACATCGTGGATGGGAAGATGCTGGAAAGAATGATGTGAGGCACATGTCTTTTTCCTTTACTTTTATGTTTAGTTAAGAAAAATGAAAATGAAGAAGACAGGTAATTATTTATTTTTAATTTTTGGTAAGAGAAATGTGTTGGTAATACTCCATCCCTTTCATATTTTTCATATATTTTTTGTTTTAAAAAATATTAAGAAACTTTATCATTATATATTTATTTTATGATAAAATGTTAAATTTTTTTTTTATAATGATTGATTATTTTTTTAATTTTCCTATTGAATTTTTCGGAACTTAATTGTGAGAAATGTGCAGAATGATTTTGGCCGTATTTAGGTGCAGCTTTTTGGGTGCTGGAATTTGCAAAGAACATTTGGCTATATTCTACCATTAATATTGGATAACAACGTACGTTGATGTTTAGTGAAATTACATAACTAGTCCAGATGTTTCCATTAAGTGTCAATATTTACACATAAACTTTCTACTTAAAGTTCAAAATACACAGAACTCCACGCGTAATATGATGAATTTCGTTTAGGGGGTTCACGTAAAACACCACGCGTAATTAGGGTAAGTTTGCGTAGCAGTAGAAATCCTCGAAACACACTTCATAATTCAATGGAATCACGCCAAATATTTATGGTGTTATTAGAAGGGTTTTGGCTCGATTTTGCGGCTCAGTTTAAAAAAAATGATTTTGGTGGTTTCGGTGCAACATTTGAAACTTCATTTGGTTAAGTTTTGGATCTTGGGTTTTTGGTTTTGAATAGCAGAAATTTAGATTGAGTTTAGATGTTCGGGTTTAGGGAAACAAACATGTAGTAGGTGTTAAATCAATGTATTTTTATAGAGTTTTGGGGGAAAATATATAGGTTTCAGGTGTCAAATCAAAGTTTTATAGGGTGTATGTGGATGAGTTTTGGCCCCGTCTCGCGGGTTTTGCGAGACCGAGCCAAAACTCTTTCAAATGAGTTTTCGTCAAACCCCTAAAACCATTAGAAACCTATTCAGAAACTCACACTCAAACTCTTCAAACATTAAATATTTATTTGACACCTACCACCTATATTTCCCCCAAATCTCATTGAAAAAAAATATTGATTTAACACATATTAACTACTGTTTTTTCCCTAAACCCTAACATCCAAACTCAATTCAAGTGGGATTTCAACTTATTCAAACCACAAAATCTATCAGCTAAAACTCATCCAAATGAGGTCTTAAAGGTTTCATCGAAACCACCCAAACTATATTTTAAATAAAGACGCATAAAACCGAATCAAAATCCATCCAAATAGACTCATATGTTTAAAGAATTTGAGTATAAATATATAATTATGAATATGATGAGTTTCATGAATCTGACAAAAACTCATTTAAAAAAGTTTTGACCTGATCTCACGAACCCGCCAGATGGGTCCAAATCTAATCCACATGCACCATTTATGCAACTTCTCAAGTATATTTTAACTTGTCAATTAAAGATGACATAGTTAGCTAATTAGTTGTATATATTTTTTGATTAATGAAAATTTAATCTAAGACTCTAAGCTATAATGTAATAGACTATCTTGTTTAATAATTAGATCAATAGTATATAGTGATGATAGTGATGAATTATAAAAAATAAAAAGAAAAGAAAAGCAAAGTTTATCTAGTGTAATGATCAAATGGGTTAAGATTATGATCAGAAGATTGGATTAATTCCAGTTACTAACATAATTATTAAAAAAAAATCTTAATTAATTTGGTCAACTTTGATGGACCCCACCAGCTACCTATTAAACGCATTGTATTAAATGTTTCTTGTTTATCATAATAAATTTTTTTAAAATCGCATATTTTTCTTATTTAACATTTATAAACTCATTATAGTTTATAGTACATACTCCCTATATCCCATTGTTTTTATTTCATTAACTACACTATTCGGTCATAATATTTTAAGTGATTTATCATATTAAATTATTCATATTTATGATGTATTAAATCTTTTAAATATTAATATATATGTTGTCATACGATATTATTAACTTATTAGTTAAATTATTTATTATAATTTTAATAATTTAATTAAATTGACGTTGACTAACCAACTGTATCAAGAAATAAAAAAAAATAAACGGATTGCAAAATATATAATTTTCGACTTACTCATGCCTCGGTCGGTGCAAGGGTTGGGGCTGGAGGAGGCAAAGGTGTGGTGGTGTGGCCGTGTGGGTAGGTTTTTTCTTTTCTCTTTTATTAATTTAAATATTTTTCTTGGGATTTTTTTGTTTTAAAAATACAAATCGTTACCTATTAAACACTGATAAGGTAAATCATTCAAGTCGTGATGATTTTGGTTTTTAATATAAATTTGTATTTTCAAAAAATAAATATTAAATATGAAATGAGATGTATAGTAGACTATTTTATACATTATATAACTTATATAATGTACTTCTTTTCAACGTCAACTAACGGTAAGGAAGGTGTTAGCATTTGGCGAAACTTGGGGGTACTGTTCTATAATTCCGTGAACCTTAAGGTATTAATATGTAATTATCCGTATAAATTGATGAATTTTGTTTCAAAGTTAGTATGTGCCGATCTGTTCTTAGCTGGAAAACTTGACCCGTCATAAATGTTGTCTTTCTTGTTTCAGAGTTCAAGCCATACTGAATAACCGGTTACATTCTATCACAGATGATTTAATTCATGAGCAAAAGACAAAAATACCCTATATGCTTTGTCTAACTCCTAGAATTTTTTTTGTGTTATTTTAACTCCCAAATCGTCCCTCTGTTTGGTTTTAAATACCACACTCAACTCAAGTATAATTTTACTTTTGACTTTTGAAGGAATGACAGATTACCCCTATGTGTTTTTTTTTTTAAATCTATTTTTTATTTTTAAAAATTAAGTATATACTACTTGAGTCGAGTGTGGGGGGTTTGGGGGGGATTTAAAATGACACATGGATTTTTTTTTTGGAAGTTAGACAAAGCATAGGGGGTATTTTTGTCTTTCGATGTCAGGGGTAAAATTGTCATATGAAAAACAAAATGTGAACAAAACTTGTAATTTTGGCGTTTGAAACACATTCTCTTTTATAGGGGTGTAGTTGAGATCACAGGGGGGTTTTGGGGAGTTAAAATAACACAGGAATTTTTTTGGGAGTTAGACAAAGCATAGGGGTGTTTTTGTCTTTCGCTCTTAAATTCATTGGGGTTCGATATACTATACATGCATGGGCGGACCAGCAAAAGAAAAAAATTAGTAGCACATATCTATTATTATTATTATAGTAGTACCTTATGTATTCTTGTTAGTACCTCTAAATTCCTAAAGGAAAGAATCCGTGTGAACAGTGGCGGAGCTAGACCAATTTTTTTGGGGGTGGATTTTTTTTTGAGTAATGCACCAAATAAAGAAAATAATAAGGAAAATTGGTATAACAATAATATTTGGTGCATATTTTGGAAAATAATACAAGAAAGAGTGAAAATATTTTACTATAAAGAAAATAAATGATTGTGTTCATGAGAGGGCAAAAAATGACTAAAATTGTGTTCGCCCCCCACGACTAAAATTTCTGGCTCCGCCCCTGTATACATATTCATGAGAGGGCAAAAAATTGTCATTTCATACGCATGTGTCATTCATCCAGCACCCCGATGGATTAGATCCACCGGGATAGACACAAATTTTGAATAACCTCTTAGCCTATACGTTATTAAATTTTCGCCACATATACTAAGCGAAGTCCATTTACATGAGATTTTATACGGTGAACTTTATTATAATTTTTTTTTTTATCTATGTTGGACATTTTGTCTAAATACTCTCCCTTCACGTGTGGGTGGGATTAAATATATGAGTGAAAACCCATCATAGGAACAAGGAAGAGTCATCACGGAAGAAGGTGCCCCATATTCACGTGGATTTGATAGTATGATACCATATTAGATTTTCACCACATGGACTAGGTCAAATCCAGTTACATGGCTTGAAGCCTTGAACCTAACTCATCTAAAAAAGTAGCTCAAAAGTTGATGATTGATCAAGACCTTATTTTTTTTTTTTTTCCTTCTAAGATGCTATAATTTTTCATTCATGTGGACATTTATCTCAACATCTCCAACTGGGCGTGCATTAACTTCCTCTAAGCCCTTATTTACCGTTTTATCTTTCATGAAAGGTGGTGAGGACAATCACGAACCGTAGTTGCTTTCTTATAATTAAGCAAAGTTCTTAATAGTTATTACAATGAGAACAAATGTATCATAAATTTAACATAAAATTTTAAATTTAGTTTCTTTATCTCCCTCAAGTCCAAGATAATGCATGGTCTAACCAATTTTTTTGTGAAAAAAAAAAAAAAAAAGCCACAATTAATTAAGATATCTTATAAGGAGAAAAATAATGCGGAAAATAGAAAAGCCTGAAGCTGAGCTGCTAATGGGCTAAGACATTTGTATGTACTACAATCACAAATTGGGCTATTTGTCAGCCCTTTTAGAGTTCCTTAAGGTTGTCAGATTGGTCAGATTTGTGTTGGGCCAATCTGGATTCAACTCTGTTCTAAATGAATCTAAGCCCAAATATTAAGAAGAAAGCTGAGAGCTACTAATGGGCCATGGTATGTAAAGATTTAATTTGGGCCATGGACCATTACTTGGTTGGACATCCTTAATGAGCAATTTGGTCCACTTCTAATTATTTCTCAAATGATTGAATAAGTGAGGCTTTTAGTGAGCATATCAGCCTAGTGCTGTTAATGGAGCCGATTTCAATTCGGATTTGATTCGAACTTGTTTTGATTTATTATAATAATTGTCTGATTAGAGATTTGATGGATCTAATTTAATTAAAAGTATTCGTAATTTGAATTATATGGAGCGAATATGAATTTAAATTGATCAAATTTGCTAAAAATCTGCGTCTGATTAATATTTAATGAATACTATATTCATTTAACTTTATGTTTCACAAAAATCCATCCGAGGAATGGTCTGTTGATTATAATGGACAAAATTTTAATTTAACTTAACCAAATAATTAAGTATACAAATAAAATGAATTGAACACTAAAAATGTGCGATGATCCAATATGTTTAAAATCTCAATATGACAATGAACAAAAATAATATTAACACAATAATTTGACAATATATTATAATAATATATTGGTCAATGTAGTAGTGAGTTAGGTCACTAGTCAATTAGATTTTTGATGAACCCTTGTTAAATGGGCATTTTATTAATATTATAATATTCATAAATTACATAGGAGTATCATGGTATAGAATTGTTAATTAAAAAATGTAATAATCCTTTGAAGTCAAATAGTAGTATTTTCGTTTAAATTAATATGCTATTATATAAAAGTTCTGATATGAAGTCAGTAACCAAATGGCTTATAAAAAACAATATTTTACTTCATTTTTATACCCTTTTTTGGTGGAAAATATTATAGTTATTAGGTGTCAAATAATTACCTTTTCTGCCTTTTTTGTTGTTATTGATAAAATCAAACTCATTTGCGTACAAATTATTTCCTCCTTTTTTAATTAAAACTTTATAGAAAAGTTGATTATGTATTAAATTTAAATTGTTGATAGTTAATTTTAGGTAAAATTGCAGAAAACGTCTCAAACTGATCAGTGATTTTGAATTTTTGTCTCAAACTTTATTTCGTCCCGTAATTTAATTTTATTTTGGAATATCGCCCCACCATTAATTATGAGATAAAAATTTCGCATGTATCCATAAATTGCCACATGGTTGCTTACGTGTCATGATGTGGCAAATTTTAGCATGAATAATTATACAATATTGCTAAATTTGTCCCAAACTAATTACAAGATTGAACCGTCATTTCTATTAAACTAAAAATTTAACGTTGGGACTAAATTCATGCAAAATTGTAAACTACGGGACGAATCGGCGAGTTAATATAGTTTGGGACAAAAAATCAAAATTATTAATTAGTTTGGGACGATATTCCAAAAAAATATTAAATTACGGGACGAAATTCGATGAGGTGATATAGTTTGGGACGAAAACTCAAAATCACCATTTAGTTTGAGACGTTTTCTGCAATTCTGCCTTAATTTTACTAAAATAAAAATTAGTTATAATAAAAATTAATTATAGAATAATTACTTTTGTAAGAGTAACATTCTAGAAGCTTCTTAAATAAGTTAATTTTTTAGTTTCTGAAAATTCCCGTAATAATTATGAGGTCAAACACTATAAAATTTCGATTGACCAAAAATAATTTCTATAATTGGACCCAGACACTTTGAAATACATAAAGATCTAAAAGAACTTTTATAATATTAAATTTCTAAAACTTGTACCATTTTTTTTATTTTTTTAAAATATTTCAATATCCTAGCTACAGTTCATAATTTGTGGGCACCTCAAGTTTGAAATTAACGCCGACTTAAAAAAATACAAAAATGGGCGAGGGATAAAAAAGAGAATCCACCCGAACTCTATTCTATTCTGTACCCATTCGTGAAGATATATTCGCCATGTAAATTAAATCCCTTTTGGCACGTTTCCTTCCCCACATATATTTATCATTCAATTTCCAAAATTAAATTACCTATATTTTATTCATAAAATCTACAAAACAAAAATATTATTAATTAATAATAAATTAAATTTATGACCGCCTTATAAATTTCTTCCCGCAGTCCTTTTCCTTCTAGTCTCTCCCCCTTCACCTCCGTGTACGACTATCCGTCTCGTCTCCACTCCCTCATCATTTTCTCACACAAATTCTGTCTACCCTTTTCATATTTCATGAAATCAGGTAAATCTTCATCTTCATCTTCGTCTTATTATTTATTATTAATTTATTTATTTTCGAAAAACTAATGTGGGGTTTTGTCTTTTTAATGACCAGATTCTTCTTCCAGCAGTTAAAATTGATTGTGGCTGGAAAAGGGCCTAGCTTTTATACTTAATATTCAACTCCAAACTTAAGTGTTAAGAAAAGTCATGGTACATATTTTTTATTTTTCCATCTATTTCAAATTGATAAAACAGGGGATATGAAAAAGTTGCCTCTTTTTCACAAATTCTTGATTCCTTGATTTGAAAATAGTATTTATTGTTTATTGAAATCCTCCAGGTGAGCCCGATTGTTCGAACGGGAAACGAAGATCGAATGGGGCCTCCATGGTTGAAACCAATGTTGAAAGCTGATTACTTTGTTCCATGTCCAGTTCATTCAGATTCTAATAAGAGTGAATGCAATATGTTCTGTTTGGATTGCATGGAAAATGCGTTCTGTTCTTCGTGTATAATCCATCATAAGGAACATCGTGTTCTTCAGGTATTTATTATTCAAAGGAAAGAGAAAAAGAATGGCCTGGTTTTTTGCTCTGTAATTTTTGATGAATTCATTGAATATTTGCAGATAAGGCGATCTTCGTACCACAATGTGGTCCGAGTTTATGAGATTCAGAAGTATATAGACATTTCCTGCATTCAAACATATGTTATTAACAGTGCCAAGATTGTGTTCCTTAATGAAAGACCTCAACCGAGGCCCGGAAAGGGAATCACTTATACTTGCGAAATCTGTGCTCGTGGCCTGCCCGACTCGTTCAGATTCTGTTCTCTCGGCTGCAAGGTCTGTTATCTTTTCCCTTTTCTCTAAACGTTATGTTCGGTTCTTGGATTTCAGTGAGTAAAATTAAGCCTAAATGCGATAACGTTTTGCTCACCAAAAATTAAGAATTAAATATAGCCTTAATTCAAATGGTGATTTGGGATTAATCAAAAGTATGCAATTTGGTTCTTTTGATTAGTCCTTTATTTTTATTGACTTGCTTTATTTATCAACTGAAACATGTGAACAAGGGTTCTTTTGAGGAGTTTAATGGAACTTTTCTCTCTAATAAAGGAAAAAGAATGCACATTCAAATTAAATCATTAAATGTGTGAAGAATTGTTTGACTTGGTCTTTACTTTATTATTTATTCACATTATTTTTATCATGAACAGCTGAATGGCATGAAGAGAGGTGATAGTGAGCTCACATTTTCATTGAGGGGGAAACACAACAACAATAATAACAAGGAAATGTTTAATGGGTCGAATTCCGATTCGGATGATGAGTCATCGACACCGAGGAAGATTCAGAGGTTCTTGGAAGGACGACACACATTTTCTTCGATTAATATTAAGGGGTTGTCTTCCGGTTCAAATAGTTGGGGAGACGAGGGCACGGGTAACAATAGCATTTCCCCGGGGACTCCTCCGTTGTTCAATCATCGGAATTCTAGTCGGAGGAAAGGCATTCCGCACCGCGCTCCGTTTTGATTCGTATAAGTCATCGCAACATGTCTAGTGATCAAGATAGGTCACATAAAGGTAATTTGTGGAATTTCAACTTTAGAATATAAGTAAAATACTAGCTAGTATGTTTATTGTGGTAGCTAAGAAAGTTATATACTTTGAAGTTATGAAAAATGGTATACGGTTTGTGTAGATTTGTACAAAAATACATAAGTAGCTTAGTTTTAAATGGAGAATCCTTTTGACATTTGGAAAAATGAAGGGTATGTGAATCCTAAATAATCTCTATATATATACATGTATATTTGATGTTTTAGTTTATTAATGCTACAAATTTCTTTTCTTGCTATCAAATAAAAGGTACATTGGATATGTATGGAATTTTGGCATGCATGGAATGTTATTTGAGTTTTGGACTTTGGTCCCCCCAAAATTACTTTCTACAGATTGAATAAAGTTGTATCTTGGGAATTTCATTCTAGCATAGTCCCACATATTTTTATGCAACATTTTCTTTAATATTTTGTATTTAAATTTGTTTTAAGGAGAAATTGCCTTGTACATTCATATTGGATCACATTACTAAGCACACGTGGCGTAGTTAATTGATACAAAGATTACGTATTGGACAATAATCCACATCATCATGTTCTGGTTAATTTGAAAACAGTCTAATCAGTTGTTGGTCCTACATTCTTGAAGAACGAATGTACATTATATACGTTGGTTATGTGACGCAATCGATGCATGAAATAATTTCTCAAAGTCCCACATGTTTTTATGCAACATTTTCTTTAATATTTTGCATTTAAATTTGTTTTAAGGAGAAATTGCCTTGTACATTCAAATTGGAACACCTTACTAAGCACATGTGGCGTAGTTAATTGATACAAAGATTATGTATAGGACAATAATCAACATCATCATGTTATGATTAATTTGAAAACAGTCTAATCAGTTGTTGGTCCTACATTCTTAAAGAACGAATGTGCATTATATAGGTTGGTTATGTGATGCAATCGATGCATGAAATAATTTCTCAAAGTCGAGGGCAAGTGGATTCTTGATTGATGGATTAAGACCTACTAGCGTAGGACTTGTATACTCAACACCTGATAATAACTATTTTTTTTTTTTCAAAATATTGCGCATTCTTTCTTTTATCATTGTTTTGTGCATATTTGGGTGGTGTAAAATATTGGGAATTTTATGTTATGTCATGCAAAAAGCTTAGGGGAACACGTAACACCCCACTTGGACATGGACATAGAAATAGACACTTTAATATCTATCGATAATAATATTATTAATATTGTTAATATCTCCAGATGTTACAATACCACTAGTCTTTTTATCCAATCTTTTATTTTCTCTTTTAACACATATACGCACTACAAATAGTGTAATTACCAAACGTTTGACCAATTATTATTTATTACTACTTAGTACAATTTAAATAAAGAAGCAAGTGGGATGTAGAGCCGTAACGAATCTGCAAAAGTCTTTTTTCCTCCGTCGTCCATTCAATTTTCTTTTCACCTGCCACGCGTTTCTTCTTTGCTCATAATTTTATTTAAATTGTTTAAATTTTAATTATTTTTATTTTATTCGCTATAATTCGATTAAATTTTTTAATTTTTAAATAATTTATTATATTAAATTATTTATATTTGTGATGTGTTAAACTTTTTAAATATTATTTTTTCTATTTTTTTTAATTACATATATTAAAAAATGTTATAAATAGTCATTTTTTTAATCAAAAAATTTGAAATATTCTTTTAATCAACTAAGCTTATCATTAATTAGTATTAATAATAAAGATAAAATTGATAAAATAACATTAATTTTGCATTAAAATTATAAATCAATAAATAAAAGTAAACATGAAAATTTTGTCAATTCGATAAATAAAAAAATAGAGAAAGTAATATATATGGGAACATATAATATTATCAATTTATTAATAAAATATATTAATTTATATTTTAATTTTTATAAATTTAATCATGTATTGATTGATCGACTGTAGGAAGGGGTAGCAAGGGATAAAAAAATTGGGATGAAAAAAGTAACTTTTTTGCAACTTGCGTTACGAATTAATTATGGGTCCTCATACTAAATAAATACAAATTTTTTTATTTAATTATGTTGTTTTGGTCGTACGTACGTGTTGTTTTTGTTTTCGGCTGCTTTTGTGGAAAGTTGCCACGATATTTATCCATTCCCTCTACATCTCGACACGTTGCAACTCACTATTACTCAGCTAAACCCAAAACTCCAAAAGCCTTGTGAGGTGTGTGTGTAAGCGATTTGAGGATTTCCACATGTAAACTATATGGCCCTTTTATGGAGGTCCATCCAAAATTCATTTAATATTCTAGGTATTAGGTCAATTTAGGGTTTTTAAACGAGTTGATTAGTATCAAACGATATATTATTCAAGTTTGATTTAAATTTATTGAGCTTGAAATTTTGTATTTGAGGTTGGTTTGATATATTAAAGAACCGAGCTCGAACGAACTTTTAACGAATAAGTTCGACCCGAGTATCGAGCAACTTGGTATTTTACATGCGGTTTTTTAATTTTAAGCTTATCGAGTCGAGTTTTGCAAGTTATCGAATGAGGAATCTTGTTTAAGCTTGTTTGATTTTGTTTGACGAATCGAGCTCAAACAAGCTTTTATCGAACGTGCTCAAGACGTGTATTGAATAACTTGATTTGATTTTCAGTCCTAGATCCAAAGACCGTCTGGTTAAATCTAGAATATAAGTGGTTCTAAATAATTATTTATGAACCTCTAATTAGTAATTGGCCACCGGATTAGTGAACTCGGTGTTGTAAGGAACAGAATATACTACCTGAAATGAGAGTGGAGAGTCTTAAATTAGTATCTTCATATGTTAATTTCAATTAATGTGTGAAGATTTTATGTTGTAGAATTAGCCATGCCATGTAGTAATTAATTAAAAGTAGGGATGATTTTATCTTGTTTTGCATAAAATATATGTCCTAATTAATTCCTATAATGAGCTTCAAGAAGTTTCTCAACTTTTTAAGACTTTTTTTTTTTTTTTGAAATAGTCAAAATATTGTGTGTTAATGCTTCATTAGCAAGAAAAAAGAATCTTATGTTAATATTTTAATTATTAGCTAGTTTCACCAATTTGAAAAGTCAAGAGTTGACCCCAGGAAAAATTTTAGCTATATTTTTCAAATTTTAGGGAGGCGGGGTGTTGATAATTTTTAAGATTAAAAGGTGGTTATTATCAATTGTTTAAGTGAGCGATTGTGTTTTTAAATTTTATTTTAAAGAAAATATTTTTTAGGGATATAATTGTCACTTCTTTGAAAATCATTTAAAATATTAACACTTACGTCATGACTTATGGGTGGGAATAAATATCTTTGACTTATTAATACATGAAGGATCTTACTGATAAAAATGCAATATGAGATTTTATTTAAAATCATTTAAAATCATATTTGCATTCTTTTTTCTCTCTGTTTTTTTTTTTTTTTTTCCAGAGAGGAAAACATGTTTGCATATTATTAGTAGTTATTTTAAGTTACATGCTGCATGGAACTGACTAGGGGTGGGCGCGGGTAGGGTATTTCGGGTATTGGGTATTTCGGGTCGGGTACCCGACTTGGCGGGTAGTGAATTTTCATACCCGAAACCCTACCCGATTTGGCGGGTACCCGAAGTTCGGGTACCCGAAATTTTCGGGTATTTCGGGTATTGGGTATTGGGTACCCGAAATTTCACACTTTTTTTTTTCAAGAATTCTTTTTCAACATATATGTACGTAAAATTGTAAATAAATGAATTCTAACATTAATTGTACACAATAACTTCAAAACAAAACAAAACAATAAAAATGTCTCAAGCCTTCAAGATTCAAATATTCAATAAATTACAATTAAATCAAACTTGAAGTCTCAAAGCATCAAAATATTAAATATCACAATCGCATGGCATGAAAGTTACAACTTACAATAGACATAAGATCACAAATAACACTCAATAATATTTAACATTTTAACTCATCATTCGGATCTTCAATTCTTCACCAATCATATCCACCTACAAGCTTGAAAATTCAACTAAATTACTCAAGGATCAAGCATAGATGAACCCTCGCCCAACTCGATCAAATCTACAAGATTTTTAGCCCAACTAATTATTAAAATAAGTATTGGGCATATTTTGGGATGTCAATTATTTAATTGGGCAAATTTTTTTTTTTTTTTAAATACCCGAACGGGTACCCGAATACCCGTTCGGGTGTGAAATTAATACCCAATACCCTACCCGAAAATATATTTCGGGTTCGGGTACCCGAACCCGAATGTCAAAATACCCGTTTTATTGTCCCAAACGGGAAATACCCAAACGGGTCGGGACGGGTCCCAAAATACCCGACCCGAACGCCCACCCCTAGAACTGACAACCTTGACCTGGACTCTTCAGTCTTCCCCCATTGGGCTTATCTACAAACTATGATTTAGAATCCGGCCCGGATAACCATAACGGGTTAGTAAACTGCTTAAGGTTAGATACTCAGCCCGGTTCTTTCTCCGGGTCGAACCTAATGGATGTGAAATGTAAAATATCTGGATTTTCACAATATGAGAAAACTCAATCGGTAACCAACCGGATCCAAGAACTATTCCGGCCGAAACAATTCGAACCATCAAATTGTCCCCCTCTAATAACATTTCTTCATTTTAGAATGCATTTCAAAACAAATATTCTCTACATTAACAGCTACTTTGCAATATGCTACTACTATAAATATACATTAAGTGTACAAATTAAATATTGATTGTAATATTTTATTCATATCAACGTCAAATAATTAGGATGAAAATTGACGGAATCGGCCATGTGCAGAAACATGAGGAAAATTATCACGTGTTAATGCGATAACGCGAGGAAACCGTTATTATTTTCCCTCGAAAAGACGATATAAATGTGCTAATTATCCCTAAAAAATGAGGAAAACGTGATTATTTATATTTAAATTATGCAATTTTCTCATTAAGAAATGATAATTGAGGCAATCGTTCATTCATAACTACATCTGGTGATTCTTGAGTTAATCCCAATTAATGTGTGGAGATTTGATGGTCCGCATGCCATGTATTTGTCAAAAGTAAAAAGAAGGAATTAGTCATGCCATCTAATTAAAAGTAGAGGTAGAAATGAGTCGAATAATACCAAACAACACATAGTTCAAGTTCAGTTTGAATTATGTATCGAGTTTGAAATTGTCTTAGAGTGTGGTTTCATGAACGAGCTTGAGCTCGAGTATCGAGTTGTTTGCTATTTTTACATGTGTTTTGTCAATTGTTAGCCTATCGAGCCGAGCTTAAGTTAAATTTAAGAAATCATCAAACTAAAAATATTGTTCAAGATTGTTTGATAAATATATAACACATCGAGCTCAAACAAACTTTTATCGAACAGTTCTAATTAGCTTTTTGGAACTTTCACGATTTGATCATAAGTTTTCAACTTGTTATTTAATAAGCTTATCCATCCGTGGAGTGAAATTTTTTAAAAAGTATTTATATTGATAAAATACAAAATCACTATCAATGTCTTCTTAATTGACGTGAAACTCTCTGTTATATTTTATTAGAAAATTTTCTCTTTTGCTAACGTTTTAGGATTATTAGAAAATAATGCATGAGATTTCCCCTAAAAAAAATAATGCATGAAATTTTCTATTAATTAAAAGCATATAAGGAATATTTTTGCATTTTAGTCATATCTAGCCAAGTTACGTAATGCATGGAACCGCAACCGTGACCCATACTCATTCTCGATTGAGCTTTATGTAGAAATTACGATTTAAATTTAATCTTGATAAATATTTTAATTAGATATCGTATTTTAAGTGTATCCAACACTACGGATCTTCTATTTATCCGATCTAGATTCGATCCAATTGAAAAAATCACAACTATTATGAATTCATGGTGGAAACATGGTGAATTTACCATTATTGTTATGTATTCTACAACTTCTAGGATCTTCGAGCGCTATGGACATCAAGGAGGTTGATTCTCTATTTAAATCACTACTTTTTTTCTTTTTCTTTTGTGGCAAATGTTTATTTTGATTTTTGACTCACATGGTTGCTAAATAGTATGACACATAATATATGTTTAATCATGGATTGATGATGGATTCACCATGAATTTATCTTAATTGTGAATATTTTTTAATTGGATCGGATTCATATAAGATTCGTAGTGTTGAATCCACTTAGAATCTAATTAGTTAGAAATCTATTTTAAATTCGATATGATTGATCCATTTGACACTCATAACTGAAATGGAGTCTACGCCTTTGTTAAAACAATTAAATTATGATAATTATCCAATAATCAACTCGAATTTTTTATTTTATTTTTTTTGTGTAAAGTCAACCTTAAATAATATTTACTTAGTTACATTAATTTGATAATTTTTATAGTTGAGTTCAAAAGTGTAACTAGTGTTCACTTATAATTCGTTCAACCTCAATTCATTTAATATCAAAACTAAAAACAATTATTAAAAATAAAAGATATTTTTACACCATTTCATGCATGTACGTCTCTCCATCGGTTTTTTCATTTAATTTTAATACGGTATTTCAAAATTCTAAAATTAATAAATAACCCCTAAATTTTTCTCAAAAATATAAAAATAAAAATAAATAACCCCTAAATTAGTTTGCTGACCAAAACCCCACGAAATCCCCAATCGTCTTCTTCCTCAGGTATTTTTCTCTCCTACGCTCCCTCTTTTTCCACCTATTTCGCCTCGAGTAATTTTTTCAATTGCAGCAAAAGGTTTGAATCTTTATTCTGAATTATTATATGTTTGATTTCGAAAATTTATCGGAGAAAGGTACGAAGTTGTCAATTCGAGTGTGCATATTTATTAAATCTTCAACCGTGAAATTTTGGTGGACTTGGTAAACAATGAGAATAATATTTTAATAAGTTTATCATCTTAGATGAAGTTGAAACTTTAGTTAATTTCTTTCGTAGGTTTCAGTGAAATGGTTTGTGTGATCGTTTTTGTACAGTTATTTGGATAGGAATTGGAGGATTGAACATTTTTCAGTAAGCATTGTGTGGTATACATATAGAGAGAGGTAGCGACGTTGCCATGTTAGGGTTTCAGGACAGTGGGAAGCTGTTGATGCTATTGAATGGCGGAGAAGAAAGGACTCTGGAAGAGATTGTTCTGGATTTCAATTCGAAATTTGCCCATTCTCTCCAGTTCTATGCCTGCTCTGCCCTTGACCTTTTACTAACAGAGCCAAAGGTTAGGGATTTGTTCTATTGACTACTCTTTCTGTTTACTCTTTAGTTACTTCTCATGTGGTGTCAATGCTGTCATTTCTGTTTACTCTTTAGTTACTTCTCATGTGGTGTCAATGCTGTCATTTCTGTTTACTCTTTAGTTACTTTTCATGTGGTGTCAATGCTGTCATTTTGTTTTAAATGTAATTAATTATTCGTTTTCATTCAATTGCATCTTAGTAGATTCTAGGAATTTGATTATGTTGAGTTTTAGTTTTTTATTTGTGTTGAGCTCACTTTTCGTAAATTCCTGAAATTGTAAGTATTTGAAGGTTCTAATGGCTGAATCCTAGATGTTTTGTTACTTGGCTTTCCACAACTTGCTCCCGATTAGTTGCTTTTATGCCCAAATTTTCAACTATTTAAACGAGCTAGTGTTGTAGACTTTCTTCTATGTTCAGTATCTGCAAACTGTACATGTGTACTTAAGTTGCTCTCTTCTTCTTTCTTTACCACATATGTCTTTTGCTTTTTGCAGGAAAAACTTCTCAATCAAACTCAGCGGTTGATTGCTTTTGCAATTATTCATCAGGCATATGCATCTCAACATCCTTCTTCAAACCCTTTCATTTCAAAGCTGGTGGATGTAAGTTCACTTAAACACAATGTTCAGTGTATGGTTTAAATTGCAAACTTTTATGATGATGCTTGATTCTCTTTTCTTTAACTCTATCCTTTTTTCTTTGTTACTTTAATAATTTAATAAGCTTATGCTTGAAAAACTTAGTCATATTACTTTACTAATTTATTCATTTCTTCTGGAGTTGTGTCTTATTCTTTGTTCCTTCCTTTAGTTCAGTTTTAGATTGGGTTTATTATGTCTTGCTGCTATCAAATCTTCTCTTATGAAACAACCAGAAAATTTATCTAATGCATTTTCTTTTTTCATAAGTCACTTGTTGTATTGAATGTTGCCTTTGGCCTTCCCAAAGATCGATCTCAAGTCCCTTGCTGTTTTGGTTAGTAGTACATTTTTCTGTTAAACGAGATGAAGTTTTCATACGAGAAAATTTTACATATTTTACTTTGACCATCTTTGTTGTGAAGAATGGCTTTGAAGTTATGATACCTATATACTATTTGATTAACAATTTGGCTTCATGGATTTGTGTGATTTTTATTTTTTCTAGTCAATTTTTATTGGTGTTATTATATTAACTGCTTATCAATTTCACCAATTTATATGCCATTTGCAGGTAGCATGTGATGAAGAAGCTGAAAAATATGAAAGGGCATTTATTCTTCAACTTCTAGGGTCTTCAAGCACTATGACCAGCAAGGAGGTTCATTCTCTATTTCTCCTTTTCTTTTCTTGATACTACGATTGTAATGATTAATTTTTTGAGGCAAATGTTTATTTTGACTCAAGTGGTTACTAAATACGATCCATAATGTATGCTTAGTCTGTCATTGCTTCTCTAACAAGGCAATGACATAACATTCTAGATGATGCTGACCTTGTATGCCTGGCTTCCCAGTGTTAGTTATATAACTCGACTTGATATAATTAATAATGGCTTCTTTCTTGCAGCTTCTCAAGCAAACTGCTGCAGATTACATTAGAAATTTCAACCAGTCATTACATGTAAGTTATACATATATATATATATGACATATTCCACCTTGTGCCAATAAGTTTTGTTGCCTTCTAGTGCTTGTCTTTCAAGTGATTACTTTTTTATCTTTCAAATGTCCAGTCCTTTCCACCACACGAGCATTTGCAACGAGAATACTGTGGCAAGAACTCGTCAGAATCATTTAAGTGCGCATTCAAGGAAAACCCTGTGAAAAATGTAATACCTGATCCTGATATTCCCCATGGATGCAACATAGATTCGTCTGAGTATGACTCCTTCTATTGATCATGTCTGTACTTTTTGGGTAAATTCATAACATTAGTGTCATCCTACATAATCGTTATTTTGTGGTTTACTCTCAGGTTTGATTCACAACCTGGAGTTACTCCTAAAATTGGATCTGGTGATAGAGCTGAAACTATAGGTGGGTTATTGACGACTCTTTCAGAAGAGGGATTAGGTCCTCAGTGGATTAGGCCATTCCCACCAAGGCTCCCAATAACGTATGGAGAGGTAACTCGTGACGATCATTGCCAACGAAGAATAGAATATCAGTAGCTAGACCATGGGTTTCGAATATATTTATTTAAATAATTTTTTCCTGGTTTTGCAAAGCTTCTGTGGCTGAACCCCGAAGTCAACCATGAACTATTATGGGACTATGGGATGTGTGCTGATACCAGCCGAGGAGCAGCAGTTAGAGAGTTAATAGCTAAAGCTTTAAAGGGTTCACTTGTTCCTGCACAACAAGAGGTACATTATTTGAGTTAAGATTGCCATTGAATTTTGCCATACTGTTTGTAAACTGTCACATTTTATCCTTGTATAAATTAATGTTTATGAGCTCCTTTGTGGTTTATCAAGAAAGTATTTGTAATAGGGTTCGTGTTTTGATGTTTAGCAATTACTGGTGGAGTTGTCTAACGACCCTAAGCTTGTTTATCACTGTGGACTGACCCCAAAGAAGCTTCCGGTATGTCATTTTTCTACTTAAATTACTCGTATTGTCTTGAGCCCTTTTTATGTTTATTCTTGGGCTCGTCCTTTGAGTTTAGCATTTTTGGTCAGGATCTAGTGGAGAATAATCCCGTGATTGCTGTTGAGGTTCTCAATAAATTGGTGAATTCACCTGAAATATCAGAGTATGTGTACTTACTTTTAATCGTGCTTAATTTTTCCTGCGGAAAATATTAAAAAACAATTGCATTTGAAATTGGCAGATACTTAAAAGTTCTGGCTAATATGGACATGAGTCTTCATTCAATGGAAGTTGTGAATAGGCTGACTACTACAATTGAACTTCCAACTGAGTTCTTACATACTTACATTTCAAATTGTATAAGTGCTTGTGAGAGCATCAAGGTTCCATTCACTTCTCTATTTTACTATCAACTTTTCTCGTCTTAGTTTTCCATTTCTAAGAACTCATTTAATTTCTTCCCCTTTTTTCGTTTTACAGGACAGGTATATGCAGAATAGACATGTGAGACTTGTTTGTGTTTTCCTGCAAAGTTTGATCCGAAACAAAATAATTAACGGTAATGCAGTTTCAAAACTTTCATCTCTTGTGAGTCTAAATTTTAGTTTATAATCTTATACTACAAAGTAACAAATATGAAGGAAATTGTTGATGCGATTTTGAATTTTTTTTTTGGGGAAGAATTTCTAAACAATGTACATAGTTAAATTCACGAGTCCAGAGATTGTGCTGCGATATCACAAAGTGTTTATTAATGTGCAGTTGATGACATATTCATTGAAGTGCAAGCATTCTGCATCGACTTTTCTCGGATTAGAGAAGCAGCGGGGTTATTTAGGCTTCTCAAAACACTGGAGTAGAGCTAGATCCGTGTTTCTAAACTCTTTTCTGATATCGTCTATGGACATGTATATGTTTTCACAAGTACTTTTATCGTTTTCGACCTAAATTTTTCTTAGTTGACATAAGAATTATTTTAAGCTCGGACCCGCAGCTATCGATTCCGCATTGTTCTAGTAATAGAATTGAAGGGCATGGTAAGAAAACGTATACATGACCCACCAAAAATACATGATCACAGGAATCCCCTTGACTTTATGGAGGTGATTCAAATTCCGTTGAGCAAATTAGATTAATGTGATGTAAAAAAAAAAAAAAGTAATTAGATTAATGAAACATTGATTGTAGATAAATTAATTACTTTTTGCAGGGTCAATATTAAGTGGATCGAATATGATTTGAACATGATCAGGCACAATTCTCCATCCCTATTTCTTATACATGCCCTGCAGTTCTATGATTATAGAATTATAGAATAAACATAATAAGAATTCTCGTCAATTCTCAAAATATGGGTTCAAATGGGAATCCTCGTCAATTCAATCAAGACAGTTAGAATTAACATTAGAGTTTATTTTGGGGCGATTTGGTAGGACCTATTAAGGGGTATTAGATTATATTATATGACTTAATATGGGTTAATATAACTTTTGGTGACATTGTTTTAATTAGGGGCGCACATGGTACGGTTTTGCGGTATTTTTTACAAAATTTGTACCGCACCAATTAGTGCGGTTTTTAAAAACTCAAAACCAAACTAGAGTTTTATGAACCATACCAACAAACTCGGTTTTGTGCGGTTCCGGTACGATACGGTTTTGCGGTTTTTTCGAACAAACTTTCTTCGTGCAATTTCTTTTATATAATTGATTACATAGATTAATAATATAATATCTTACAAATTATTTTTTTTCATTAAATAAAGCATCGAAAAAGAAAATATTCACAAATTTGATGCTATAGTTCGATCTAATTGAATAAAATTAAAGGGTTAATTATTTGATTATTGTTTTTATTATGTGAAGGAACTTACAAGTTTAATTTGTGCTAAGTTAGAGCATATCTTTTTTTAATTGAACGCTAGCAATGTAGCAATTATAAACTATGATGGACTATAATATAAATTATAAATAATATAGTATTCAATAATATTTGAATTTTAAATTTTAAATTTAAAAATATAAATTTATAAAATTTAGTTGTAAATATAAAAAAAATGAATAGTTAATTCATGTTTCTTTTCAATTTCGGTACGGTACGATTTTTTACGGTTTGAGAAGTCTAAAACCAAAACCATACCAAAATACTCGGTACGGTTTTCATCCATACCAAGACCTTCGGTTTTGAGAAAAAAAACCTAGCATTCGGTACAGTTCCGTACGGTCCGGTACGGTTTTGAAAACCATGTGCACCCCTAGTTCTAATACCGAATCAAATAGATTAAATCTTCACGACCCGGTATTAAGATCATTTTATAATCCACCCAGGCATGGGTGGATTAGTTAGTCCGGGTGAATGTGGATTAAGTAAAGTGTCACTTACAACCTCAAATTTACATATTTTCTTTTTAACATATCATTAAATATCATAAGTTCTTCTCAAATATCTGAGAATGAAAACACCTTCTATATAAATAATTCACAATTAACATGGAGGCATGCATTCAAACTAAAATATTGAACAAACATTGATCAACACATACTTTTATACATATTAAACAAATGGCTTATATGAATTGATATGTCTTAATTAACATAATATATTCAATTAAGTAATGAAAATATATTAATATATGCTTAAATTCATAACTCTACAAAATATATTACGGTAGATTATTTTAATGTAATATGACTCAATCAAATCTACCAAACGTATATTTAATATGAACTTCAATCAGGCTCCAATCTACTCCACCTTAATTCCATACACCCTACCAAATGGTCCCTTCGATAATAATTATTGTACATGCAATAATTATTGTTTGCTTTTAATACAGAGTAAATACACAAAATTTACCTCAACAAAAGAAATACAAGGTGGTTGAGTTAAGTGGTTGTTATTTGCATCGTACACGAAACTCAAGTTTGAATTTTAATGGAGACACCACACACCCTTTGCACTATTTAACCGAACTGTAAATGCATATTCTAGTAAATTAAAAAAGAAAAAAGAAAAGAGAAACACAATTTTGAACACGTTCTCCAATCTAACAAAACCTTACACAAGATCCAAAGCCAAAGATCATCTTTGCTCCCTATTTGTATTTAATAAGATAAAAACTTTCTTACAAGTCCCACCAATTGAATAATGGTAAAAAAAAGTAAGCAATCTTTTTGGTAGATAATTAAATAATTTTTTCTCTATATTGCATTGGTGATTTATCATTTTCATGGAATTTGTTACATGACATGATTAAAACTCTTTTTTTTGCCTTGGTGCCATTCCAACATTCACCATGTTAGCTGCCTCCATTAGTGGACCTCACATTGCATTGCTCCATCTTCATAAGCTTGTCCTTTTATATATATATATATATTTGTTAATTTGCTCTTTCTAGTCAGATGTATTTCTTATTCCTTTTTTATAGTGTTATTATATTCTTACAAGGAAATATATCCATGAATAAATTTTTTCATCTTTTTAGACGAATACATCGAAAAGTTTTTATTTATGAATCAAGCGAAACTAAAACAAAATATAATTTCAAAACTATTTTTTTTTTCTGAAACTCTCTTATTTTTCTTTATTTAGTATTTTTTTGAACAATTTTTTCGATGTGTTTCCGATATTTTTTTTCCCAAAAAATCTCAATTTTTTTTCAATATTTGGCTGGTCGAATTTTACATTCAAAACAAAATTTTAATAAATGATAATATCACACTGCATATATAACATCATGAGATTGATATAACTAAAGAGAGAGAATACAACTTAAAATAAAAATTATTGTCTTACTGGAGATATTATTTAAATTATTGATGCTAACAAAAACTTGCTGAATATCTAATTAATATCTCATACACATAATATAACAAAGATTTCTATGTATTACCAATCATGTTTTTTGTAACCTTGGATATATATACCATCACTCCTTATTTCCCAATCACAATTTTTTGCAAAACAAGAACTTTCACTATGAACATCAAAAGCTATATTCTTTTTTCCCCACCAAGCATGACAAACGTATGATTTAAAAGGATTCAGGCAAAAAGAATAATGGAAATCCTGATTTGTGTAAAGTGTTTGAAGTCCTCCAAAATCCTTGTCTCCGTATGCAAATTGCAAGATTAATGGTATCTGACGTGCTGGAGGAAGCTTGTCGATGACGGAAAAATGGCTACGCCCCAAAAAACAAAATCCTTCGTTTTTTGCTTGAAAAAGAAAAGTTGAAAGGATGAACAAAAATAACTTGTTCATAATGTTTAATGTGTGTTATGTGAGATATGAACTTGTTTAAATTAACTCATAATCAAATTCTACAAGCTATTTAAAGAATTGAAATATGAATTTATGTTTAGATTTTGATAATTTGTGTAATATGTTCAAAATGAAATTGCACATGATAATTAAAGAGAAATAAATTCTTTTCTACATATGTAGATTATATTTAGAAAGTTTTAATTATAGAAACTAACTAATATAGAAAAATTAGTTATCAATAACAAAAATATTGAAATATAATTGAGGGCATTTTTTAAAATATAATAATTGTTGTTCTGGCAATATTACTAGCCTAATTAACAATTAGAAATTAAGAAAATTACATTCATAATCAAATAATTAATAATGTTCATTGGTAAACTTTTAAAAATAGTCCTGTAACTTCTAGTCTTTACCACAAATAGTCCTCTAACTATATTGAACACTCATTTAGTCATTTAACTTTAACCCGATTTCAATATTAGTTCTATGAACAATAATTATGTAGTATTTTCTTCATAATTTATAAATAATATTGATCATATATGGTGTGTGTAATAGTATTTAGACCATTTCTGGTCTTTGTTAAATGTCGCGGAAAACACGAACACGGTCATGTTTGTTTATTTTTAAAGTTAGTATCATGATTTTTATTTCAGCGAAAAATGGTAGCTGTAAATTAAAGATCCATATTAATTACTAGTAATTCTTGTTTCATGATATCTTTCGCAGCCTATTAATTAAGCTACATCAAAGGCAACAATATGTTGGAAGAGTGGAAATTAAATACTTCGTCCGTCTCAAATTATTTGTCGTCTTACATTTTTTCACATATATTAAAATACTTATTAATTAAATAACTTCACTTTTAGGAAAAAAAACAAAGTATATACCTAAAATATTCTTATTCTTTATTTATCTTAACATTAACTATTTTGATGTATTAAATAAGGACAAAATAAAAATTATGTAATTAATAGTGTATTAAAATTTTAAAGTGATAAATAATTTGGGATAATTTGGGACGAAGAAAAAGTAGTAACATGACCGCTGCACCAGTTCTAGTTGATAAAATTGATATTCTACGTACCGAAATTAATGATCCTTGAAATTCAGTAGTATAGTTTTACGTGCCAAAAAAGATCCAAGGCCGTACGTGTGAATGAAATCATATTTATAATGTGGTTTAATTGACCAGAATTAGTTTCAACAAAGTAATAATGACTTGGTCCATATATATATACTTTGTCAAGATTATAGTAACATATGAATTAAATAATTGTAAGCCACGATTCACAAATGTTTAACTAACTTATTTATATATAGTTTATATTCTTGTGCGAGTATATAGGATATTTTGCAACTTTGGTACAGTTGGAGATGTAAATACATATTTGATATCGCTATTTAAATATTAGTTGTAATTTTTGTATTATCGGCAAATAATTTGATGTAAAAGGCATGGCCATTATCTCATGAGGACGGAAATGGAGGGAAAATTATCATTTTAATATAAGAGAAATCTTATCACTTTCTCTATAAAAGATGAAATAACGTGATAATTTTTTCTTCAAAAGTGAGTAAAACGTGATAATTTTTTCTTCAAAAGGCTGAGATAATGGCCATGTAAGGTGCACGTGGACTATTCCGGCCTATTATTTGCGATGGTGTAAATATTGCAACTATTATTTAAATTATGGTACTAAATATGCATTTACGTATTTAGTGGTACCAAGATTGTAAGATGCCCTATTATATGATACCAAATGTGCAATTTTCTTTTAATAGTGTATACGACATATACTAGAAATATGAATAGTTACTATGACGTATGAAAACAAGATGAAAATCACATCACATTTTTTTACCAAAAAAAAATTTGAATCCCTCATGTGTATGTGGATGGGTTTTGGCCTGGTATCGCGGGTTTCGCGAGACCGAGCCAAAACCCTTTCAAATGAGTTTTCGCCAGACTTATAAAATCATAAAAAATCTATTCAGAAACTCACATTCAAACTCTTCAAACATTAAAACATTGATTTGACACATGCCACCTACTTTTTTAGTGAGATTTGGGGGAAACTCACATTCAAACTGATTTTTAATAAATGATAATATCAAACTGCATATATAACATCATGAGATTGAGATAGCCAAATAGAGAGAATACAACTTAAAATAAAAATTATTGTCTTACTGGAGATATTATTTATAAAATGATGCTAACAAAGACTTGCTGAGTATCTAATTAATATCTCGTACACATAATATAACAAAGATTTCTATGTATTACCAAACATGTATTCTGCTAAACTCATTTTGATCTTTTGAAAGATATATACCATCACTTCTTATCTCCCATTCACATAATTTTGAAGTACACGAACTTTTACTATAAACATCAAAAGCTTTATTCTTGTTTCCCCACCATGCATGACAAAAGAATAATGTAATAGGAGACCCACAAAATTTAAAATGGAAACCCTGATTACTGTAAAATGTTTGTAGTCCAAAATCATCATTTCCGGATGCACAATGCAAGAGTAATTTTGCAGAATTTGGAGGAAGCTTGTCGGTGACGTAAACAATGCGGTCATCATCGAATAAACAAGGTATCCAGCTCATAGTTAGAAAACCATGAGTCATTGTTTGAAAAAGAAAAGTTGAAAGGATGAACAAATATAACTTGTTCATAATATTTGATGTGTGTTATGTGAGATATGAACTTGTTTAGATTAACTCAAAATCAAATCCTACAAGCAATTTAAAGATTTGAAATATGAATTTATGTTAAGATTTTAATAATTTGTGTAAGATATTCAAAATGAAATTGCACATGATATTTAAAGAAAATATAATTTATTTTTTTCTATATATGTAGATAATATTTAGAAAGTTCTAATTATAGAAACTAACTAATATAGAAAAATTAGCTATCAACAACAAAAATATTGAAATATAATTGAGGGCATTTTTAAAAATATAATAATTGTTGCTCTGTCAATACCACCAGCCTAATTAACAATTAAAAAGAAAACTATATTCATAATAAAATAAGTAATAATGTTCAATGGTAAACTTTCAAAATAGTCTTGTAACTTTTAGTCTTTACCAAAAATAGTCCTCTAACTATATTGAATACGCATTTAGTCATTTAATTTTAACCCGATTTCAATATATATTAGTTCTATGAACAACAATTATGAAGTATTTTCTTCATAATTTATAATTAATATTGATCATATATGGTGTGTGTAATAGTATTTAGACCATTTTTGGTCTTTGTTAAATGTCGCGGGAAACACGAACATGGTCTTTTTGGTAATTTTTAAATTTGACATGCTAGTAGATAATATTTATAGATTTGTAGAGTATGTCGTATAGAATTTTTAGGAAAAAAAAAAAACTTGTATCTATTATATGATTTTGTATGAATATCACAACTCATGTAAATCAGTGTCTATTTAAGGACAAAATGTAAATATAATTTGCAAAAAAAAAAAAAAAAGTTGATTATTTTTGTGATTGATCTCGAAATATTTTTTTTAACCATTTTACATCTCCACCGACGACATTCAATGGTTTTTTTCAAAGGAAAATATTACGTGCAAAATGCCAAAAATTATATTTCTAAGGTACAAAGTGCCAAATTTTAATTGGGTAGGAATGTGCCACAATTTTTATATTTTCACGGTGCAAAGTGCTAACATCTTATATTTGTGCCAAAATTTATATTTAAAGGGTGCAAAGTGCCAAAAAAATTCAAAAATAAATATTTGAAAAAGGAAAGTTGAAAAGATGAACAAAAATAACTTGTTCATAATGTTTAATGTGAGTTATGTGAGATATGAATTTGTTTAGATTAACTCGAAATCAAATTCTACATGCTATTTAAGAATTGAGATATGAATTTATGTTTAGATTTTAATAACTCGTATAAGATATTCAAAATGAGATTACACATGAAATTTTAAAGAAACTATAATATTTTTTTTTTATATATGTAGATAATGTTTAGAAAGTTTTAAATATAGAAACTAGCGAATATAGAAAAAGTGCTATAAATATCAACAATATTAAATTATAATTGAGGACATTTTTGAAAATATAATAATTGTTGATCTGGCAATTATCGATCACCAGTCTATTTTATAAATAGAAAAAAAAATGAAAACTGTATTTATCATAACAAAAGAACTATTAATGTTCAACGGTAAAATTTAAAAAAGATTCTTGTAACTTTTGGTCTTTTCAAGAAATAATCCTCTAAATATATTGAACACATTTAATAATTTAATTGATCCCAGTTTCAATATTAATTCTATGCACAACAATTATGAAGTATTTTCTTCATACTTCTTATAAAATATAGATCATATATGGTGTGTATTAGCATTTAGATCATTTCTCGTCCTTGTTAAATGTCACGGGAAATACCGACATGATCTGATGGACTGTGTTTAACAATATGGCGAGTTTAGGTTCGAATACCAGACAGTATCTAAAAAGGGATTTAGTTAGATCTAAATATCTAAATACTCTTCCAAACAAGAAAAGAAACGGCAATGGAAACATAGGGGAAAATGCAAGATACTTTCTATTTTATGTTAAACCTGCAAGAAACTACCTTGTGAAATTTTTATTGCACCAAACTTTCTTGTGTTTTCAAAAAATTTGCAAAAAAACACCAAATTTATAAAAAATAAGTCATTTTGAATCGACATATTTCAAGAAAGTAAACACTATACAAATGAGCTTCGTTACGGAAAATACCCAATCCTATTTTACATACAGGACCAAAATCAATTGACACCGAACCAACAATGGGCCATAGAACCTGAATTTTGCTTAGAATACCTTAATACATGATATAGCTTCTTGAGATATGTCAAAGGGATCACTTCAGTTATGACTTTTAATTGAGTGAAAATACCCAATCCTATTTCTTTCTCTCTTTATTTTTATTTTTATTTATTTTTTATTTTTTATAACCCAGGTGTCCAATCCTATTTTTTTTTTATCAGTTAGGTGTAGTGTGAGATGAAAGTCATATGTTCGTTTTGAGTGAGAGCCAGAATGTTCAATTTTTTTCCCGACTAGATGAGATTAATTTTCATGAACTCAATCAACAAGGTTAGAATTCACATTAGAGTTTACTTTGGGGCGGTTTGGTTGGACCTATTAAGGGGTATTAGATCATATTATATGACTTAATATGGGTTAATATAACTTTTGGTGGCATTGCTCTAATATCGAATCAAATAGATTAAATCCTCACGACCCGGTATTAAGATCATTTTATAATCCACCTAGGCATATGTGTATTAGTTAGTCCGGGTGAATGTGGATTAAGTAAAGTGTCACTTACAACCTCAAATTTACATATTTTCTTTTTAACATATCATTAAATATCATAAGTTCTTCTCAAATATCTGAGAATGGAAACACATTCTATATAAATAATTCGCAAATTAAAATCTATATCATTTTACAATTAACATGGAGGCATTCAAACTAAAATATTGTACAAACATTGATCGACACATACTTTTATACATATTAAACAAATGGCTTTGATGAATTGATATATCTTAATTAACATAATATAATCAATTAAGTTGTGAAAATATATTAATATATGCTTAAACTCGATCATACCTCTACATAATATATTACGGTAGATTATTTTAATGTAATATGACGCAATCAAATCTACCAAACGTATATTTAATATGACCTTCAATCGGGCTCCAATCTACTCCACCTTAATTCCATACACCATACCAAATGGCCCCTTTGATTTTAATCAGTATAGCAAATCCTGTATATAAGTATATACATTTTGTAAACGCAATAATTATTGTTTGCTTTTAATACAGAGTAATAACACAAAATTTACCTCAACAAAATAAATACAAGGTAGTTGAGTTAAGTGGTAGTGATTTGCAGTCCTCGTAACTAATATTGCATTGGTAATTTATCATTTTCATGGAATTTGTTACATAAGATGATTAAAACTCTTTTTTTGCTTTGGTGTCATTCCACATGCACCATGTTAGCTGCCTTCATTAGTGGACCTCACATTGCTCCCCCTTCATAAGCTTGTCCTTATATATATATATATATGTTTGTTAATTCGCTCCTTCTAGTCAAATGTCATAAAAATCATATTTCTTATTCCCTTTTAATTTGTAGTGTTATTATATTCTTACAAGGAAATATATCCATGAATAAAAATTTTCAACTTTTCAAACGAATACATCGAAAAGTTTTCATTTATGAATCAAGTGAAACTAAAACAAAATATAATTCCAAAACTATTTATTTTTCTGAAACTCTCTTATTTTTCTTTATTTAGTAATTTTCTTAACAATTTTTTTGATGAGTTTCCGATATATTTTTTTCCAAAAAATCTCAAAATTTTTTCAATATTTGGCTGGTCGAAAAATACATTTAAAACGAAATTTTAATCAATGATAATATCACACTGCATATATAAACCGAAAATATGCAAATTTCCTAATATATATATATATATATATATATATATATATATATATATATATATATATATATATATATATTTAATTCTTAACTTTATCACAAGTAGGGATGGGCACGGGGCGGGTTCGGGACTAGAGATATGGGTATAATAAATTTCGGGAATGACACTTCTCATCCCAAGCCCGCCCGTAATAATTCGGGTACTCGGAAGCGGGTACCCAAATTATTGCGGGACGGGATTACCGGTCCCATATTATTTTTATTCATTAAGTTTTCGTCCCCCTAACAAAATAATATTACAATATTACGTAATTATATTTCGTCATTTTCATTTTGCTAAATCGTATAACTTTTAACTCATTAATCATTATTACATTATGCATATCATCAATTCATCATAACGACTATTTCAAATATATCCAAATACGATCACAAAGTGAAATCATATAATGAACAAATGATAAAATACGATCAACATCGAGTCTCAATAAAAAAAAATCCAATTCAAATACTATCTATAGTTGATACCAAAATAATTTATCCAAGCGCACACTTAAATTACGCAAAAGTTAAAAATATTTAAAATAACTAAAAGTCTAAAATCATATAATGACCCATAATATTGATTACTAATAACTAATGAAAGACTTTAAAGTAAATATTAGGGTAAATTAAAAAATTCATTTATTAAATAATGTTAATTAATTAATTAATTATATAAGTAAAGTGTATAAATTATATAATAATAATAATATTATATAGGTGGTTCGGGTATTCGGGGTTGGAGAGACAAATCCCAAACCCGTCCCGTATTTCCGTAATAAAATACGGGTATTCAAGTTCGGGTACCCAAACTCAAAAAAATATTCGTCCCATTCGGATATTTTAAAAACGGGGCGGGTTGGGTTTGGGTTACCCGAACCCAACGCCCACCCCTAATCACAAGTGGCCAAAACTGGAAGCTAGTCAGCTATGGGCACATAGAAAGAGAGATGGTAAAGAGCGTTCGTGCATGTGGATAATTGTTTTTGATTACTGAATTATTAATTAATTACGCGTTGTTATTGAATTGGATATATTCTGGACCGCAGCCATTCACATTTATATCTAATTAGATTGGGTTATCCAAAGTATATAATAATAATAATAATAATATTTGTTCAAACAGGACGACCAATATTATTCCAACTTTCATGTTCAACTTACTCAGAACTAGGGAATAAATTATAAATTATAAAAGGGTAATTTACACAGTTACACTTAGCCCCGTCAGGTTTGGGCATATTACAAGAAACCCTCCGTTGTTTCAAAGATTATAAGGACACTCCCTCAGGTTTGGGCATATTACAAGAAATCCCTTACGGCATTAAAAACAAACGGAATTTGATGATATCAGCAAAAAAAATTGTTTTTTCAAATTTATCCTTAGCTAAATATACTCACAGGGGGTGTCTATGTAAAAATATTATACCACATGAGGTGTCTAAATAATAATATCATACCACATGGGGTGTATTTGAAAGATTACAATAACTTCATGGAGTTACTTGTAGCCAACTATCATATCTTAAAAAATGACCGTTAGATGTTGTATAATATTATTACGTAGACACCCCTGTGATATAATATTATTGCATTGACATCCCTTGTGGTATGACATTATTATAGACACCCACTGTGGTATAATAGTATTACATAGACACCCCATGTGGGTACATTTAGCCAGGGGTAAATTTGAAAAATAAAAATTTTGTGGCTGACATCATCAAATTCCGTCTGTTTTTAATGGCGTAAGGGGTTTCTTGTAATATGCCCAAACCTGAGGGAGTATCCCTATAATTTTTGAAACAACGAAGAGTTTCTTGTAATATGTCCAAACCTGAAGGGGGCTGAGTGTAAATCACCCATTATACAAATGTCAGATGGCCAATACTAACTTAAATTTTAACATAAAGAATGCCAAGTAGCTTCACTCATTAAAAAGTTTTAGTACTTAAATATAGTAAGATTAGGGTAGGATGATAATTTCATATATATTTTTTCAATATTTTTCTAGTAAGATATTAATTAATTTAATTATTAATAAGCTATGTAATGCTGACTTTTGTTACTTTGACAATATCTAGAGGACTAGAGTATGATATCTAATAATTTGACTATTACCAAGTTTTCAAGTCATTCTCAAAATTTATTCAAATATAGTATTATAGCCATTTTTTTGGTACTTTTGGCACATCGATATACCTATACCAATTTAATTAATATCACTGAAAATCAAATTAGCTAGGTTATTTGTATTTTGCTAAATTAGAAGAAATTTATTGAAGATAGCTAGATTTGTCATACAAAATAAAACATGTACACCCGAACATTTTACATTGGTCGTGGGAGTATTGTTTGAATTAATTTTGGTTGACTCATACTAGTTGACATGCGTTTATGCATCATATGTTTATTAGAATCCAACACTTTTAGAACTTAATTTATATTCAGATTGAGTTTGGTTGCTTATACAATAAATCAAATTTGAACAAACACTAGTGAGTAGTGAGCTATTTCTAGTTAAATTATGTGTTCAATTATTAAAATTTCGTATTATTTCATTTGGTTTTGTAATAATGAAGAAGCACAATTTCAAACTAATTAAGTAAAACCAAAATTGATTTTTCATTTTTTTTTTGGGAGGACCAAAATTGTTTTGACTTTTGTTAACAATTCTTGAGTGGCAAGCATGATATTGGGCGGGGAATTCCTGGAAGCTGACTCACCCGTTACATCACCTATTAATCTCCACGTCATTGCTTATTAATACCCAGATCTCCCGATTTTCAATTTCCATAATATTAATTAAATAATAAATAATATATAATAAATAAATAAATAAAAAAAGGGGTCAAAATCAACACCCCACCCACATTTAACAGCTTTTCATTCCTCTCTTTATATACGCGTTCACTCCTCTAATTTTCTTCGTGTCTATATACATACCATTCCTGTCAATTAATCTTCTCTCTCAATTTCATCATACAATCAAATTCATCCAATAACTAATTAATTAATTAATTGCTACGAATTGAAATGGGCGGTTGTTTGTCTTTATCTTCATCTTCATCAGAATTAACGGATTACAGCAGCCGCGGCGGTAGCCGGAAGCCATCCGCAAACGTCGTCTCTGCTAACGGCCAACTCCGTCAGTACTCCGTCCCAATAACGGTTTCACAAGTTCTTCAATCCGAAACCACAGCCCCAAATTCCTTCTTCCTCTGCAATTCCGACTGTTTATATTTCGACGATTTCATTCCGTCACTCGATCCGGAAAACGAGCTCCAATCGGGTCAGATCTACTTCGTCCTGCCCGTAACGAAGCTTCAGTATCGACTCGCTGCTTCTGATATGGCCGCTTTAGCGGTTAAGGCTAGCGTCGCGATGGAGCAGATCAATCGGCGTGGAAATCGGACCAGGAAATCTCGGATCTCGCCGGTACTTGTGGCGGAGGGGTCGAATTATGATCAGGTTAATCAAACTTATAAGAGCGGAAATGGTTATAGTAAAGTGGGCCAGACCAAGCCGGGTTCGACCGGGGTTGGGATTTCGAGATCGGGTTCGGTTAGAAGGTTGTCGAAATATACATCAAGTAGGGCTAAAATGGCGGTTCGGTCGTTTAGGATTAAGCTTTCCACCATTAATGAAGGATCCGTGCTCGTACACATTTAATTAAATAGAGTTTTAGTTTGATTTTTCTTTTTGGTTTTTCAAGGGTTTAATTCCTTATGAAGCGGCTTGAACAAATTTACGTGATTTAATTTTTTTTTTTTTTGGGATAGTGAATAAAAATAAATTTACATTATGGAGGCAAAGAAACTGCCATAACTTAAACATAAATCAAGGTTTTGTACATAAGTAATTTCAACATGTATATGTAGTGATTTTTGGGTTTTATTAATAGAGAAGAGTTATATATTTACTTACTTTTCTGTTTTGGATTTTCCATGATCAAATTTGTCCAACTCAACATTTGTTACCCAACCTAATAGTAATTCTTGCAAGCTCGATGTAAAGTTTAAATCAAACTTTAACGTTATGTTTTTTGGTACTGTTCGGCTAGTTTATACCCTTGCAACGAACGTTGTTTTTCCTTTTTAAGTTTAGATTCTGTATTTTAGCAAGATTGTTTACCAATTATGATAAAATTTTCAGCCCCTCTTGTGGCATAGTTATATTTATGAAGATTTAATATTCATTTTCATAATAATAACAAAGATATAACTTTAACAAAATACTCCCTCCATTTACTTTTATTTTTTGGATTATACACGGATTAAGAAATTAAATTATATTCGAAAAGATATATAGAAATGAATGTAAAATTATGGAAATCTATTAATATATACTTGGCAGCAAGAGTATTTTAACAACCACCAAAGCAAAAACATTCAGTAAATGTTTGATGAAGGCCACAATTAAGGATCTGAAGCATAGATAATCAGTACTCAAATTAATGAATTTGAGATCAGATTTCAGACCACCAAGTACAAGAAGTAAACGAATTACTAATAGTTGGTTATATAAACAAATTATCCAAGAAAAATTTAAAGAAAATTCTTACTTTTTCATGAGTAATTGACCCGTTCTTGCTTCTCATCGACCATATTTGGGCAGGGAAACTCCTCTGTAGTTCGAGATAATCCATTAATGTGAACAAACATTTCTTTTGTTAAATCCTTCAACTGCAAATCATCAATTTTAGTAGGTTCACTAAATTAATTCAAACAAACAAAAATATTTACTAAAACTTTACTTTATGATGGCACACCAGCATTATTAGAATTCACCACACGGATTGGGTTAAGTCCACTTACTTGGTTTGGGCCTAACTGAGATTGAGTTAGGCCCAAGTCAAGTAAGTGGACTTAGCTCAATCCATGTGGTGAATTCTAATATGGTATCAGAGCTCAGGCCAAAAGAGATCCTGTGTTCGAATTCCTCCGCCACCCATTTCTAAATTCCACGTGTTAAGACTTGAGTAAATGAATACCGCCTACACGTGAGGGGGCGTTTTAAGTGATATATATTAAATGATTCCTCTCTCTAACAGCTTAAGCTTTTAGATGAGTTGGTTATTCAATACAAGAATTGATTAATAATATAATATATATACACATAAACTAAAACTTAAAATAATTACCAACTGATTTTCTTACCTAGTAGTAGCATGAGTTATGTCAAATTCTCCTGTAAAAAAAAAATCAAAACCAAAACCAAAACCAAAATACTCATACTATCACATATAATAGAAAACTTCCTTCGCATTTGATTAAAATTTAAATTTCTTACACTTGCACACAATCAAATAAACTGTAACAGAAAAGTACAATTTCTGCATTGACATCAATTATCTAAAATATGCAGAATCATATCTCCAATCAAATAGAAAAAGCCACTGCATATAATTTTTTTTAAAAAAAATCAATGTTAAAAGCACAAACAAACAACACAGAAAGAACACCCACACCAAGAAAACTCCTCCCAAAACCAAAAAGAACACTTTCAAGAACAAAAAAGTAAGAAAGTTAGAAATAATAAACTGGAATTTTTAGTACACCTGCTTCAAAAATTGCTCAACCACTTTAAGAAACAACAAAACAAACACAATTAACTGAAAAAATTAATAAAACATATGGCAAGACATTGAAGTGGTAGTTGTCAGTTGAAGCATCCGGACATAAAATTTGAGTCGGTCTTCAATTTGAAGCCATTAAAATCCTGTAATGATTGAAAAAGCATAACAAACAATTTAGTTGGAAGCCTTCAAAATGATAAAAAAAAAAAAGCATAAGAAATAAATTATTCTTTTCGGTCGAATACATCGAAAAGTTTTCATTTTTGAATCAAACTAAACTAAAGCGAGATGTAATTCCGAAACTATTTGTTTTCTGAAACTCCCTTATTTTCTTAATTTAGTAAATTCTTTTAACTATTTTTCCTATGTGTTTCCAATATACTGTATATTTTTTTTCAAAAAGTCTGAAAAAGTTTTCAATATTTGAATGACAAAAATATACATTCGAAATAAAATTTTAATCTAGAATACATCACACTGCATATATAACATAACGAAAGAGAGAGAATACAACTTAAAATAAGAATTATTGTCTTACCGGAGGTATTATTTAAATTATTGATGCCAACAAATATCTCATACATATAATATAACATACCACACCATCAAAACATATGATTTCTATATATTACCAACCATATACTTTGGTTAGATGACTTGGAGGATAATCTTGTGCGAAAAATATACCATCATTCCTTATTTCCCAATAACATACTATATTAAAACAAGATTTATGACTAAAAACATCAAAAGCTTTATCCTTTTTTTCCCACCAAACATGACAAAAGAATAATGTTCTAGGAGTCGGGCAAAAATGAAAATTGAAACCCTGATTTGTGTAAAATGATTTTTGTCCAAAGTCAGTGTCTTTAGATGCACAATGCAAGCTTAATGGTGCAGAATTTGGAGGAAGCTTGTCGGCGACGTAAACAGTGGCAGGAGGGAAGAAACAAAAGCCATGGGTCATTGTTTGAAAAAGGAAAGTTGAAAGGATGAACAAAAATAACTTGTTCATAATGTTTAATGTTTAATGTGAACTATGTGAGATATATATGAATTTGTTTAGATTAACTCAAAATCAAATTCTACATGCTATTTATAGAATTGAGATATGAATTTATGTTTAGATTTTAATAACTCGTATAAGATATTCAAAATGAGATTACACATGATATTTTAAAGAAGCTATGATTTTTTTTTATATATGTAGTTAATGTTTAGAAAGTTTTAAATATAGAAACTAGCGAATATAGAATAATTGCTATCAAATATCAACAATATTAAATTATAATTGAGGGCATTTTTGAAAATATAATAATTGTTGATCTGGCAATATCGATCACTAGTGTATTTAATAAATAGCAAAAAAAATGAAAACTGTATTCATAACAAAAGAACTATTAATGTTCAACGGCAAAATTTAAAAAACAGTCTTGTAATTTTTGGTCTTTTCAAAAAATAATCCTCTAACTATATTGAACACATTTAATAATTTAACTTTAACCCAGTTTCAATATTAATTCTATGCACAACAATTATGAAGTATTTTTTTCATATTTCTTATAAAATATTGATCATATATGGTGTGTGCATTAGCATTTAGACCATTTATGTTCCTTGTTAAATGCCACGGGAAACACCAACATGATCTGATGGACTGTGTCTTACAATATGGCGAGTTTAGGTTCGAATACCAGACAATATCTAAAAAGGGATTTATTTAGATCTAAATATCTAATACTCTTCCAAACAAGAAAAGAAATGGCAATGGAAACATAGGGAAAATGCAAGATACTTCCTATCTTATGTTAAACTTGCAAGAAACTACCTTGTGAAATTTTTATTGCGTCAAACTTTCTCATGTTTTTAAAAACCCTGCAAAAAACACTCAATTTATAAAAAATAGGTCGTTTTAGACATGGATTAAAATTTCGGTTCAAATGTATGTTTCGGTCAGTCAAATATTGAAAACTTTTCGAAACTATTTGAAAATATTTTGGAAACACTAAGGAAAATTTGTAAAAAAAGTTACTAAATTTAGGAAAATAACAGAGTTTAAGACAATAAATAGTTTCGGAATTACATCTTGTTTTCGTTTCCCCTAATTCAAAAACGGAAACTTTTCGATATTTTCGATGAAAAAGTTGGAAATTTTGATCCATGGTTTTGGATCGACATATTTCAAGAAATCATTTTCATAATACTTCAAGTTGGTAAAAAGAAAAAGTTAATTTTATATTGAACTCTTAAAACAACAAACAAAAAATAAAACAAAAAATAGACTAAGTTTTTTCTTTTTTCCCAAAGCAACAAATTTAAAAAAGGAGGGGAGTATACCATTTATTTGATGAGTAACGGCCCTTATTTTAAAGGTCCATATGGATTGGGCAGGCCAATGTCTCATTCTATTTGATATCCAGTCTCATTTGTCTGATTTCACTCTTGGCCCAAGGCCCCAAATCAAATGAATTATATACTCGAATAATTCATTTATTTTGTTATTTATCACTTATTTTTCCTATGTAAAAATCATTTACTGGGTGTCATTAGTTTTTTTCTCTCAAAAACTCGATTCAACACGTGTCTCAAATTTTCAAGCCTTGAAATATAACATCCAAACACTATACATATGAGCTTCGTTACGGAAAATACCCAATCCTATTTTACAAGACCAAAATCAATTGACACCGAACCAACAATGGGCAATATAACCTGAATTTTGCTTAGAATACCTTAATACATGATATAGCTTCTTGAGATATGTCAAAGGGATCACTTCAGTTATGACTTTTAATTGAGTGAAAATACCCAATTCTATTTCTTTCTCTCATTCTATTTTTTATTTTTTATAACCCAGGTGTCCAATCCTATTTTTTTTTAATCAGTTAGGTGTAGTGTGAGATGAAAGTCATATGTTCGTTTTGAGTGAGAGCCAGAATGTTCAATTTTTTTCCCGACTAGATGGGATTAATTTTCATGAACTCAATCAAGACAGTTAGAATTCGCGTTAGAGTTTACTTCGGGGCGGTTTGGTAGGACCTATTAAGGGGTATTAGATCATATTATATGACTTAATATGAGTTAATATAACTTTTGGTGGCATTGCTCTAATACCGAATCAAATAGATTAAATCCTCACGACCTGGTATTAAGACCATTTTATAATCCACCCAGGCATGGGTGGATTAGTTAGTCCGCGTGAATGTGGATTAAGTAAAGTGTCACTTACAACCTCAAATTTACATATTTTCTTTTTAACATATCATTAAATATCATAAGTTCTTCTTAAATATTTGAGAATGGAAACACATTCTATATAAATAATTCGCAAATTAAAATCTATATCAATTTACAATTAACATGGAGGCATTCAAACTAAAATATTGAACAAACATTGATCAACACATACTTTTATACATAATAAACAAATGGCTTCGAAGAATTGATATATCTTAATTAACATAATATTTTCAATTAAGTTGTGAAAATATATTAATATATGCTTAAACTCACATCTCTACAAAATATATTATGGTAGATTATTTTAATGTAATATGACTCAATCAAATCTACCAAATGTATATTTAATATGACCTTCAATCAGGCTTCAATCAACTCCACCTTAATTCTATACAACCTACCAAATGGCCAATTTGATTATAATCAGTATAACAAATCCTGTATATAAGTATATACATTTTGTACAAGCAATAATTATTGTTTGCTTTTAATACAGAGTGTCAACAAGAGAAATACAAGGTGATTGAGTTAAGTGGTAGTGATTTGTAATCCTCGTACAAGAAACTTAAGTTTGAATTTTAATGGAGACACAACACCGGGAAAGACCTATACTCTTTGCACTATTTGACCGAGCTGTAAATACATAGTCTAGTAAATTAAAAAAGAAAAAAGTAAAAAGACACACAATTTTGAACACGTTCTCCAATCTAACAAAACCTTACAAAAGATCCAAAGCCAAAGATCATCTTTGCTCCCCATTTGTATTTAATAAGATAAAAACTTTCTTACAAGTCCCACCAATTAAATAATGGTAAAAAAAAGTAAGCAATCTTTTTAGTAGATAATGAATGATAAATGAAATAATTTTTTCTCTGTAACTGATATTGCATTGGTAATTTATCATTTTCATGGAATTTGTTACATGAGATGATTAAAACTCTTTTTTTGCATTGGTGCCATTTCACCATGCACCATGTTAGCTGCCTCCATTAGTGGACCTCACATTGCATTGCTCCCCCTTCATAAGCTTGTCCTTATATATATATATATACCTTATATTATAGCTTATAAGAGCCGAAGCGGTCAAGAAACAGTACACCACAATTTTCTTTCCAATTTTTTTTTGCCCATATAATTACAAAACGACGTAGTTTTGATGACATACGCGCTGTGTGTTATTGTACATTGTGCTATGCTGATTTTCTTTCTCCTTTTCATATAATGGGTTAATTTGTCTCCCGTTTGTAAGTGGTGGGCCCAAGTGGTCTGCTTTTTTTTATCTCATTCTTCTCAATTTCCCTTTTTAATTTTCCATCTCTGGCTTTCCCATCTGCTCCTTTTATTATCTCTCTATCTCACTCAAAGTTCAACATTAAATCGACCTTAACAAATCGACCCGAGTAAAACTCTCGGCTAACAATCGACCATCAATACCGCCTCAGCTTTCCGATCTGCTCATTCTATCTCACTTTCCCGATCACTTTTCCGATCTCAGTTCTTGATCAACATTATTTACAAGATAAATCGACCTTAACAAATTGAACTGTGTAAACCGCCTCAGCTTTCCGATCTGCTCATTATATCTCACTTTTCCTCCTTTTATTTCTCTCTCTCTCTCACTCAAAGTTCAACATTATTTACAAAACGACCTTCACAAATCGAACTCTGTAAAACTCTCGGCTAACAAATCGATCGTCAATACCGCCTCACCGCCTCAGAAAATATCTTTTAGCACAATCATTACAGCTGTTCTGTCTCACTCTGACTTTTGGGAGATTTGTATAAAAGGAACATTATTGACGGCAGATTCTTCAATTGAGAGGCCGACCCAATTCCTCCACGATTCTTATGCGCCGTCTTATCCTCCTCCGGCTTTTCCATCATCGTCCCCACAATTTTCGTTTGGAGGCTACATATTTGGAGAAAAAGGGCATCAAATCCACTGTCTTTGATACGGTTAGTCCACTCTCATTTTCAATTTCCTGCATTTCCTATAGATTACATCCTTTGTTTTGAAGTAAGTATATGGTGTTTGTATTATATGCAAATTAAGTTTATATCCATTAACTAATTAAAATTTCTGGTTGTAATTTTGGGGTTGAGAAAACCATGTCCATCGGGAGATGATTATTTATCAGAGGTAACTAATAGTAAATTTCTGCCTGGAGATATATTTTTAAAATGATCCTTGTTTAATGGTAAGATATCAATAACATTTATTGTGTTGAATTTCTACTCAGGTTTATAGAGAATGGGAAGCAAGTACTCTAAGAGTCGATAAAGATGTTAGAATAGCTCTTATTCCGATTGCTGTTGTTCTCGGAAAAGAGGGTGGTGCTTTAGGTATGATTTCTTTAATATATCACACTTTGGTTCTTAAAATATGTTAATTCACTTTGTAATGTTGAATTATTTATATTTCCATTTAAATTTGATACATCTAATAAAACAAATCTTTTGATCTCTTTAGCCTCCTCATTAATTTGATATAAAAATCGCAGAGCTTGGTGATTAAGACTAAGAGTGTGGAATTCATGCCATTCTTCGTATCGTTGTTTGCGTTCGTGGTTCATCTTTAGCCTCCTCGGAAAGGACCCTTTTGTTGCTGTAAGTATTTCCATCAATTTCAGTGCTTTTAATCTTTTTATGTTCTTTTTAAACCAATTAATTATGTCACCAAAAAAAATGCCAGCTTCCAAATGGATTTGGCTGTGGATTAGGGGCAGTCCAACTGATATTACATGCCATATACAGCAACAACAAAGGCCAAACGACAAAAGCCACACCTGATGAATCTTTGGAGATGCAAAAGTGCGATAACCCATCCAAAAACATCAAACAACTACATAGCTCCAAACACTTGTTGGAACAGTATGACTACAACTTTAGTTAGACTTATGTTTGAATTGATATCTTTGTTTTTCTTACTTTGAATGACAATGAAATCCTTTTGTACTGCCCGAGCAAACTCCAGAATATGAATTGCCGTAAATATCTCTATTCTGATTTCTTCCACTAAATGGCGGCATAATTTTAAATAGGGCACACCGTGGCTTTGGATGGGTTGGAGAATGGGCAAATACCAGGTAAGTTTGAAACTTTCGTTGCTTATCTTGAAATTTTCTTGTGTGTATCGAATAATTCTTTTTCTTAGGTCTGATATGAACTGATTTCTTAGGTCCTTCCAATCATATCTGTTGGGCACCCAAACTAAGTGTGCGGGTGACAGCAATTGTCCTGTGGCATCCAAACTGAGTGTGCGGATGAAGACCCAAACTAAGTGTGCGGGTGGAGCCACAATCGAATATCGTTAGCGCTTGCGTGAATGCACTATAAGGAAAGGGTATGCGCATTCCCTAACACCAATTGGTTTTGGGGCAAGTGGTAGCGCCTGAGATCCTACAAGTGGTATCTGAGCCAATGTCACGTGTTCGATTCCCAGCAGGAGCAATTGCTGAGGGGGAGATTGTTGGGCACCCAAACTAAGTGTGCGGGTGACATCAATTGTCCTGTGGCATCCGAACTGAGTGTGCAGATGAAGACCCAAACTAAGTGTGCGGGTGGAGCCACAATCGAATATCGTAGGCGCTTGCGTGAATGCACTATAAGGAAAGGGTATGCGCATTCCCTAACACCAATTGGTTTTGGGGCGAGTGGTAGCGCCTGAGATCCTACAATATCTAACCTGTAAGCTGATGTCGTCTCTTTGTTCAAAAGGCTTTTAAGAAATCTGTTATAGAATAAGCTCATGAGTGAGCTAGGGGTATGTTTTTCAAATGGAGATATGATTGTAATGGCTCAAGAAAGGGTTACCGGATCGAATATATTCACTCTTCCATTTTACATTTACTTCATTTCGCCTCGTGGATTTAAATGTTTTAAAAAACTATTAGGTTTATTTTGTTTTTCAGATTTAAGTAATTGTTCAATGAGCAAACTTTAGTTTACATGTTTAGACTGGTTTCTGATATTCAGTTTCATCTTTTGTAGGTGCCGGTCACATTTGTAGATGTAGTATATGGAAGCTCAAAAAAATTTGTATAAAGCAACGACCTTTTAGAAGAAGACTGATACAAAAATATAATTCACAATTTTTCTGACCATCAAAAAAATCATGTATGTAGGCAGTGCTTCGTAATAAACAAATCTCAACTCTCAAGGAGATACGAACCATATTGAATTTGTCTTTGAAAGAAGTATTCTTTCTGGATGCAACACCAAAGAATGATATATAGTTTGATCAATCTTCTCATGACTGTGGTGGACTCAACAATGGATTCCCAGGATTATATCTGAAAAGGAAAAGATCCTGTTTAATTAGTTCTAGAAATTAGCACGAACGAGATGTGTAATAAGTCAACCAAAAAATACCTGAGAGTCGATCCAGGTTTTCAAAGAAGATTGCTCGGTACATATCCAGTTAGATTGTTGTTTTGCAAGAAGCTGAGCATACGAATGAACAATGTTAGGTAAATGCTTAAACAAATTGCTGTTGGAATATCAGTTGTTTGCCGAATCATCTCTGTAACACTGTGGATCAATATTTATATTTTTAAACGATGGTATCGAATGTATAAATTAGATCAGTAAGCTCAACTTATCATCCAAGTAAAACATTTAATTAGCTCAGCAAAAATTAGATAATTAAACGCAGCTTATTGGTCCTCAACATTGAAGCATATCATAATTAAAAATATTAGATGAAAACGGATAATACTAAAAACTTATACTAAAATTTTCTCATCATTTGTATGTATGTGATCCTCATCATAACTCATCTATACAACTAAAATATTCAAATTTTTTGAAAATTTCACTAGAATAAATCAAACAATCAACAAAAATTTTGCGCTTAATCTATTATATTAAACTGGGCAATGACCTCCGCGCGGGGGAACACTTGCAAAATATCAAGAAACTTCAACTTCATATAAACTCTTTTTCATCTTCATCTCTATTATCACAAGATAAGCCAACTAAAAAATTATGCAAAACACAAACTCTACCAAAAGAAGTGCAGGTCATAGTTTTTTATAGGGAAAATTGCTTTTTGGGTACCATAGGATAGGCTGACTTGCACTTTTAGTACCATTGGATATGAAAATGCAAATTTGGTACCATAGGATATGTTTTCATTGCAATTTTGGTACCAAATTCAATTTTTCTACAAAGTTAATGGCAATTTACCCCCTAATAAATGCATAATGTTCAATTTAACCCCTCATGGTTTAAACAAGAGCATTTTACCCCTTGAAATTTTGTAAAAATTTCACATTGCCTTCATGATATTTTTATAGGCGGCACTTAATCCACTTTTATTATAGTAATATGATTTTTTACCCATTATGTTATGATAAATGTGGCAATTTATCCTCCTATGTTAAATAAAATAGTTTGCATGCATACTCTCAATTTCGGCAAGTGAGTTACAATCTCCGGCTGAAGGGGGTAAATTGCTTCATTAAAATTTTACAGGGGGTAAATTAATTTTTTTTCAAATTATAGAGGGATAAATTGAACATTATTCATTTCATAGGGGGTAAATTGCCATTAACTTGTAGAAAAATTGGATATAGTACCAAAATTGCAATGAAAACATATCATATGGTACCAAATTTGCATTTTCTTATTCAATGGTACCAAAAGTGCAAGTCAGCCTATCCTATGATACAAAAAAGCAATTTTCCCGAATCATTGATTCTTGAGAGAGACATGAATGAATTATCTATATTTATATTAGTATTTTACAAATGCTTGTTAGTTGATATAAATAGGTCATGAAACGATTTCCTCGACATTTATAAAAAAATCTCATTCTATCAAATTGATTTTGAGCTTGAATTAGTTTCATCGAAGTTCCATTGTTGAATTTTTATTATTAATATCTTAAATTATAGTCTTTAATTTTATAGTGGACCCGGTGAAAAATAATTATGGCTTCGCCACTTTTTGCTTCATATACAAAATCTCTGCTCCACCTTTCGATGACCCCCCTCCCCCCGATCTCTGTACATGTTCATCTCTATTATATGTATCTATATAACAGGAAACAAAAACCCTATTTTTCAATTTGAAGATCGGAAAGAGTGCTTCGATTTATACAGTATTTATGTGTGTTGTTTGTGATGAAGCTAGACGGAGAGAACTGTGGGACCCCCGTGCATTTTTTATTTTATTTTTGCTCGTCAATACCGCCTCATAAAAAATATCATTACAGCTATTCTGGGATCCTCTAAGGTGACTCTCAGCTGTTGAGAGTCACCTTAATTCCTTATTAATTGTATGGCTAGTACATAACCCTTCATATTTTAAAATTACCAAAATACCCATTAAATTAAAATCTTTCTCCTAACCCAAAACCACCACCACCGCCGCCGCCGCCGCCGCCTAGCCTCACCACCGCAATTAAACCCTAACCCAAAACCACCACCGCCGCCGCCTAGCTTCACCACCGCAACCAAACCCTAACCCAAAACTACCACCGCCACCGCCTAGCCTCACCACCGCAACTAAACCCTAACCCAAAACCACCACCGCCGCCGCCTAGCCTCGCCACCGCAACCAAACCCTAACCCAAAACCACCACCCCCGCCCAAGAACCTCCACCCGTACCAAACCTCCACCCTGTACCAAACCCAAACCTTCAGATCTGAGGTCGAAAACCACCGCCGCCGCCGCCTAGCCTCACCACATGAAACCGCCATTGACCTCCACCCCTTACCAAACCCAAACCTTCAGATTTGAGGTCGAAAACCACCGCCGCCGCCGCCTAGTCTCACCACATCAAACTGCCATTTAAGTGCAGAGAAAGAGACAAGAACTCCACCCGTACCAAACCTTCAGATCTGAGGTCGGCGGCGGCCTGGGAGCTTCTCCTCAGGCCGTCGCCGGCATGGAATCGGTGATCCCAGGTCGTCTCCGGCGACCTGGGAAAGGGAGAGAGAAAAAAAATTAATTAAAATGACAGGGGCAAATCGAAAAATTAAGAAAGTGTAAGGGGCATTTTGGTCATCATGGTGTGTACATTGTTTTGGCTGGGTATATACACATGTACTAGGCATACACAATTTTAAGCTAAATAATTGGTGACTCTTGTACATGAAAGAGTCATAATAAACTGTCCCAGCTATTCTGTCTATTTCTTCTACTTTTCTGTCTCTTTTTTCTACAAAGCTATCATTTCAAACTGTTCTCTTACTTCTACTTTTCTTTCTTTTCTTTTCTTCTCTTCCAATCTCCATCTCAACTTCCGATCTCATATGCCGATCTCAAATCCCGAGTTATAATTTCGATCTCAAACCCCGAGCTCAAATATCGATCTCATACTCCGAGCTCATATTTCAATCTCAAATGCCGAACTCAAATTTCTATCTCAAATTCGGAGCTCAAATTCTGATTCTGAACTCAAATTCTGGTCTATCCAACAAAGATTGGGTCATCACATGGATATCTTTCTTTGCCTTGTTAAATTTAATTGCATTCTTAAATATCAATCTCACATCTGCACACATTTCTCGAACATTTTTGTATCCAGATGGCGTTTTCGAGAAGTGGGAGAGAGATTTATGAATAAGAAACAAAATTTGGGGCGGTGGAAATTGCGGGAAGCAGGTGGAGGAAATAGAGAAAATTATTGAAGATTAGAAGCAGCTCGACCATGGAAAAAAAATTGAAAAGGCGTACTGGACCACATAAAAAAGGCGACCATAAATAGAAATGGGGAATAAAAAGGGAAATGAAAATCAGTAGAGCGCAGAGTACAACAACCCTAAGCACAGGCACAAGTTAAATGGCGTCGTTTCGAATTTTTTTGGGAGGAAAAAAAATGGAAATGAATAACCCTGTATTTACAAAAACCATTTTCAGAAAAATCAAGACAAAGGAAAGGAGACCACCCACCATTCGATCACATACTCCAAGCTCAAATTCCGATCTCAATTTTCGATCTCAAATTCCGAGCTCAAATTTCGAACTCAAATTCCGAGCTCAACTTTCAATATGAGATTTCGATCTCAAGTTCTAAGCTCAATTTCCGAGAATTCGGATCTCAACCTTTTTTATTAAATTTTGAACTCAAATTCCGATCTCCAACTATGTATTTTGTCTTGTCTTCCACGTCTCTTTTCCGGTTTTAACTATATATTTAATGAGTTTTTGTGAAAATATTGGCATGTGCATTTTATTAAAACTAATTACATCGATTATTTATTGAGATCGTGAAAAGTGTCAAAGGAAGGAAAAATAGGATTTTGTTTCCCAGCCAAGTTCAAGTGAAGCATTACGAATTTTCAAGATGTTGAGCAACATAGACGAGTATTCAATATGGAGTGGGAGGAAAAAATTATATTTTTGTATATGAATTGCAAGAAAATAAGTAAATGTGGGGTTGACTACGATCAAACTTGTCATAAGGAAAATGAATGAATTTGTTTCTTTATCAAATCAATAAAATAAATTAAATGTGTATATTTTTCCACAAACGTAAAATTTACAAATATTGTAATTGCATTGCTAAATATAACTAATTTAAAAAATATATTTTTGGATAAGAGAGCTGAAGCGGTTAAGACACAGTACAACACAATTTACTTTTGTTTTTTGTTAAATCGGTTTAATAAAAAAAGGCGGCGTTTCTTTATTTTTCGGAATTATTTGCTCTTGTTGAATTTCTTTATATTTTCATTTAATGTTTTTTTTACCGTTCGTTTGCAACACGTGGGCCCGAAAGAGGAGTTTTGATCGTGCGATTCTACTTTTGCCTTTTTTTTTAAAAACGTTATAAACATGAAACGGCGCCGTTTTATGTTTGAGCTCGGCTCGAGCTTAAGTAGAATGGCTTGCGAGTACTCGCTCAGCTCGGTAAGTATACAACTCTCTACTTTCACTTTATAATTTGGGATTTTTGCACATAACTCCCCAAAAGAGTTTCATTTTCGCACTTTCCCCCCTATGATTGAAAAAAATGACAATGCTCCCTAAAAGTTGATAAGAGAGTGCACTTTGCTCCCTAGTCAATAATTTGTTGGATTTCAAAGGGTAAAAATGTAAATTTAAAGTTTAGTGCAATGATTTTAATCTTTTGGGTGGCTAAGTACACAAAATAATATTAATTTAAGTTATTAGAATATTAATATTTCAAAGTACAATTTTGTAGAATGTCTTACCTTGATAATCACATTATAATATAATTTTAGTCTTATAACAAAGTTTTATTTTAATTGTTTTACTTTCAAATTTCTTTGATTTGATTAAAATATTTTTAGTATAGATATGATTAATTTGTAAGTAAATAAATAAATAATTAAGACTAATGAAAATTTTGATAAAAAAACTTCTAAATTTGAATTTTCGTACAAAAATATAACTAAATATTTTTTATTTTTTCAAATTGTAAGTCACCTTTGGATATTTTAAACTTGTGTGTACTTAACCCTCTAAAAGTTTTTTGTTATTGCACAAAACTTTTCGAGTGATCTTTTTACCCTTTAAAAATTACTTAATGATGATTAGGGAGCAAAGTGCATCAATTTGTCAACTTTTAGGGGGGAATGTCATATTTTTCCAATTATAAGGAGGAAAGTGCGAAGTTTTTTCTAGGGGGGAAACGCAAAAATCCCTTATGATTTTTGGAGTATACAGCTGTTTATTTTTACTTTATGACCTCATAAGCCTACATTTAGGTTTAGGAGATGCTACCTGATGGGTATCACATCTGGGGATAAAATAATAGTAATTGAAGCCTATCACTTGTCACTTTTGTGCAACTTTTAGAAATAGGAAAAAGCAATTTTCTGACAAACTTCAATTTAATATTGCACATTTTTTCTCTTTCATGTTACAATGTTTTGACACATTTTCCAAGGATCTGAAATATAAATAAGAAAGAAGCTTTTCCATGCTAAATTACAAAGCCATAATACCAGTGAATACTGTTCGAATCGTTTCGAAAAAATCAACCGAGCTTTTTTTCTTGTTTGAGCTCGGATTGGCAGAGAAATGAACGAACTCGATCGAAGTTTTAACAAGCCGAGTACGAGGTGAACACTGAGTTAATCGGGCCGATTTTCTGAACTAAAATTGGGAACTCAAATTTCGAACTCAATTTTCGATCTCAAATTTCGAGCTCTACTTCCAATCTCATATTTCGATCTCACGTTCCAAGCTCATTTTCCGAGCTCAAAATTCCGATCTCAACCTTTTTTTTTTTTTTAATCAAATTCTGAACACAAATTTCGATCTCCAACTATGTATTTGTCTTGTCTTCCACGTTTCTTTTGTGTTTATCTATCACAGGGATATGTCCGCTTATTTGTTTACACAAAAGTTCAGAAGTTTGTTACTTGGTCATTGCTGAGACACATTACAAATATATCATGTCAATCTTCTCACACTTTTGACTAGAATAAAATTCATTTCCTTAGAAGTTCTTTTTGCAACTTGCGTTCTTTGCAAAACTATGTATTTGTTACCAAATTAAAATAGAGTAATGACATTTAACTTTATAAAAGCTTTATTAAATATATGTGATATTGAAATACAGAAACATATAATTCGTTTACTAATATTTTATTTTACAAATATATTCATATGTTTTATTATTATAATCAGTATTAGATAAAATTTAGATACTTAATTGTCCTTAGTTGAATACACTGATAATGGGCGATATCCTCCACGCGGGAGCGTGGAGCAATTTAAAGAAAAAAATCATTGATTGAAGAGTATAATAGTTATTTCAATATTGTTGGCATTTTGCACCTCAAAAGTATATATTTTGACACTTTGCACTCTATTATATTCAACTCTAAATCTGAGCACAAGGACAAATTCCGACCTCCAGTTCAAAAAATGAGTTTCATGTCAAATTATGAGCTCCAGTTAAGACTGAAAACAAGTTCAAACGAGCGAACTAGCTACTGTTCAAACTCGCCTCAAAATTTGGGCCAATTGTACGAGGTGAATACCGAGTTTAATAAAACAAACTAACCTGGATCCACATCTTTTCCATGTAAAAAATTTTAAATTATGGAATTTCATAATTGGATCAGATCAATTAAATTTCTAATGGAATAAATGTTCTAATAAATCAACAGATACGGGTTGAATTCAGATTAATATTTAGCCGCCCTACCAGGCGCTTAGGCTTTGTTATTAAGCATCATGATTTTGACCTTAGAACAATCTAAATTTTAACAATTTTCCTACATATATCCTTTTCCTTAACATACAGGCGCATGGATTATCATCAACTCAGCTGGACAAACTTAATTTCGTCCTAAATTACAACACAATAATAATATATGATCCATAATTAATCTAAACTCTTCCAACAGGGGAAAGTGGGTGGGTATGAAACATATTTTGTAGGAACCTCAACTCTACCTCTGTTGGAGATCTTTGTCGCCGCATTTTTTTTAGATAATCTGATGTCTTCAGAAAAGATAGCCCATGTGTTACTACTATTCAGAACTGCTATGCCAACGGAGAGTGCCTGTATAAGTTTGAGTGACGAATCAAACTCCACCGAAAAAATCCCATCATCAAATTCCGATCTCCAGCTTGCAAATACTAGAGAATGGGAGAAGAAAATGTAGGATCAATTTTATGTAAAGAAAGACAAAAGAGAGATCTAAGAATTAATGAATGAGCCTTTCCGCAAATACCGATCACATAATCCGAGCTCAAATTCCGATCTCAGATTTCGATCTCAAGTTCCATGATCAGTTTTCGAGCTCAACTTCCGATTCAACCTTTTTTTTATCAAATTTTGACAGAGAAAGAAAGACAAAGGGGAGATCAGAGAATTAATGAATGAGTGTTAAAATATGTGAGAATTGTATTGAATTGAAGAGAGGAGCCTTTCCGAACTCAAATTCCGATCATATACGCCGATCTCAAATTCCGATCTCAATTTTCAATCTCAACTTTCGAGCTCACCTTTCTATCTCAGATTTCAATCTCAAGTTCCAAGATCAATTTCCGAGCTCAACTACGATCTCAACCTTTTTTTTTTTATCAAATTCTGAACTCAATTTCCGATCTCCAACTATGTATACGTTTTTGACCATTTTACCTATTTTTCATCCGTTTTACCCAATTTTACTGGATTTCACTTGTTTTATCATTTTTTCTTAGAAATTTCATTCGAATCGATTTCTCATATTTTGATCAATTTTACCCATTTTTATCTATTTTTCACAAATTTTACCCCATTTTTTTTTATCGATTTCAAATGTAAATAAGATTTTACATGCATTTTTTTCACCGGACTAAAGTGCGTGTCTATTTAATTTTAATGGTATTTTATTGTAAATCAGAGTAAAATTAACTCCATTATGTCATAAAATATCACATTAATGAATGTTATTCAATTTATTAACTTCGTCATGTAGATTTTCATCAATTTCTTAGTTATTTTGGTTTAAACTATATTTCTATTGATTTGACTTTATTTTTGTTGTTGAACTTTTTTCATTTTATTGATTTCAATCATTTTTATAACTTTAACAAATTTTCACCGACTTTAGCCTTTTTTCTATGTTTTTATCCGATTTTTACATATTTCATTATTTTTTATGTAATTTCATTGATTTTTTTCGCAAATTTCAAATGATTCAATCATCCATTTTTTCGCGAATTTGACATGAATTTTCATTGATTTCACCTGTATTTATCAAAATTTCAATTCAAATAAGTATACATCTTCAATTACTCTTTAATATATCTCAAATTATTTCACTACCTTATCATTTGGGTTAAATGCTTGTGCTTGTCTCGTGATGATACTCCGTTATTTGTTCGTCAAATGCCATAGAGTTGGTGATGAATGAAGCTTGTATCTTGAGTGACTATATATTTTATTCTTGAAAGTTGATTGACCATTGTGTGTTTAGAGTTAAATTTGTATGATTAAATATGCATTTTTCTCTCTAATTTGATATGATTTTGTTTTTCTTCCATATTCATTGTGCTTTGTTAGTAGGAAAAGAAGTTACAAATTTTCTTAAAATATTTTTCTACCAAATTTTTTATGAGAAAATTTAAGGAAAATTCATATCTAATTATATGTTATTAATATACTTAACAACATGAATAAGGGCATTTTTGTCTTCACAAAAAAAACTTAAATTATTCACACTTTTAGTAGTAGTAGTATAGATATATAGATAATCGGTATTAGATAAAATTTAGATACTTAATTGTCCTTAATTGAATACACTGATACTTGGCAATACCCTCCACGCGGGAGCGTGGAGCAATTGACCTAGTATATATATATATTGAATAAAAATTGTTGCCACTTATTAGTATAAATATATTTATATATATTTTTGTTAATTTGCTCATTTTACTCAAATGTCATAAAAATCATATTTCTTATTTCCTTTTTGTAGTGTTATTATATTCTTATAAGGAAATATATCCATGGATAAAATTTTCCATCTTTTCAGACGAATATATCGAAAACTTTTCATTTTTGAATCAAGCAAAATTAAAACAAGAAGTAATTCCGAAACTATTTATTTTTTAAAAACAATTTTTTTAATATTTAACTGACCGAAACATACATTTAAAACGAAATTTTAATAAATGATAATATCACACTGCATATATAACATCATGAGATTGAGATAGCTAAAGAGAGAGAATACAACTTAAAATAAAAATTATTGTCTTACTGGAGATATCATTTAAATTATTGATGCTAACAAAGACTTGCTGAATATCTAAGTAATATCTCATACACATAACATAACAAAGATTTCTATGTATTACCAAACATGTTTTCTGAAAAACCCATCGTCACTGTCTTGGAGATATATACCATCAATCCTTATTTCCCAATCACAAAATTTTGCAGTACAAGATTTTTGACTAAAAACATCCCAAGCTATATTCTTTTTTCCCCACCAAGCATGACAAAAGAATACTGTATAAGGAGCCCGGCAAACATAAAAATCAAAACCCTGATCTCTGTAAAATGTTTGTCGTCCAAAATCCCTCTGTCCGGATGCACAATGCAAGATTAATGGTTGCTCAAAAAGGACTGGAGGAAGCTTGTCGAAGACGGAAACACGGCCACGGTCGTAAAAACAAAGTCCTTCGTTCTTTGTTTGAAAACCATGGTTCATTGTTTGAAAAAGAAAAGTTGAAAGGATGAACAAAAATAACTTGTTCATAAAGTTTAATGTACGTTAAGTGAGATATGAACTTGTTTAGATTAACTCAAAATCAAATTCTACAAGCTATTTAATGAATTGAAATATGAATTTATGTTTAGATTTTGATAATTTGTGTAATATCTTCAAAATGAAATTACACAGGATAGTTAAAGAGAAATAAATTATTTTCTATATATGTAGATAATATTTAGAAAGAACGGCCTTGCTAATTGCAGTTCACATTTGGCGGAACTGTGGGCATTTCACCACTTACCGGGCGCCATGTGGCAAAAAGTTCACTTGTTACCGGAAGCTTTATTACACTATAGCCTATCCCGAAATTACTTGTATACCCTGCCCAATTAATTATACTATTTACACTGGAGAAATTACTTTTATGCCCATTTCTTCTTCTTCTCCTACACATCATTTTCCAAATATTAAATTCTTCCAAATATTATTCATCGTACACATCTCCTCTTCCAAATATTAAATTCTTCTAAACTTGAATTCCAAATATTAAATTCTTCCAAATATTTGTTCAGATCTCCTCTTCCAAATATTAAATTCTTCCAAACTTGAATTCTTGAATTTCCAAATATTTGTTCAGATCTCCTCATCGTACATCGAATTTAAGATCAAATTAATTCAAGATTTTGAAAATCTGGTTTTATTTGATGAAAGGGTTTAGGGTGTTATTAGCAGATTTACAACTACCAGCTAAAAAAAATTCATCACTTGTTCTTGGAATTTACAACTACCGGCTAAAAAAGAGTCAATTGTTCATGGAATTTTGAAAAGAGAACCATGAACAGCTTCGAATTCATCACTTGGTAGGGGTTTTCTATTAGCATATTTACAACTACCAGCTAAAAAAAATTCAATTGTTCTTGGAATTTTGAATCTCCCACCACCGGAACACCACAACACCATGTCCAGTCCTTCAAACCCACCACATCCTCTACAGCATGAATTGGAACGTGAATCCGACGTCGTACATCAAGACCCCACCCCCACAGATCTGGACTCGAACGCAGACACTACAAATAATTTAAATTTTAATGACAAAATAGTAAATGATAAAGTGACAAAATTTTACTATTGTCACTAGATTGATGTATATAGACACACTAGTGGAAAGAAATGTGAAAAAGTTGTCACTATTGACATTTAGTGATACCCCAATAGTGACAACTAAAAAGTTATCACTAAATTATAGTGACAATATTTATTGTCACTAAGTTGTCACTGAAAGGGTGTCACTAATTGTCAATAGTGACAACTTAAGTCCCATAAACTTGTCACTAATAGTCATTAGTGACAATTTAAAGATATATGTTGTCACTATTGCACTTGTCACTATTATTATTATGACAAAACTAATATTCTTATCACTAAATATATGCAAAAAGTGACAATTTCAACAAGGTCACTTAATATTTTGTCACTAAAATCCATTTTTCTTGTAGTGAGATCTGGACCCGAACAACCCGGAAGGAGAAGAACAATTGGAAGAGGAATCAGATCCGAACAACCCGGAAAGAGAAGAACAATTGGAAGAAGAAGCAGAAGCGGAATGGTGGTCCTACGTGGAGGTGGAGGTGGTGCGGCAAGGATGGCTGAAGAAGAGGAAGAAAGCCATTTTTTTTTCCTTAAGAAATTCTTTTTTTTTTTAATTTTATATAATTAATAATAGAGATTTTAACATTTTTAGAAAATGAGAAGTGAAGTTAGAATATTAAATACATAATGATGTGCAAATCTTGTATACAAATATTGAATTTATAATGAAAATGTATATTTGCAAGCTAAACATATTTAGTTTGAATTCATTTAAATTAGTATCTATGGAAAAAAATTATAAAATTTTAAATACGAAGCATAAATTTATTCCATCTTATTAGTAGTATAGTTAATTTATAAATGTAGTTAACATATATATTATTAATAAGGAGAGGCAAATATGTAAATGAAATAAATGGGATTTTATGTTTTTATTATGTATTATTAATATGCAGGGGCAAATATGTAAAAGGACAAAATGTGACCTGCTAAATGAGACCGGGTTAGCAGGTCACAAAAATAATAATATTTTATTCGGGCAGTTCATTTTGTGGGAAAACTGCTGGCAGTTTTCCACAGTTTTCCACAACTTAAACTGCCCCTAGAAGCCCCCAAGAAAGTTTTAATTATAAAACTAACTAATATAGAAAAATTAGATATCAACAACAAAAATATTGAAATATAATTGAGGGCATTTTTGAAAATATAATATATAATTGCTGTTCTGGCAATATTACTAGCCTAATTAACAATTAGAAAAAAAACTACATTCATAATCAAATAAGTAATAATGTTCAATGATAAACTTTTAAAAATAGTCCTGTAACTTTTAGTCTTTACCACAAGTAGTCCTCTAACTATATTGAATACTCATTTAGTCATTTAACTTTAACCCGATTTCAATATTAGTTCTATGAACAACAATTATGAAGTATTTTCTTCATAATTTATAAATATATTGATCATATATGGATATGGTGTGTGTAATAGTATTTAGACCATTTCTGGTCTTTGTTAAATGTCGCGGGAAACACCAACAGGATCTAATGAATTGTGTCTTACAATATGGCGAGTTTAGGTTCGAATACCAGACAATGTCTAAAAAGGGATTTAGTTAGATCTAAATATCTAAATACTCTTCCAAACAAGAAAAGAAATGGCAATGGAAACATAGGGGAAAATGCAAGATACTTCCTATCTTATGTTAAACCTGCAAGAAACTACCTTGTAAAATTTTTATTGCGCCAAACTTTCTTGTGTTTTCAAAACCCTGCAAAAAAATACCTAATTTATAAAAAATAAGTCATTTTAAATTGACATATTTCAAGAAACCATTTTCATAATACTTCAAGTTGGTAAAAGAAAAAGTCCAATATACTCTAAAACAACAAACAAAAATAAACTAAGTTTTTTCTTTTTTTCCAAACCAACAAATTTAAAAAAGGAGGGGAGTATACCATTTATTTGATAAGTAACGACCCTTATTTTAAAGGCCCATATGGATTGGGCAGGCCAATTTCTCATTCTATAAATCCTAGGATAAATTCAGTGATATCCAATCTCATTTGTCTGATTTCGCTCTTGGCCCAAGGCCCCAAATAAAATGAAAATATATACTCGAATAATTCATTTATTTTGTCATTTATCACTTATTTTTCCTATGTAAAAATCATTTATTGGGTGTCATTAGTTTTTCTCTCTCAAAAACTCGATTCAACACGTGTCTCAAAACACTATACAAATGAGCTTCGTTATGGAAAATACCAAATCCTATTTTACAAGACCAAAACCAATTGACACCGGACCAACAATGGGCCATATAAGCTGAATTTTGCTTAGAATACCTTAATACATGATATAGCTTGTTGAGACATGTCAAAGGGATCACTTCAGTTATGACTTTTAAGTGAGTGAAAATACCCAATTCTATTTCTTTCTTTCTTTTGTTAAATTTTTTTAATTTTTAGTTTTAATAACCCAGGTGTCCAGTTCTATTTTTTTTTTATCAGTTAGGTGTAGTGTGAGATGAAAGTCATATGTTAGTCTTGAGTGAGAGCCAAAATGTTCAATTTTTTTCCCGACTAAATGGGATTAATTTTCATGAACTCAATCAAGACAGTTAGAATTCGCGTTAGAGTTTACTTTGGGGCGGTTTGTTAGGACCTATTAAGGGGTATTAGATCATATTATATGACTTAATATGAGTTAATATAACTTTTGGTGGCATTGCTCTAATACCGAATCAAATAGATTAAATCCTCACGACCTGGTATTAAGACCATTTTATAATCCACCCAAGCATGGGTGAATTAGTTAGTCCGCGTGAATGTGGATTAAGTAAAGTGTCACTTACAACCTCAAATTTACATTTTTTCTTTTTAACATATCATTAAATATCATAAGTTCTTCTTAAATATCTGAGAATGGAAACACATTCTATATAAATAATTCGCAAATTAAAATCTATATCAATTTATAATTAACATGGAGGCATTCAAACTAAAATATTGAACAAACATTGATCAATACATACTTTTATACATAATAAACAAATGGCTTCGATGAATTGATATATCTTAATTAACATAATATATTCAATTAAGTAGTGAAAATATATTAATATATGCTTAAACTCATAACTCTACAAAATATATTACGGTAGATTATTTTAATGTAATATGACTCAATCAAATCTACCAAACGTATATTTAATATGACATTCAATCAGGCTCCAATGTCCTCCACCTTAATTCCATACACCCTACCAAATGGCCCCTTTGATTATAATCAGTATAGCAAATCCTGTATATAAGTATATACATTTTGTACAAGCAATAATTATTATTTGCTTTTAATACAGAGTAAATACACAAAATTTACCTCAACAAGAGAAATACAAGGTGGTTGACTTAAGTGGTAGTGATTTGCAAATCTCGTACACGAAACTTAAGTTTGAATTTTAATGGAGACACCACACCGGAAAAGACCTATACCCTTTGCACTATTTGATCGAGCTGTAAATACATAGTCTAATAAATTAAAAAAGAAAAAAGAAAAGAGACACAATTTTGAACACGTTCTCCAATCTAACAAAACCTTACAAAAGATCCAAAGCCAAAGATCATCTTTGCTCCCCATTTGTATTTAATAAGATAAAAACTTTCTTACAAGTCACACCAATTAAATAATGGTAAAAAAAAGTAAGCAATCTTTTTAGTAGATAATGAATGATAAATGAAATAATTTTTTCTCTGTAACTGATATTGCATTGGTAATTTATCATTTTCATGGAATTTGTTACATGAGATGATTAAAACTCTTTTTTTGCATTGGTGCCATTCCACCATGCACCATGTTAGCTGCCTCCATTTTGGACCTCACATTGCATTGCTCCCCTTCATAAGCTTGTCCTGCTATATATATATACTAGGCTAGTAGCTCCACACAGATTCGTGGAGTTGTTGCCCAGATTAAGTGATTTGCTGAAGTTTTTTTTTTTTTTTTTTTTTATGTTTGTAGACAGGAGTATTTCTTCTTCTTTAAAGGGTTAGTGTTTAGAAAAAATGGTAAGTGTGTAGAATATTAAAATGCACAATGATTAAGTATTAATGAATTGAAATTGTTATATAAACCAATAAAATACATTGGATGAATGTATTTGGTAGAAATTGAAGTTTTTCTCGATATTGGTGTTGGAAATTTTGATTTCAACCTTAAAATAAAATTAGCACTTAACACCTTTTTTCATCCATATATACCCTCGAAATACAATAAAAGGCAGCTTGTATCACAAAATAATGCCCACGTGACATTCTCTATTATAGAAGATTTCAACCTATTTTGCCCTTGAGTTTTTGCTTGAAAATAAAAGAGGGTGTAAAGTGCTGTATTTTTCATTTTCCGATTGTTGGGGTGCAAAGTACCAATTTTCCATATTTTTAATATCGTAAAAAACTGAAGTTTAACGCAAATTCAATAATAGTTACATAGTACTTTGTGTGTATAGTAAATTATATTATGTGTTTAGCAGTATCAATATATTATTGTAATTTTACGTGATTTTGAGTATATATTAATTAAATATATGACATAAATCTACTATCTAAAAAAACGTATTTAAATGTACATAAAATGTTTATTAAGAAAAAGCTGCTAATCATTGTGATCAGCACGACAAGAATTGATTAATAATATAATATATATACACATAAATTAAAACTTAAGATAATTAACAAGTGATTTCCTTACCTAGTTGTAGCATGAGTTATGTCAAATTCTCCTGTAAAAAAAAAAAGCAAAACCAAAACCAAAACCAAAATACTCATACTATCACATATAATAGAAAACTTTCTTCGCATTTGATTAAAATTTAAATTTCTTACACCTGCACACAATCAAATAAACTGTAACAGAAAAGTACAATTTCTGCATTGACACCAATTATCTAAAATATGCAGAATCATATCTCCAATCAAATAGAAAAAGCCACAGCACATAATTTTTTTTAAAAAAAATCAATGTTAAAAGCACAAACAAACAACACAGAAAGAACACCCACACCAAGAAAACTCCTCCCAAAACCAAAAAGTACACTTTCAAGAACAAAAAAGTAAGAAATTTAGAAATAATAAACTGGAATTTTTAGTACACCTGCTTCAAAAATTGCTCAACCACTTTAAGAAACTACAAAACAAACACAATTAACTGAAAAAATTAATAAAACATATGGCAAGACATTGAAGTGGTAGTTGTCAGTTGAAGCATCCGGACATAAAATTTGAGTCGGTCTTCAATTTGAAGCCATTAAAATCCTGTAATGATTGAAAAAGCATAACAAACAATTTAATTGGAAGCCTTCAAAATGATAAAAAAAAAAAGCATAAGAAATAAATTATTCTTTTCCGTCGAATACATTGAAAAGTTTTCATTTTTGAATTAAGCTAAACTAAAGCGAGATGTAATTCCGAAACTATTTGTTTTCTGAAACTCCCTTATTTTCTTAATTTAGTAAATTCTTTTAACAATTTTTCCTATGTGTTTCCAATATACTGTATTTTTTTTTTCAAAAAGTCTCAAAAAGTTTCCAATATTTGAATGACAGAAACATACATTCGAAATAAAATTTTAATCCAGAATACATCACACTGCATATATAATAACATCACGAAAGAGAGAGAATACAACTTAAAATAAGAATTATTGCCTTACCGGAGATATTATTTAAATTATTGATGCCAACAAATATCTCATACGTATAATATAACATACCACACCACTAATCAAAACATATGATTTTTATATATTACCAACCATATACTTTGGTCAGATGACTTGGAGGATAATCTTGTGCGAGAAATATACCATCATTCCTTATTTCCCAATAACATACTATATTAAAACAAGATTTATGACTAAAAACATCAAAAGCTTTATCCTTTTTTTCCCACCAAACATGACAAAAGAATAATGTCGTAGAAGTCGGGCAAAAATGAAAATTGAAACCCTGATTTGTGTAAAATGTTTTTTGTCCAAAGTCAGTGTCTTTAGATGGACAATGCAAGCTTAATGGTGCAGAATTTGGAGGAAGCTTGTCGGCGACGTAAACAGTGGCAGGAGGGAAGAAACAAAAGCCATGGGTCATTGTTTGAAAAAGGAAAGTCGAAAGGATGAACAAAAATAACTTGTTCATAATGTTTAATGTGAGTTATGTGAGATATGAATTAGTTTAGATTAACTCGAAATCAAATTCTACATGCTATTTAAAGAATTGAGATATGAATTTATGTTTAGATTTTAATAACTCGTATAAGATATTCAAAATGAGATTACACATGATATTTTAAAGAAGCTATAATTTTTTTTATACATGTAGTTAATGTTTAGAAAGTTTTAAATATAGAAACTAGCGAATATAGAATAATTGCTATCAAATATCAACAATATTAAATTATAATTGAGGGCATTTTTGGAAATATAATAATTGTTGATCTGGCAATATCGATCACTAGTGTATTTAATAAATAGCAAAAAAATGAAAATTGTATTCATAACAAAAGAAATATTAATGTTCAACAGTAAAATTTAAAAAATAGTCTTGTAATTTTTGGTCTTTTCAAAAAATAATCCTCTAACTATATTGAACACATTTAATAATTTAACTTTAACCCAGTTTCAATATTAATTCTATGCACAACAATTATGAAGTATTTTTTTCATACTTCTTATATAATATTGATCATATATGGTGTGTGCATTAGCATTTAGACCATTTATGGTCCTTGTTAAATGCCACGGGAAACACCAACATGATCTGATGGACTGTGTCTTACAATATGGCGAGTTTAGGTTCGAATACCAGACAATATCTAAAAAGGGATTTATTTAGATCTAAATATCTAAATACTCTTCCAAACAAGAAAAGAAATGGCAATGGAAACATAGGGGAAAATGCAAGATACTTCCTATCTTATGTTAAACTTGCAAGAAACTACCTTGTGAAATTTTTATTGCGCCAAACTTTCTCGTGTTTTCAAAAACCCTGCAAAAAAACACTCAATTTATAAAAAATAGGTCGTTTTGGATCGACATATTTCAAGAAACCATTTTCATAATACTTCAAATTGGTAAAAGAAAAAGTTAATTTTATATTGAACTCTTAAAACAACAAACAAAAAAATAAAACAAAAAATAAACTAAGTTTTTTCTTTTTTTTCCAAAGCAACAAATTTAAAAAAGGAGGGGAGTATACCATTTATTTGATGAGTAACGACCCTTATTTAAAGGTCCATATGGATTGGGCAGGCCAATGTCTCATTCTATTTGATATCCAGTCTCATTTGTCTGATTTCGCTCTTGGCCCAAGGCCCCAAATCAAATGAAAATATATACTCGAATAATGCATTTATTTTGTCATTTATCACTTATTTTTCCTATGTAAAAATCATTTACTGGGTGTCATTAGTTTTTTCTCTCAAAAACTCGATCCATCACGTGTCTCAAATTTTCAAGCCTTGAAATATATAACATTCAAACACTATACAAATGAGCTTCGTTACGGAAAATACCCAATCCTATTTTACAAGACCAAAATCAATTGACACCGAACCAACAATGGGCCATAGAACCTGAATTTTGCTTAGGAAATATATCCATGGATAAAATTTTCCATATTTTTCAGACGAATATATCGAAAACTTTTCATTTTTGAATCAAGCGAAATTAAAACAAGAAGTAATTCCAAAACTATTTATTTTTTAAAAACTATTTTTTTAATATTTAATTGGCCGAAACATACATTTAAAACGAAATTTTAATCAATGATAATATCACACTGCATATATATAACATCATGAGATTGAGATAGCTAAAGAGAGATAATACAACTTAAAATAAAAATTATTGTCTTACTGGAGATATTATTTAAATTATTGATGCTAACAAAGACTTGCTGAATATCTAAGTGATATCTCATACACATAACATAACAAAGATTTCTATGTATTACCAAACATATTTTCTGACAAACCCATCGTCATTTTCTTGGAGATATATACCATCAAACCTTATTTCCCACCTACAAAATTTTGCAGTACAAGATTTTTTACTAAAAATATCCCAAGCTATATTCTTTTTTCCCCACCAAGCATGACAAAAGAATAGTTTATTAGGAGCCCGACAAACATAAAAATAAAAACCCTGATCTCTGTAAAATGTTTGTCGTCCAAAATCCTTGTCTCCGGATGCACAATGCAAGATTAATGGTCTCTCAAGAAGGACTGGAGGAAGCTTGTCGAAGACGGAAACACGGCTAAGGTCGTAAAAACAAAGTCCGTCGTTCTTTGTTTGAAAACCATGGTTCATTGTTTGAAAAAGAAAAGTTGAAAGGATGAACAAAAATAACTTGTTCATAATGTTTAATGTGTGTTAAGTGAGATATGAACTTGTTTAGATTAACTTAAAATCAAATTCTACAAGCTATTTAATGAATTGAAATATGAATTTATGTTTAGATTTTGATAATATGTGTAATATCTTCAAAATGAAATTACACAGGATAGTTAAAGAGAAATAAATTATTTTCTATATATGTAGGAGGGAATTGCACTTTTTATACCAAATCTTTACCTACTTTATACATTTCATATCGTACGGCAAAAATTTAATTTTGGTACCATATAATAGGGCAATTTTCAATTTTCATACCAAAAGTCCAGAAATAACACCAGTTCCTACTCAGCCGTTTCAAAAAAGGCACTTCCGTTAATTTTCTTAACGTTTCTGCCACGTGTCCGTTAAGTCTTCATGGGCGGGTTGAGCACGTGGGTCGGATTCTGCCCGTTGGAACATAAAATTCAATTTTGGTACCATAGAACTGGGCAAATTTCATTTTTCATACCAAATTCCGTTATGTTTTTCTTTTTTTGAAATGGTTGTGGTGATATGTTTGAATTGGTTTGTTCTACAGTAGACTAGTAGTCATGTTACTTTTTTTTTCATTTCATTTTAACAATAAGCTAAAAAAAAGTTTAATTTGCACAATTTAAATTTGCAACTTAGATTCTCGGGACTCCCGAAACCCACGGGACCTTGGTTGATCTACCGGGTTTTGGGACTTAAATTAGAAATCCCGAAACCCAAAATCCCGTCCCGAAATACCCGAATTCCCGAAAACCAGTCCCGATCCCACCCCTACGACCTCCGGCTCTGGTGGCTTTTGGTCGGAATTGGTTGAGGGTTTATGTTCCCCTTGTCGTGGAGAACTCGTACATATAAAGATCTTTTGAATCCTTTGAGTAATCTATTCGAATTTTGAGTTCTAATTTTCGAATTGTAGGTCAAAATTTTTGAAATTTCAAATCGTGATTTCTTCTTCGATTCTTAACCAAACTTCGTAATTCTTGTTGCATTAGTTTCCCCTGACCGTGGGCATCATTTTTCATAGGTTTATTGTAGCTGCCATAGACGGTTGAGCTCCGCCCAAGTGGCTGCCATAGATGGTTGAGCTCCGCCCATGACAAGAGGAACAAAAATCTTCAACCAATTTCGACAAATGGCCACCGGAAGCCGGCGATCGTCCATAGGAGGAAGAAGGCAATAATTGCAAAAACAACCTGCTCAATTTTAGACAATTGCATTTCCCCCTATTTGAAACGGCTGAGTGAGAATTTGTATGATTTTTGGACTTTTGGTATGAAAATTGAAAATTCCCCAATTCTACGGTACCAAAATTGAACGGGCAGATTAGTACCAAAATTGAACGGGCAGATTAGTGCCCTACGAGCCCCTCACATGCACTTAACGGAGGAGACTAAACGGCCGTGGCAAAACTTCACGACTGTATGATTTTTGAACTTTTGGTATTAAAAATGAAATTTGCCCAGTTCTGTGGTACCAAAATTGAATTTTAGCCCATATCGTACCTTTCATAATTGCACATTTCATACCAAAATCAATCAACCTTTTTCAATTTACATACCACAGTTAAATTTTGGACGGAATTGGACACGTGCGGTGCACGTGTCCGTTAACTCTAAAAAAAAAAAAAAAAAAAAAGGAAAAAAAAAGTGTCACTTTTCATACTAAACCTTTACCTACTTTATACATTGCATACCACACCTTTCAGAATGACACATTTCATACCAAAATCAATCAACCTTTTTCAATTTTCATACCGACGTTAAATCACAAAAAAAAACCTCGCGGGCACTGTACTACTACATATGCTATTCTTGTTCATCACTTTTTTACAATTAACCCCTTGCCTCCTAAAATGTTCCAATTTTACCCTTGGGTGTTATTAGTACTAATAAATATGTAAAAAATTGAAATTTATGAGCAATTATAAATTATATCAATTAATGAATATGATGATTTTGAATTGAAACAGTAGTACCACATAGGGTCTTCACAATTTGAGGAAACCGTAATAAATCATACGATCGATAACATTCCTGCTTCTTTTTCGAAAGGGTACAAAATATAATAAAATACGGTCTTCTCTACCTATGCAAATCATACACAATCATAATTTTGTAATTTTTCTGTCAAATTTTTAAGTATAATTCAATTACAAAAAAAAACCCTCGTATTTTTCACTTTCTTATAATTAATCCCTTGCCCCTAAAAAACCCCTGTATTATTGCAAATACCCCCCTGTATAATTGCAAATACCCCTGTACAATTGCAGATACCCCCTGAGGGTTTTTTTTTGTCACAACCAATAAGTGGGGTGTATTTTTGTAAGTAGGTCTTTTCAAATTTACGATTTATTATGGTTTCCCCAAACTTTGTAGACCATATTCGAGATTTTCAGCTCAAAATCAATGGTCAAAATTGTAACATTTTAGGGGCAAGGAATTAATTATATGAAAGTGACAAACACGAGGATTTTTTTTTTTTTGTAAATGAATTATACTTAAAAATTTGGCAGAAAAATTACAAAATTATGATTGTGTATGATTTTCTTAGATAAAGAAGACCGTATTTTATTATATTTTGTACCCTTTCGAAAAAGAAGCAGGAATGTTATCGATCATATGATTTATTACGGTTTTCTCAAATTGAGAAGACCCTATGTGGTACTACTGTTTCAATTCAAAATCATCATATTCATTAATTGATATAATTTATAATTGCCCATAAATTTCAATTTTTTACATATTTATTAGTACTAATAACACCCAAGGGTAAAATTGGAACATTTTAGGGGGCAAGGGGTTAATTGTAAAAAAGTGATGAACAAGAATAGCATATGTGGTAGTACAGTGCCCGCGAGGTTTTTTTTTGTGATTTAACGTCGGTATGAAAATTGAAAAAGGTTGATTGATTTTGGTATGAAATGTGTCATTCTGAAAGGTGTGGTATGCAATGTATAAAGTAGGTAAAGGTTTAGTACGAAAAGTGACACTTTTTTTTTTCTTTTTTTTTTTTTAGAGTTAACGGACACGTGCGGTGCACGTGTCCAATTCCGTCCAAAATTTAACGGTGGTATGTAAATTGAAAAAGGTTGATTGATTTTGGTATGAAATGTGCAATTATGAAAGGTGTGGTATGAAATGTATAAAGTAGGTAAAGGTTTGGATAAAAAGTGCAATTCCATCATATATGTAGATAATATTTAGAAAGTTTTAATCATAAAAACTAACTAATATAGAAAAATTAGATATCAACAACAAAAATATTGAAATATAATTTAGGGCATTTTTGAAAATATAATAATTGTTGTTCTGGCAATATTACTAGCCTAATTAACAATTAGAAAGAAAACTACATTCATAATCAAATAGGTAATAATGTTCAATGGTAAACTTTTAAAAATAGCCCTGTAACTTTTAGTCTTTACCACAAGTAGTCCTCTAACTATATTGAACACTCATTTAGTCATTTAACTTTAACCCGATTTCAATAATAGTTCTATGAACAACAATTATGAAGTATTTTCTTCATACTTTATAAATATATTGATCATATATGGATATGGTGTGTGTAATAATAGTATTTAGACTATTTCTGGTCTTTGTTAAATGTCGCGGGAAACACCAACAAGATCTAATGAATTGTGTCTAACAATATGGCGAGTTTAGGTTCGAATACCAGACATTGTCTAAAAAGAGATTTAGTTAGATCTAAATATCTAAATACTCTTCCAAACAAGAAAAGAAATGGCAATGGAAACATAGGGGAAAATGAAGATACTTCCTATCTTATGTTAAACCTGCAAGAAACTACCTTGTGAAATTTTTATTGCGCCAAACTTTCTTGTGTTTTCAAAAACCCTGCAAAAAAATACCTAATTTATAAAAAATAAGTCATTTTGAATCGACATATTTCAAGAAACCATTTTCATAAAACTTCAAGTTGGTAAAAGAAAAAGTCGAATATACTCTTTAAACAACAAACAAAAATAAACTAAGTTTTTTCTTTTTTTCCAAACCAACAAATTTGAAAAAGGAGTGGAGTATACCATTTATTTTTTCCAAACCAACAAATTTAAAAAAGGAGTGGAGTATACCATTTATTTGATAAGTAACGACCCTTATTTTAAAGGCCCATATGGATTGGACAGACAAATGTCTCATTCTATAAATCTTAGGATAAATTCATTGATATCCAGTCTTGTTTGTCTGATCTCGCTCTTGACCCAAGGCCCCAAATCAAATGAAAATATATACTTGAATAATTCATTTATGTCATTTATCGCTTATTTTTCCTATGTAAAAATCCTTTACTGGGTATCATTAGTTTTTCTCTCTCAAAAACACTATACAAATGCGGAAAATACCCAATCCTATTTTACAAGACCAAAATCAATTGACAACGAACCAACAATGGGCCATAGAGCCTGAATTTTACTTAGAATATCTTAATACATGATATAGCTTGTTGAGATACGTCAAAGGGATCACTTCAGTTATGACTTTTAATTGAGTGAAAATACCCAATCCTATTTCTTTCTTTCTTTTTTTAATTTTTTTTTAAATTTTTAGTTTTAATAACCCAGGTGTCCAATCCTATTTTTTTTTTATTAGTTAGGTGTAATGTGAGATGAAAGTCATATGTTCGTTTTGAGTGAGAGCCAAAATGTTCAATTTTTTTCCCGATTAGATGGGATTAATTTTCATGAACTCAATCAAGACAGTTAGAATTCGCGTTAGTGTTTACTTTGGGGCGGTTTGATAGGACCTATTAAGGGGTATTATATCATATTATATGACTTAATATGAGTTTATATAACTTTTGGTGGCATTGCTCTAATACCGAATCAGATAGAGTAAATCCTCACGACCTGGTATTAAGACCATTTTATAATCTACCCAGGCATGGGTGGATTAGTTAGTCCGGGTGAATGTGGATTAAGTAAAGTGTCACTTACAACTTCAAATTTACATATTTTCTTTTTAACATATCATTAAATATCACAATTTCTTCTCATATATCTGAGAATGAAAACACATTCTATATAAATAATTCGCAAATTAAAATCTATATCAGTTTACAATTAACATGGAGGAATTCAAACTAAAATATTGAACAAACATTGATCAACACATACTTTTTTATATGCCAACACATGTTGGCTCAATTGGTAAGGAATGGACTCCTTCCCCTTAGAAGGTTGTGAGTTCGATTACCACTGCCGATGTGAGGGCTGTGTTGATGGGCGATCTGTAAGAACCTATGTAAGCGACCTTTGGTCCCTGACCCATGCCCTGGCCCGTGTTGGCGACCGGAGCCGAACCCACCCAAACTTTTTTGTACCAAAAAAAAAAAAAAAAAAAACACATACTTTTATACATATTAAACAAATGGCTTCGATGAATTGATATATCTTAATTATCATAATATATTCAATTAAGTAGTGAAAATATATTAATATATGCTTAAACTCATAATTCTACAAAATATATTACGGTAGATTATTATAATGTAATATGGCTCAATCAAATCTACCAAACATTATTTAATATGACTTTCAGTCATGCTCCAATCTACTACACCTTAATTCCATACACCCTATCAAATGACCCCTTTGATAATAATCAGTATGGCAAATCCTGTATATATTTTGTACAAGCAATAATTATTGTTTGATTTTAATACAGAGTAAATACACAAAATTTACCTCAACAAGAGAAATATAAGATGGTTAAGTTAAGTGGTAGTGATTTGCAATCCTCGTACACGAAACTCAAATTTGAATTTTAATAAAGATACCACACCTGGAAAAACCTATACCCTTTGCATTATTTGACCGAAATATAAATACATAGTCTAGTAAATTAAAAAAGAAAAGAGAAACTCAATTTTGAACATGTTCTCCAATCTAACAAAACCTTTACAGAAGATCCAAAGCCAAAGATCATCTTTGCTCCCCATTTGTATTTAATAAGATAAAAACTTTCTTACAAGTCCCACCAATTAAATAAGGGTAAAAAAAGTAAGCAATCTTTTTAGTAGATAATGAATGATAAATGAAATAATTTTTTTTCTGTAACTGATATTGCATTGGTAATTTATCATTTTCATGGAATTTGTTACATGAGATGATTAAAACTCTTTTTTTGCATTGGTGCCATTCCACCATGCACCATGTTAGCTGCCTCCATTTTGGACCTCACATTGCATTGCTCCCCCTTCATAAGCTTGTCCTTATATATATATATACTAGGCTAGTAGCTCCACACAGATGCGTGGAGTTGTTGCCCAGATTAAGTGATTTGCTGAACTTTTTTTTTTGGCTAAAATTCAATTTTGATAGCAAATTTCATTTTTCATACCAAAAGTTCAAAAATCATACAGCCGTTAAGTTTTGCCACGGCCGTTTAGTCTCCTCCGTTAAGTGCATGTGAGGGGCACGTGGGGCACTAATCTGCCCGTTCAATTTTGGTACCGTAGAATTGGGGAATTTTCAATTTTCATACCAAAAGTCCAAAAATCATACCAATTCTCATTCAGCCGTTTCAAAAAAGCAATTCCGTTAGTTTACTTAACGGAACTGCCACGCGTCACCTGTTGAAACAAAATAGGGGGGAAATGCAATTGTCTAAAATTGAGCAGGGTGTTTTTGCAATTATTGCCTTCTTCCTCCTATGGACGATCGCCGGCTTCCGGTGGCCGTCTGTTGAAATTGGTTAAGGGTTTTTGCTCCTCTTGTCATGGGCAAAATTTCCCACGGGGTAATTGCAGCGGCCGTCGACGGTGGAGCAGGGGAGGAGTGTTTTTTCGCGAAATTTAGGGGTGGGATTGGAACGGATTTTCGGAAATTCGGGTATTTCGGGACGGGATTTCGGGTTTCCGAATTTCAAATTTAAGTCCCGAAACCCGGTAGATCAACCAAGGTCCCGTGGGTTTCGGGTACCCGATTTAATTTCGGAATTTCGGGACGGGTTCGGGAGTCCCGGGAATCTAAGTTGCAAATTTAATTTGTGCAAATTAAACTTTTTTTTTAGCTTATTGTTAAAAACTTAAAATGAAATGAAAAAAAAAAAGTAACATGACTACTAGTCTTCTGTAGAACAAACCAATTCAAACATATCACCACAACCATTTCAAAAAAAGAAAAACATATTATCACAACACAATGAAATTAGTAAAATCGAAGTGAGAACTCCAAATAACATAGTTTAACAATTCATATTATCAAAGTAAAGTGTGCAAATCAAACATATCCCGTAAGTCATAATAAAATCTATTAATCTAAAACAAATTCCAAAATCAACTCCAAAGAATACGTAGAGTGACTTCTTAGTTTTAGATTAGGTATTAGATTTTTGGATAATTGGATTATATATATATATATATATATATATATATATATATATATATATATATATATATATATATATATATATATATATATATATATAAACTAAACTATTAATCGGGACCAGGTTCCCCGATCGGGATGGGATCAAAACCCGAAACCCATCCCAATTTTTCTTTATCGAGTTTCGGGATGTCCCGAACCTGGAAAAGACCCGTTTTCTTCTATCCCAAATGGGAAAACCCGATCAAGACGGGACGGGTACCGGAAACCCGGTCCCATTTACCCAGCCCTAGGTGGTCGTATGGGAGGAGGAAGAAGAAGACGATAATTGCAAAAAAACCCTGCCTAATTTTTAATAATTGCATTTCTCACCTCTTTTTTGACTTAACGGAGGAGGTTAAACATCCGTTGCAAAACTTAACGGCTGTATGATTTTTGAACTTTTGGTATGAAAAATGAAATTTGTCCAGTTCTATGGTATCAAAATTGAATTTTATGTTCCAACGGGCAGAATCCGACCCACGTGCCCAACGGGCAGAATCCGACCCACGAAGACTTAACGGACACGTGGCAGAAACGTTAAGAAAATTAACGGAAGTGCCTTTTTTGAAACGGCTGAGTAGGAACTGGTGTTATTTTTGAACTTTTGGTATGAAAAATGAAATTTGTCCAGTTCTATGATACCAAAATTGAATTTTTGCCAAACATAAATAGTTTGGATACTTATGTATTTCAAAAACTGAAAATCTCGTGTTTTTGCAAGGTCTCATAATGTCCCACAAGAATTTTCTATCTTCAACCCATTCACATGAAAGATGGTTACGTTATTCACGTTTCAGCACATGAATGCATGAAATCTCTAAAGCTTAGACAGAAACAAGGAGAGCCAGAAAGCAACTTTTGAACATTGCAGTCAGATTTACTTCAAGAGATAACATGTACTATCCAAAAATAAATAAAAACTTGTCAGCAAGCTTTGTACAATTTATATGAATTTCGCTTAACAAGAAACAATGAATATTTTGACAAAAAACCTAGAATCACATTTCTCCACTGATAATAAACTGTGTTTAAATTCTTCGACTGCATACCAACATCATAAAGTACATATGTTACTGAAATTACTGAAATGGCCTCACTCAGGTTTTCATATAGCAGATTATGGGTCGATGATCAGATGAGAACAAAATGTTTTACGATGAAGGGTCCCGAACACTCCATGAAATTCGAGGGAGGGATTCTGGTAAAAAAAAACTAAAAGGTGAACTCAAAATGGTCAGTTAAAAAGAAAGATATCTGCAGAAAGAGTCATATGCATGAAATGCTACTACCAGACCCTGTGGTTAATCAATCACATGTTACTGAAGCAAATACAGGGAGGATAACTTTGGTTTCTAAAGATCGTAGACAACGCAATAGGCAAAAAGATAAAAATTAGGTAATAAAACAGTATCGTTTCTACTTAAATTTTCTAAACAATTCATGGAGAAAGGTAAAATAATATGGACAAAAGCATATGGGGTAGGAAAATTTATCCACATGATTATTCAGAAGCAGATAATGTAATGCATTATTAGAACTTTCTAACTATTGTTGTAAAAACAAAAAACAGAAAGATAATTTTCATAAGAATCTACACTACACTTCCTAAAAAGAACACCTAAGTTATAGAAATTAAAGCATATTATTTTAAGTAAAAAAACTTTAAAAAAAGTTAAATAGGACTGAGAAAGTGAAATTAATAGCTCAATGGTTTACAGAATTGTCAATTTGTTGACTTAAAAAACTCATATAAGTGTTTGTTTGCTCCACAAAAATGGAAATTGAGTCAAATTGACAAATAAATATTCCTACTATCTTCTTCAGGATTCAGTTCCTTAACAACAAACACTAGAAACAAAAATGCACCTTAACAGAATATTTGCCGGACAGTAGAAAATAAAAACTCGTATTACTTCTTCAAATATAAATGCCTTTTAAATCAAAAGTTCATCGATTCAATTAAATAAACTATAATAAGAAAGGACCAAGCGTAAAACATCGTGCTTTCATGAACAAAGACTTAGTAGTCGAGACCTGATTTATCCAATCCAATCCAATCCAATCTAATCAATAGAAATTCCAAAGTCAAGTTCATCGGTGTGGTTATTTAGTTGTTTTGTTAATACCTCGGGCCAGGGAAAACATCAATGCAATAGTAATTATGCCCAACTTTAGCAGGCAACAGTTAATGGAATTCACTTGTCAATCCTAAATTGTGTCCTAGCACAAAACTTTCGTCTGACTTTCATCAAATCTTAACAAATATGGACGACTGTGAAATAAGAAAGAATTTTAAACAATGATAAACCTAACATCCCAATCTGCTGCTTTTTATTTCCCCCTACCAGAGTTGCTAGACAATCAAAACAGGACAGCAAACATTTATGTTTTTGGGTAAACTCAACCCTTAAAGTAACATAACATATAAGTAAAAATAATCATAGTGCAAAAGAAAAGAGTAGAACCAAGTTTTATTGTGATAACTAATGAGGCATACAACTGTTGAAGAGTTAATTGCTTCATCCCATTTACGAGAAATACTTTACGCTTTTAAATAAGGTTAACATTCAATATATTGAAAGAGAAAATTCATAGGTAGTCTAGGTAAAAAATCTTAGGCATAGAATGCGATGTAAGCATAAGGTGAATTTAGTTCAGGTTTAAAACTCTAGCATTCAGTTTGCCTACGAAACAACATCCACTAAGTCATCTGTTCTGGAGGAACCTTACCCCAGGGCTCTAAAAGGTATGTTAATATTTTTATGGGAATCCGTAGTGCATAGAGAACTTTCGGAAGAGAAATTGACATGTTTACTGTAACACGATGTAATCTTTAATCATCTTCCCTCTGTTATATTCATTAAATTCTTGAAACCGAAAGTCAGTTGGTACCCATTAGTAATTGCTCATCAACAAAATAAGAAAACTACAAATATCCAAGATTTAATAAGTCCATATTACTGAAAGCCTAAATCGAAATGCTACGTAGTACATATATAAAGTAATGTAAAGATATAAGGAAAAACAACTAACCTCAAACAAGTAAGCAAAATCACAAACACCAGCAAGAACTTCTACAAAGAAAGCTACAACAACATCAATACAAGAACAAAATAACCAAGGAATTTAAAAAAAAAAAAAGGAAGCATACAATTTAGGAGAATCAGTAGAAAGAGAATTATTTGGAACAGGTACAAGGCAAAATAAAAACATACAACTAAGGCAGATATACACAAGCAAATTGGAGGCCTGCACAAATAGATAAAGTGTAATCATGAAATACATACCCTGCCGGCGTAATCCTTTCCAAACCATATTCCAAGCCATATTCCAAAGCAAGAAACTATATCCAAAACAAAGGGCAAAGAAAGCCTAGCAGCCCCAACCCGAACCAAGCAACCAATAGAAGAAATTTCAAGCCTCTGAACCGAAGCAAGCAACAAATCAGCAATAAGAGACAATATCACATGGACGCAAGCAATCGGAAAGAAAAATCATCCAAATCCATTAAGAAATATAGTATTATTAGAACCCACTAAAAAACTAAACAATAAACCCCGGTGCAAACAAAATAGGAGCAAGTAAGCAGCAGAAGAATTACCTTTGTCGCAGCCAATGGGAATTAAACACCACAAAGCAATTGAAGAATTGAGGGGAAGAAATTCAAAGCTGCTCAATAAATTAGCAGGCAGCAGGGGCCACCGGAGAAAGCATAAGAAATTAAGAGCAGCTGAAATTAAAGGAGAAAGAAATTGAGCAGGTAGTTTAAAATTGGGAGGGAGTGAATAAAACGGCTGCGTTTCTTGAGAAGACGACGTCGTTTTTGGTGGGGAGGGATTAAAAATAAAGGCAAAAGAAAATAAGGGTACTGTAGTATCTAAGTAACCTTCTTATTCCCTTTTTGTAGTGTTATTATATTCTTATAAGTAAATATATCCATGGATAAAATTTTCCATCTTTTCATATGAATACATTGAAAACTTTTTTTTTTGAATCAAGCGAAATTAAAACAAAAAATAATTTCGAAACTATTTTTTTTAATATTTAACTGACCGAAACATACATTTAAAACGAAATTTTAATTAATGATAATATCACACTGCATATATAACATCATGAGATTGAGATAGCTAAAGAGAGAGAATACAACTTAAAATAAAAATTATTGTCTTACAGGAGATATTAGTTAAATTTATTGATGTTAACAAAGACTTGCTGAATATCTAATTAATAGCTCATACACATAATATAATAAAGATTTCTATTTATTACCAATCATATTTTCTGAAAAACTCATCGTCACTGTCTTGGAGATATATACCATCACTCCTTATTTCCCAATCACAATATGGTGCAGTACAAGATTCTTTACTAAAAACTTCAAAAGCTATATTCTTTTTTCCCCACCAAGCATGACAAAATAATAATGTATTAGGAGCCCGTCAAACAGTAAAATTGAAAAAAACTGGGGGTAAAACGGTCTTTTTAATATTAGAGGCGTTTTTCTTTTTATTTTTTAGAAGCAATTATAGCACATCATTTTGGATTTATAAGAATCCTTATCCTGAGAAGAAGAAGTAGGGTTAGAAGTAGAAGCATTGTTATATTTGTTCTTCATTTTTCGTCTGTAGAACTTTTTGAAGTTGTTCATCAGCAATGCAACGTCTCCAGCAGTGTACTCCTTTTTGTTGAGTAGAGTGGCTTCATCAGATGAGTCCACATCTTTGCTTTTGTGAGCTGGCCTTCTGGGATTTTCAGCAGCAACAAGTGCAGCTGTGGGACTTGAAGTTGAGGTTTCTTCAACACCCATTCTTGGCAGTTTATACTCGTATGCCTTGAGTACTGAGAACAGCTCGGTGAGAGAAATCTTGCCCAGATCTCTTGACTCTTCCATGGCTGTCACCTTCATGTTGAACTTTGGAGGTAGGGCCTTCAGAACTCTGACGGTTATCTCCTTGTCCGTAAAGGTTTTTCCAAGCTTTAACACTTCATTCAATGTCCTTGTAAACCTTGTGTCCATCTGGTCAATGGTTTCCGCAGACTTCATCTTGAAGTTGTCCAGTTTTTCCAGAGCAACACTCAGCTGATGCTCTTTGATGGCGTCGTTTCCTTCGCTCATGTCACGAACCTTGTCCCACATCTCCTTTGCAGTTTTGCAATGTTTGACTTTATCAAACCGATCATTGTCCAGGGCTTTGGTCATGATGAAACGGCCAACTTTATCCAGATTGAACAGCTTTATTTCTTCGGCTGTCATCTCTGTTAGATCTTTTTCCACCACTAGTTCAGCTTCATCAACTATGATAGTCTTAGTGAATTTGAATGGACCTTTTATGATACATGTGTACATGTTATCATTATAAGCAGCTAGGAAAATCTCCATCCTGATTTTCCAGTCTTCAAACGACATACCAGCAATGTGGGGAACATAGTTGATACAGTCCATTTTTCAAAAAGTTTTTGTTTTTCAAAAAGATGCTCTTTTGAAAAGTTTTAAAACCTTTGAAAAACACTTGGATCAAGCTCGTTGATCAGGCAGCTGATTCAAATGAACAACCTGTTCTGATACCACTTGTTGGTCCCAAGTGGTCAGATGAGGTCTAGAGGGGGGGTGAATAGACCTCTAAACTTTTTACAATTTTTAACTTTAAAACCTTTTTGTTAACTTAAACAGACTAAGCTGTTATCAACAGTAGGTTCCTCGGCTGATCGCGAACAAATCTTTGAACAGCTTTGTAGACCACTAAACTGATAGTTACTTAGCTGATTTTGTCAAAATCAGTTTTAATACTTAGAGTACTTGCAGCGGATTTTCAAAGTGTTTTTCACAAGTATTCTCAGTAGTTTGAAAAATGCTTCCCCAGTTTTATAAACTCCTTTTAAACTCTTTTCAAACAGTTAAGTAAAGTGTTTTATGCAATCTTGAAATATGCAAGTAAAAATGCAAATAAAAACACAAGTAATTTTTATAGTGGTTATATGGATGTAAATATCCTTTAATCCACTCGTCCAAGTCACAAAGATCTTGGGTTATACTAGAAACACAAAGTAACAAGTACACTCTGCTTACGCCTAACAACAAATGAACAGACCGTAAGTGCGCAGTAAGAAATCATAAAGAAATCCTACCCTCTGAAGTAATATCACTCACTTAGATGGATATCTACTTCTCACAACACTCTGTTTTACAAATTCACTCAGAAGATGTGTTTAGCTTTGTTCTTCAACTTCGCTTTTCGTCAACAAATGACTAAGCTGATGAGTGAGCTGTTCTTGAGACTTAAAGAATTATGCTTCGAAAATTTCTCAGAGATTGTGTTGTTCTTCTTCTTCTCGTCTCTTTCAGCTATTTATACTTGAGGTTTGAAAAATGTCCGTTGAAGAGAGAAAAAATTCAAATTCCTCGAGTACTGTTCCTTAATTTCCGCGAACGGCTCTTTTGCAGTCTGTCCGTACTGTCAACAGTACTATTCTGCAGGCAGCATTAAATGCACCCAGCTGATGCGAAGCATTTCTTCAATCAATTGTCTTTAATATCCTTGTACTTCAGTATTTATTACTTCCAGGGACATTTATTACCGTTGGGAAGACTTTATGATCTTTTCCACTTGGCTGACGGAAGTGCAAGTCTGATGACGAACTAAGCTGATCCCAAATTGAACAAATCTGATTTGAGTCGGCTGATCTTCATCAGTCTGATAACTTTCCTTCAGCAGATCAGAAGTCTTGGACCTTGAAATTTTGACTCTTCTGATGTCTTCTTATACTTAGTCAAAATTCCTTCCAAAGGGATCATCAGCTAAGTTGCTCCATACTTAGCAGATTTTGAAGTTTTGGAATGCATCAAAACCTCCCTTATAATTTTGTCTTTAGTGCCTTCATCTTCATCCTTATCCAACACTTTCCCCCTTTTTTATGATGACAAAACTTCAGCCAAGTACCTGTTAAAACTTAAGCTAAAGATTGTGATCCTCAAAATTTTCTGAGATAGAAAAAGTGTATTGGATTGAACTTGTCTTTTTATTGATAAATAATATATTACAAGTACAAGTTCATCAGATGAGATGTCTGAAGAATAGATAAAGTAAACTGATTACAAGGATTTTATAATTTCTAACTATCAGCTTCTTCATCAGATCCTTCAAGCACTTCTTCATATTCATAAGATGAATCTTCATCATCTTCTTCTTCATCGTCTTCATCAGCTTCTTCACCTTGAAGGATAACTTCTTTGGCAGCTTCCATCTTTTCTTTAAGTTGCTGCTCCTTCAGAAGTTCCATCGCCTTCCTGGCTGATTCTGTATTCTTGTACTTGGTCAACGGTTCTGATTGATCAGCAGCAGAGTCCTTGGATTCAGCCATTACTTCATCAGTTTTGGCTTTTTCCTTAGTCTCTTCTTCAGACTTTTCTTCACCTTGTGCCTTTCCAAGTTCTTCTTCAGCAGTCTTGGTCATTTCAGTAGCAGCATCAGTCTTCTTGGCTTCAATAGCAGCAGACTTTTCCTTAGTTGTTTCTTCCCCTTTATCTTCCCCCTTTTTGTCATCATCAGACTTGATGACTTCTTCAGGTTTAACAGCAGTGTTGAGTGCAACAGTTGGAACTTTCAGTGCAGCACACAAAGTCTTCAAATTCTGATTCACTACATCATGACTTGCTGTTAGGTGATGAAGAGCTGTACTGATGTTGTCAGTTTGATCATTGAAGCATTCAATGTTAAGGTTCATTGTTGCAATTTCATTGTGTAGCTCCTTCTCAGCGTTTGATACTTCTTGCAACATCCCTAAGTTGACTTCCTTCTCTTCTTCACTGACTTTGATGAAGCTTGCAGTTAAATCAGCTATCTTTTGCTCAGCTCTTTGCAAGGCAGCATGAAGGTGATTTACATCAGCCTTCACATCTTCCACATTCCTGTTCATGTCATTTAAGCTGTGCACTAACTGCAAAGAGTTGTCTTGAGGAACAGGAAAGCTATCAACTTCTTTCTTGATGATCTTCTCTGTTGACTGTTGCATAGTTTCCAGCTGAAGTTTGTTGGACTCTGCCAACTCTGCTTTGAGTTCATTCTTCAGCTCCTCTTTCAACTTCATCAGCTGCTGATTATGCTTCTCTTCCAGTTCCTTCACTGAATTCTCCATAAGCATCTGGAAAGCTTCCATCAGTGATGAGTGTTCATCACCTGATGAAGAAGAAACAGCAGCTTCCTTTTCTTCAGTCTCCTGGTGGACAGGGACGTCTTCCATTTTGGTCTCCTGATGATCTTCAGAACCCTTAGCATTCCACTCAATGGCTAAGGTCTTGTCAGCTGTTTTGTGCTCATCAGTGACGTCATCATAGAACAGATTAGTGATGGTGCCATCATCATTGAAGTAGGTTGTTTGTCTTATCTGCCTCACAATGATCCAAGGGTTTACAAAGGCATTATTTCCCTTGGGCACTTCACTGTACTCCTTCACTTCCTTGCCAAAGATTATTTGCTGAATACTTGGCAGCTGAGGCAACTCACTTGAGTGACCCTACTGATATCTTGACCTTTATGCCCATCTCTTCAGGGCGGTCATAACAGCAATGTTTATTGCTCTCTCTTCAGCATTATCAGACTTTCTTTTCTTGGCTGGCAGGGAGTTATCAATTTTCTTGGCCTCCTCCAGTGCAAATTCCTTTGCATAATGATGCATGACATCTCTGACATAACTGGGATCCAGGGCCTTTTGAATGGAGTCTGTTCTTAGCCAATTGAGAACCCATTTCTCTTCATCAGCTAACTCCTTTGAGTTTTGAAGTTCTGTTATAGACTTGTTCAGCCTGTTATCTCTCCATCTGATGTATCTTGGCTTTTTTTGATTGAACAGTGTCTTTAACATGAGCTTCTGATCATAGTAAGCTAAAGACTTCTCAAATTTCTGGAAAAGCTCTTTATCAGCATATACTATGTTGAAGGCTCTTCTGACTTCAAATTTCTCTTTGGGCTTGGCCTCAGCAACAGGCATCTTAGGCTTTTTCTTTTTCTCTTCATCCTTGCCTTCACCAATTGTGATGCCCTCTCCATGAACAGGTCCATGAGCATCAGTCTTGCTGAGCTCAATGACCAAGGCCAATTCTGCATCTTCAGCAGCTTTTCTTTCTGCCTCAGACATTTTTCTTCGTGCCTCATCCTTTGCTGCTTGAACTTTGCTTAGTTCAAGTACCTTCTTCTCCTCCAACTCATCTTGTTTTCTCTGTTCAACTTCTTCCCTCTTCTTTTTGTCAGCTTTGGAAACTTTCTTTCTTTTAAGAACAATCTTTCTCTTTCCTTTATCAGCTGGAGCAGGGGCTGGACCAGCAGATGAGATTGGTGCAGCAGCAATAGGATTGATGATCATGACATCTGGATCATCCTGAGGTTGGGTAGCCTCAACTGTTAGTGCAGCTTGAGTCAACTGTTGCGCATCAGCTTTGTCAGCAACAGAAGCCCCAACAGCTTCAACGGGTCTTTCAGCAGATTCAGGACTTTGTCTTACTAAGTTTTCCAACTCAGTATCATTTTCTATGTATGTCATCTGCTTCCTAACTGACTTCTTTGATAAACCCTGAATGGGTCTTGAAGCAGCAGTATCCCTTTGTGGGCTCCTTGTCCTGTGAGAAACATTCGCAGCAGGCATTTCAGTAGAAGGAGTCCTGGAAGGTGATGCAGGAGACATTCCCCTTACATCAACAGTGGTCTGACTTATGATTTGATCAACAGCAACGTCAGCCACGGTCTTCACCTTTTTAGAAATCTTCTCCTTAGGTTGATCAGCAACCTTCTTTTTCTTAGTCTCAACAGCTAAGTCAGCTGTTTTGACTAGTCTTGTTTGCCTCTTGGCAGGAACCTCCTTTGGTTCCTCATCCTCATCTTCTTAAGGCTCACCAGCCTTCCTCTTCATAACAGGCAAGTATTTGGACATTGTCTTTGATTTGTGAATCTCCTTCCCATTTGTCATAACATAGCCCAGTTTTGACAGCAAATAACTGAGTGTGATTCTGTGGTTGGAGTGAGGGCATTTTCCTTTCTTTACTTCCAGAAAATCAGCGAAGATGTACCAAACTATAATGGACCAGTTGACTTCTAGCCCATAGTAGATAGCAGCCATTATGCTAAACCTTTTCATGGTAACAGCATCCAGAGAAAAAGTACAGTTCTCTATCAGCTTCGAGACCATATCAGCCATCCGCTGATATTCATTCTTTAACTGTTTCTTCCTTATGTTGCCAGATAACATTTCCCCTTCCTGGGCGCAGATTGCCCAGAATTGTTGGTGCTTTTCCTCAGTCAGCACAGTGACGTCGTGTCGTCCTCTGTTAGGAAGACCAAACGTTTCGTGAAGAACAGTGGGTGTAATGACCACATATTTGTCTCCAACTGCAGCCTTGATTTCCATGGAGTTGTAGTCAGCAGCTGCAGTCTTGTAGTACTCCATAACCTGGTCAGTCCAGATTACACCTTCATTGTACTCCATGAAGTTTACTAGAGATGCCGTCTTTAATTTTTCCAGCAATTCTTTCATCAGATCCGTTCCAGATTGATAGTACGACTCATACACTAAGTACATACCTTCAGCGGCCATCGTAATCTGTTGAAAATTAGGAAAACAGGAAGAATTTTGCAGAAAATTGCAAGTAAGTTTTCTCTCAAGTATGCTTTGAATATTTAGGGTGCGTAAAAAACTACACGGCTGATCAGATCTGGATTTATAGAGTTAGGGTATCTTGGTTTCCGTGATACCAGCTAACCGTTAGATCCGTTTCTTGTCAGTGCTGATCGTGCGGCGTCAGTTACGACCTTTCAAATTCAAATCGCATTAAATGAGGAGCGGGAATTTGTACCGCCCTTCTGTCACTTGTAAAAGCGTATTTTTAAAATAAAACGTTTTAAACAGTCAGCTTTTACACAAGCGATCAGATGAGTAAAATAAATACTTATCTGATGGACTAATGTCCTGATGACACAGTTGTTATCAGTGAAAGCCAATAGCTGATAACTTTCCTCAGCTGTTTGTCAATCCAGCTAGATAATAAATCTTCATTCTTCAAGAGTTTGATCTTCTATTGAAAACATAACTTCAACTAACTGACATTAACAGATTTCATCTTTTAATCAGAAGTACCGCTAGTCTTACACGTTCCCCCTGACTTTAAGAATTCATAAGTTAACTAGTCTGTTGAGAGTTAATCCTTGAAGATAAATAAGATGAGTAAGTTGTTGAACTTTAGTCTTCTGATAAGTTCCCCCTCAGCTTATGCATCCAATTTCAATAAACCTAGTTCAGCTCTTAGAGTTGAAAACCTTGTCTCACTTAAAGGTTTTGTGAAGATGTCAGCAATTTGATTTTCAGTAAACACATATTCTATTATGACATTTCCTTTCTCCACATGATCTCTAATAAAGTGATGCTTGATCTCAATATGCTTAGTCCTTGAATGACTTAGTATTCTGAGTAAGGCTGATTGCACTAGTATTGTCACAGTAAATTGGTATTCCACTGATTTTGATATTGTAGTCTTCTAGTTGATGCTTCAACCATAAGATTTGTGCACAGCAAGCTCCAGCAGCTATGTATTCAGCTTCAGCAGTAGATATGGATACTGAAGTCTGTTTCTTACTCATCCATGAGATCAGACGACTACCTAAGAATTGACAGGCACCTGTTGTGCTTTTTCTATCAATCTTGCAGCCAGCAAGGTCAGAATCTGAATATCCAATAAGCTCAAATCCAGACTCTCTAGGATACCACAATCCCAAATCTTGAGTGCCCTTAATATATTTCAGTATTCTTTTGGCAGCTAAGAGGTGAGATTCCTTAGGATTTGATTGAAATCTCGCACAAACCCCAACTGAGTAAATGATATCAGGTCTGCTTGCTGTTAGATATAACAGTGACCCAATTATGCCTCTGTATTTGGTTATGTCCACTGATTTTCCATCTTCATCTTTATCCAAGCGAAGACTTGTAGACATTGGAATAGTAGCAGTAGAGCTAGTTTCCATACCAAATTTCTTGAACATATCCTTTGTGTATTTTGCTTGGCTGGTGAAAATTCCATCAGGCAACTGTCTTACTTGCAAACCAAGAAAATAATTAAGTTCTCCCATCATGCTCATTTCAGACTTGTTCTGCATCAGCTTTGAGAACTTGTCACACATCTGTTGGTTAGTTGAACCAAAAATAATATCGTCCACATAAATTTGCACAAGCAAAATATGTTCTTCTCGTTCAATAGTGAACAAGGTCTTGTCAACTTTACCTTTGCGAAATCCTTTAACTAAAAGAAAATCAGATAAGGTATCATACCATGCTCTTGGAGCCTGTTTCAGTCCATAGAGGGCTTTCTTCAGACGATACACCTTGTCTTCTTCTTGATAGATTTCAAAACCAGGTGGTTGTTCAACGTAAACTTCTTCTTGCAATTCTCCATTGAGAAAAGTTGATTTCACATCCATCTGATAGACGGTGAAATTTTTGTGAGCAGCATAGGCAAGAAAGAGTCTGATTGCCTCTAGTCTTGCTACTGGTGCAAACGTTTCATCAAAGTCAATGTCTTCTTCTTGGCAGTAACCCTTAGCCACTAATCTTGCTTTGTTTCTGGTGACTTCACCATCTTCATTCATCTTATTTCTGAATACCCATTTAGTGCCAATGACTCTTTGATGACTTGGTCTAGGAACTAAGTACCAGACTTCATTCCTTTCAAATTGATTTAGCTCTTCTTGCATAGCTTCAATCCAGTTGGAATCACTAAGAGCTTCTTCAATCTGTTTGGGCTCAATTTGAGAAAGGAAGCTGACAAACATTGCATCACTTGCAGCAGCTCTCCTTGTCTTCACTTTATCCAAAGGATCACCAATCACCAATTCTGGTGGATGATTCTTGAGCCATCTGAGATCAGGTTGCAAATCATAATGTTGTCCTTTGTTTTGATCTTGCAACACTACTGTTGGAGTTCCAGTAGTAGTCTGTTGAACACTTGTTGTCTGTTGAACAGTCTCTGGTCTATCAGCTGTTTGCAACTCGTCTGTTAGACAATCAGCACTGTGATTTTAAACAGCACTTGAGTTATCAGCTGGGTTGAGATCAGGTAGTATGATGGGAACATATTCTTCATTCTTTCCAACATTCAACTTCTGTAAATCAGTAGACAGATCTTGATTAATACTTTGATTCTTTTCAGAAGATTGACTTGGTTCATCAAATACTACATGAATGGATTCCTCTATTAGTAATGTTCTTTTGTTAAAAACTCTATAAGCTTTACTAACAGTAGAGTATCCTACAAAAACAGCTTCATCAGCCTTTTCTGCAAATGCAGTAAGGTGATTTTTACCATTATTTAAAACATAGCATTTACAATCAAATATCTTAAAGTAATGAATGTTTGGCTTCCTGTTGTTCCAAACTTCATATGGAGTCTTGTTTTGGTGCTTGTTGATCATGCATCTGTTTTGGGTAAAACTTGCTGTGTTTGTTGCTTCTGCCCAAAATCTTTGAGGCAGCTTAGCTTCAGCTATCATGGTTCTGACAGCTTCCTTCAGTGTTCTGTTTCTCCTTTCAACAACACCATTCTGTTGAGGGGTTCTAGCAGCTGAATACTCATGATGTATTCCTTTGATATTACAATACTTTTCAACAGTAGAGTTTGTAAACTCTGTCCCTCTATCTGATCTGATCTTCAATATCTTTATGCTTTTCTCATTCTGGATCAGTTCCATCAGATTAGTAAGATGTTCCTTGGTTTCACTTTTCTTTTTCATGAATATCACCCAAGTATATCTTGAATAGTCATCCACAACAGCTAGGCAGTATTTCTTTCCACCATTGCTGACTGGATCAATGGGTCCAAATAAGTCCATGTGTAGCAGCTCCAATATTCTTCCAGAAGATTGATGCTTCTTGCTTTTGAATGATGACTTGATTTGTTTACCCTTCTGACAAGCGTCACAAAGCTTATCTTTGCTCATGACTGTCTTTGGAATTCCTTCTACCAGATTATTCTTGATAAGTCTGTTGATGGTCTTGAAATTCACATGATTCATTCTTTTGTGCCACAGCCAACTAACTTCACTTGGTGTTGATGCCACCAAACAAATGCTCGAATTCTTGTCAGCAGAATTCCAGTCCACTGTGTAGACATTCCCTTGTCGTCTTCCAGATAAAATTACCTTCTTTGTACCAATCAGTTCAACATAGCACTTATCTGTTGAGAAGATGACTGAATATCCTTTGTCACAAAATTGACTTATGCTCAGCAGGTTGTACTTTAGGCCTTTAACATATGAGACGTCAGATATCTCTATGTTTCCCTTGATTAAGCTTCATTTTGCTACAATTTTGCCTTCTTTACTGTCTCCAAAAGTAACTTTTGGACCATCCACAGCAACAGCATCAGTCAGTTCATGTATGCTTCCACGCATGTGCCTTGAACAGCCACTGTCCAAGTACCAAATTTTCTCTACTTTACTCCTACTCTTAATCCTAACCTACAAAACAAAATAAAATTGTTTTAGGTACCCTTATTAAGAGGGTCCTGAAGGATTAGTTCCACCTTTGACAACCCAAGATGATGAAGTTTTAGGCTTCTTAGGATTCTGAGTTTCAACAGGAGTATGAACAGCTTTGCCTTTACCACGTTCATCAGATTTGTCATATTGTTGATGATCAGCATGATAAGGATAATGTTCAAATGCAGAGTAAGATGCATGATAAGGAGGATATGCATGCATTGGATGAGCAGGATATGGTGCATAGTAAGTTGGAAATTGAGGTGCATGATACATAGGATGATATGCAGCAGGTTGCACATAATAAGACTCATTTCCATACCAAGCATTTTGATTTTTCTTATTCTTATGCTTCTTTGGCTTACTGGTTGCTTGCTTATTAACAGAC